>CM022947.1:12988032-14188032 GCA_012931725.1 Litsea cubeba
CTTGTCTCGTCAATGTTCTTCTGTTCTCTAGACTCGGTGTCATTGGCTTCTTCTTGTTGGGTTCTCTAGATGGAGTAAGGTATTAGGTATAGTTTTATCTACCATTTGCAGCTTCTGTTTTATTAATGTTTCTTGTTTAGTCATTCAAACGGTTGTATATGTTACTCAGATATTCTATTGCATTCACATAAAGATGATTATCATTTTGTGGGTTTATTATTGTGTCCATACATGTCAGTGTTTGATTCAGTCCACGCTGCAACGAAAAGAAATGGATAAAAAATGATGGCCTCACACCAGGAGATTGTTGAAATGAAACAAGACTTCTGTCTTAATCGCTCTCTAATCAAGTCATCTTAATTTTATTTCTCTTTAACCAAGTAAAAGAAGAAAACCTATTAATCTAAATCATTGTAAGGAAAATGTCAAATCCTAGCAACCTGAACATAATAAAATATGAAATTTACAAAGATATGTCCAGGGTTTTTAAGTCTCTTTCATGCTACCAAAAAGTTTAGACTGGCACGAACTTGGTCCTGATGCGCTCATTGAATAAGCGATCCAACATATTCAATTCATTTTATTCTAAAAATGTTATGACAAGGGAAATTAGGTCATCCTTAGGACAGGTGAAAATGAATTAAAATTAAAGTTGCAACCAATCTAACCCCATTGGCCATGGGTTTGTATTAAATTGGGTGAGACACACTGGCACCATTTTTACTGGCTGCATCAGTGTCTTTGTAGGTAAGGTATAGCTTGCATGATTAATGGGTCCAAGATGATTGATAGAAAGATCTCTTTCGGTGCAACTGATGTGTGTTCATCTTGTTAGATTAATTGATGATTAGGATCATCAGATCAAGGTGATTGTCGAGAGCGCAATCCAATATATAAGGACAGCTCAACTACCGACCTAGATTCATGGTATTAATTGGATGGCAATTCACTTATTTTAAATTTTTTGAGTGTTCTTATGAACTGGGTCAGCCTGTGCCCTTCCTAGCCAACTGCTTTTGTGTTGGATTTTCTGCTTGTGTACTGAGCCAATGTTAGTTCTTCGATCCAATAACTAAATGGGCTGGACTTTGGCTTTTGTATATGGTTCATGGCTTGACTGTAGCCGGAACAGGCCTTATGCTTACTTTTCAACCTGATCCTGTACGTGGACAGCCCTACTCGAGACCTGAAGAATCAGAGTTGCTAAAAACTTGTAATTAGATTTGACATTGTTCTAGACAATATTTGGAAATCTGAAAGTTAATAGATGTATAAAAATATTGTGAATGCTTCAAACTCTACCAAGTCGCTTTTTGACTCAGTTAAAACTTTGACTTGGATCTCAACTGAGTTTTTTACTAAAAAATCAACTCAACTTGGGTGTGGGTTTAGAAACAAAATGGCTTCCAGAATCCAGGAGGTTGCTTGAGTTCGTTATCATGGTTTCAAAACATGCTTTCGGGGCATTCTATCAATCAATCCATGTATGGGTCTTGACTCTTGCCAAAATTTCTGTTTGTTTGTCCGAGAAAATTTCCTGAAAAAAAATCCTCATAAAATAAATTTTTCTGTCTAAATTGCTTTTAAGCTGTATTTTTAGATGCAAAAAATCATCGAGCTTAGGAGAGCCTTGCTCATATATATATATATATAGGGAGATATTCCTGTGTCCCTCACCATATATATAGGAGATGCTCCTATGAAAGATATCTCTCACCTTATATGAGAGATATATATATAATAGGTAGTTTTTAAGAAGGGTCATTGCTTTAGTGCAATGGTAAAAGTCGGTATCATGCGTGATAACACAAGTTCTGCAATGGTAAAAGTTTCGGGTGTCATGTGTGATAACGCAGGTTCGAGACTTGCACGCAGCCACTTAGTGTAAAATTGTCAAAAGTTAGATTTGTTTCCAGTCTGGACCCTACTTCGTCGGGACCCACACCGGATGAAGACTTTTTAGATAGGTTTTAAGATGTAAGTAAAATAATAAAATACTATCTATTAGACGATATGACTTGGTTTTGGTCGAGTTTTATATAATCATTCTGTGCATCTAGTGGTGTGTATGGATTGGGTCCATAGTGGACCTGGGTCTAGACCCAATCCACATGCGCTAGAGAGAGTGTAATTTGAGGTTCGTGTTTACCCTTAGATTTTTGGTTTGGGTTTGTTGACATTTTTTACCAGATTGATAACTCAAATTGTAATCAGGTTGAGAAGTTTTTTGGTATTTGATCTATCAACCCAAACCAATCCAACTTACCCACCAATAGCCCACTCTTAAGTTGAATTTAACCTGTTTCGGGTCTAGCACCTTGGGTTGAACTTTTTAGCTTTTGGGTTAGGTTGGAATTGGCATATTCATCCCATCTAATGAATATGAGTCTAGGCACATTTCCCAGGGTGGACCCGGAAGTGTATCATGTGCAAGCGCAGAACCTGGCACTGAACTATCTGAGAGTGTTATTCTTCTCTCTTCCAAAAGTTGATATTATCAGAATAATTTTCTTCTCTTTCGCGAAATCCTCTTACTATATTAACCAACATTATCAAAGCATTTTTCCTCTGTCATTAAATCCTTATATCGAACAAATGCACCCACAAGAGTGGATTTTTATTTCCACGCAAAAGAGGTATTCTGCATTCCTACCCCTCATATAAGAAATTGAAAATCCTTTTCATTAAAGAAAACCAACTCATTTTTTTTTCTATTTCTATGAGAAAAATAAGTCACACCAAACAATTGAATAATGGACTGCACGGAAAATCAAAATATATATTTTTTCATGGTATCATCCTCTCAGTGCACAAATGGCTACTCATCCCCTCCAGCCAGCCACCACCACATTAACACACCCCCGTGAAAACCATGTCGCCTATTCATATTTGATCTTTTTCCGGTAGAAGTTTCCAATGGGATCCATGGATCTTCCCTCTTACACTATCCCCATTGATTCAGCCTTATAATAAATAGAGGATGAGAATGTATGGGTTGATATTATTACATTTATACATGGTCAAAAACATCATCATGGTCAAAAACATGGTCAAAAACATCATCATCGCCCCATCGGATGCTATTGACAAAGATGGTTGGGATAAATCTCAAGATTTTCTTGAGTTTTTATGGGATTATTTAGAAGGAAAAATAAAGACTTGTAACAAAGGACAGCTAATAATCTTAAAAAGGGTGTTTTATAAATAACGAAAGACATAAGAAATTTATTCAAAGTTATGTTTGGAGATTAGATTATCAGTTTGTTAGGATGTTAGTGATATTAGTAGGTTATCCTTATCCTCATGATAAGATTAGTTAGTATTTGCTTATAAATGTAGGTATTTTCATCCCTTTTCAAGCATTGTCTTGGATTTTCACTTTATTGTGGAAATTTTAATTTTGGGTACTACTTTGTTTA
This sequence comes from Litsea cubeba, assembly GCA_012931725.1. Lineage (NCBI taxonomy): Eukaryota > Viridiplantae > Streptophyta > Magnoliopsida > Laurales > Lauraceae > Litsea > Litsea cubeba. The sequence goes on from CM022947.1 coordinate 12,991,452, forward strand.
CAAAGATCCAAATGGGCCAAGGGCTGGTTTCTAGTAATTCGATTACATACAAATTGCTGCCCAACCACCCCCACAACCCAATGATTTTTATTAGAACTTTACATAGTGGCCCTCAAGGAGAAATTCCTGGTTCCGCCCTTGATAGTAGTGTGACTGTGTGATTGCACCCTATACCGGTGGCCCCCACTCACCCACACACACGGTCACAAATCTTGATTGTATTTTGAAAATTGTTTCTAAAATGTGCCAAAATTGAAAATACAATTAAAAATGGAAAAACAATAACTCAACCAATATATTCATTGGACTTAATGATCTCCTCGAGGAAGACTTCACAATGTTTAGAGAAAATTGAAACTGCTAATGCTACTGCCCAAATGTTTACAACAGTTAATAATTTGCCTCTCCTTATATCCTCAACATTCATTTACAAGATTTGAAGACTACAGTATGACAGTGGGATGCCTATGAGAGGTATAATTGAAGTGAGTCAAGTATGCAATCTAGAAATGATGTTTGATATTAGCTATGTAATGTTTGTAATAGTTGTAAGTGTTTGTGTTTTTATTTTTTGCGAACCAAACTCCTTTTTTAGAAAAATGGAAATCCGTCCGGCGCATTTTTGGTGGCTTCGAATTCATGATCAATTGACTCTAAGACCATCTTAAATTTTTTAGTTTACAACTTCTATCAAAACCTCAACGCCTTAGTAAAGATAATATAAATATTTTTCAATACTTTCCTTGGATGGAGTCCACTCCTCTACCTTTTCGACCAAAAAAAACATGAGATTTTATTGTACCTTATACCTCTCCACCAACTCAGGTAATTTTCCAAGATTCCCATATTGTGACAGTGACAAGTGCCAACAGGCCCAACACATACCGACACCTTCTAAGGACATTTAAAAAAAAAACGAACACATACCGACACCTTCTATTGACCTTTTACATTCAATGTATTTAGTAGGTCATAAAAATGCGTGACCATCATAAATCTGAAGGTATGGTTGGCTTCATCTGGTGGATCTCCTTTCCTTTTCCAGCCATCTTCTTGTTGTTTTTAGCAGTTCTCTGCAGTCGCTTGAAGCTCATTTATATCTTGTAATTGATCCCTAAGATTTTTATTTTATAAAATTGACAATCCAAATATAACCATCAAATAGTTTCTTCTTTAAAGAAAAATAAATTAAGAGAAGACATGAAATGAATACCCACTACCTACCAATCACTCTAGTAAATGCCGAATCGATCAATTTCCCGTTTGCATCTCCTTACATCCATCGACTCAGGCATTAGAGCCCGTTTTACCATGAATTCTTACGTCTTCAATCCCATACGACCAAATGGGCCCTCAATGTACTTGGAGCACTGCTGATTTCCATTTTAACCATCCATCCAATGGCTATGATTGCTCAATCAGTGAATTATATAGTAGCAATGGCCGTTAGATGTGATTAGAGTGGCATCCCATACAAAGGTTAAAAAAGTCAAAAGTATTTATAGATGGGACGGACCTAAAATATATGGGTGATAAAAGGCCCAATTTCATAGAGGATGGTATCAAGGGCAGCGCCACTTTGATCACAGCTGGTCAATTGACCCCACTAAGATCTAAAAAGATATTTAACTAACATCTGAAAAGATATTTAAAAATAAAAAATTTTATGTCATGAATTGAACTTATGGAAAGATTTTGACCCCACTCAATTTAAGAATTTTACCCCACATTAGCTAACTTTACACATTTTCCTTGTTGGTGTGGTGGTGAACAAAAGTAACCATAAAATACCTATCGCCTAAGTTAATGGGCCAACTGTCTACCAAAATAATAAAAAAATTTAATGGGCTCCTAACGCTGATATGTTCTCTAGCAACGAATTTTTAGAACTTAAATGAATTGATGACATTGCTAGAAAATTAGTGGAGACAAACAAGGATATCATATACCAATTGATTTATTTGCTTCTAAAATTAGTTTTAATTTTACTAGTAGCGACTATGACGGTAGAAAGAGCTTTTTCAGCAATGAAGTACGTAAAAAATAGGTTACGTAACCGAATAGGAGATCAACGAATAAATGATTGTTTGGTCACATATATTTAAAAATATGCATTTGCTAGTGTTGATAATGAAGCTATTATGCAATAATTTCAACACATGAAAACCTGTTCATGAGGGTAGTTGTAGGAGTTCATGTATTTGGGTTTTTTTTATATTAAAAACTATTCGTAATAATGTATTAAAATTTAAATTTTTTTTGAGAACTCAATATTATATTTGTCAGATTATCGAAAATAGATTTTTTGAGGAATTAATATTATATTTATCGAATGATTGAAAGTAGATGCCGGTTGTTGATATATAAAGGGTAAAATAAAGTTATTCGATTTAAGAAAGATAAGTTTTTTATTGACCCCACTGACTCAAATTTCTGTAGCCGCCACTGAATGGTATACCAAACAACCACATTAAACGTGTTGTTTGCATTACCTAGCAATCGGTTTGAAAATGTGATAATGCCACATGTTGTTTGCATTACCTAGCAATCGGTTTGAAAACGTTATAGTAAAAGTCTATACAGCCCGGGATTTGTGCCCGGGCTGTGGCACGGCTCAATGTTATAATGCCACGAACGCATTTAGATTAGTTCGTTCCATTATTTTATGTGATAGACCTTATCTCTTGTAGGCATGCACTAGGGGTTTTCTTTTATTATATATAGCTTTTTTTATTATATGTGTCCTTTGATTTTTGACATTTTTCAGTTTCCTTTCCCACTATTTTCCAATTCTTTCCATGCTTGTGGCTTCCTAAAGGTTAAAAAAAAAAAAGCTGAATTCAGACAGCTCAAGCTCACAACCAATTCACTCACTATCCATATTTGGTGGTGAATCAGTCAAAAGGCATATGTAGATCCTTAACCTGTTTGAATAAATGAGGAGTGGAGTGAAATGAAGTGGATTTCACATGTAGAGTAGAGTGAAGGGAAGTATGTTGAAGTTAAAGTATAGTACTTCACTTCACTCCATTTGGATGCTTATTTTGAAGTTAATGTTTTAAGTAGAATCTACTTTTACTCAAAGAAATAGAAGTATTTAGAGTTGAAGTGAAATGGAGTACATGTGGCTCACAACATTACTTCATCTATCAAGCCAGACTCATCCAAACGGGGTAGAGTTGAAATTTTAGACTGTTATGGCTCATTTAACTTTACTCTACTCTATTTTTTGCCTATCCAAACAAGCCCAAATAATGCGTCTAGAGTTAAATCCTATAGGCAAAACTGCGTAGTTTGCACACAATCAATCTTACATTGGGTTTCAACTCCTGCTAAAATAGAATTTGAGCCAAAGCTAACATACAAGTGTTTTTTACGAAAAACCTGGAGTCTTACCACAGTGGTAAGAAGCAGCAGTCTCACTAGGATGATCAAGTTTCAAACTTGGCCACCCCCTTTCAATGCATGTGTAAGTTCTTATTATCTCATATATATGAGTTGTCCACCCTTTGAATGTGCAAATCCCTCAGGGACACGGATATTCGAAGGTTCAAGATTTCCTGCTACTTTTGTTATTTTTGTTAGTAATGAAACTTATATTAAAAGCAAAGAAACCAAACTTCCTGCTACCCTTTTTAATCCTTCACTTGGCATAAGCAAAATAAATAATTAGGAAAAAACTTCTAGTTCTAAATCTTGAAGGCATCTGCTGAGCTTTAGCGTAGTTTGGATGAGAAGTCCAAGTTCCTTCGAATCCCTTTTAGATAAATCTCTCTATTGAAGACTACATATTTTAAGGTTTTTTATTTCTAAACTTTGGGTGCCATGGAATATTCTTGGATATTTGAAGTTGTGAATGAGGTTTCAAGTTGAAGCCCAACTCCGTGATTAACTTGCACTCCGTATGGTTTGTTGTGGGTTAGGTTATCTTGAACTGCAACTTAAATAACTCTAAGGGGTTGGCCGAGTGGTCAGGACCACGGTTCCTCCTTCTTTCGGATCTAAAGGTCTTGGTATCGACCCCGGTTCCCCTTCTTCAGGAATCGGAGGTTGAGTCCACTAGTGCTACCACCTTGAGGCTATAGGGGTGTTTACCCGGCTTCCCTCTGAGCCCGGAGGGATTAGTCCAGCCCAAATGATTGGGAACCCTCCGATAGCTTTAAAAAAAAAAAACTAACTACAACTAATTAAATAGATTGAACATACGTTGACCTTCCATTTAACCTGCCTAAGCCCCTATATAAGCTTCATTCACAATTTCAAATGCATTAAAAAGCAATAATATGAATATCTTTGAATGAGCTCATAATATATAATTCATAATTGCATGCTCAAATGGTTAAAAAAGCCAAAGATAAGAAGACTTGTTTAAACGGGATTGCGGTTTTGGTGAGATGGAAATATATCTTAGTGAGGGTTGTGTTTATCTGGCATGTTCAATAAATGGCTCCTATATGCATTGCATGTCACCTAGAGCCCACCCATTCAGAACGCATCCCAACCTTAGTAACCGGAACCTCCTCATTCCAGCTTGGCGTTTTCGGAGCGGATCCGTCCCTGGAGCGCGGTTTGACCATATTCGGAGCGCGGCTCGAAGATGCTCGGAGCACGGATCAACCGAATATGAAGCCAACCATGCAAAATCTTTAGTTTATGTGCATTTTCTTTTTCTGTAAACTTAACTTTTATCTTTTAAATGAAGAAGTTTCTTCTAACTTATTAATTATTTTCTATTTTATGTGATCAAATTGCAAAGTTAATGTGAGAACCCGACCCCTAATTTCCTTGTTTATTGTTGTTTTATTTGTGAATTAGTTTTCTAAGTGGGTTTAGTGGTTGTTTGGGTTGAGTTCGTGAGTTAGGTTGACTTTTCATTAGTTTTGCGAAGTTTTGAGAGCTAGTGAACCTAGACAGAGTGACCGTAGTGTCCTATTTGTTTTGCGTGGTCAACATGGGGAGATTCTTTGTGATTTCTAAAAATTCTCATTTCAGCTTCGTTTGACTAATCTTGTCATTCCCTACAACTTTCGTGTTTACTCCGTACCCACTCGAAGCCCCGAAAATCAGTTTTTCAGCCCTGAGGGCAAAATCAGTCTTTTTACATAAAATTTGGACCCAAATTTCGATGTCTCCAAAGCCTTGAAATATATACTTTTTGGAAACTAGATTTTATGAAGAACAACTTTCTTTTCTTCATCGAGCTCATTCGAGGCCCGGGAACCCATATTTTTAGCCCGGCATGCATTTTAAGTTGTGGGACCCACCCTCGTGTTCTATATAAGGAGAACCCTCCTTCTCATTCCATTTTTCCAACTCATTTCATTGAGAAAGAAGACGAGCTCCAGCAGCCTTAGGGTTCCCTTCCTCTTCTTGCTTATTCACCTCAAATCAACACCAATCCCTTGTCAATGGAACAATGATCTTCACCATCTTCTTCCTCACATCAAGAGCTCTCCTTGGATACCATTTGTAGAGAAATCCTTGGACTCTAGAGCTTCCATTGAGCTACCTTGACCATTTGAAGACCTTACAAGTAAGCTCTTGCCTCCATCTTCTAGATTTGTCTTTGTTTAGCCCTAGAGAACTTCCACCTTCCCTATTGGAAACCCTCTCTTTCTCATTCTTGACATTGACTTTTTAGGGTTCTTAATAGGTTTATTTTAGGGGTTTTCTTGGCTTTGCTTGTAGGTTGATATTGATAGTGTTTAGAGCTTGGATTTACATAGCTTGGGCCTAAGGCAAGTGGATGAATGGACTTAGTACTTGATTTATTAACTTATTTTTGTGAGAAAAGCTTGTTCTTTATTAATGGTTTTGATGATTTTTCCCTTGCTTTTATCCATATGATCCTTCTATGATTTCTATTGGATTTTTAAAATGGCATATTGATGAGTTCTTCTCTTGTTTAATCCCGAAATGAATGCATCTTTATTTTGATAAAGTTTGTATTATGTGCTCATATGGATCCTATAAATGATGGGCTACTCTTGTGGTTAATGTGATGGATTTTTGTAAAAATTGTGGAGTATTTTAAGGATGAATGTATGGTGGTTTGAGAGGGCAAGGAGACCCCTAAATTTGTGATAAATTAGTGGCCAAGAAGTGGTTGTAATAAGGAGGAAGAAAACACATCAAATTTTGGAAAAAGGGGAGTCAAACTCGCACTTGAGCAGGCCCAGGCAGTGGGCTAGCTCGCTATAGGCTCACTATAGCGAGACAGTCCCCTGGGCGAAGGCCCAAGCAGAAGGCCAGCTCACTATAACGAGCCAGGGTTTTGCCCGGGCCACTATTTGGAGACGAAAATGGTGATTTTAATGTAAGGGAGAGGCCTGTTTGGAGCCCGAACGCGATGGGAAGATCGAGGGAGTATTATATGGAGCTTAGTTGAGGAAGAAACCCCATTATGAAGATTCGTCGAGGATCCATATGCCTGACCCGATACAAATGTACTGTTATGCTTACGAGCATCTTGTCACGTTTATATACATGTACTTGTCTTGATTTCTTGCATATAACCTATAAATCTGCACTACTAGGCTTGGATGTACCTTGTCGGTTTGATTCACCGGCTTGGAGATCCCCCTCTTGTCCTGCCAACTGCAGTCTGGATCCCGTCCTGCCCCGTTACCCGGTTCCGCGGCCGTGATCTTGTCTAGCTATATGTATATATATATCGTTGACTCTCCTCACCTCATGTGACTGAGGTCAACGCCCTAATAGCTCTCATCACTTTAGTGAGAGAGGATTTAGCTTAATGTGGTTGCGTCCCGTCCTTACGATTGTGGCTCCCCTGTAGAAGGGCAATTTGGATGGTCCGCCTATGGACTAGGTTTGCAATGTAAGGAATTCCCGATTTGTCAAATATCCATGCTTTATACATGTTTTAAAGATATACATGTTTTATCAAATATTCATGTTTTACACCCGTTTTATATGAATACATGATTTTATCAGATATCCATGATTTTTCCCGCATATTTAATTATGTACAACTTTTGATCAAATAACATGATTTATCACATGTTTTATTCTTCAAAATATTATTTATATCCTTTCACCCACCTGCCAGACAGTCGTGTCTGACCCACTATTTTGGTACTCAGGTTCAGACTTCTTCGCCCGAGCTGAGTGCTTGTGTCGACTGTGTCATATAGACATTGAGCTTGACATCGGAGTTACGTCATATATGGGTAGTGTTTATTTAGCTTGTTATTGTATGACTTTTATTAGCATTTTTATCGGGATTGTAATTAATACACATTGTTGTTTGTAACTTGAACATATATGGGAATGTAATATCCAGTTATTGTCAACTCTGTATTTTGTTATGATGATTTATTCCAGTCTGAGATGGTTCTTGATATGATAGCTTTATGCTAGTGAGTGAGTGCGACACGAAATCCGATGGCCACGGACTCCGGGTCGCTACGCCACAAAAGCTTCCGCAAAAATATTCAAAGTGTGTTAGAATTTGTGATCCTCACACACACGGATCTTGGGGGAAATATAATATTTCTTACTTAACTCCCAATTCGCACTCCCCAAGGTCAGACCGCTGCAAGGTCCGGGTCCGAGGTCACGACAGTTAATTTGTTTCTCCATTTTTTATACTTGAATATATGGATAAGATATATCCGTGTCCATTAGTGAATTGTTTATAAACCCATAAGTACTATGTTGTATAGGCTCTTCGGAGACGCTACTGATTTATAATTATTTTAAAATTTAGAGTTTCTACGCTCCCGCTCCGCACTCTGAGCACTTAGATCCAACCCATTTGTCACCCCTATATTATGAATCCATAGGCTAGGGCCATAAAAACTCTTTGATTCGCTTCATCCAAAGATCAAGACTCATTGTCACAGGTACTAGACAACTCAGAAGACCTCATTGCGTTTGGCTTGCACATGTTAGGGCATATTTGTGTAATAGCGTTTCCACATAAATGCCCTGGTGATATCCTATTTTTGTAGTTTGGTGTGTCACATTTTTCGTGTAAAAAAGTTTTAAAAAACATATGAATTTCTATAGAAGTAAGAATATCTTTTTTATAACATCTACCGGATGTTTCTATTAAAAAGAATATCTTTTTATATAGGATTTTACCCGAAAAATAATTTATGTGGCTAGTGAACCGAAAGAAACAATTTAGCGAATCATGCACCAAAAAGGGGATTTCACCCAAAAATCCTTTTCTTTTTTACCATTTTTTTCCGAGGGTCGATATTGATCTTCATTTTATGTGTTGCGGGTCGATTGTGACGCAGGTATTGACATTCTGCCGGTGTCGATCCATGCTAAAACTAGTGAGGGTTAACGTCGACCCACGCCTGTGGGTTTCTCGTGCTACAAATAAATAGTCTAACATTCAAGATCCATCAACCATTTGTCTAACATTCAATTCGTCTAAAAGTTATTGAAATTCAATTAACAACCATTTGTCTTATGATGAATCATGCCTTCTCTGTTCATTTTTAATGTCTACACTCTCAAACAGTCAAAGACCCTTGTTTTAGAATTTCATGGTATTGTTGCCTAAGGCTCTCTATCCTAGTATCCAACCCGCCTAGTCTCTCAACCTCTAGAATCCCCAAAATGCCATTGAATATATATAGATCATCACAAGGAGTTTATTTGTTCTTTCCCTGCATTTCAAAATCAGGGCTAATTTGGTTTCAAGCAATTGGCAGATGATTGGTGAGTGGGACAAAGAGGGATTGGATGCTCGTTGGAGAATGCAGTGCCGCTTGACTTTGCCCCTGCCTGCAAATATACAACCCACAATTTTCGAAAATGCATTGTAGAAACCGTGTCATTCAAGGACATTGACAGGACACCTCAACTAATATTAGGAAAATTCATAGAGCTCATCCGTTGTATGCAATTCTACGTATCCCTGCAATTGGTTTAAAAGGAAGAATCAAAGGTGGATATCTTTAAAATAATCATCATCAAATACATAAAGACTATCTTGTTGAGATTAATGCCCAATCTTCCACCTGGAAAAGCCCTCCACCCCTCGCCTCTAGTAATCCTCCGACAGAGCTCATTTTAACTGAGGATTCCTATGCACCGTTTCTCTTTCTCAAACAAATAGGTCCACAATTGCCTAAAAAAAAAAAAAAAACTAAAACGGTTCATTTTTACTTAAAACATCCTTCGATGGGAGGTACCAAAAGAACTTTGGCAGGATTCACAAAACAATTCTAGGATTTGCTTGGGACGAGAAATTCTCTCATGTCCCTTTAATACCATTCAAAATCAAAAGTAATATATATATATATATATATGAAAATGTCTACACCGCCCGATCCTTGAGACCGGGCGGTGTAGCACGGCTGTATATATATACATCTTTTTTGCATATATTATACCATTCATTAGCACTTGAGCCTAATGACTCTCTCTAGGGGTGTAAAAAAAAATCGAGAAATCGTCTAACCGAACCGAACCGCGGTTAAAAACCGTATTTCACGGTTCGGTTACGGTTACGGTTAATGAAATCCAAAAACCGCACGGTTCGGTTCGGTTACGGTTTTCTATAATAACTTACTGCGGTAAACCGAACCTAACCGTAAAATATGGTTCGGTTAACCGTACCATTATACAAATAAAGGAAAAAAAACTAAGGGCCGAATGAAATAAGTGTTACGTTAACAAAAGAATCATAACCCTTTCTCTCATCCGTTTCTCGCCTAAACCCAAACCCCCTAATGTGAAACTCATATTCTAATCCTCAATCCATGTCACCAATTAATTGATCCATCTAGATTAGATTTTTTTTTTTTGAATTCTTAACTAATTTTTCGCTTGGTTAAAATCAGTGGGTTCTTTCTTTGTTTTTCTATTTTGTTCCCTCTTGTCCTATGCATGATAAATGTTTGAGAATATGAATGTTTCATTCTTGAAAGTTTAAGATGTTCTTTGTGGTCTTTGTTTTTTTTTTTTTTCCATGTTCTCCTAATTTTTTTGATAAACATCCATTCACAGTTTCAATAGAGTGTTCAACATGCTCTGTTGCAATTTGAAATTTAAAAGTTGGCATTATATTCTAGCCATTTGTCTATTAATTAATATATAAAAGGGTTAATCTACTGGTTAAGCATGATTAGATTTTTTCACGGTTAATAACCGTAACCGAACCGTCTAATACGGTTAACCGCGGTTCGGTTTTCTACGATTTTTGTCTTCACAGTTACAATTACGGTTAATGAAATCTAAAAACCGCGATTACGATTCGGTTAACGGTTTTTTCAAAATAACCGGTTAACCGAACCGTTACACTCGTAACTCTCTCTAACGGCCAACCGATGTGGAAATGAAGCTTGCTTGGCATAATTTGAAGGATCTTGACGGGAAGAAACTGACACGGGAGACGGATGTGTAAGTGCTTAGGAAGTTTAGTAGATCTCGTTGCTATTGCCACGTGACCTAAGATGGAATGCCACGTGACCTAAAGCTCCATCATCTCTTAAATAGTCAGTCTGCCAAGAAACCCATATCTCCTATGAGTCTTTAGTGGAACATATCAAGTCTTATTCCAAGTCCTAATCTGTCTTGGCCTCGGCAATTTTCTTGATTTGATGTGGGACCGTAACACGTGATCCACACAATTTCCTACACAATTTTTAACAATTCATACCATTCTAATATGATGGGCACCACTTGGATGGGCCATACTCTTTGACTCTTGACCTTGCCATAAGATTCGACCATGTCCAGCTTTGACTTCTTATTTTATTCTCTAAAACCAAAAAAACACAAAAAAAAAAAAAGAAAAAAAATCAGATTTGGAAATCTTCTTTGGCCATTTGTGATAATTAATGGTTGTCGGGGGCCTCCAAAAAGTCGGTAGCAGATACATTCGAAATGTCATAGTCCGTTGGATAAGGTGCGACACTCGTCACACAATAAATAAAAGCAAAGGCTTTTCAGTGGGAAAGGCCCAGACCCAAGACACATATTTTCTCCAAACACGCTTGGATTTTGAAAAGGGATTGGACTTTGGCGAGCACAAGTCTCTTTGTTTTGCTCACATGTATCATCTTCCTTTTCATCTCTGTCGGTTCCCACTCAGAAATAGAGTTGCTGATGGCTGCTGATTATGAGGCCCTAGCCACTATTCTGACTGCTCGGTGGACCTATATTTTTAAAACACTCAACATCACAGTTACTTGAGTGGTAGCATTGGACCAATTTTGACTCAATTGACAGTTGGGCCCACTTTTGTACATGAGATGGATCTCACTATTAATGCTGAGATTGAATAATATCATTATTTTATAAGATAAGAAGAACAAGAAGTAGGAAAGAAAAACAAAAACTACTACGAGTACTATTGCTGTTGGTGAATTACTACCATACATTCAACCCAATCTAAGGTAAAATTAAACTGGTAAAATAAGTTGATAATCCATTGAGTCCTTCGTTGAGATTCGACGATAAAGCTCCATGAAACATCCAAAGAGTATTGCAAAAAGGAGGACAGCATGGTAGCCAAGGCAGATGCTGATCACTTTGTGTCTGACGAGGGTGGAATCTAGTATTAGAGTAGTATCTGCAGTGCTAGGGATCATGTGCGTTGGGAAGATGACCATTGTGTATATAAGGCCAATGAAAACAGACCCAAGAGATAAACCCGCAAAGAATGCGATAAATTCACATCTGATGCTTCTCCATGCTTCCCAAAACTGCATCCCCATTATCTCTCTCTCACTCTCTTCTCAGCTGCTTTTCTCTTTCTGGCGACTCTCACTCTCACTCTCTTTGCTGTTTTTCTCATTCTGTCGACGCTCTCTCTCTCTCTTAAAAAGAGATAAGAGAAGGAAAGTCTTAAGTTCGACACTGACTTCAGTTACTATACTCACTCCTTTGCCATAGGCCACCGACTAGAAAATCTTTATTTTGGCATTTCATAACACATTGTACTCCAAATTTACATCCTCAAAAGTCATGAGAATACACTTTAATAAGGGACGAGAAATGAGTGGAAATCAAGCGTGGGACCCACACCTGAGGAAGATTGCCAAGACCATCTAAATGAGACAATCAGGACTCAAAATGCAATAGTTTTCACAAACTTTCTATCACTAATGTAGAAAGATGAAGCAACACATAGTTTTTTACGATGGAAGTTGACCATATCGTCAACCGGGGTGGTTTTGTAAAAAAAATGTACGAACAACTCTCTTGTCATTTCATGATTTTTCTTCGTAAAAACCGTTGAATTAAGATTTAAAATTAATTCTTTTCGTAAAAATCCCATAAATTTACCTGTTTCTAGTAATGCCCTTGAATTCAGCCTTTAATTCTTTTAATATGAGTTGTGAACATGGCCCACATTTATAGAGACTGCAATGTAGACCCATGATCTGTGATTGCAAACGTGAGGCCTAGTGGCCTACCCTTGAACACGGCCCACATTTATAGAGACTGCAATGTAGACCCATGATCTGTGATTGCAAACGTGAGGCCTAGTGGCCTACCCTTTTGGCAATTTACTAAGTTAGTAAAAGCAATTTAAAGCCTCCATTTTTAAGATATGGGCTCACATCAAAAATACATATATCAAAAACCCCCTCCTTTTTTTCAAAAAAAATCCAAAAAAACAACTTCCTTTCTCTACTAAATGACAAGAAGAAATTTCTCTTTTTACACAAAAAATTAAAGATTCCCTATCAAACCACTAAAAATAAAAGACCATCATAATTTTCTCATATTTTATTCTCTCTTGATTTGATGCTTCACCTCACTTTACTTCAATTCACCATCCATCCAAACACGCCTAAAAATTATAGCATGGGCCCACCTTTTATGAATTGTTGTATATGGAACGTGCCTTTAGAAAAATTACAACATGAGACTCGCATTTATAAATAGAATGTGGAGCCCACTTTATAAAAAAAAATCATAATATGGGACCCACCTTTAAAAATAAAAATATGCGGCCCACCTTCATAGGAATTACAATGTGGGAACACCTTTATATGAATTATGAACATGGGACCCACCTTAAGAATTACAAAGTGGGGACACTTTTGTGATTGTGAATAAGGATCCACCATTTAGGAATTGCAAAGTGGGGCCATATTATTGGGTACCTAAATTATAAGAGTCCGGATTTATCGTAATTATTACACACATGGTTGTGTAACACGTTTTGAACTCCATCGCGGAGCCCACATGGAGATAATCTAGACCGTTTAAGATGAATTTCATCCCCTCCACTAATATGTCCTCATCTTTCATTTCAAACGGAGTGGGTCCCACTATAAGATTGAGCATCATAACGGAAACATGACTTGGCATTGATGTGACATCACTGTGCTCAATCATACGGTAGGACCCACTCTGATTGAAATGAAAATTGGAGAGATGTTAACGGAGGAGATGAAATTCATCTTGAACTGTCCGAATGATCTCTATTTGGCCCCCATGATGGAGTTTCAAAAAAGTGTTACACTGTTTCAATGTAAAAGCTGCGACAAAGGATCTAGACTCAAATTGTAATGGATAGCTGGGGCTTTTTGGAAACTCTAAAAATAAACCTTAATTTATGATTTAGATCTTACCTACATACTGGAACGTGTGGTACACATATAGCTGTAATTTTTTTTTTAATTATATACATAATAAAGCTTTGGCAGCTAAAGAATACATTAAAGAGGATTACATTTTCAGTACAGTTTTTTTTATATATATTTATCATTAAAGCAGATAGAGGTCATGAATAATGCAAAATTCACTAGTTTCTTTTTATGAAAATGGACTCATAATCTTTTTTAAATCATGCAGGGTTCTATATTGTAAAGGGTTGTAAAGGGTGAACCCCACTAACCATAATTCGAAAAGGCGGGTGGGTCAACAATCATAAATGTAGCCCAACTTTGTAATTAGGTCCTACGTTCACAATCACAAAAGATAACTCAAATGGTAATTCATATAAAGGTATGCCCACATTGTAATTCTAATGAAGATGAGTCACATGTTTGTATTTCTAAAGCTAGGCCCGATATTATAATTCCTATAAAAGTGGGCCTCATGTTCTAATTTGTAAATGTGAGTCTCATGTTGTAATTTTTTTAAAGACGTGCTAAGGTATTGGTACCAGTTGTTCACATATTTCATGTTAATCATAAGGTACTCGTGACTCGGACTCGACTTGTCCAATGCAAAAAAAACTAAATCGGATAGAGTCAATGTGGAGACTCCGGAGAGTCATATTTTTTAAAAATAATTAAAAAAATATTTAAAAATGAATCCATTACGTATAACATATTGAATTATATTTATTTACATGCATTCATAATATTAAATTTAATTTAATAAATTTATATCTGCAAGAAAAGTATTACAATAAGGAAAATAAAAGAAAAAAACATTGCATATTATATTGAATGTAAAAGATCAATTAGAAGTTTTAAATTACACTTCAGTCACCATTTTAAAATCATTGACTCAAAACCTTATGCATAATTACATATAAATAAACTTTAATTGTTTAAAATTAAATTTAACTATTAAATGGTTCAAAATGTAAATAACTTACTAAAACGAGATGACTTGGCCGTGTCTTTCCTATTTTTAACTCAGTCCTTAATCAAAATAAGATGACTTGGGAGAGTAAAGAGTTAACTTGGAGAGTTTTTCAACCATAGTTAATCAACTAATTTCATTTTTTTATGATGGGATTGCTAGAAAATTTTAATGAGATTTAGCCCATGTTTGGCACCTCTATTTCCAGCCTCTATTTGTCTAAATGTCTAAAGCGGACAGAGGTTATGAAAATAAGAATGTTTGGCACTACATTCTGGCCTCTATTCGTTTTAGACATTTAGAGACAAATCCTCTACAATTCAAATGCTCAAAAAGTTGGCAGCTAAAAAATAAAGCTTTGGCCTCTTCTTTGTATGTCTGTTTTTTTTTTTTTTTTAGGCTCTATTTTGGGACAATTACCGTACGGACAGCCTAAGACCCGAAAATTACCCCATGAAAGATAAAAAATTACAATTTACCTAAAGAAAGATCGTACACAAAAAAGGCACAAAATGGGACGAAAATACCCTTTTTGGAGCGATATCCAATGGCGGTAGGATATCGAAGCGTTCGATATCCCAAGTACTTAGGATATCGCATTGTTCGATATCCTACAAGTGTAGGATATCGCACAGTTCGATATCCTAGACCTGTAGGATATCGAACGGTCACCTACTTCCATCACATCACCACAAAAAGTCCGTTTCATCTTCTCCGTTTTTTCACTGAGGAGGTCCGTTTCATCTCCGTTTTCGTTGAAGACCTCTGTTTCCATCGCACAGTTACCTACTCTCGTTCTCCCGTCCAAAGCTTTCATCTTCCCGCTCGACTTTTCCAGAGATGAAAACTCAATAACTTTCATTAAGTCTCATATCTCTCAAACTCTCTTGTCTCCCTAACCCTCTTTTTTCTCTTGGTTTTATCTTGTGCTAAACCTCACAAACCCCATGGATTCAAAAGAGCCATGGTTTCAACTTCAACTCCAGCTCCAGCTCCATCGCAACTGGATTCCATCACAGCACGACCCATCTCAGCTCCACGACACATCGCAGCCGACGGCGTCCATCCCTCTCTCTTTTCTATCACGGAAATGAAAATAGCTGGGAGATGTGTGGATATTAGTTTTCCTTGTTTGCTTGTAGGCCCATTTGTTGGCAAGGAATTTATGAATCACGAGGGTGATGTGTGGATATTAGTTTTTCTTTTTAATTTCTTCTTGAACTTATTATTCATTAAAAATGAAATTATTTGATAAACATTTATGGATCTTCACTAATGTTTCTTTGATTTTAGCATATGAAAGAAATAATGATCCAAAGTTCCAATGGTACTATATTTTGGAGAAGGTAAGGTGTTGACATTGATATATGTGACTGCATATCCTTCTCTCTTTACCTGATTGAGGTTGCTCTATTAGTTCACATCAATGTCTTTAGACATCTTCATTTTTTAGCTTGGACATTTGGACAAGGCAGCACTCAATAAACTGAAAGGAGAGAGACTTTTCACCTATGGGAATTCACATGAAATATGTGCCCGATTCTCAGCTAGTCCCTTCAATTCAGGTGGGTCATCTCTTGTGAACGAGGGGGAGAGGATCACATTAACAAAATAAATGGAGAGACCATTTTTGGCAATTTCTTTCGCCAACCCAAGCTGAAAACAGTGGAATCTGAATGACCTTATTCTCGCTATAGCGAGAATTCAGTCTCGCTATAGCGAGTTCTCGCTATAGCGAGAATTCGCTATAGCGAGAAGCGAGACCTGGTCCACCCAATTGTGCTGAACTATTTTTTTTAAGAAAATATTTTTAAATAGACAATAAACTACTTTAAAGGTCCACCTGAAACAGCAACCGGGGTATATTTATGGACATCAATTCTGGTCCCTGATAACATGGATTTAAAATCATTTTAATGATGATTGGGAGACCCAAGAAGCCCACTCGGACAGATATTAATATTCTAACAGGCCTCAGTGGCTCAATATCTTATCTTGTGTTGTGCTACACTTCACTAATCACCATAAATAGGTAAATAATAGAATTGATAATCCAATCAAAGAATTAAGTACCATGTATCCTTAATTAAAGCTTATACTTGCAGAACATGTGCATTCTTTTTATATAGATGAAATGGGTGGAGACTTACAACAACACAGACACAGGGGAAGTGACTAGACCGGACACAAAAATATATATTTGAGTACAAATTCTCTTTCTAATTAAAATTTGAGTACAAAATCTCTTTCTAATCAAAATCCAACATCTAACACAAATTTAATAACAACCTCCAACATCAAATCCCATTGAACTGTTCTCTACATTGCGGCAAGTTAAACAAAATAAAATTGGAACTAAAAATATGCTATCAGGTCTGAAGTTCCCAGTAGCAGATTTGAGCTCCTGACAAGTGAACTGAAGTAGCTGAGGAACATCTTTCTTCTCGGGCCCAGGTGGATCGATGACAACATCTGTTGAGGCCTGAGCATCTTGAGGAACAGCAAGCTTCCTGTTGCTAGCATTCAAATATCTGGTCTCGGTTGTTGCAGAGAGTGAAACCAAGTGTTAGATATCCAAATATCTGCACGCTCCTTTCACTCCGCACTTGAGGGCCGCCCAGCACCCACATTTGTTAGCCATCTCTCTCTCCCACCTTTCTCTTATCCTCATCAACCTCAAAAGAAGCTTTTGCTGGTTTTGAGATTGCCCAGATAAAGCTGAAAGGACTGAGATGAGCTAAACTTCTCGCTATAGCTTTTCACTAAAATTTGCACTCTTCATCCTCTGTAAAAATGGAGAAGATGAAAACGGACCTCCTCAGCGAAAACGGAGACGATAAAAATGGACTTTTTGTGGTGAAAATCTTTGATATGTGATGGGATGGGAGTAGGTAACTGTGCGATATCCTACAGACGTAGGATATCGAACTGTCCTTCGATATCCTACAGACCTAGGATATCGCACGAAAAAAGGGTATTTTCGTCCCATTTTGACCGTTTTTTCTGTACGATCTTCCATTTGGTAAATTTCAATATTTTGTCTTGTATGTGGTAATTGTCGGGTATTGGGCTGTCCGTACGGTAATTGTCCCCTCTACTTTTACTGGGTCTCTCATAAAAAGAGTAGATAAACCAAATAACTTTAATATAACTTCTTCCTTGTTATGGTGGGATGCAGGTCCATACTTTCTTACATGCACCAACAAAAGTAATTTCATTTATTGGGGTTGGGTCAAATTGGCCATGGGGCATAAGCACTTTAATTGGACGATCATTACGCAAACAGTAAACATTGGAAACACAATTGCCATACGCCTATATAATGCTGCATGTGGTTAAATCTTGGGGCAGGTCTACGGTGCGGCGGTGATCTGCATCTAGTAGCAGTACTCGGACTTCTTGTTTCTTACATGGGAGTGTGTCCCAGCCCCTTTAAGCGGGCCTCAGGTAAATTTTATGTTGCCCTATTGTGGCAGCCCAATTTCGAATCTTCAGCCTCGGTAGCAAACCATAAATTTAGGACTTCAAAAACACATTCACACGGTTCTATATTCATTAAGTATTAAATAACGCCCCTGAATTAGCCTTTTAACTCTTTTGGTATGAGTTGTGAACATGCCCCTGCAGTGGTAGAAACACAAATGTAGATATACCTTTTGTAATTAAAAAAATGAGATCTGCCCTTTAAGAATTATAACATGGGCTCACCTTTATAAATTATTATACATGCAGAGGTTCCATGAGGTCAATCGTCTATAGCATAATCCTGTGTACCAACTTTGGGATGTTGGATGGCATATTAAATACAAAAGTCTACTTGGACTTACTTTTTGGCATGAATCTTGGACAAACCCCTATGTTACCCCTTGAATATCAGTATTATTCAAGGAGTCTATTAAATATGCGGGCTGAGAGCCAGCAAGTCAACAACCCATCTTAATTTTCTTTATTAGTTGTTTATAAAATACTAATTTTATTAGAAAATTCTAATTTCAGGTATTTACCAAGGGCGGCGCTACATTGATCACCGTTGGGTCAATTGACCCCACTGAGATCTGAATTTTTTTTTCATGAATTGAACTTATGAGAAGCTTTTGACCCCACTCAATGCCTAAGTTAATGGGCCATATGTCTACTAAAACAAAACAAAAACAAAAAAAAAAATTAATTGGCTATTACAGAGGAAAAGATCAAGATATTGTGAGTTCCATGAAATTAGTTAAAGTGTCTAAAAGCTACGATTGCAGAAAATGAGAGACGATGAATGAGAATCTCTATTAACTGAAGTGTGTTCATTTTGCAACAAACAAGGTGTTTCTATTCGGAACATAGATGATATATTTATAGTTTCTGGGAGGCCACGACGCAAAGCCCCACAAATTACAAATTTACACAACTACCGTGTTGAATTATTCTATGCAGTCATCGATATGCAACTCCAAGAGCTTAACATCCATTTCACAGAAGTAAATACTGAGTTACTTTTTTATATGGCTTGCTTGAATCCCACGAATTCATTTTCTCCTGAACTCATTTACAAAGAGACTAATATTTTGAGCTATTTAAATTATCGAGAACATTACCAAATTTCTTTAATTTCCAGTCTTGGACAGAGACTGATAAATCTGAAGCAGTTTCATCAAGAGAGAGAATGCAATATAATATATAAAGGTTCAAAAGCACAAGAATTTTTGGTAAGTGGATACTTTTTACATTTGGGAGGCATTTATTCCCAATTTCCCATCACAATAATGAAAGTTAAACTGTCAAACAAAAGTCACTGTAACTTTTGAAATGCGAACAGAATAATTCAGCGAAAGGAATTAGCAGTCAAATATGGATTTGTTCTCTTAGAATTCAAATTCCAAATGTTTGCCATGTCGAAGATTCCATGTTGCTGGCCGCATTATATGACACTATCACCTTTGCAAGTTTACATGCATTGCACGGGTAGCCACAAAGATGTTTGGACTTTTTTGAGAAAGGAAAATAAAATTACAATGGTTTTAGAGGAAAATGAAATTTTCTGCTCTGTGTTGATATTTCATGAGATTTTCATTTTTCAAAGTGAAAGTACTTTTTAAGAATCGATCTTTACCCCATTGGTAAGGAGTTGTGTTCTTAGTAGGGAAGTCTGGGGTCCATATATATTCCTGCATGTGTATATGCGAGCTTTCTTCTCACTTCGGTGGGCTTTCTTTCCGGGTGTGCCGGGCTTCCTTCCCAAGTGTATCGGGCTCTATATAATAATAAAAAAAAAAAAGGGTCCCAGCCAAAGAAGCTGGGGTACCAAGTACTTTTTTTTTTTTTGAAAAAGTATGAACCAAAGAGTAAAAAATCATTTATCCTCTGTCTTGTTTTATAGGGAAAAATAGATTTCACTGCAGAGTATGTTTTGCTGCAAGTAATAGAGCTGAAAAAAAATACAGAAAATAAAATATTCAGTTTTTAATTTTTTATATAAGAAAAAAAATGTAGCGGAAACTATTCATCGAGTACAAGTATGCCTTGAGGCTTCTTTTAAATCATTGAGACTCTATTGGGCTGCACTCAAATTACCTATAACTCTAACCACTTGTAACTGGTTAGCAAAGAGTGGGAAAACTGCAGCTTATGAGTAAACTTAGCTAATCCAAATGCATGAACTTCAAAGGGATAGGCAAACTTGTTGGTGGTTTTAGGTTATTCTGATTGTCTTCTAAAACACAAATCAAGCATTATGGGCCTAAAGATTCAAGAGTTCTATTAATAAAAGTGGTCAAAATGAAGAAATGAGGGTGAAGATAAAAAAAAAAAAAATCACCATCAAACAACCTCCATTTAATATAAGATGAGTCGGAGATGGAAATTGAATAGCAGCTATCATCATAGTAATTCAAATCCTACTAAAGTCAAGATGATATCCACATCTCTTGGGGCTGGAGCTGAAACACACCCTCGTTACGAGGGATTTTATACTTATTTTCACATTGTACCCCTCCCTCACAAGAAATTACTTTTTTCTTTTACACGTTGTCCCTGCAAAGCAAATTGTCTGTTCTATCGATGAGCATCTCTACCTTTTATCTTTCACCCATCACCTCCCTAATTTTCCTTTGTAGAAGCTCAATTGACCATGAATAACCATGCATTCAATTCTCATGCAAACAAATTGGCCCTTCATATATTTTTGGTTATTAGGTTTTCTATAATGGGTATAAGTTTTAAAGGGTGCCTCTTCACTTAAGTTATCATTATTAATAATTAAAATGTAAATAAATCACTTTTTTTTGTTAGACAGTGTGCATCTTAAAGTAAGAAACCTTTAATGCTACATTGAAAGCAAATTTGACCCACTTCGTCAATTTTCTTTTTAAGGAAGAACAACTTGATAAATTTCGATCACCTTTCTTTTTAGGGGCATTTGGCGATAGGTCCTTGAACATGTCACTTTATGGCCTTAGATCCACAAAAAAAAGTCATAGAGACAAAGGTCCCTCCCACACATTCTCATGCCTGAAATGTCTATTTTACCCTTTCTTTAAATCATAACCCATGATTGGTGGGATATCCCATTAATAATGGCCAACTAACATTTAATTGCCCACGATTAATGGAATCCCCAGATTTTCAAATAATTTCTAAAAAAAAATAAATAAATTTCAAAATAACGAAAATAAATTTTAAAAAATAAAATAATTTCAAAAAATGCAATAAGTTTTAAAAAAAGCAATATATAATCAAATAACGTAAATAAATTTAAAAAAATGCAAATAAATTTCAAAAGACGCAAATAAATTTAAAAAACGCATATAGATTTCAAAAAATATAAATAAATTTGCTAAAGAACTCAGATAAATTTACCAAAAATACAAAGAAATATGACAGAAAATAGATAAATTTGAACAACACTCAGATAAATTTGATAAAAACTCAGATAAATTTAAAAAAAAAAAACTCAGATAAATTTACCAAAAACACAAAGAAATATGACAGAAAACAGATAAATTTGAACAACACTCATATAAATATGACAGAAAATAGATAAATTTGAACAAAACTCTGATAAATTTGACAAAACTCAGATAAATTTGACAAAAGAGATAAACAGAGCCAAAAGCGATCACCGGGGAGATGTCAGTCCTCCACGGAATTTGACAAAAGACAGAAACAGAGCAAAAAACGACGAACACAGATCCTCTATTCTGTCTGCAATCCGGAACCCTTCCGAGATCGATCTACCTTCCCTTTTATCCCGAGACGAAGATTCTGTGTGCCGCATCTTCGAAAATTAGAGCCCCCATAGACTGGCAACCAGCTCGGCCTTGCATTGAATGGGAATCTGTACAGCCAGGGGTATGGAGTGGAGACAGCAGCTTTGAGGACTGCACTCTTCAACAATGGGCAGAGCTGTGGGTCCTGCTTCGAGCTAAAATGCGCCGACGACCCCACGTGGTGCCACTCCGACAACCCTTCCATCTTCATCACCGCCACCAACTTCTGCCCTCCCAACTTCACCCAACTCTCCAACGACGGATGCTGGTGCAACCCTCCTCGCCCCCACTTCGACCTCGCCATGCCCATGTTCCTCAAGATCGCCGAGTACCGCGCCGGCATCATCCCCGTCGCCTTCCGCAGGTGGGTCCCATTTTTCCGGCCAGTTGTGTAAGTTTCCCCACTCCCCTGCTTCAGACGACGGGTCAGGCAGATCCCTTACATATACTGCATAATCCTTGTATACTGGCACATCCTTGAATTTGGATCATCCAATGACATCGGCCATCTACTCCGGATTGGACCCTGCCAAGTTCCCACTTGTGTCAGGCAGGGAAGACGAAAATGGGAAATCGGTGGGCGATCGAGATTTTTGGTTGGATCAAATGAGGGAGCAGAAAGAGGGCGGAAGATTAGAGAGGGAGAGAGAGTGGAGAAGGAGAAGGGGGAGAAGACAGGGGAGACGGGTGCAGGTGGGTGCAGCAGTGTCCCACACGATCTCTCCTCCCTCATCCCCAATCTCGCCCTCAAATCGGATGTTGCAAACCTACGCTCTTTGGAAAAGGAGAGGGATAATATAAAATTTTAAATTTTAAATTTCAAAATTTTATGTCTAAAATGGTTGGAAGGGCAATTTAGTCCTAAAAAATGAAAACATGTGGGCTTAGGGACTTATGGTTACAAACAGTCTAGCTGAGTGGACCATAGGCCTTAAAGAGTTTTTCTTTGGACTGGAGGCTTGATACATTTACTTATAGGGACCTTTCGCTAATTTTCTCTTCTTTTTTTTAATGTTGATATAGTATCCTCATGGTATTTGACCAATAAGACCAGTAGTACATATAACCCTTCAACACGTGCAGCAGATAAGTCTAAAAGGACACACGACTTGGCTTATACCAACAAACCAATACTATGGGGTTACACTTTCACTTTCTTGAAATAATTAGATAGCTTTTATTTAGCTAGCATTGATGTTTTTTTTGGCTTTGATGTTGTGGATATTGCTAGTCTGTCTACCTATCTGTCTTCTTTTTTATTGGTGGTCTTACCTATTTGCCCGAAAACTTAGGTTGTACTTCTTTTCCATATTTTCTTTTCAACATTTATTTCACTTTGTATATCTCTCATCATCATCCTTTCCATCAAGTTAGGACTTAGGCATAATCCTGCAGATGAGTTCCATAAATAAATATTAACCTCAAAACACACATTTCCATGAGCACAAGGAAGAGAAATGATTCCTTGTTTGCCTTGGGGGCTATGGTGATGCCAACTTCCATGAGCACAGGCCAGGTGTGCTTGTTGATGACTGCCGACTGTTGGATGGGCCGACATGACTTCTGCAATGTGGGCAGCTCTCGAGCGAATGTTAATTTGTGAGGTTACTATTTATAATAATGTCTTTGCCTGCCTTTTTTTTTTTTGAAATTTGATTGCCCAAGAATGAAAGATATTGGTTGTTTAATTACACAACTAGCTCTCTAATCATGATTACACAACTAGCTCTCTTATCATGATAACTCCAACAAATTACAATCTTAAGTCTTTCTAGAGTAAGTAAAAAGGTTTTTCTCGCCAAATAAATTATTCCCTTGGAAAGACCATCAAAACCAAATTGATCCTAAATGAGAGAAATAAGAATATGGTATTTATCTTTATATTTTTACTCTTGTAAGTAAATACTCAAACAAGCGCACTATATACGTTATGGGCACGTTTGTGTAACCTATTTCCACAGAAAATGAACTGGTTTTTTATACATTTAGTGCATCAATTTTATACGAAAATATTTTTTCACCACGTCAGCGTTTTTCTTGAACAGCCTAGAAATAGAGTTCCTATGTGGGAGTATGGGAAGTCCATTTCTGCAGAAAATACTCCCCTCTTTATTACTTTATTTCCTCACTCCCCTCTTTAATACTAGTTTTCAATAAGGAGTCAGCAACCGTACCAAATAATATCAGCACCAATTCATCGAGGAAATAAAGTTTGCACCAAATATGAATTTCTAACTTTCGCGGAAAACTTTTTCAGAGGCATTTAAAAACCATAGGTTTTGCTGATGTAGCAATTTCATCTTTCTATGGAAATTGCTTGTACACCAACGTGCCCTCCAAGTCCCTTATGGGACACCTATATTGTTCTTTTTATGGGACAGCTTGTCGTATTTATTTTTGGAACAACTGAAATTGCTCAATTGATTAACAATCCAACCTTTCACCCAAATGAATCTACCCTAATCTTAGAGTTCTCACTCTCCCACATGTGCGAGTCTCTCATACTCAAGATCCAAGCCCCCTTATTTGGGATCACAAAAAAACAGCAATGTTTAACGCGCCTTACAAAAAGCCATATTCTCAGCCCTCTTCTAAAAGAAGAAAACCGACACGAGTCAAAATAGAGCAAGCTTTTCTCACCTTTCGGCAACCACACATCACCTGTGGGCCCTAGACACTGTTTGATGAAGTTTGATTTTGGACCCCACATGCCACATAAGTCAACGATTCTTTCAGGAAAAAAGTTGCATCACACGAAATCTTTTTTTCCAACAACCGTCTAATGGCTACATCCAATGATCTGGAAACTTGTCAATTGTCCTAAAGCACAGGACACGTTCTGGGAGATCTGAACCATCAATCAAGTCGGCCACATCTTGAAGTTAGATAGGGACTGCTGATGGACAGAATGGACCAGGCACGACCACGTTTAGGGTTGAAGCACTTGTTGGACATGGGTCAAGCGCTTTCATGGAGAAGAATCTATGCGGTTATAGTCAAAATTGAGTGTCCCTCGGACATAGGGCTAAAGGCTCTTTTACCGGACTAAGTGGGAAATACCTTGGGTTATTAAAAAAAAAAAGGAAGAAGAATACATGCGGCTCTATAATGTCTGACTCGCACAATAACCCGTGCTCAGCACGGTTACATCCATACATTTAAAACTCAATATCTATTTATTTAAAATCTAAATATTCATACATTGCAAATTAATATATATATATATATACACGGTAGAAAAAGATATATGAAAACTTAACAAATGATTATTACAAATTTAATATTTATATATCTGGAGAGTTTTAATTTTTAAACCTTTACTTGTGAAATTCCCATCAATCCGACAAACACTTAAAATTTAGTTTTTAGAGAAAGATTATAGAAAAAAAATAAAAGAAGAAAAGAATATGAAAGTACATATTTTTTTAAAATGAAAAGGAAGTACAGGAGAAAGGGAATGGAAAAATGGGTTACAAAGGGAATAAGAGAGTACAGAAAAAGTGATGTTGGAAGTGGATTTGATGAGAGTTCTGATGATGCCAAAATAGGATTTCGAACACCACCGGTCAAGTAATAAATGCAGTAAATGCAATAGTTAAAGAAGAGAGAGAAGGGATTATAGTGGTTCGGTCAAGATGACCTACGTCCACTTCATAAAGGCAGAGATTGCCTGTGGTGTTTTACTTCCTCAATGATTATTACAAACTAGAGGAATACAAGCGTCGAAGTGAATAGAGAGAGATCCATCCTCCTTCAAGTGCTGGTGGGGCTCCTTGATTTATAGTCCTCCCCTAACAGATGAGGACGACTCTTCAGCAACGTTCGTCCTTGGAGCCCTCGAACTACCCTCGCGCTGGAGGAGGCAGGTGAGGAACTGCCCTCGCGCTGGACGAGGCAGGTGCGATATTTCTCCGCAGGACCTGGTAGGAGCGGGATTGCTTCCGAAGCAACGTGGCTGCCCTGACTTGGTCTCTTCGTGGGCTTGGACCTGAGCTTCATCCTCATGGGTTGGGTCATCTGGGCCTGACTCATCATTTGCCCCTCAATGCCTCGTGCCCAAATAATTTTTTGAAAGGGGGGCATTGGTAGATTCAGGTCTCTTCTCCCTCCAAAATCTTTTTCCTCTTTTCCGGTTTTAATCCAGGTCTGGGCGAGCATCAGAACCGGAGGAGCCTAGGCGAGCTTCGGAACCGGAGAAGCCTGGGCGCCCAGGGAGAGATGGCCTGGGCGCCCGAGAGACTTGGTTGCCCGGGGTCTGGGCGCCTGGGGAGAAGGTCTGGGCGCCCGGGGGAGTTATCCTGGGCGCCCAAGTAGATTGGCGCCCGGGGGAGCCTGGGCGCCCGGGGAGAAAGTCTTGGGCGCCCAGGGGGTTATTTGGCCTGGGCGCCCGGGGAGAATGTCTTGGGCGCCCAGGGGGTTATTTGGCCTGGGCGCCCGGGGAGAAAGTCCTGGGCGCCCGGGGGTATTTGGCCTGGGCGCCCGGGGAGAATGTCCTGGGCGCCCAGGGGGTTTGTCCAGGGCGAGCTTCGGGCCTGGGCGCCCGAGGATGATGGGCGCCCAGGACTGAGGAAGGAGTCCCCTGGTCCCGTGGTGGCCATTATGTATTCCTTTTTTTTTTTTCGGGGGCGCTGCCCCCTGGGCCCCCGCGGGCTGACCGGTCAGCTCGACCCCCGCCGGGGGACACCCCCGGACCCCCTCTGCATAGCGCATGATATATCCCTTAACATATGTAAATTCCAAAACTCTGCCCCTCCTTGGAAATGAGGACCCTCCCGATTAGAAGAAGAGGGAGGAGGTGGTAGTCCTCCAAGCTGGGCTCCACCGGGCACTCCATGAGGGGCGCCCTGGGGAACTCCCTGGGCGCCGCCCAGAGGATGGGCGCCCAGATGGGGAGCTCGCTGGGCGCCGCCCATCCCCATATGGGCGCCGAGGTGGGGAGCTCCACGGCGTGGAGCTCTTGGAATTCTTTGGTGCGATGCTCCTTGTGATACTTCTCCAAATTGTGCTCCTCCTTGCCTTGCTAGCACAAGTTGTAAGATTTGCTGGTTTTGGGCTACCAGCTGTTGCATGGTCTCCAACATCTGCTGAGGAGTGGGAGCAGGAGCATTCGAGGTATGGTCATTCGGTGGAGGAACATCCTCTCCCCGCCTGGGGGAGTCTGGGCGCCTAGAAGGGCCTGGACGCCCGGAAGGGCCTAGGCCTGTTGGGCGCCCATCTTGAGTGAGATTATCCTCCGGTCGTCTTGCTGATCTTGTGGTGATCACCATAATTTCTGAAGAAGATGTGTGAAGTGAGAACTTTAGCTTTGATTTTCGCTCCCCACAGACGGCGCCAAACTGATGATGCCAAAATAGGATTTCGGACACCACCGGTCAAGTAATAAATGCAGTAAATGCAATAGTTAAAGAAGAGAGAGAAGGGATTATAGTGGTTCGGTCAAGATGACCTACGTCCACTTCATAAAGGCAGAGATTGCCTGTGGTGTTTTACTTCCTCAATGATTATTACAAACTAGAGGAATACAAGCGTCGAAGTGAATAGAGAGAGATCCATCCTCCTTCAAGTGCTGGTGGGGCTCCTTGATTTATAGTCCTCCCCTAACAGATGAGGACGACTCTTCAGCAACGTTCGTCCTTGGAGCCCTCGAACTACCCTCGCGCTGGAGGAGGTAGGTGAGGAATTGCCCTCGCGCTGGACGAGGTAGGTGCGATATTTCTCCGCAGGACCTGGTAGGAGCGGGATTGCTTCCGAAGCAACGTGGCTGCCCTGACTTGGTCTCTTCGTGGGCTTGGACCTGAGCTTCATCCTCATGGGTTGGGTCATTTGAGCCTGACTCATCAAGTTCATAATTGAGTAATAGTTATAAAGGATAACTGATTGCATATAATAGGGGAATAGAGGTGTAGTGGTAATAGTTATAAATGATAACTGATTGCATATAATAGGGGAATAGAGGTGTAGTGGTTCTAAATAGTGGGATAACCATCGGTCAAAATTACAAGCAATAGTCAAAATCTAATCATAAAACCCTTTAGCTTAATATAGTATAATTGACGGAGATGATGAATTGGGCATCAGTTGGATTTTTGTTATCATTGAGGGGTGTTTGGAAACTAACCTACTTCCAAAGATTTCGCTAATTTATTTATTAGTTTAGAATATAATCTGCTCATGCTTTCTTATAAAGACTTTCATATTACATTATTCAGAAATATGCACAATAAAAAAAATCTTCTCTGAAAAGTTCTATCAAAACACAAGTGAAGAGTTTAACAAATCTTCATAAGATCGGAGCAGCTATTTATCATAGTGGGCCACTATAATTTTTGACCTTGAGTGTTCTTGTATTACAGACAATAAGAGTCCTACTATAACTCCTAACGTTAAACTGAATTCATATTGTTTACAAGTTCTATGGTAGTCATATAGCTTTGCTACGATGGCATAATGCCCCTTGTTGATAATTAATATTATGTCCTACAAATGTCGCGTTAATTAGTTAGCTTTCACTATATGGTTACCAATATTAGGTGGCTCTTATATTGATTACGTACTAAGATTGAATTGACAGACTATAATTATTAGTTTAATATCATCGAGTGAGTCCTATTTTTTTTAGGGGGCTTCGGCCGGAGGTCCCTCATAATATGACTTTGTTGCAAACAGTCCACAAAAAAAAGTCATAGAGTCAAAGGTCCCTCCCACACTTTTTCATACCTGAAATGTCTAATTTACCATTTCTTTAAATCATAAACTATGAATGGTGGGATATCCCATTAATAATGGCCATCTAACATTTAATTGCCCGCGATTAATTAAATCCTCAGGTTTTCAAATAAAATCTAAAAACACATAAATAAATTTCAAAATAACGAAAATAAATTAAAAAAAATAAAATAATTTCAAAAAATACAATAAGTTTTTAAAAAAAAGTAATATATAATCAAATAACGCAAATAAGTTTCAAAATATCCAAATAAATTTCAGAAAATATAAATAAATTTAAAAAGACTCAAATAATCTCAAAAGATCCAAAGAAAACTTCAAAAAATGAAAATAAATTTAAAATAACGAAAATAAATTTTAAAAAATGAAATAATTTCAAAAAATGCAATAAATTTGAAAAGACACAAATAAATCTCAAAAGATACAAATAAATTTAAAAAACGCATATAGAATTCAAAAAACGTAAATAAATTTGCTAAAAAACTCAGATAAATTTACCAAAAATACAAAGAAATATGACAGAAAACAGATAAATTTGAACAACACTCAGATAAAATTGACAAAAACTCAGATAAATTTGAACAAAACTCAGATAAATTTTGAAAATAAACTTAGATAAATTTACCAAAAACACAAAGAAATATGACAGAAAACAGATAAATTTGAACAACACTCAGATAAATTTGACAAAAACACAAAGAAATGTGACAGAAAATAGATAAATTTGAACAAAACTCAGATAAATTTGACAACAACTCAGATAAATTTGACAAAAACTCAAATAGATTTGCTAAAAACAGGATAGATTTGAAAAAAACTCAGATAAATTTATCAAAAACTCAAATAAATTTGCAAAAGTCAGATATATTTGCCGAGAACCGTGCGTTCCCTCGCTGTTACGCCAGAATCGAGGATGAAAGGCAGCAGGACTGCCTCTTGCAAGCACAAAAGCGAGATTGCAGAACCAACATATAGTTTTTTATCAGAGAATCCATTCACTGTTTGGAAACAGAGAGGGAGAACTGAGGTCGTATCCTTACTCTTTCTGCACAGCAAGTAATAATGAACCAGTCCTAACGTGGCCATCAAGGAGCCATATATAGCATTGGTTTTATATGCGTTTCTACAATAAAGATGGGGATAGTGATGTTACCGACCATGATCATATCTGACCATGCAAACATCTTGAATAGGTACCAGTTGCCTTTGAGACCTAGCCACCTAGGAGTCAACTCTGACCAGGCCTTTGCTATTTCATTATGTTCTCTGTTTGGAAACAGAGAGGGAGAACTGAGGTCTTTCCATCCTCAGTCGCTGGAACCGGACACAAAGAAGATAATAGACGAAAGGCATGGAAGAGACTGGGTGGGTATTGTGTTGGGTGCTTTGATTTGGTCAATGCAACTGAAATAAAAGAGGTGGGTCAGGGCTAGAGGGAACTAAAAAAAAAAAGGTGGGTTAGGATTTGTTGCAGTCGACATATCAAGGTGGGCCGCCACGTTCGACTGCTGTAGAAAAATGGGACTGCATGGTGCGTGGCCGACGAAGACGATGGCGGAATCTTGTCACTGACGAACCCAAACCCGCCTTGCGTTCTCTGCACTTTTGGAACCAAAATGAAACGAAAAACCACTTATGGGTTATGTAAAACTAAGTCCCATATAAGACAACAAAAAATAATTTTTGTTTTGTACCCAAGAAGTCAAACACGAAATTACTTTTTCTTTGTAACGTGCACTAAGCCGGTTTCAAACCGAGAACCTTCTGTTCTCTCCTCTGCAATCCGCGACAGTCTTCACCGTTGATCAGGCGTGACACAACCCAAATCGCTGCCTATCTTTGAGGTGGGAAAAAATGAGAATTTTTCATTGATATCAATTTGTTTAGGAAGAAGGGAGGAGGAAGATTGAGAGGATTTAGGAAGGATGAAGGAGGGAGGAGGGAAGATTTGAAATTTTAAATTTTAAAATTTTATGCCTAAAACGGTTGAAAGGGCAATTTAATCCAAAAAAAATGAGATCATGTAGATGCAGGGACCTAAGGCTGGAAAAAGTTTAGCGGAACGGACTATAGGCCTTAAAAAGTTTTTCCTTGGATTAGAGGCTATAAACATTGACTTATATGGACCTTTAGCTAATTTTGCCTTTTTGTTATTGCGCTCCTTGTGATTACTACAATTAGTTTGATTAATATGGTTACAAATATCAAATGGGTCCCACGATGATTTTCCATTGATCCATCTATGATGTCTAATGCAAGATAGGACTTTTCGTGAAAGTCACCATTAGATATATTATACTATGGTTGCTAACATTTGGTGGCCGACCCTCATTGATCAAACATAATTGCTAACATTAGATGGATCCTGCCGTGATCATAAAACTACATGGATCCTAGCATTGTTGCAAATATTATTTTTAAGATCTACTGTAGTTGTAGTTGTTTGGCATATATTCATCGTGGTTTCAAATTTTGGTGGGCTTTGTTCTGATTCCTTAATTATTTACTTACAAATTGTTTAATGTAATTGAGCTTTTAAGAATTCTAAGACTTGACATTTTTATAAGTGGTTGAAATTGAATAATCAAATGTAAATATTCAAAAATGATGATCAAGTAACCTCTCCATTAACCCGTCTATCACCCTTGTAATTCAAATTCTATGAAAGTCAATGTCTCATATTAGAAAATTACCTCATATCCTTCACTCTCCTCACCTCTTCAATAAACCTCTCGTGGAACTTATTTGATCTGTATTCAGTTCCTATGTATTCTATGTAAACAAAGAGGCACTAAAGAAGATATTTTAACAATTCAATAAAGATTTATTTAAGCGTTATTATTCTCTTTGGGCACATTTGTGCTGCACCAAATTAGTGGAAAAGTAGCTTGGTAGGGATATGATTTTGTGCCTGTTTTTCCTTTTCTCTTCATTTGATATAACTATAGTCCCTGCGGAAATCCTATTTTTTATTATTTTATTTCTTCATAAGAGAGCTAGGGTTTCTAAATTCGACCATCTGCGGACTTCCATTTCACAAAAAAGAAAATCGGAGTTTTTTCTTCTGTGTTATTATGCAAACAAGCCCTTAAAGCACCTTTGTGTAATGCAAGAAATCCTTCTCTCAAACCTCTTTCTTCATACATCAAGTTTCAACTTGTTTATTGAAAGACTTTTTTTAGCAAAAGAAAAACCTATTTTTTTGAAAGACCCTTTAAATCTTTCAAAGAAAGTCTTTCAAAAAATCCTTTAAAAAAATGTTTCAACCTGTTTATGTCAAAACTAAGCTTGAAATGGTATTTTGTTCACTTGGAAAGGGAGTACATCAAACTCCAAAAATGAGAGCATGAGAGCAACTTGTGTGATACTCCATCCCTCAAATGTGCCAAAAAAAACTTATTTGGAAATGGCTGGAGATCCCCTACAACTTCCACTTTCACAATAAGAAGCTATCTATCGATCACCTGATTTCCTGCTACATTCTTTTAGCAAAAATTAAAAAGAAAAAAAAAAGAAAGACCTATTACATTCATTGGACGGCTTAAGATGCATGATCTAAAGATATAAAAGGAATGACATGGAAAGTTTTATTGAGACCATCTACTTTATTGCCTTTATATCATCAAGCTTAATTAAATGGTTATATCCCTTTGGATCAAACATAAACTCTACCACATATATGTTGTGGAGAATCTTTATCCTTTCTTTATAAGGTTTTAATGGCTCATTAGATTCATGTAGTTGAATTTAAGAATGCTAAAGACCTAATTTCTAAAACTGGTTAAAAAATGAACTGAGTAAGGTGAATTTTCAAAAATATATGACCATTAAATAATCTCCCCTACTAATTCAAATAATAGAAAACACATCTTTATTATGTATCCTTTGCTCTCTTTAACACTCTTTTGGTGGAGGTCATCTGATTATGAGCACCAAGTGTGTTGACTGCCGTGTTAAAATAGAATTGCACTAATACGAATTGATATGTAATTTTCTACAACCTCGAGCTATGGTGCTTAGTTGACAAGCATTGCAAAAAAACTAAAGCAAAAATGATCTCAGAAGGGAGATCGCACCTAACACATGCAGTTGTTTTTTTTACAATTCAAGATGTTTATCTTATTCAAAGGTTGGCTCATAAATACGAGACTCCACAGACTCATTGGATAGTTGCATAACTTCTAAGGTTGCATTTGATTCGCTGTAATAAAGCTCGGAATAGCATGGTCATTCCAACGGAATGGTCATTACAGCATTTGGTTATCAAAAAATTGGCAGGATGACCATTACCTCCGGAATCTCATTCCCTTATGTAGAGGAATGACCATTCCATTGGGGATGGAAATGAATGGCCATTCCATTCCTTTTTTACTTTTCGTTGAGACCAAAATACCCTTTTTTCATATCTACCACTATTATAAAAGAGAAGAACTTGTGTGGGCCCCACCTATATAATAATTATAATATAATCTATACATTATTATTATTATTATTATTAGATTATAAAGGAGAAGAACTTGTGTGGGCCCCACCTATATAATAATATAATCTATACATTATTATTATTATTATAAGATTATAAAGAAGAAGAACTTGTGTGGGCCCTACCTATATAATAATAATATAATCTATATATTATTATTATTATTATTATTATTATTATTATATGATTATAAAGGAGAAGAACTTATGTGGGCCCCACCTACATAATAATATAAGATATATATATTATTATTATTATTATAATAAGATTATAAAGGAGAAGAACTTGTGTGGGCCTCACCTATATAATAATAATATAATCTATACATTATTATTATTATTATAATAATAAGATTATAAAGGAGAAGAACTTGTGTGGGCCCCACCTATATAATAATAATATAATTGATACATTATTATTATTAAGAACAAAATGACAACTTGTGTGGGTCCCACTTAGATAATAATAATATAATCTATATATTATTATTACTCTTCTAAAAGAGAAGAACTTGTGTGGGCCCCACCTATAGAATAATAACATAATCCATACATCATCTAACAAGGGTATTTTGGCTTATGTAAAATTTATTTCATTCTGGACATCATTCCCGCGTACCAAACGAAGGAACAAGAATCAGTGGGTTGATTCCTCCAGCGTACCAAACGCTGGAATGATAATGACTATTCCTACCTCATTCCATTCCAGACTCATTCCGGTCTTCATTCTATTCCCACCTACAACCATTCCAGCGAATCAAATGCTACCTAAGAACTAGCTCCACTTAGAAGTAGTGCCAACAACTATCCTATCACACCCCTAAATCGAATTACCACGAAGATTCTCATCTCGAGGCGCGCGCCTTGGGGTTTATGTAATTGTAATATTCATTCCTTAGTATCCACGAGTGAGGATACTAAAACACTATCATTTAAATGAACATTTAGCAGAAGCTTACATCATGTTGCGACCCGAAGTGCCAGGCCCTAGGATTCTGTGTCACTATACAAATGTTCATAATACAACATCAAAAAAGTATATATCACCATGACTTGTGGAGCATGACAAGAAAATAGGATGTCATTCTCATAGCATGTTAAAGTTGTATAATGAAAGTGTATTAATTACAATCCCGAATAAAAGGCCAACAAAGTTCACTATAAATTATTAGGGCCCATTTCTTTACTAGAATTCATAGAATTCATGTCTGGTGGTTGTCTGGGAATTTCAAATGCTGGTATTTGAAATGCTGCCAAATTCTGAAATTCTAAATCCGTTGTTTCATTCATGGCCTGAATTCCTACCTGAGCTCCTGGAATGCTATCGTCCCTCTCCCGGAATTTATGTGTCAAGTAAGATTTCTAAATCCTACTTGTTAAAGTGATTTTTCAAATGCTGGGTTTTTGGAATTTGAAATGCTTGGAATTTCAAATGCCCAGGAATTCTGTGAGAATTCTGGTAATGAAACACAGAATTTCTGATAGGAATTCTGAATTTTCAGACAGCCTGAATTCCTGTCAGGAATTCTAGTAAGTGAACAGGCCCTTAAAGTCCAAAATATAACTATTCCCCAAAGTTGATAACGTGTCTCGGTGCTAATCTCGATGCTCATATCACATCGTCTATAGTCCATTCCCCGAAGCTCTATGAAGTCTCCTCAACCTCCACATTCTCCTGCTCACCGGTAGCTGGTAGTGACCACAATGTCAAGAATTACATCATCAAACTATGAAATGGCATTGGCGAGTAGATAATCCATAATTACAAGTCTATACCAATAAGACTGACTATAAGGGCGTGCGTCGGTAGGGTTAGCAAAACGTAATATGCTTGTATACAAGTTGTAGCAACATGTAAAGAACATAAGTGAAAGTAGACTATATTATAGCATAGACAACCAATATAAATAGGTATTATTACATGCAAGGTGCAATACGAACAAGCTGTGCACATGATGTAAAACCAATGATGAAAAATGAATCATGAATAACAGGCTTTACATATGCATGAGCATGACATGCGTGAACCATGCGTCGAGGGGTGTAACTCCAAATACATGTGGGCCCCTTCCTTTGCAGGTAGGTTGTTCCACTCTACCCACTTACCCCATGTCACCGGGTCACAAACATTACTGCCATTCTCTTAGAACATGATACTTGCATGCACAGATGAGCAAGATATATGTGAAACATGAATGAAATATGAACGTATGAATATTGTCAGGCCCCGACCCATACTAACTCAATTAGTGCTAATTAAGTGAGTACTTAGTTTTAAGTGTGTTTTAGATATCGTTGGGTTAGAATAAGTTCGATTTTAGTCTTGGTTATAGATTTGGGAATTTTGACAACGTTTAGTTTCAGCTAGACACGCTCAGGGAGGCCCTGAGTACACGTGTGAGAATGGGAGGTTCATCCTAGTTTCGTGTTTTTTTATCGTGGTTTTGATTTTTATTGAATGGTTTTATTTTTGTCTACAACTTTCATTTTTCAGCTCGTCAGTGTTTGAAGCCCAGAAACCTGTGTTTTGACCCCAAAAGGGTAAAATGGACTTTTCACACAAAATCTGGACACAAATTTCGAAATCTCAAAACCATGTCAAAATTTTACTTTTTACAAACTAGATATTTCAAGGATCGTTTTATCCTTCTTCGTCGATCTCATCCGGGGTCCGCAAGACCATATTTTAACCACTTCAAGTTTCAACTGTAAGGGACCCACTTTGACGTTATATAAGTACTCTCTTCTTCTCTCTCTTCCATTATTCACTTTTTCCTGCAACTTTTCTTGTCCTAGGGCTGGGAGAAGAAAAACCTATTGTTTCCCCAACCTTCTTCCTCTTGAATGGTCTAGCAAGAGAACTCCATTTGCAAATCTAAGACCGTCATCTTCTTCCTCTCATCTCAAGCTTCAGCTAGATACTTTTTGAGCAAAATCCCTTCAACTTTTCACCTTGTTCTAGTTGTCTTCTTCTTGTTTGGCTAGCTACAAGTAAGAGCTCAAACCCATCTCTTTCGTGGAGTTCATTTAGAGCCTTTTTCCCTAGCTTTCAAACCCATTTTCGAAATGGGGGTTTTTGGTGACCAAAATGTGATTTTTGAGTGTCCTATTTTGGGGCTTTTGTGTAGATTTCGTGGATCAGCTCTTTGGTAGGATTTTGTGAGAGTTTTGCTTGGCATTTGGACAAAGGCAAGTAATCTTTATAGGACTTATGTGCATGTGTGATGTGGTTTTCACTATTTTCTTAATGCATGATTTTTATGCTTAAATCTCATAATGTATGCTATGTTTATGCTTTTTAAATCATTAGCTTCAGTTCTTTACTTATACTGATGTTAATGATTTTTCAAGTTTCTAGAATTCTTGGTTTGGATTTATAAGTATATGTTGATTTAATACATGGAATGAGCTTGATGTTTTTCAATAGAATGAATGATTTAGTTATGATGGAATGATTTAGAAATGTTTGAGTTTTATCCCTTGGAAAGCATGGCGGCTTAGGGAGTGGAGGTTGGTTCAGAAATGGGAATGAAAACGGGAAGAAAAATGTGAAAACCTAACTTGAAATGCACTATCCGTGCACTGTCGGTCAGGCGTCAGTCAGCTATCGGCTAACCGAAATCCCATTTTCGGTTAACCGACAGCCAACTGAATCTTGTCGATTCCATTTCCCGAGACCTGCATCGTGTCAGGAGTTTGTCGATCAGCTTGCGACTAACCGAACTATACATTTCGGCTAGCCGAAAGTCAGCAAAACTTATTTCGGTTTCTTTTCCCGAGAGCTGCAAATCTAAGCTGAGATTTGTCGGTCAGCCGTCGGTCGACTGTCGGTTAGCCAACATACCCCACCTCGGTTAACCGACAGGTGACCGAAATTACAATTTGATCTATTTTTGAAGAATTTCTTTAGAAATGAAAACCATTTTATGTTAAGGACTTTTAACTTGAAATTGTGCAATTGAAATCTAAAATACATTATTAACTTCGGAGGCACTATTTCGTTTTATTTTTCCGGTATTTGGGTTTCAATTATATGAAGGTCAATGAATGGTCTTAACATATACTTGATGGACTTTGCTTGCGAACTTCGGTTTTGATACAAGAACAATTATCATGTTCTTGACTCGAATTTTCAAGTATAAGTGTGTTTTGAAAATTTGCTTTAAGAATGAAAGGGAATCACTTCTCAAGCTTGTTATGCATATATTTATGATATTTTGCTAGTCGTGCTTTGTTTAGTTTTGACAAGTGATTTTCCTTGATTTTCGATAAGTTTGATAAGTATTTCATCGTATTTTGTGCATTCATGATTCTAAGTTAATACCATTGAGCTTGAACTGCCCCTTTAATCTGATCCACTGTCCGGGGGTCCTTAAACATGCCGACTGTCTGCAAACTAGTTGTGTATTATATTACACATGGTGCGTGTTCCGGTTCCGCGGCTGGCCTCCATGTTTACCTCGTGTAGCGTGGGATCGTATTTTGCATGTCGTGCTTGTCGTGCGTGTTTGCTCTTATCATTATTATAGTAGAGAAATGATGAGCTCTTTGTGGATTACCTTTTTCATGATATTTTCAATACTGCTAGTTTTTTGCAATTTATAAATGTATATTTTGATCTTAAACTATTTTTCATTCTTGTTCCATGCTCATGCCTAAATTGATTACCTGCCAAACCGTTGTGTTTGATGCTTGTATTTTGGTACCCAGGTATAGGAGGTTTTGCTTTTAAGGAGTGCCCGGAAGAGGCTGTTGAGCCGCCCCCAGCGCAAAAGTGGCAGCCCGACGACCTCGTCTAGACGTCGGGTGGGGTCTTGAGATCCGTATCATTTTGCTAAGGGTTTTTATATGGACTTTAGATTGTATTGGCCTTTATTGGCCTCTTATGGAATGTAATTAGCTTGTTATACGTTTGTCTAACTTTAGAGCTTGAACTATGTTGGGAATGCCATGTTTACACTCCTCTCTTTGATAGTAAGCCTTGATGTTTATTCACTCTTGTAAGTTGTTTGAAATATTTATATCGGAATTGTATATGTTTTTGCTACACGCTTCCGCATACTTGATCGTGTGAGTTAAACCCCTGTGTCTCGAGATCCTCACCGTGGGAACCTGTGGTAAACTAAATAACACTACGTCAAGGGGCCGGGTCTCTTATTCTCGGTCAGGGATCGCGGCAAATCTGCACATGTGAAACATGAAACTAGGAATAAACATGCGAGTATTGTAATACCTCGACCCACCTTAATCTCAATTTAGAGTTAATTAATTTTAATTAATTGCTTAATGGATGTTTTGATTGTGATTGGACTTGATTAGGTAGAATTAGTTGGGTTTGACCCTTGAGTAAGTAAATTATGACTTTTGGAGTGTTTTGGATTTGATGTGTGTATTTAGAGATTTTATGAGTTTTAGTGCATTGCATAAGGCATAACATGGGCCTTAGTTTTCATGTCTT
The DNA here is from genome assembly GCA_012931725.1 of Litsea cubeba. Taxonomy (NCBI): domain Eukaryota; kingdom Viridiplantae; phylum Streptophyta; class Magnoliopsida; order Laurales; family Lauraceae; genus Litsea; species Litsea cubeba. The sequence continues at coordinate 13,029,906 of CM022947.1, forward strand.
GACCCATTCAATTCGGATCCATTTTTTTTTACTCATTTCCAGCCCATTTATCAGCCCAAGCCCCTTTTTGAGAATTTCAGTCCTTTGATGTATTTGCATGCAACTGCAGGAAAACATTTCAAATCAAACCTCAGCCTCACCAATCAGTTAACTCTTCTCTTACATGTTCCAGCAGAAAACCCAGCCGGCTACTATTCTCTTCTTCTTCCTTCACTTCCAGTTGAACTCCCATTCTCAGAACTACTTCACCTCTTCACCAAATTTTCTCAAGATTGAATGGTTGGTGACCTTGCATGTGAGATTTGGGGACTCTATCTTCATCTTCTTCATCTTCCTCTACAAGCTCTACAATCTCTGATGCTTCTTCCTTTTTAATCTTCTCCATTGGTAAGTTTCCATCTTCATTTCCCTTGCTTTTGCTTCAAATCAGTGAGATGATGTTACAATTCATGCATGCATCTTCTTGTCCCTCATTTTCATTTTTCACCATTGTAGGACTTCATCTTCTCCATTACATTTGGGGGTTTTTCTTTTGGAGAGCTTACTTTGGAAATAGATATTGAGTATAGCTTGGATTTGTGATTTTTAGCTTCAAGCACCTTAAGGTAAGTAAACATTTATAATAATGTGCATGTTATTCTGTATTTATGATTCTTGCAATGGATCTCATTCTAGATTACCCAATTCCACCTCATTTTTGTTCTTGCTTAAAAATTGGTTTTAGATTTGTAAATGGGTATGGTTTGATGCATTTTTTGTCAAGAGAATTGATGTTTATATTAAGAGAGCATTGGTGGCTCATCTTGCTGGTTTTTGATCTTTGGAATGGACTACAAATTGTTGTAGGGGAAGCCAAGAGGCACAGAACAGCCCTGTCACAGCCTCCCCGGACCTTGGCAGTAACCGCCCTCGCTCTAGCGAGCTTCCATCTCACTCTAGCGAGCAAAAGAACCCCTAGACAGAGAGCACTCTCGCTCTAGCGAGCTCCCAGCTCGCTATAGTGAGAGGGCCCACTGGGCCCGGCGAACCAAACTTCAAATGGCCATAACTTTTGACTCGTATGTCCGTTTTGACGTTCTTTATATCGTTGGAAAGCTCTTGAAGAGTAGAATCCAATGGTTCCTGCATGTTATTGATTTGAGGTTTGAGACTTAAGAAGATATTGGATTTTAAATAAATATTGACAACCGGAGGGTATCACAAGCTAAGTGTTGATCCGTAGTATATTCAGATTGTTTTGGCCTGATAGTTGGACTTTCAGGTTAGATCCCTTGAACCTTAACCATGCCCAATGGACCAGTAATGTCATGTGGGTGCGCTGTGAGCAACCGTACACCCACAAGGAACGTCTTGATCTTCGTATTTATGATCCGAACCAAATGTGTTATACTACGAGATTCGGCATCCAAATTAAGTAACGCCAAGGGTTTATTTGTAGCCCAATAATGCCAGAATTCTTAGTACTACGCCGAGTTGGACGGTGAAGACCACAAGTGTTCCCAAGACCGTAGGCCTGACTTGATTTCTGTCTTGATTCTGAATATAAATTTATCTATACATGCATTGCATTTCGTATCCAATATTCTAGTATGACTTGATCAGGCTTCTAATTAGTTATGTATATTTTGTCATACATCTGCTATATTATACGATTATGTTTCTGTTCAGTTATATTTCAGTAAGCCCTGGTTTCTGTTCCATTATATGAATTGTCCTGTATCTGTTCTATATATGTTCTGTTAATCTGTGTATCACATTCCATGAGTCAGCACAACTTGGCTTCGACCCTATCTAAGTCGAACCCGGCTAAGTGTGGGTTTACTATATATTTCTGGCCTTCTGGAGATGGAAAACTATTCTGAGAGTTTACCGGCACCCTAGGTCTACGATGGAGAATTCTGGGTACCTCTATCTCCTAGTAGTACTGCCCTGTCCTGTTCTGATATTCTGCTCTCCCTTTACTTTCACGTTTATATGATTAAATTGAAAGAATTTTGCTAATGTGGATGTGCTAAGTAGTTCTGTTATTGTGTATATCTGTTATTCTTGATTTGAATGTCTCATGTTTATTTATGCTTTGATTGCCTAGTGTACACACTTGACCTCATATGATTTATGTATATGTTTAGATATTCTTTTGCCACATGTTATATGAATTATATATGCTTATCATGCTTAACTTAGTCTAGTGGTGCTACACTTGGCGTTACAGGTGAGTACAACGATGCCATTGCCCCGGAGATCCTTGAGGAAGAGGAATCTCCCCACCGTGTAGCAGAATGGACCCCCGATGATGTCTTTTAGACATCCATACGATGAGATTGGACGATAAATGAACATGGACCGTGGCTAGGATTGCCATATCTTTTGTAGTAGTTTTAATGAACTTGTTTAACTTTTGGAATTGTAAACTTTAACTTAACTTACTTCTTTCTTGATCCATCTCTTGAACTTAAAGTTGAACTTTTAAATCAATGTTCATGAACTCTTATGCTCTATATTTTGATGCATGATGGATTATGGTTGGATATATCTATTTGACAAAAATTTATACAGGTGAAAAATACAGATACATGAATTTATAAACCTCACACGTGATATCCTGTGGGTAAATTCCGTACTTGGGAACCAAGAGTCAATGAGTTTGACTCGAATTTCCACGCGGGCGTGTGTCGCGCTTCGGGATGTGCGAAATCTCGGGCTTGGGGCGTGACAAGTATTAGAATGGATATGCTCCGTTGGGTCATAGGGAACCCAATCCCATTATACTTGACCTACCTTAAAATTGGTCAGTGTTTTAGTATGCTTTACCTGGTCCCAAAATCGGTGGAAAGAGGGTTGGACCCAATCAACTTGGAATGATGCATTGCATGAATGCCAGCCAAACGAACCAACTAACCATCCCATGAGTCCTGTTGAGTCCATAGGCGACAACATGGCATGTGAATGCGTGCTAAGCCACAAGACTAGCTCAATTAGAACATTTTAGACTCCTCGATGTGACTCAGGATTATTTGGGGATAGGGGGTTTTACCCATGGGTCTATGTCTCCAAGAGTTACAGTTTGAACCCTTAGGGCCCGTTTCTTTGGTGGAATATCAGGAATTCCTGTCTGGGGAATTCCTGAATTCTCAGACAAAGTGGAATTTCTGGATGCCTCTTTGGGCTTGTGCATCCAGGAATTCCACAAAAATGCATAGGGAGTGGAATTCCTGGATTCCCAAAGGTCAAAAGATGGTTGGAATCCAGAAATGCTAGTAAAGAAACATGGAGTTCAGAAATTCCAGGGGACAGCCTGTCACATCATGTCAGGAATTCCTGGACATGGTGAATTCCTGGCAGAAATTCCACTAAAGAAACAAGGCCTTAGTAAGACACGTCTATCCTCTAGCAAATCCATAACCATATAAGGATATCAATATCCTTCAAAGTAAATGTCACTTAAGTTCGTTTATATCAATAATGCATAATGCATAATACATAATAGATAATGCATAACAATACACTCTATCAATCTTAAGAGCAAGGTTGCAATCCACAAATAAGTATAAGGCTATTCATCTCTGTGTAGCCGTGGGATCTTAATTATTCGTAACTTATCGCTATTTTGACGCTCTGATGGTGTTTGACAACTAGGGTCCCATGCTTGCATACCCACGACATAATGTTATACCACACATGCATCCGAACAACCCATAAGCCAAGTTAGCTCCACTATCACCTACTCTTGATCTCATACTTAAACTGTATTGGTGAGTTTGAGATCTATGTCCACATCCTAACTTACATCTAGTACCTACTGATGATAAATCATATCGGTACGTAGGTTGATCAACTCTGTGTTAAGCTCATTGGGGGTTGCCCTGAACCCAAAAATGGTTTCAAAATACTCTAATGCGCAGGAAGGGGCCCGCATGACCCCACTCCCCAACTAAGGTTTTGGTCCACTGAGGGTTGGGGAGTGGGGTCATGGTGGCCCTCTACATAGTGGCCCAATGACCAAGTTCAAACATAGGCCTGTGTACGTTTCGCATAAGTAAAAATAATGTTGAAAATGATGGGTTCAATTTGGGGCGTTGAATGGGTCTAGGCTGAGAACAAAAGCTCCTAGACATTAAATTTACTTTCCAACGATCCCAAGAAAGATGTATTTTTTCGTTATAAGAAAACTCAACTTTTACAAAAAATGATAGACTATATATGACTCAAGTGCGAGCTACGAAACAAGGGATTTCCGCACACCAAATACTCCAAGTTAAACACGAAGGTTTCTCGAAATAATTTAAGCTATCCAACGAGCTACAATATGATCTATTTCTGTAAATACCCTTCATTCGGCCCTTTTTAAGCCGTAACTTATTATAATCGCAACCAAACTGACTCAAAAGCAGGGGCAGATTCAGGCTTTGATGACTTGGGGCGACTGCTCCAGGTTGATTTTAAATTTTTCATTGATTTAAATGGTCTCCCATACATATTTGTCTAAAAACTATACAATTGCCTCATGTCCAAACCACATATGTCTAAATGGTAAATAATCGTCCCACCTAAATAAAAATTTTGGATCCGCACATGCTCAAAAGCTATTCTAACACTAACACTTACTTATAACACCTAAGTAAGATTAATCAATAATAACTGCTATTGATTAGAGTCGGGGCCTTACATGTCTGATGTGAGAAAATGGACCCATTACTAAAGAACTCTGCCTAACTCAAATAACATGACAAAAGACCCGATACATATCTAGAATGTGGCCCACCCATGACTTGCATGTGATGTGTACACAGGACCACCAAAATGGACATGTATCATTTGTTATCTGTGTTGTCTAATAAAAGGATTTGACCCTCTTCCATAAAAGAGAGAGAGAGAGAGTTTGGGTACTACAGTGAGCATTTAATTAATGTGAGGTCTTCCCACACGATTAGCCTTTTTCCATTGCATGGAAACATTGAGCTTAATAAGGAAGTTTGGGTACTATGGTGAGCATTTAAGTAGTGTGAGGTCTTTCATTCTTCCCACGTGTTAACCATTTTTCCTTCCATGGAAACACAACGATAAATGTATTTTGTAGCAAAAACACACAGGGCCTTTGGCATTTAGTTTTGAGGGAGACCTACTATTAATATGTGAAATTTATTTTCATAAATCTAACCTTTTACATTTGCCAACTGGAGTGATAGTATTGAACTATGATCATGTGATTACAATAACCAAGATCATCAATTAGAAGTTTTCAAATTCTATAATATTAATGATAAAACCTGGTAGAATAGTAATATAAGGCCAAAGTCAAATGGCTACGGTTACCTTGTTGAAAAACCATGTAGATTGTCTTAATTGAGAGGAGCGACCTGGTTGAAAAACCGTGTAGATCGTCTTAATTGAGCATGGTCCTAATCACTAGATAGTCACTTGTTTGTGTTTATAATGTGATACTTTTGCTTCAAAAAAAAAGTTGAAAATCCATTGAATAATTTTATTAATTTTTTTACTACTTGATAATTAACTTAAATATTAAACTATAGAATTTGATGCTAGTATCACATATTTCACTTTTACCTCTTGGACAAAAAGATTGCCAGGTTGGCCGATGTTGTGGGTTTGAGTTGCTAATCTTTCAAAGAAAAACATAGCGTGGGGGAACCAGAAGTTTTAAACTCCAATGTTTTTTTGTTGTTTTTATTTCTTGGTGGAAGCTTCACATGAGATCATACCCTTTGTGTAAAAATGTCATCGCAACGGCTCAAATGTCGGCCACTATGCTTAACCTATCGATACGCGGGTGGAAGTGAAGTTACAAAAATACCCTTCGCACGCGAAGGATCCACTCGTTCTCGGCCCTGCCTGATTGATATTGGGAGCATCCTCGAGCAAAAACGTGGGCAACAGCTTTTCGGTAACGTGGGGCCTTGTCAGCATCGCATCATGTCCTCCCTGACCTCCACGAACAGCCGCTTTCACATCTCAATATGCCCCCCCTCTCTCTCTCAACTTTTCTCCCTCTCTCTCTCAACTTTTCTGCTTTTGGAAGGAGCGGATCTCTCAGGACTTACCCATTGAGAACATTTGAAGGCCCTCAGCTTTTAATACAACAACAGTTTGTCCAAGTGTAAGATTGAAAAAAAAAATTGATAAATAATGTATAAGATTTCATTGATTATGTCATTAATTATATGATCATTTTATAGTGGGATCAACTCATTTAAATAAAATTTGAGAATATTTGATACATGACTAAGGACATTAATAGAGCAGCATAGATTTTCCGTAAATGGGCCTTGCCGTTAAGTTTCACTCCTTGTATCCATTCCTTGAAATGTTAAATCCACGGGTAGGGTTTCACTTTTCAGATCTAAATTACTCAAATTACTTTTTAAATTAATTTTAAGATAAATTTCACTAAAGTACAATTACATTATATTGATCACATGTAAAAATGCGTTTTCTCTTATTCTCGTTTTAATTACTTATTTTAGACATGCAGGATGATACATTCGGATGTTTTAAAGTGGGATTGTAATCATGATTTCTTTTGGATTATAGTGGTGGGCTCATTTGAGTGGATCATAGAGCTAGAGTTTGTTGGACAGATTTGGAACTCCCCAAAGAGAAGAAGCCTTATATAGAGTTTCTGAGCTCATAGCAATAAGTCATCATCATTAAATAAATTTGGATCCTCCTGTCCGGTCAAAGACAGTGGGAGATATCCTCATAAAAATAATTACCTTTTTTGAAATCTAAACTACTCTAAATCATACTCACCTTTTTTTGGTCTGGCGGATCTGCTTTGTTTTAAATAGGACCACAGTTAGATTCACCATTTGTAGACTGTAGAGTATGTGATTTGACTCTTCTTTTTATTTCTTATTTTTCTTTTACGCAAATCCTAAAAAAGTGATTCACATGAGCAAAAACAATTTTCATGGTTCATTATTTTCACATGTGAACATCTATGGATCTAACGGTTTGCAGTTTTTCTCAATTCTCTCAAATCTATGATGAATCAAGACATGCCATATGAGATTTGACCCCAAGTTGTTTTTAGGTTTTCAAAATAGATGAATGGTTAAATCGTGATTTAAGGGCTCATAAAAATTATTATAAAAAAATTACTATTTTAGAGTTTTTCATAATCTTCGCAAGTTTTATGATGAATCAACAATTCAAATTTGACTCCGAAACCATTTTTAACCTTTTAAAGAGGATGAATAGTTTGTTTCACGAAATAACGGCCCACAATAGTAAAAATCCGGGGAAAAAATGGATTGCTCAAAACCATGTGTAAAAGGGGTCATTTTCAATAAGTACATCCAACAATTCACCACTTTCTTCTCAAATTTCTTAAAATCAATGATAAATCAAATCCCTAAGTTTGACCCCTGTCCATCTTCGACTATTCCAATGAGGATGAACTATTCATATGGTGAAAGAGGGCTCCGCAAAAGTCCATTTTAGCAAATTCAACTGCCTAAGATTTTCCTTTTAATTTTCTCAAAATATAAATGAATTAAATTTTACACCATAGTCATTTTTGGTCTTTCAAAGACATCCAACGGTACAGATCTTTATAATTAGAAAACCAAAAACGACTATGTTCTTAATTTTGGGGCCCACATAATTAAAAAAAGGAAAGTATTCAAGTGCATTTATCCCTCATTATAGGGTGAAAGACCCTCCCTTTTTGGAAAGTTTCAAGTACATAGGGAGTATTCATTTATAATTGAAAGTCACTTTTATAATTGAAACTTTCCAAAAAGAGAAGTGTACCCTTACCCTGTGTGAAGGATAGGTGTAATTGAAAATTTTCCATTTAAAAATAATAAAACTGGACTACGCAAATGTGTATTTTAGCAACCCCAATGTTCAACGACTGTAAACTTTTTACAAGTTTTTGGCACAATCACACTCATTTTCATGCTATTTTTACATTCTCATTTATACTTTACACACGTAATTAGTGCAACCAAACATGAGATGTGTAATTATTATGCACTAAACTCCACCGTTTGTATACAATTTACATGCATAAATAGTGCAGCAAACAAACAGATTTATAGTGGGTGTAACAAGAGTGAAACGTGGCCCACTTTATCAGAAGGTGGGAGAGTAATTTTGGGCGGTATGGGCTTCTCAGATTGTGCCAACTGATGCATGTAGAGGGCTCATCTCAACAAATTTTCTGGGGCCTTGACATTATAAAGAACCTTATTCCCTTCATCTCCATTCTTAGAAAAAGAGGTAATTTTATTGGATCTCTGCACCGAATGTTGCCTCGAGTATCAGGCTTTCTCCTGTTTCGATGGTGTAGTTGTATTTAAAGAATTGGTTTTTTTGACTGGTATTTTGAGTTGTTGTGGTTGTACTGGATTCACCTTACAATTCTAGATTTATGTTGACAGCACACCTTCCCTACTCAAACCGTTTTAATTTGACAGTTTCAGCTTCATCTCAAAAACCCACCTCCAAAATCCGTTTTTTCATGGTTTTGGTTGAAGTTATTCTTATATAGATAGGTTTCTAGCCTTTTTTTGGGTCATTTGTGGTTTTCTCTGTTGTCATTTCTGTTGGGTTTTGGATATTTAAGATTCATTTACAACAACCCATCTCACAAATCCTTTGTCTTTGGCCAAAGAAACCCAGATTTAATCCACAAACCCGCTGCAAATCCGGTTTTTCCAGTGGTTATTGCTGTGGTTTTGTGGTAAAGGAGGTGGTTTTGGGTCTGTGATCATTCTCTGGATAGGATTTTGAGCATCTCACCTTCCCTTCACAGACACTCACTTATCTCTCCCAAAGATACATTTCCTTTCTCTTCCCTGTCTTCTGCTTGGTTCCTTTCTCCTTTTGCCTCCAAAGAATCTTCTCCATAGACTCAGCCTTTCCTCACAAGATTTCATTTTTGCTGTCTTTTGCAAAACACCTACCTTTAGGAATCAGCAACTGTTGCACCACTTGGGTCGTTGTGTTTATCTCTAAAAAAAGAAGATTTCCTGCTTTCTATGTTCTTTTTGCTCGACGTCAATAAACATAATCAAGATTTATGACATCTACCTCAGAAAGTTCATTTTTCCAGCATTTCTGGTGTTGATCTTCTCTGGAAAGTTAGTCTTTTTCGTCAATTTCTGGTGTCCAACAACCTTTTACTCTGTTTTCTCTGTTATTTAATACCATCTCAGATCTCCAAGAAACCCAGTAGAAACCACCATCCCAACTTTTCACGGATTTCCCATTGGCAATATTCTAGAGATGGTGGGATTGAGATTGAGATTTCTGGTATGGGTTTTTCTTGCTGGGCTTCTGGGTTCTGCTGTGGATGGTCTTGGTGTGAATTGGGGGACGATGGCCACACATCCCTTGCCTCCTAAAATTGTTGTTCAGCTGTTGAAAGATAACGGATTTAAGAAAGTCAAGCTGTTTGATGCGGATGAATCTACCATGAAGGCTCTTGCTGGGAGTAATATTGAGGTGATGGTCGCTATCCCAAACAACATGCTTACCACCATGACTAGCTACGATTCGGCGAAGCAATGGGTGAAGAGAAATGTCACTCGTTATAACTTCAACGGAGGAGTAAACATCAAGTGAGCTTTTCATTTTCTCTGTGTTACTCTCTTTTTTGACTCTTAGTTTTGATGGCTTGCTTCTATTTAGTTCTTAGCAGTTGTTTGCATTTTGTTCTTATGATAATTCTGTTTGGAATTGTGAGTTTGGGTCTTATTTGTTTCTTGATCTTATAGTTATGAGCTAGTGATGAAACTTGGTCAAAATTCAGTACGATTTGAGTGGAGGAACAGGCACCAGGCAATCATATCTTTGCAATTTCTATTGGGATCTGATCAATTATAGCAACTCATCTCATTTCTGCTCTGACTTTACTTTATGAGTTCTGGGTTTTATCTGGTTTATGATCTCTTTTATAGTTATTTCAGATTTCTGTCTTTCTTTCCGATTATTGGATTTTCTACCCATTTCTTGCGAACTGGTTTTCTTTATTGATTTTTTTCAACCCTTCTCAATGTTAGAATTTTATTATGTAACAACTTCTTTTAATTGTTTTTGTCCTTTCCCTTAGTTTAGAAAAATGGTTGGTTTTATCTTTGGGGATCTGCTTTTGTTTTTGGAGTTTTCTTTTATTAGGTAGTGTTTATAATATTCATGACCTCGACTCTTCCATTAATTTGAATTGGATTTTCTCATCTTTTTCTGTGCCTTTTGTTCTTAGACTTTGCATTTTATTTGTTTCATGTTCTTATGATTCATGGCTATATAGTATTAGTGATTTGGATCCTTTTGGATTTGTACCCTTCTTTGTAATTTCAGATTGTCCCTAATTTGTATAATCACTTGGATTTGGTTTTTTTCTAATTTTAGCGTCCTAATTGTTCATATTAGAGTTTATCACTTTTGTCTTCTTTCTTTTAGAGATTTTTGGGACTGTTGGTATGCGCTTTTGTGTGTGTGTTTTTATAATACCTTGCTGCCTTTTTAGTTTTCAGTTACGCCATTGCAATCTTCAAATTCCTCTTGTCGAATAAAGATTTTGCCTTATTAATTTGTTACACTTTTGTTCTTTTTTTGTTACCTTGTGATGGATGTGATTAGTCTTTTAAAGTTGAGTATTAACTAATGATAGTAATTCAGAAAGAAGTTTAATATATGATTAGAAGATATGACTTAACCAGTCACCATATCTGTGGAAGTTTACAAATGAACCTTCTGTCTGGTCATTATAACTATTAAATTATGAATCAGAAAGAAGTTTAATATATGTTTAGAAGATATGACTTAACCAGTTACCATATCTGTGGAAGTTTACAAATGAAGCTTGTGACTGGTCATTATAAATATTAAATTATGAACTGCATTAATAAAAAATGGAGTAGTTTGGGTACAGCAACCCTACATCATAATTCATAAGTCATTGAGGTCTGATGGCTAGCTTAGCGACCGGGTGGAATGGGGCTGAATGGGTCATGCAGTCTCATTCAATAGCATAAAGCAATTTTTTCGAATTCCCCACCCCCCCACTCTATTCCAGTAGTCAACTTCATTATTCTGTAGCTTTTATACTTGTGGCTGTGTAGTAGAGTTCCTTATGGGTCAGTTATGTAATTCGAGTATGGGCACTAGATGCATGCTCACATGTTGACAGCAATAGAGGCCCTTGCCCCAGAAGCACGTTGAAATGCATTGATGTTTTATAAGAAGATAATTTTCAATGAAAACATTCAGCTGAATCCTGAGTGTAGGTCCTTGGATCAGAAGTTCCATGCACCCCCAATTTGACACGTGTGAAACCCAGACCGGTGACCTGATAGCCCCAGTTTAAAACACAAACATTGGATCGGTCTTATTGAATGTGGTTTTTTTTTACTGTCGTTTTTCCTATTTGCAGTCCAATAATTGAAGCACTATGGATTGTGATTTCACTTTTTTTTGGCACAATTGCACAGCACACTTAAGGGTCTGGCCTATCAGGTTAATGGACTGGTTCACCAAACCATGGATTGCACATACGCCAGCTCTAATGTGCTTTAGGCATGCGGATATGATTCAGTAATGTTCAGTTTTTTTAATCCCTTTCTAGCGGAGATTCCCAGTGACTATACAAGCTCAGCTACTTATCCAGTTATTCTTCATTGTCTTTGGCCAGTGACTGTTCAGTGTTTGCAGTCTTGCATGCACTCATAGAATTCTCGGTGAAGAAAAAGAAAAAGATCATGCATGTCTAATTCAATTAAATAACAGTTCCTTAAAAAATTAAACTTTGTTAGCTAGAATAATATTAATTTTGTTCGAACTTTTGATTAACAAGGTGCTGCATACACTGGTTCATCAGGACATGTGGCTCACATGATAACACCATCATGTACAACTCCTGTAAAAGTGGGGTCCAGATTTGTTGTTGTTCCAGAATCCAGATCATTAACCGATGAGTCCATATTCTATATTGGGATGCTCCAAAAATTCTGCCTACTTGGACGGCCATTGTTCTTTTCACCATTTTAAAGTTTGACTAGCATGAACTAATGATATCTTTCCTTTCTAATCTAGAAGAACTTTTATGTATCCCCATCCAGGATGGGGCTCACAAATCATCTGATCAACCATCCAGTCACCACCAAAAAATGGGCCCAACTCATAACAATATGGCAAGCTAGATGCTAATCATTCCCTAATGTATCATAACCTTATTTTCTTATCATTCTCATTGCTGGAAAAAAAATGCTTCTAAAGCATATAATTAATATCCATTTTTGCGTTTTCACTCGTATCAGTTTCTCATCAGGAAACCATTCAAAAAAAAATAAAATAAAAAGTTTCTCATCAAGAACTTTGCATGTTTCTTTGGAGCTGTGGCCTGTTTCATTGCGGATGTAAGCAATGCAGGACCCTTCTTTGTACAACCATTACCATACTTCTTGTTTCCAATACTCAATTCTTGTCCCGGTCTTTCCTGGTTTGGTCCCATGTATCCCATCCTAGCTTAGCATAAATCTACAACCAAACAGTCCCTTAGAGGATTGTAGTGTTATATATGTTTTTTTATTTAATTGGTGTGTCATATATGCTTTAATTGTAGTCTTGTGTCATTAGAGATAAAATTTAGTGATATACTATAATTCATCTATCTTGGGTCTTTGTGTTCAAGGGAAGAGGGTGGCCACCACATTCTCATAAAATATTGATGAAAACCCAGCTGTCATTCATGATTAGCTGACAAAAATCTATGACCTATTTTCCGTCTAGTTGCTATAGTGTATCTACAAGCAATTGATTGTGCTCTTAGCTGATTTTCATGTCCAAAACACTTGTAGCTCTCGTAAATCCAAAAGGAATACATAGATAAAAGTTAGAATTTTCCTCTTTTATCTTTTATTTGTATTTTTATTTCTTTTAATGGTAATATGAATCGAACCCGCAGCCATGTGATTGCATAGATGAGCGCCTTCTAACTGGGCTACAAGCTCTTGTTATGACATTTAGAACTGAAGTTGTAGTTTTTGAGCATGTCTGCTAACTCATGCTAGATTTGTGATGGTTTGTCATCGGCTTTGTCCAAGCTTTTAATTGGCACTTTCATCAAGAAGAACCTGACATGTGTATCTTTTTCCTACCAACTGTTGGTTAGTTTTCCAATCCACTTATGGGTCTTATGTCAATTTGTACTGTCAAGCTGTAACTAGGGATGGCAATTCCGTCCGGTCCGGTCCGATCCGATCCGATACCCGCTCCGTTTGGATATGGATTTCGGATATTTTTTCGGAGATCGGGTCGGATTCGGATATGGATTTTAAAAAAAATTCGGAGATCGTATCGGAGGCGGATATGGAGATATCCGATCCGAATATCCGTTTGGATATCCGATCCGAATATCCGATCGGATATCCGTTTGGATATCCGAACCGTATCCGACCCGTTTGGATATCCGTTTAACCCTTAATTGCAGTTTTCCTCTTTATCTTATATAATATTATATATATTACACCATATATATATATCAATATATTATAGATAACACTTCAATAATTGGGATTTGTATGACTTGTGTAAGTGTGTTGAAACTTGAATGACTTTATTTTGGAAGTTTATTTTTGGATATATTTTGAATTGTATCGTCTTTTTAATGTTTTTAATGCTTAAATTATATTTTGAATTGTATTGTCTTTTTAATATTTTTTTTAATGATTTGGATATCCGATTCTCCGTTTAGATATCCGATATCCGTTTGGAGGCGGGGATGGAGGATAGAAGGAGATCGGAGCGGATATGGAGACGGAGAATTGGATTTGGATATGGAGGCGGATATGACAATATCCGCCTCCGATCCGACCCGTTGCCATCCCTAGCTGTAACCAGAACTTTCGGTGGAAGTAGTAGAAAACATCAATTATGCCATCATTTAAAATATCTGTCCTTGAGCTTCAGTAGTGTAGTTAAGGAATTTTTTTTTTTTTTTTAATGCTTGATGTTACATGCAAATGTGATATGAACTCTGATTGGAATTTAAAATGGACTTAGGGTTATGATCAACACTATTTATGTACATGTAGAAGTGGATTTCTGTCTGGTTACTGTCAATGTCAATTTTCTTTTATTGGTTCATGAAGTTTGCTAATAACATGCTGGTTAGCTCTACTATCCATCAGGGTGTGGGCTGCTGCTGGAACCTGGTCCAAGGACCAGGCGGCTTTACTCAGCACAGGTTCCACATAGAACCACAGAAAATGGGGTACAACATTATGGGACGAAGAACTACTGTTGCACATTCAATGTGCATATGTGGTCACTTTCTAAGCGAACCCCATTGATTTCCAGGGGTCATTGACATAGTGGGGCCTACTCAACACATGAAATGGATGTCACCACTTGGATGGATGGATGTAGTGTGATCAGCAAACATCATTAGTTTTCAGTTATTCATGTCCTATGAAATTATCCGATAACCTGAAATTGATGTGATGATGGAGTTGTTTTGAGGGTCACTTTCTAAGCGAACCCCATTGATTTCCAAGGGTCATTGACACAGTGGGGCCTACTCAACACATGAAATGGATGTCACCACTTGGATGGATGGACGTAGTGTGATCAGCAAACATCATTAGTTTTCAGTTATCCATGTCCTATGAAATGATCCAATAACCTGAAATTGATGTGATGATGGAGTTGTTTTTAAACACCCATTTGACATCCTCTCTCTTAGAAGTTTCAGATTATAAATGACTCACCTTTGCTGAGAATTTCTCTGGAAAAAGCAAAGTTGTAAAATGGTCTCTAACTTTATTTTTGCCTATCTTGTTGGCAGATACGTAGCAGTTGGAAATGAGCCCTTTCTCTCCTCATATAACAATTCGTTCTTGAATGTTACTTTTCCGGCGCTACAGAACATCCAGAGGGCACTCAATGATGCAGGTGTTGGCGGCACCATCAAGGCCACTGTGCCCCTTAATGCCGATGTTTACAACTCTCCTTCTAACAACAATGTTCCATCTGCTGGGCGTTTTCGGACCGACATCAACGACCTCATGACACAGATTGTGCAGTTCCTCAATGAGAATAGTGCACCATTCACTGTGAACATCTACCCATTTCTAAGCCTATACAGTGATGACAACTTCCCTATTGATTTCGCCTTCTTTGACGGTGCAAGTAACCCAATTGAAGACAATGGAAATCAATACACCAATGTTTTTGATGCCAACTTCGATACATTGGTCTCGGCTTTAAAAGCAGCAGGATTTGGTGACATGCCTATTTTGGTTGGAGAAGTTGGATGGCCAACCGATGGTGACAAAAATGCCAACAATGCATATGCTCAAAGATTCTACGCTGGAGTCATGAAGAGGATTGCATTGAATCAGGGGACACCTCTTCGGCCTAGCAGTATAGAAATATACTTATTTGGTCTGATTGATGAGGATGCTAAGAGCATTGCCCCAGGTAACTTTGAGCGGCATTGGGGAATCTTCAGGTACGACGGGCAACCCAAGTTTCCGTTGGATTTTTCTGGCCAGGGGCAGAACACGTTTCTAGTAGGGGCGAAGAACGTCGAATATCTGCCACAGAAGTGGTGTGTTTTTAACCCCAATGCAAAGGACCTAAGCAAGCTAGGAGACAACATAGACTATGCATGCAGTCTCTCAGACTGTACTGCTCTTGGATATGGGTCTTCTTGCAATAACTTGGATGCTAATGGGAATGCTTCCTATGCATTCAACATGTATTTCCAAGCACAAAACCAGAAAGAAGGGAGCTGTATTTTCCAAGGTCTAGCAAAGATTACTTCGCAGAATGCTTCAACTGGGAATTGTGATTTCATCGTGCAGATTGCTGCATCTCCTGCGCTTGTACCATCGCTGGTGTCAGTGGTGATGTTTGTAACAGTCCTTGCGGTTTTCTTTCTCTAGTTATTGTACGTGTAGATATATGTAAATTTTCATTATTTGTTTATTTTGGTGGAGATTCTTATGTCTTTAGGCATTTGGATTAGTGTTATTTCTTAGATTCATTGAATAAATCTGAGGGACCTTTTGAGTCTGTTGGCTAGAATGGCATTTTGCATTTGGACTAGAGGCATTGTTGGCTCGAGGATTTCCTAAATGAGTGCAACATCGTAACTTATTTCATCAGAATAAGTGGATTCTTCGAGGTTCTTACTGGCCTAAAAGAGTTTATGTTGGACCAGATTATCATGAAGGAGAGCATGCAATGCCCTGTTGAGCCAAAAAGAACTCTGACCAAATACAAGCCACACGCAGAACCAAATTTTACATGGTTGTATGGTGCCACTACTGCTAACCAAATTTGTTTTATGTCCATTTGCTAATAATGGGGTAAGATGGTTCTGGCATGTGTACATAAACGGCTAGAAACAACTCTTGTACAATGCGTTGAAGGGAAAGAAGGGAATGAAGACTTTGGCGCCCTCTTCAGAAACTCTCAGCACTTGTGTGGTGCAGGATTTTGAATTCCTGCCGTCCAAGCAGCATGACATGTGGGGACAGAAAACCTACACTGCAGCCATGCGGAACTCCCATAGGGGAGAAAAGACTGGGTAGCGTTTGGTTCGCTGTAATGAAGGTCGGAATAGAATGGTCATTCCAACGGAATGATCATTAGAGCGTTTGGTTCACAAAAAAGTGGCGTAATGACCATTACCTCCGGAATTCCATTCCCTTATGTAAAGGAATGGTCATTTCATTCCTTTTTACTTTTTGTTGAGACCAAAATACCCCTTTTCACATCCATACATATTATTATAACAATAAGATTATAAAAGAGAAAGAACTTGTGTGGCCCCACCTATGTAATAATAATATAATATATATTATTATTATAAGATTATAAAAGAGAAGAGCTTGTGTGGGCCCTACCTATATGAATAATATAATCTACACATATATAATAATATAATAATAGATTATAAAAGAGAAGAACTTGGGTGGGCCCCACCTATATAATAATAATATAATATATACATTATTATCATTATAATAATAAGATTATAAAAGAGAATAACATGTGTGGGCCCACCTATATAATAATATAATATATTATTATTATTATTATTATAAGATAATAAAATCGAAGAAATTATGTGGGCCCCACTTATATAACAATAATTTAATATATACATTATTATTATTGTTATAAGATTATAAAATATAAGAACTTGTGTGGGCCCCACCTATATAATATATACAATATTATTATTATATTATAAAATAGAAGAATTTATGTGGGCCCCACCTATATAATAATAATATAATCTATATATTATTATTATTATTATAAGATTATAAAATAGAATAGCTTGTGTGGGCCCCACCTATTTAATAATAATAAAATCTATACATTGACTGAGCGAAAGATAAAAATCTAAAAATGGTATTTTAGTCAGTCTTATGTAAATTTTATTCCATTCAAGGACTTATTCCAGCGTACCAAACGCAGGAACAGGAATCAATTGGGTTGATTCCTCAGCGTACCAAACGCTGGAATGGAATTGCCTATTCCTGACTCATTCCATTCCAGACTCATTCCGATCTCCATTCCATTCCCACCTACAACTATTCCAGCGAACCAAACGCTACCTAAAGATCTTGAATGAAATAGCAAAGAGGAGCCATGACCTTGAATGAAGCAGTGAATAGAAGTAAAGAGCTGCAAGGAGAGCATGGCATCGAATGGGGTTAATAGGAAATCAACGGTCAGGAAGGAGGTCCTAAATTTACGGGACAAGGTTCCAATGACGATGTTGTTGATTTCTACATTTGAGAAGGACGAGGGTGATGTAACCAACACTTCATGATAGCTAGACAAGTGACTCCTTGTTTTCATGTGCTTTCTAGGTGATGTGGGTCATATAGAGGTTTTGTTTTTAACTTGTATTTTTATTCTTTTCATCTTTGTCTCCATGTGCTCTCTAACTCAAAAACAAATACACACCAGTACACCACACAAATGTAGAGAGAGAGAGAGATTCCATCCATGAAGGCCGCTTTCATCCACCAAAGCTAGAAAGATAGGATTGGTGGACATGGTTCATTCTCGAATTTACAAGCTCAGCTCATTAGTGGACCTTAGTGGGATAAGGCTAAGATGGTGGCTGTGCTATTTGTTGTTGATGTGTTTGTTTGGCCCTTGTATATGAGTCACACTTTCCACCAGTTTGTTCCGCTAATAGAAACTTCTATTAAGCATGTTTCTATCTCAATTGTGGCCTCATTGTTGATGGAGTTGTAGTTGTCATCAAAGTCCTATCTCAACTATGTTTGTGTCAGCTACATTAATTCTATTTCTCTATTTCAGTATTTCTTGATCAGAATTTACAAAATAGTATTATCTTAGAATTTATTTGGAATTGTGACAAAAGGTTTACACCGGTTCCCAACCTGCATTACGCAACCACTCTCCTTTATCTGGACTTGGGTTATACAGTTAAAACAACGGGTGGAGTTTCATTGTCAATGAAGCATAGCTTGTACTCAACAACATAGCAATTCGAAAAGAAATCTGAACTGTTCATTAGACAATTCCTATAATGGATCATTCCAAGTAGAGTGGTAGATCAGGTCAAGCTTGAACCAAGACTCAGCTAGATCAGAAATTGAAATCCCCCCTCTGATCCAATTTTAAACCTAAAGGGTCAGTAATGTCTAAACGAGTCATTCTTGGCCTAAATGACCATGAAACCCGAATACTATGACTGAAGGACCCAAGTTATGCTAAAATAATAGAGATTCATAAATCCTTTCTTGAAAGTATATAGAATTATCTAGTGTAGGTTGATATATTAAAAAGAAACTACAAATGGAAGTATTAACAGATTCATATGCAGTATATATAATTATGGTATTTTGTAAATCTATATTTTTTTACATTTAACTTCTTTTCTTAGCTCGAGCTTAGGATAAAATTTCGTAAGCTCATGCTTGTGGGGCCCACCTTTGGTCCATCCAAATGGACCAAAAACATGACCCCCCCTAAATTGCACATGTCCACAAAATTTCCGTCATATCCGAATTTACTGGACCGTTGGATCGACTATGTATCGATGTGAATGGAGTGTTGACTATTAAATTTTTGAACCTATATGGAGATGATAGAAATTATGGTTGGGACTGATTATATATATAATCTTGCAGAATCAGAATCTGATATGCTAATCGATGTTTTTTTTTTTTTCATTTTTCCCCTTTTCCTGTTATGATGATTTGTGTGCCCCAGCCATAGCTGATCAAAACAGACCTGCCGGTTATTGTTGAACTGGGAACTGAGTATCTGACCATTTAAATGACAGCCCTCAATGGTCTTTTTTTCTTTTAAACTTTTGTTTTTTGTGTTTGTCCATGTCTATTTGAGTCTCCTTGGGGGCACAACCAGTTGGATTTGGGTTTGACTAATAGGAGCCTACTTCAGGTCCATTCTCTGTATGGTGCCCAAGTCTGGATCCAAATCCAACAGGCCTTTTAACCATA
The DNA here is from genome assembly GCA_012931725.1 of Litsea cubeba. NCBI lineage: Eukaryota > Viridiplantae > Streptophyta > Magnoliopsida > Laurales > Lauraceae > Litsea > Litsea cubeba. Next base: position 13,049,393 of record CM022947.1, read on the forward strand.
AGTCTGATCCTTTTTCCCATCTAGCAAAAATGGATACTCAAGCTCTTCCTCCATTAGCCTATCTCCACTTAGAATCTGGATTTGAACTCAAGCACTCTCGTTGGTCGTTGAACATAGGAGTATACACTCATATGTGCCCAGTGGTTTCTTGTGCAAGGCCCAATGCATGGACAAGAGCCCAGTGGGGGCCAACTGTGATCCACGTCTTCTTCCCCTAAATGGCCACCAGGATACTTGAGCGGGCCTATGACCGCTGGGCTCAGACCCACAGATCTCCTGGGTGGTCTCACCCAGAATCACAGGTACGTTTAATATGTGCATGGGCTTGCTAGAGTCCAATGGGCTTTCATGCCCCGGACTATTGTATTTTTTTAGTTGGCCCTGTCAGTGGCACAGTGCTGGCCCATCAGGCACGTATCTGTTCCCGCCCTGCAAATGCCTGTCGGGACCTAGAAGTAAGGACATAAGGATCGATATATCCTGGGCACGTGTGTCATGCTAAGGTGCAAACACCATTCAATCATGAGTGTGTAGACTTTAGTACTTACATCGGATCCTATTTATTAACTTATCTATTACTTTTTTTCTCTTTTGCTCTAGTGCAACTTACACATTCTACCTTTTAAGTGTTTCACCATCTTAACTATAGCCAGGGATCCAACGTTATAACTCTTTTGGAGAGTAATTAAGGTACATGATGGTTAAGCTAACAATGGATAAGCGAGCTTTCAAATAACAATCTGTTCAATATCTAGCCTGCAGTCGACCACCAATTTGCTACAGAACCACAAATCTAAGTGTGCTCGCAAAAGGCAGCTTGTGTGGTGGGCTCATACTCATTGTAGGTGTAGTAGTTTCCAATAGATTACCCAATCAAGAGAATCAATCAACATGTTTGAAGATTTCAAGATTTTATACCCAGCTCATGGTGAGCCTTTTGTAGTTTCCTTATTTCTACAATTTTGACTGCCAAGATCACACTTGTCCCCCCCGTTACAGTGCCCTCCTTGGTTATCCAATTTGTCGACTCAATACACTGAGACTACATTAGCTGCTTTCCTTCTTTGCTTGGAGTTGTATAGCAGCAGCATGTCCCAAATTAAATGGTGTGACTTGCTATGAGTTGATTATAAATTCTACAGGCTACAAGTAACCTACAATGTATGATTATAAATTCTCTACATAATCTTCCATATGCTTCTTTCATATTGCCTAAATGTTGTATTTTTCGTCCTCTGAGTTGTTTGAGGGAGTGACCAATAGCTTTTCATTTGGGTTTTTTTCCCCCTTTTGAGGCATTTTGTTGAACACTTAGGTGTGCATGTGTACGTGCCAATGATTGAGTGTGTGTGAGAGTGTGCACGTGCATGTGCGTGTGCAAGTGCTCATGTGCAACTATGCATGTGTTTGTGTGTGTGCGTGCACGTATTGAGTAGAGTTTGGTAAATTTTGAAAGGCTAGTTGAAAAGGGCGTCTATATAGAAGGGTTAAAAGTGAGAGAAGTTGGGGAGATAAGAAGCATTTCATCTCTATCAGGGCCGGCTCAAGACAATTTGAGACCTAAAGCGACAATTCTAAATGAGATTATTTTATTTTTTAATATTATTATTATTATATTTAAAATTTATTTTTTCGCTTTTTGTGATGCACAATTACTAATTAAATAGGCCTTTTTCCAATGGTATCATTTACTTTTAGAAAGTCTAAAAAATATTATGTAGATCGATATCCAGATCCATCAGTGGGGCCCACCCATGGAATAGATTTTACATATGGAACCATCGATGGATCTACATCCACAGAAGAGTAAAAAAGATCGGATATGAAATATAGAATTTTTGGGTGATCGAATAATTGGCCCATTGATGATTGAAAACGTGTGTAAAGGACTAAAGGGATACTTCGCAAACATTTGTCTGACTTCAATGGGTTGAATTCAAGCTCCACTTGAATTCAAGTCTAAAAATCCAACTCAGAAATAGATTATCCACTGAAAGTCCTATTATTTTTTCGTTCACTGGGCTTTTACAGTCACAAACTCTAGGAAGAGAAACATTTTATTAAGTGTGATTTTTCATGTCTTTTGGATAAGGATTGCAACTAAAGTCACGGGACCAAATCAAAAGTTGTGCAAGCACAATCATCTATTGTAAGTCCAGAATAAAAAAAAAAAGAGATGGAGAGGGAGACTGAGACGTGTAAAGGGAGAAAAAACATCAAAAATGCATACCTGCCTTCTAGCTTTAGCAATAGAGCATTCAGTTCCTCTTCTTGACGCCTCGATTGCAGCGACGTCATTTATATATGGGCAACTAGGAGAGAAATCTGGAGTGCGAGACTGGGGTCTAAAAAAATCCTCTTAGATTGAAGGGATCAAAGAAGAATACAAAGAAGAAGATGCAGAGGAAAAAGATGCAAACGTGAAGATTTTCAGAACTTGTATAGGGTTTCCGTTTTTTTTAATGGCAACAACAAGGAAAGTGGCTTTGATAAATTTTTAGATGTGAAAAGATATAAATTACTTTTCTTTTGAAATGTAAAAAGATGTTGTTGGAGCCTTATTATTTTGGAAACAAAAGGATGGTTGTTTGTTTTTTTTTTTTTTTGGAATTTGAAAGATGCCAGTTGGTTTAATTAGGGTCTTAATTTTTGGGATCGAAATAAATGCAGTTGTTATTTTGGGGGCCTGATTCTTGAGGGGGCCTAAAGCAACGGCTTTTATGGCCTTATGGTAAAGCCAGCCCTGATCTCTATGTGAATCAATTGTGAAATTCAACAAACATATAGGGGATAGGGTGCACAAGATAATCCAAGTAACCACAACAAGTATTATAGAAAGAAAATAAAGCAAGAACAAAGAACACACCAAATGTACTCGAAAATCCCTAAAATGAAAGGAAAAACCAATAGTCACTGATCAAATCAACTATGTAAAATGGGATTTGGAAGTTTTTTTTTTATATCGGCAGGTGTCCCAAGCCATTGGGCCGGATTAATCGCTATGGGCTCGGGGCCGGGGGAGCCGGGTAAATCCCCTGTGGCCCCAGTGTGGTAGTACAGTTTCAAACCCTCTACCTCCGGGAGTAAACCGTGCTCAGCTTCTCATGTCCCCCACCCCAACCCCGCGCCAGAAGATAAAGAAAAGCAAATCTCTTAGTATTCAAGAGGTTTTCAACAACTCTCTTTTTGCTTGATCATTTATCTATAACCATTTATAAAAAGAGAAGAAATGTCATGCTTAAACACTTTCTCTACACACCTTGTTAGGCCTCATTTGCATGCATCTTAATATGTGGCTCAGATGGTCGGGGGCATGTGGAGGGTCTCTAGACTAAAATCTGGAACATTCTAAAATCGGAAGGCCAAAACGCACAACGAGTTTCGTTTCTAGACTCTCCATCTCCCCTCACGCGATCTTCTTCGAAGAATAAGGGAAGAAATGATGTACTTAGCACTTTCTCAACATACCTTGTTAGGACCCATTTGCATGCATCTTAATATGTGGCTCAGTCGGCAGATTCCAAGAAGCCCTCGTGTATCAGCTTTGTCGATCCGCAACAGTTTCTTCTTATTTGGTAGGAATTTGAAGAGTGGGAGACAGAGAGTCCAGAAGCGAGAAGTTGGCTTACTTTTTTCATTTTAGGCTTTTCATCTTGGAATATTCTAGATTTTACTTAGAAGCAATCCACATATCCCCCATCCCTCCAAATGTTCCTTGTACCATCTGAGAAACATATCAACATCCATGCAAATCGGGCATAATGGGTGTGTAGAGAAAGTGTTTAAGCAGGACATTTCTTCTCACGCGATCTTTTTCGGAGAATAAGGGAAGAAATGTCGTGCTTATCACTTTCTCTATGCACCTTGTTAGGCCCCATTTGCATGCATCTTAATATGTGGCTCAGATGGTAGGAGACATGTGGAGGGTCTCTAGACTAGAAAATCTGGAACATTCCAAAATTGAAAGGCCAAAACGCAAAATGAGTTTTGTTTCTAGACTCTCTGTCTCCCTTCGCGCGATGTTCTTCTCCTTTTCCGACTCCTGCTGCTAGGTATCTCTCTCTATCTCTTTCTCTCTCCTTCAATTCCGATCCCATTTCCTTCTTAATCTCAGAATTGATGCGACGAGCTTCCTTAGGGCACGATTGTTCTTCCATTTTACAATCAAAGCCCTAAAGTTCCATCTTTTCCTGTGATATTCATATTTTCCTCCGATGGTTAAGTGACATGTGGAAGGATGAGGGACATGCAGAGGGCTTCTAAGTAAAATCTATAATATTCCAAGATGAAAAGCCCAAAACGGAAAAGGCAAGCCAACTTCTTGTTTATGGACTCTGCATCTCCCCTAAAAATTGCGTCTCTTCTCTTCTTTTCTCTCCAAGTCTCTCTATGCATTTCTCTTCAAATCCCTACCAAATAAGATATCCTTTATAAAGAGCGAAGAAATGTCATGCTTAAACACTTTCTCTACACACCCATTACGCTCGATTTGCATGGATGTTGATATCTATCTATAACCCTTTATAAAAAGAGAAAAAAAAGGTCTTGCTTAAACACTTTTTTGACACACCCATTACGCCCGATTTGCATGGATGTTGATATGTTTTTCATATGGTTAAGGGACATGTGGAGGGATGAGGACATGTGGAGGGCTTCTAAGTAAAATCTAGAATATTCCAAGATGAAAAGCCCAAACCGAAAAAAGCAAGCCAACTTCTCGTTTCTACACTCTCTGTCACCCCTGGAAACTGCGTCTCTTCACTTCTCTTTCTCTTCTCTTCAAGTCTCTTTACATTTCTCTTCAAATCCCTACCAAAGAAGAAGAAATTGTTGCGGATCAACAAAGCTGATACGCGAGGGCTTCTTGGAATCTGTTGAGATCTATATTTGGTGAGTTGAAAAATACTTTTAAAATAAAAAAAGAGAATACGGGTTTGAACTTTGTCTACACTCGCAGGAGGTTACATAATGAGCTTAAAGTCAAATCCAACAAGGGCTTTTCTCATGAAAGTGGGCCCAAAATGCTTAATAGAGAGTGGATCTTAGGTTTTTTTTTTGGTTAAAAGAGTAGATCTTAAATTTAAATACCTATGTTTGATACGTGCAAATATATATATATATATACAAATTTAAACAATAGTAGAATAAAATAGTGTGGAAAATAAAAATAAAAAATTGGATCTTAGATTTAAGTACCTGTGTTTGATACATGCAAAAACAAATATATACAAATTTAAACAATTGTAGAATAAAATAGTGTGGAAAATAATAAGATATTAGATATTATTAAAATACTATAGATGTTCGGCAAGTTTTGAAGAATTTAATGGGTTCTAAACTACAATATTTGGCAATTATTGTAGAATTTGTATGTAGGAATTCAATTTCATTCAAATAAACAGGTTCATGGTAGTAAGGTCTTTGAATCTAATAAGTATATTTGAGTATTTTCAGGAAAAAAAAGAATATAGCATTTCGGCACTCATTCTAGAACAACTGGCTTCGAAGAGCGATAATTTTAATAATTAAAAACTCAGTACTTATATTATCATCATAGCATTGTAATGTTCTATTCAATATTTAAATTTGATTACAAAGAGCAACCCACCTTTCACATGTCTGGTTCTTTCTCTTAATGAATTAAAGAGAAGAGAAGAGGTCAAACTAGTTGTATAAAAGGGAACCCATAGATGGGCTACACAGAATAGGACCCACTAAAATTGTGTAGACATGATGGTCCCTTGGCCCCCTTTTGTCTTTTTTTTTTTAATGGTCGATATCGACCGTCTGTGCGTGTCTACTAAAGACCAAAGCCCTTTGTTCCCCATTCATCTTCCTCTTTTCCCTCTTTTTCCCCCTTCCCCCCTTTTCCTTTCCCTTGTCGTTGTCTACACTCCCTCGCCCCCAACCAGTGTTTTTTAGCAATCCAACAGACTAGTAGTAAATCTTCTTACAATTTTATTTCATTACCTGAGTTTGTTTTGTTGTATAATGTGGAGGTTTTATCTAATTAGGATGTACCTTTAATTTTTCTTATCCGTTTTCTTGCACTACACAATCATTTGCATTTTCTTATGCAAATTGGATAGGAAATCCTCAAAACCATATATCCATAAGTGGGTACTGCCAATTGTTGGAAAGTTCCATCATGTGGGGCCACACATGTAAATATTAAATGTATTACGCTATCTTTAGTTAAGCCTAAATTAAAGTGATCTAATTACGACTTAAAGTTTTAAGGCTTAAGGGTATAATTGTCATGGGATTAATGTGTAGATACCAGAATGCTATTTCTGATTTGATGAGGGGCCAAATTAGAAATAGCAAAATCTATGATAATCTCATTATTATATATTAGGGTTATGGTCCCCAATTCATATGGCAAATTCCTACTCTCTCTGACATCCCATCATCAGAAAGAAGGTTTTTCTGGGTAGCCATATTGGATTGGAATATCAACAACCTGCGAATAACTTCCATAATGGATCAAGGTATGTTTCCGCTTTACATCTCCCGATGATTTGACATAGAGGATCTTGGTTGTTTAAGGTTTTCTGGATCATAGATCTAGATTTTGTTTATAACACCAATTCCTTGGTCCAAATCTTAAACCAAAAGCATATTGCAATCTGAAGTATGCAAGCAACAATTCTTTTAGGCCAGCATTTGCAGGTAATGCTGGTCAGAGATGGGAGAAGCAGGGCTTGGTTAGTCGCTGAACCTGGTGGAAAGGGTAGCTATTGCTCAGAGTTGTCCCCTGTTGCAGATGTTGTAGACTATGAATGGGTTCATCACTGCAAGGGACAGGTACGGAACGATAGTAACAACAGTTTAAGGCTCGCAAAATATCGGGCACGAACTATGGATTTAACTAGATTGATAGACAAACATAGTTGAATGCAAGCAAAGGAACATCCTTTCATAGTGAGTTAAATATGTCTTGGTTGTTTGGTACCAGTCAAATAAAAAAAAAAAGGTGAAAATCTCCAAAGAAACACAAAGTATATCAATAATTTTTTTGAGGCTTGACTCATTCAAGATCTACCCTGCCACATGATCTCTCTCCCTCAATCAGTGGAGTTTCGATTCACAAAAAATATGTCCAAAAATTTGAAGTTGAAGAAGACAATGATGGGTTTGGAACATCACCCTCAATAAAGCACAGAATCCCTACAAACTTGAAAGAGCCCACCTACACCCAGTGGCGGAACCAGAAAATATACTTTGGGGGGAGGGAGCAATAGGAAAATAAAATTTTCATGGAGGGGCCAATGTAAAGAAATTCTAAAATTTTCTATAAAGTTTAGGGATTTTTTTGCAATTTAGGGGGTGGGGGCCATGGTCACTGCCAGCTCCTCCCTAGTTCCGCCTCTGCCTGCACCTATGAAACTCAGATTGAGTGCCAATGAAGAAGAATTAAAAAAGATGTGTGCAGATGTGTATCACAAGAGATGGAATCAATGTTGAGACCAGTTTTTTGCATGACCCAATTACAGAATCAAGAAAGCAAGAAAGGGAGATATCAGTTGTTTTTTTCACAGAAGATGAGATAGAATCGATGTTTAGACTTTAGGCCATTTTTTTTTACAACATCCAGTTACATAATCAACAAGGCAGGAAATGGTGATTTTCTCCAACCTATAATTGTCTTATTTGCTGAACATGACAAAATGGCTGATATCGACCATCTCCACTTAACCATGATGGTTGATATCGACCAATTTGAATATGACAGATTAATGGTCGATATCGACAATCACCACTTAGCCTTGATTGTCGATATCGACCAGTCTGTGAGTCAGATTATCTCCAACATGTAACTGTCTTATTTGCTGAACACGACAAAATGGTCAATAACGACCATATCACAAAATAACAAAAAAAAAAGTAAGAAAAGCAACTTGAGGACCTCCGTTTCCAAAGCTTTATTGGGTCCTCATCTATATAAAGACCACCTATGGAGTTTTTTCCCGTAAATTCCCCTTGTAAAAAATACTTTACATATATAGTCAATGAATTCATTATTAAGTCACCAATTTTTTATTAGTTTTAACAAAGTCCTTAATATGAAGACGGGGTCATTAATAAAACATCTTGTTTACTTTGTTTAATATATCTCTCTTCTTTAAGAAAATCAATAAAACCATCATAAACCAATAAAAAAAGTTATAGCATAAAAAAAACCCAACACAAGTTTCATTAGCAATTCAATTCCAAACAGATAGCCCTGAGAATAAAGGAATGTAAACAAAGAATGTACTGTTAAGCATGGTTCTTTTTAAGATACAAGTATACAGCTGTGGCTCTACATTGTCACATGAGCCCACTTATGCAGTTATCCCATTTGTGCATTTATCAAGTTGAGGTTTGCTTTTGGAGATAACTATTCATCTTATCACCATTACGGAAATACATTCATTAATGTGAAGAGCGTGATAAAAGAGGGTATTGAAAAGGGTCTCTAATCTAGTAAGAGAAGACTCTGATACCTATAATCTCAGTACTCCATGCTTACGAACTTGCGTAGATTAGAAGATTTCTCTCAAGATTGAAGTCTGTTATTTTAAAGATTGTAAGAGATCATCAAATTTAATCACCATGGCCGAAGGTATATTCTATTATCTTTCTTATTAAATACAACGAGCAAAACCTCGTGCTATGCACGGACCACGGAACCACCAAATGCACAGACTGATATGAATTATTTTTAATAAATTTATTAATTAGTAAACTTGTGAATCCTTATTTTTATTGCTAATTTGATCTTTATTTTTTTTAAATATTTTATTCTTTAGGTGAGCCATGAATTGATTAAGAAAGATCAAATGATCATAGACTTAACAAATTGACCTAATATATTTAAGTGGGACCCAGATGATTGGGGTCCACCATCTATATTCTAACCGTCCATAAAACCATATGATGCGGGTTGGGACCTATGAATTGATTGATAAAGATCAAATGATCATAGACCTCACAAATTGACCAAACATAACCTATTTAAGTGGGACCAAGATGAATGGGGTTCACAATCTATATTCTAACTGTCTATAAAATAATAATGCGGGCTAGGACCCATTAATTGATTGATAAAGATCAAATGATCATAGACCTCACAAATTGACCAAACCTAACCTATTTAAGTGGAGCCCCCAAGATGAATGGGGTCCACCAACTATATTCTAACCGTCCATAAAACCATATGATATGGGCTGGGACCCATGAATTGCTTGATAAAGATCAAATGATTATAGACCTCACAAATTGACCAAATCTAACCTATTTAAGTGGAACCCCCCAGATGAATGGGGTCAACCATCTATATTCTAACCGTCCATAAAACCATATTATGCGAGATGGGACCCATGAATTGATTAAGAAAAGTCAAAGGATCAAATGATCGTAGACCTAACAAATTGACCAAATATATTTAAGTGGGACACAGATGAATAGGGTCCACCATCTCTATTCTAACCGTCCATAAAATCATATGATGCGGGCTGGGACCCATGAATTGATTGATAAAGATCAAATGATCATAGACCTCATAAATTGACCAAACCTAACCTATTTAAGTGTGACTATGATGAATGGGGTCTACCATCTCTATTCTAACCGTCCATAAAACCATAATGATCATAGACCTCACAAATTGACCAAACCTAACCTATTTAAGTGGAACCCCTAAGATGAATGGGGTCCACCATCTATATTCTAACTGTCCATAAAACCATATGATGCGGGCTGGGACCCATGAATTGCTTGATAAAGATCAAAGGATCAAATGAGCATAGACATCGCAAATTGACCAAACCTAACCTATTTAAGTGGAACCCACCAGATGAATGGGGTCCACCATCTCTATTCTAACCGTCTATAAAATTATATTATGCGGGATAGGACACATGAATTGATTAAGAAATATCAAATGATCAAATGATCGTAGACCTAACAAATTGACCAAATATATTTAAGTGGGAGCCAGATGAATGGGGTCCACCATCTCTATTCTAACCGTCCATAAAATCATATAATGCGGGCTGGGACCTATGAATTGTTTGATAAAAATCAAATGATCATAGACCTCACAAATTGACCAAACCTAGCCTACTATGTCAAGTATAATTTGATCACATTGAAATGGGCCCACCCTTAATCCAAATCTCGATCAAGATCAACCCACCCATTTGATTTTAACATACCAGGTGGGCCATCTCCATTGGGCTGGAGGGGAAGGACCAGTTTTGGGGAGGAAGTTATTAGCCAGTTAGTTTAAAGAGAGGATAGACTTAGAGAGTGGAGAGAGAGGAGATACTGACACCTGTCTCCATGTATGTTGTGTAGTGAGGGATGGAAATTTGGAGGCTTGTAGTTAAAAGTAGGGGAATACATTCCAATAGTTATTGGATAGTTTCTTACATTTGGTATCAGAGCGCAGTCCTTCAAACCGTGGCGTTTGGTTTCTTTATTTTTTATTTTAGGATTTGTATGAATCTTATCTTATTATATTTCTTAAAGTTCGTATAGACTCCTAATGACCTTGGGTTTGGGGATTATAGCACTATTTGGATAAAATGCATAAGTTAAGAAGGGAATTACTTCAAGATTTCATGACAAATACATTCGTTTTGTAACTTCTTGAAGTCATTTTTGGAGTTTTTTTTTTTAATTGAAAAAAAAAAAGGTTATGATATCTTGACATATTTTCTTTGGATGCTTCTAAAACCACTCTAAATCACTCAAACAATTCATTTTACCCCTAATCCATATATAATATACATAAAAAGAGTTCTATTTTAAAAGATATGGAGAAAATGGATTTTTGACTACTCGCTGAAAATTTCACCAACGGCCGGACCTCTGGTGGCCGGTGGTGGCATACTGAATTGTAGTCCGTGAACGTCCCCCCGCTATTGGTGAGTTTAGTGGTGGTTTGGTTAACAGGGCATGTGATTAAGTAATGCTAGGGTTATGTTAGTTTTCCAAAGTCTTGTCTCTTGGGTCTAATGGGTTCATTTAACCTAACAGACTGACTCAACCCATTTATTTCAGAGTTTTCTCCATAATTTCTAAAATCGTAAGGATTGCTTTATAACATGATTTCCTTATTGCAACTTATGTTGTTTATTTTAATCTTTTTTATTCTATGTGGTTGGTTTTATTACATTAACATTGATAGAAGTTAATATATTAGTTTTAATTATATTATAATGCCATTATATGGTTCAAATATCTACTTGACTTATAGAATAGCTATCGCATATTAAATCAAATGATATATTGTGATAAAGTATAAGACACACATTAGGTGTGTTTATAATCACACCAAGCAATAGCATCAAAAAGGTTGCACTTAATTTGTGAATATGACATCTTGGCCCCATAGGAAAGAAATCATAATTCATAACTGAATTGGAATGTGGTAATATATTATGCATTAAATTAGAAATATTCTAAATGCCCAAGGTAATAAGGTATTTTCACATTGATGTCACCAATTTATTAGTCTTATGATAAAGTTATTTTGAAAAATCGATAGCATGTTACAACCTTGGCCCACAGGGAGGTTGTTTTGATGTACAAATTTTTGCTATCGGAATTATTCAGTGGGTTGACAATCTGAATTATGGTAATGAATGATTCATAGTTTGTTAGTAAATATATTTATTTTTAAATCTTTACAGCATCTGTCCTTATGTCTAATGAATCATCGCATATCCCAACGTTAACTGGTGAAAGCTTTTCATATTAGAAGGAGAAGAATCTCCTTACATTAGGGTGTATTGACTTAGACTTGACACTCTGTATGGATGAACCACCAATCCCTACATAAACAAGCACATCGGCTAAAAGGGTTATATGAGTAGTGGCAGTGTAAGGTCCGTGACCTTACTGGGTCAGTTGGGCCCAAAACCCGGCCCGTTGACCAGTTTAATTTGTTATTATTTTATTTAATTGTATTTTTAGATATTTAAGTGGGTTTAGATCATGAGTGAATTTCTTTTAGCATTAGAATAGTATCTACAAAGTTCGTTTGATTCTGAGTTCGTTTGATCATAGCAAGGGGGTAGTTTGCAATTTAGGAAAAATTGAGTGTTTTTCCGAAATATTCCAAACACCATGATTTGTGGGTTCGTTGGAAAGGTCTCGTCGTCCTGATAACTTTTGTCTCTTGATTCATCGCAATCCGGTGATCAGAAACCTTTCAAGTGGTCCATTCTTTCACCGGACCCACTTAAAGGGCGATTCGGTCTTTTTCTCTCCATCGTCTTCTTAAACGAGTGTTTGCCCTAATTTTCACTTTTCTTTCTCTGCAACCAACGAAGAACAACCCTAGCCATTTTCCCTTTTCTTCCTTTTCCTTTCTCAAGCCAGATCTCAACCCTAGAAGATTCCATTCGGAGATCCGATCCGCTAGAATTCATCCCTGCGATCTCCTCTTGCTTCCGGTATCAAATTGGTAAGCATTCTCATACTTTCATCTTTTCATTCGTTTTCCCTTTGGTTAGATTTTGGTCCGATCTTGATTCTTTTTCTTTCTTTCTTCTCCTTTGCGTTTTAGGTGGTGTTTGATTGGGTTAGATTGTAGATCTTGCGGTAGAAAGCTTCTCCTCGAGTTTTCCCCATTTGCTTCATCTTCTGACATTGAGGCAAGTAGATATGCATTGCATTTTAAACATGTATGTTTGTTTTCATTTGATTGGTTATGATTCTGATAGATTTCCCCTCTAATTCCAAGCATGTTTTGATATTGATTTAGGGATTTTTAATGTTAGCTTAGGTTTATGGAATGAATGAGATTAATTGTTAAATTGGTAGCCCTTTATGTTTTAAATTGTTAGAAATGATGAGAATGATGGTTGTGATGATTGGGGAGCAAGAGGCTCATTTTCTGCAGGTTTGCCGTGGTTTGGCTGGAGGAAAAAGGGGCAGAAAACTCATTTTCGGGTTACAGCACAGTATGTCCGATCGATCGCACAGTACGTCCGATCGATCGGACTGTGTGTTAACTGAGAGGTGTATAGTGCCAATCGATCGCACAATACGTCCGATCGATCGGACTGTGCACTAACTGGATGCTGTTCAGGTCCGATCGATCGCACAGTACGTCCGATCGATCGGAGGGTAATTTTCTGACAGCACTTGAAAACTTCGAAGACCTGTAACTTTCAATCCGCCCGTTGGATTTCTACGTATAATATATCGTTGGAAAACTCTTGAGACATAGAATCCAATGGTTCTGGTTCATCACGATCGGAGGTCGGGAAGTGATGTAAATACTTGGATTATTGATCCAGCTCATGTTTTATTGGAAATAAGACCGGTAACCTAGGTTTGGGCCTTAGATGCTGGAAACCATTAACTTACTAGCATATGACCATAAATGGGATTGAAATCGAATCACGTGGCTTGGTGTGAATTCGATGGGTTGTCTAGGTATTCGTGTATTACACGTAGTGTAACCGAATGCACATGAAGTTGAATTTAATGATGCTCAACATGATTGTACACCAAGGAATTATCCTAAAAGCATCATTGATCCAATTTCCACATGTACTCCGTTAGAACACGTAGGATACAGGGATGACACTACTTGCTTAGGATTGGATTGTAATTCCTCATTGACTTTGACTTGTATCCGTTGTTACCATTTTCCTTGTACACTCCCTTGACATAAAACACGTAATCAATTATGAAACACAAGTTCTTATAGAATTTAGGACTTGGACTTGACTTAGAGTGTACCATAGGAACCCGTGTCTGGTTTGATGAACATGACTGGCTAGTAATGGAAGGGGATTATTACGTGTTTCACTTGTCTTGTATCGTCTTGAATAAGATAATCCCTAGGATCTTGTCTTGTACATGGAACTAGCCAGACTTGCTTGTCTTGTCTGTCATTGTGTCAGAACCACTCGGTTATTGTTTGCATATCATGGCCATATGCAGTTTGGGGTTTAATGAAGAATCGGTTACTCCAGTTGTCGGGGTGGGCAGTCGGCGTAGGACGGCGTTCATGGCGTTGAATAGCTGGGAGCGGGCTAGGACCATGCTGCTATTCCCAGGACAGGGAGCTAGGATCCCACTGGAGCCGGACTATGGTATCAGTAGTCCAAAGGGATTGTTACTGGTACCCCGGGAGGTGGCTTTGGACATCCTCGGATTCTCCCTCTTGCTTGTTCTTGTTTTGCATGTGCATGGATAGTGGTTATTGTTAGATGATTGTTAGGATTCCTATTATTATTTCCTTGGATTTTATTCTCGCTTTATGCCTAGCTTTGCATTCTTGTATTCATATGATCTTACCTGTCATTATTCTACACTTGATGCATGTCGTGTTTATTATGCTTTGTATATCTATTGCTCAACATGTCGTTGACTTTGTTCCTTGGTGTGCAGACACATCAGGTGACTTCTACTTTGAGGAGCAGGCCGGTGAGGAGATCCCAGGGGATCTCCAACCAGCAGAGGAGGCACGAGCGTGGCGTGCCGATGACGTAGAGTAGCGTCATCTCTCCCGGCACGAGAGAGATATATTGGGATTCATTAGATTTATCTTTTATCAATTTTTCTCTCGTTGGACCTTTTCTTACTTTCATTGACTTGTCCTTTATTGGCCTTATTTCTGGGATGGCCAATGTAATAAATAACTTAACTTCTAGTTTGTTTACTTTTCTTGCAAACTTTAAATTAATGAATGATTATTAATCATTGCTTGAGATTCCATATGCCTAGAGTTCTATGAACTCAATGTCTATTGCATTAAATGAGGTTTGAAATATTAAATCCTCACCGCGGACTACGATCCGTGGCCCCAAAGGACAAAAATTTTAATTAGTTCTAAAATTCACTCTCCGGATCCGGTTATTTCTTTAATCGGGTTCGGGGGACGTGACAGGCAGTGATCAAATCGCTTATGTTTAATGTTGATTAAGTCCTATGTTGGAAAAAGGTATTCAAGGCTTTATCCCATAACGGACTGAGGCAAATGATCTTATTAATGTTGTGGAACAATAGTATGTGATTCTCGAGAAAAAGCATTAGCCAACACCTTAATGAACAAACTAGGCTTGTCAATGGGATGGGTCGGGCTTGGGTTGTCCAATTCCATCTCGAATATTGGGTGGGCCTGCTAGGAGTTGTCCAATCCCGACCTTAAATTGAACAGGCCTATGTCAAATCCCATCCTGTGCTGGCCTAGGCTGAGCTAGGCCGAGGCTTTTATATAGAGGTCTCTAAAGCTCAAAAATCTTCAATTTTCCTCCTATTTGTAGAACTATTCATCCTATATATAAAATCCCATTTCAAGTCCCCAAAGGTCTCTCTTGCATTTGCTATTGATCCAAAACTCATCTCTTTTTTGTTAATCTGTTCTCTGAAGAGACAACAAAAGGCCCATAACTCAGAGGCCTCCACTTTTTTTTTTTTTTTGTAGTTTTTTTTCTCCAATTAGGCCTTTCCATCCCATGCATAAAAGCCACATTTCAACTCTCCAAAAGCCTCTTCTTTTGCATTTGGTACTGTTCCACAAAAAAACATACAAACAAAACCAAACATAAAACATAAACAAAATTAAAAGAAACTTGTTATCAGTAGCACCAACACTTACAGATACTAGGATACAAAATAGAAAGCAAGAGGCCTGATCTAAATAAAATGCCACTCTTTTGCAACGATTCTATTAATATCAAATAGATAAAGTGAAGAAGAATAAGATGATGATGATGAAGAAGAAGAAGAAAAAGTTAGATAAAGAAGATAAATGCATAACGCTGTATTGGGTTTTTTTTCCCACAATTCTTAAATCATCATGTAATGACCTCAACAATCAACATATATAGAGGATTTGAGAATCTGTTACAAAAACGAATCTAATTAATTGAATTGGTTATCAAAAGCAAGAATTTAAAATGCATGATGTAGTTCTATTCAAGAACTGTCCCTGTCATAACAGAGCTTTGTTTTGACTTAGTGAATTAGAGATTTAGAGTGTTTCTGTTGTGTTCTGATAACACAAACAACATCCTTCAATGATGATACGTTAGATGCTCATTTCTTGGCATCTTTCAGTTCCCTTGAGCTTCTCAAGAATTAAACATCATACACCTACAGACTAAGCAAAAACAACCATCAAAAGATTTTCAATAAAAATACAAAATGAGTAAAAGTGCTTAAGGGCTGGTCGGGCCGAGCCTGTTTTGCCCAGTCCTAATACTATTTTGGCCTGGCTTTAAAACGATTGTTCAAGCCCAGCCCGCTAGGTTTAATTTTTTTGTAAAAACCCTGTATTTTTGTGCTTGGGCCGGGCCAAGTACCCATTTTAACTGGCTAATTTGACAGGCCTAGAACAAACTATCTGTTACACCCCGACCCAAGTTAAACTTGTTTAGTACTAATTAATAATATTTTGACTAATTTAATTACACTTAGTTGTTAATTATGATGATTTGTGTGTATTAAATCTTGTGGACCTTCATGAGCATTTCATCAAACACCTTCCCTATATTATTTCCACAATGAGACCCAAACTCATTAGACCCAACTCAACCCATCTACAAACCCAAGCCCATTCCCACCTAAGAAGCCTTTTATCCAAATTATGTCCAATGGGTGGACTTTTGTGCAAAATGCACAACCTTATTTATTTTTAAGCAAACCAACCCCTTTCTTTTCCTTTCATCTCCTTTCTCTCTACTACTCTTCTTCTTCTCTTCTCCTTACCCTTTTCTGTTTTCCAATCTCTACAAGAATGGATTCATATGCCTTGGAAGCTAGGAGTTAGACTCTTCCTCATCTTCTCCAACCTCTCCTACTCCTTGTGGACAATAAGACCTCTCCACTTTCCCTTATTTCTCTCAAATTCGGATTTCCTCCTAGAGGTGAGAACCAAACTCCATTTGAGTTGTATTTTTGAGTTAATATGAGTTGTAATGGAGTCATGAGACTTGTAGTTAACATGTATTGCATTCTTATCACTCTTCCATGTGGATTCTTTGATTAGGGTTTGTTATTTGGGATTTTGGGTTCACTTGAGCAAAGAGGAGAGAAAGGCTTGGATCCATCTTCATCTTCTTCACCCCTTCATAGCTTGGATTTGGGATACTCATCATCTTCTTCCACCTCATCTTCCATTGTGGACAGGAGATTCTCTCCCCCAACTTTCCCTATTCCCTCTCAAATTCGGAATTATGGTTAAGAGGTAGGTAACAACCCTTTATTTTTATGATTTTGAGTTGTATTTGAGTCAAGAAGGCTCCTAATTCCACATGCATTGCATTCTCATCATTTTCCCATGGATTCTCTTTGATTAGGGTTTAGTAAATTGGGGGTTTTCATCATGTAAGCAAGAGATTGATAAGAGAGCTTTGGAAAAGCTTATTAGAGGCAAGTATAAGCTTTAATCAAGAATACATGGTGCTTAATTCCTTGATCGGATTATTAATTATATTCTTTACCTCTTTATGGTGATTAGTCTCTTTTATTATAATTTGAGAATGATTATAATATGGGTTGATTTTCTTGAGTATTAATAGTTTTAATTTTCTAAAAGGAAAAGAGGAGATTAGATTAGTGGTAAAGTAGTGTATTGAACAAATACAAAATTACATATGTACCAATTTCTTTTGTACATGAATGGTGGATGTGTATAATGTGTACATGTGAGGTGTCTTGAAATGGGTGGTAAATTGGATGGAACCATGTGCTTTCATACATGGAGAACATGTGTTTGAAATGGACATAATGTAGCATTTTATATATATGAATTGGAAACAAAGAAAAATGAGGAAATGGAGGAGTGGTCACAGAATGTGACCTCGCTATAGCGAGACCACCTTCTGTGAGCTCGCTATAGCGAGAAGGGATTCTGCCTGGGTCCTGGGGTTTTGACCAAAACTACTTCTTAGGTCACTAAAAGTTGATGAATACCCTTATTTTATGTATTTACTAAACCAATTAGGATTTTGAACTCCGAAGTACTTGTGGGACCCTAGAAAATGGCACCTTTAATGAAATTAACGGACCAATGGTAATGAATCTGAAACCATTTATTTGGGCTTTCCGACCCGATTGGCCCATACTAGAGGAGTGTGATTGTACTCTTACTCTATATGACCCTTCATAATTCTCCCTAATGAGAAATATGGTGTAACCCTAAACTAATAGGTGATGAAACATTTAAAATGACTTATATGACTCTAGAATGGAACCCTTAACCATTTCATTTGACTAATGGAAATTACATTTTTATGAAGGTTTAATTTAAATTAAATCTCTCAAAAGTTTTATGCATTTAGTAGTCTAATTATTAAGCATGAAGATTAATTTAGAGGTTCAATATATTTTTATAATAAGTGACACCAAGTAAGTAATAATACGTTGACTCTCTAAATCTATCTTGTATCGGATAGTAATAGTCTTTATGAATAATTAAAGTGGTTAATAAATGTTTTGATTTTCTTTAAATAAATTGCATTGTACCTTTAAATCGAAATTTCATCATTATCAATTTTAATTGATATAGTTGTCACATTATTTACATTATTTGATTCAATCATTTACTTCCAATTTGTTATCCAATTGTCATATAAGTATTTGATATTTGATGAAAGATCTAAATTGAGTAAGTACTCAATCATTGAGATTACTATTTGATTTGATTTGTGAACGAGTACAAAAAGATACTCAGATTTGATTTGTTATTGATTTGATTTTTATCGGCACTACTTAGCTTCGACCTTGTGATGCCCGACGGGGATTAAACTTGATTTAGTTATAGAGACTACTGCAGTATGTCATCTGGAGTAACCGAAACTCTGGAACCCGAGTAGCCAGTTAGCCTTTGGCCGGACCGCTGGTGACATCCCAACTAGATTTGCTCTCATAGAGAGGATGAGCTCACGTAGATGCTATATTTGTATATATATAAATTATTGATTTGAATCTCGAAACCATGGATATGTTATTGATTTAATTTTGAAATCATGGATTTATCATTTATTGAACAAACATTTGGTTAATTCTTTTTATTGATATTTATCAATCAATTGACAATTATTTCATTCTGAAACGTTATGTAATTCCTGTTTATTGCCTATACTTGCCAAATCGTTGTATTTGAGGTACTACTTTTGGTGTCACAGGGATCCAGGACATCGAAGAGATCAATTAGTAACCAAACAGAATTAAATATTGATGGGTAAGTTCTTCGGTTAGATATGACAGCCGGAGTACGTTTCGAATAGTAATCTTGAGTTAAGTCTAAGTATTTTGTAATTCACTTAGCTTAAGGCAATGCAGGAATTGTAGATTTGCATTGTATTAGGATTATGTTCAATTGAGATAAACATCTAGTTGATAATCATTAGAGTACTTATGTACTTAACTTTTATGAGATTTAAATTATTAGCTTTGTTAATGATAAATGGTAACATAATGGAATAGTCAATGGACTGCTCATGGCTTTGATATTAAATGTTATATATGCTTCCGCAATTAAATGTTGATTGAATGTGAAATTTTCTCCTTCGTGAATCCGGATTTGGCCCGGAACAAGTGCGAGTTCACGGGAGTACGCGTGTCACACCTTGGGAACCACCCTAATCAGGGGATTCTTGGGTCCGGGATGTGACACTATCATCTATGAAGCTTATTAGTAATAAAAGTGTACATGAACACATTATGAAAATGAGAGACACTTTTAAGGTCATTACCCAATGCGGGTCCCGCTGAAGTAGGGTACTGACTGGGAGGCTCCAAATTAGAGACAAGACCTAACATTTGGCCTTTTTACACAAAGTGGCTGCTTACAGCTCTCGAATTTGCGTTCTCACGCATGCCACCCAAGACTTTTACCATTGCACCAAAGCAAGTGAGAGACATGGTGGCTCAATAGAAATCTTTTGAGAATTACATTCTTAGGGGTCGTTTGTCTACAACCATTTACATATGTAAATGGTGAATATGTGTAATATTTACGCATCAATAATGTTTGTCTACAAGTTTTTACGCATCTTGTATGTAAATCAGATGTGTAAATGGTGTGAAAATGAGCACATTTTCACATCAAGATTTGAACACCTGTTCAGATGGGAAATGAGAATATCAAAGCACATGTGATTTCAAAGAACACCCGTTGGAGGCGGACGGTTTGGTTTTGGGGCAGTTTTCGTCAAAAGAGATTCTGGGTTCGAAACCCCTTTCTAACGCATTTAGAAAAATAATAATAAAAGAGGCATTTCCATCAAAGAGGTTTTAGGTTCGAAACCCCCCTCCAACGCATTTACAAAATAATAATAAAAGATGCATCAAGACCGATGAAACCTATTAATGAAAACCCTCACTGCATCTCATCCCCTTGATGAAGGTAACCTCTCTATTTATATCTCTTGCCTTGCTATTAAAAAAAAAAAACTTTATAAAATCTATTTACTTTGTAGGTTTATTCTTTCAGAATTTGATTTTCTGTCTTCTCTTCTCCTATTAGATTTTCTTCCAATATCTCAATGACTCTTCTAAATTAATTATTATTTTATTATTTTAAAAATATTTAAATATATATATAAATGAATGTAAGAGAAAAAGAAGAATGTATTTTATATAGCATTATGGTATCATTAAAAAATAATGTATAAAATCAATTTTATCTAATCATAATAAATTTGTGATACTTTTAATATAATTGGACTTAGAAATAAAATACTCATTTTAAGAACTTTCTATAATTGATTAATATTAACATAAAATCGGTGAGATGTATGGGTTAAGTTTTATGCAAATCAAATAATGAATTAGGATAATATTAAACTAAATATTAATTTATAAAAAAATTAATAATAATCTTATTTTTCTTAACCATCTGACTATAAACTCTTATTTCCTTAACCAAACATGTTGGAATGCATTTTTTTAAAGGTGATCATTGATAGAAAAAATATCTATTTTTGAAAAGTATATTTCATGTTGAAAAACATGTTCTTTTTTAAGGATCTAAAATGCAAATGAAAACTTTGATATAAATCAGACCTTTTTTATCTTCTTTTCATATCATTATAATAGAATACAATTTAATGATTAATAAGTATTATTTACGTACAAATTCGTTACATATACACATATCATTGAAACAAACATAGAAAAATGAATCACATGTGTAAATGATGTGAGAATAGTATTATTAGACAAACGTTGTAAAAGGGAACACATGTGTAAACGTTACATACTTAAAATTTGAATATTCATCTTTTACATGTGTAAATTATATTTACATATCCCACGCGTAAAAGACAAACGACCCCTTAGAGTACTTTCTTGTCCAATTCGTGTTTGAATAATTGCCTGCGGAATATAGGCCATTTATGATTTCCTATAACATATAAAGAAAAAATGGTCAATCTATGAACTACTGACTATGTTTGTTAAAAAAGAATGAAGATTGAAGTAATGAGAAACTAGAAAGTGCTCATCTAGTGACTCCTGAAAAAGGACAAGTAAGAAAGGGCAGAGGTGCTCATCATAAGAAGAAGAATAAGGTGTCAATAGATCAAGTTTGCCAAAATGATACCATCAAATACTTTTTTTGCAAGAAGAAATAACACATTAAGAAAAAACGCCTCAAATATAAGGCTTGGCTTGGCTCGAGAAGAAAGGTAATCACATCTCCATAATATGTTATGAATCTAATGCGGCTGATGCTTTTTATAATGCTTGGTGAATTGAAACTGGTTCTACAGTTCATATTGCCAATATCATTGAGAGTTTAATCAATAAAAGGAAACCAATCCAGAGTGAAGGCATTATCTATTAAAGGAACACAATAAATTCGCATGTTTGCCAGTTGGGACCTTCAGACTTGTCTTGAAATCTGGTACTAGAAACTAGAAAGAATCTTTATATTCCTTTAGCTTCCAAAAATCTTATTTTTGTATCTAGACTCGTTTCTTTTTTTTTTCACTAAAAAAAAAATCATTAGTTTCAGCTTTGTTGGTTCTACTTTTTATTTTGATCAAAGACTTTGTTGTTGTTAGTAATTGTACACTTGGGAATATTGGCATTAAGCGTAATATTGTGAATGAGAATTCTCCATGCTTTGGCATAGGAGATTTGAACATATCTCCATAAAGAGAATCAAAAGACTAGCAAATTGAGTCCTTGAGGCTCTTAATTTTCTTGATTTTGGTGTTTGTGGACTACATAAAAGGTAAGTCAACCAACAAACCAAGAAGGGTGCAATGAGGATTTCCGAAACATTAGAAATTATACACATTGGTATATGTGGGTATTTCCCAAACTCCTTGTTTGAATTGTTAGAAATACTTCATCAAATTCTTAGATGAACATACATGATATATATATATATATATATATACCCACTGCTAGAAGGCACTAGATGCCTTCAAACCTTATAAAGCACAAGTAGAGAAACAAACCGGGAAAGTGACCAAAATCATTAGATTAGATAGTGGTGGTGAATATTATGGAAGATATACGGGTACAAGACAAAAACCAAGTCCATTTGTAAATCTCCTTTTAAGGAACAATGAATTATTACTCAATGCACAATGCTAGGCTCACCACATCGAAATTGTGTAATTGAAAGGAGGGATCATAAAGATTCCATATCAAATAACTAAAAATAAAATACGATCATAACCCCATTATATTTTATTTTTACTTGATTTGATGCTTTACTATACTTTATTTTACATGTAAAATTACCAAACGGGCCCATGGATATAGTGAGGAGTATGATTAGTAACTCCTCTATTTCATTATCTCTATGGAGTGAGGCTTTAAAGTTTTCATCCTAAGTAGGGCTTCCACTAAGGCAATTCATAAAACAACTTTTGAGTCATAGAATGGTCTGTAAACAAAATAAACAAAATTCAGGACATGTACATATATGGGGCTGTCTAGTTGAGGTCAGGGCGTATAATCCACAAGAGGAAAAATTGGACGCAAAGACAATTAGTGCCCTTTTCATTGGTAATGCATAAAGGTCTAAAGGATTTAGGTTCTATTGTCATTCCCACATACCCAATATCATGGAAGAAAGAAATGCAAGATTTCTTGAAGATAATGGCATCACTGAGAGTGAGCAACCTCGAAATCTAACTTTTGAGGAAATGAAAGTTCAAATAACTACACCTACAAATTTAAGATGGTTAATTGTACTTCAAATCAAACCACAAAATGTCATCATGGAAGAACAATCAATTTGATAAAATAATTTAAAAAATAAGCTCCGCCCCCAGCTGGTTTGGTACAATATTGTACTTTCTTATAACAGTAATATTCAGGTGAGAACTAGTTCTCACATATTATATAAGAACTTTTTTGTGGGGCCCAATTGTAGGCTCCATTTGGGGATGGGACCTGGGGGGATGGAAAGATTTACGTGAGACCACCCTAAGTATCAAGTTTGACCCCAAACCCATGCCCCTAACCCCTTCATCCGTGGCACACAAGTTTAATGGCTTCATATTAAAAAAAATATTCAACCCTCGATCCAACGATTCAGTCCATTCAGATGTGTGCCAATCTTTAGGATCAGTGACTATCAGGGGGTTCCTATTGGTTGCTAGGTTTGGATGGGTTGCTAGTTGGGCTCCGTAAAAAAGTTCTCATCTAATAAGTGAGAACTAGTTCTCACTTGAATATTTTCCTTCTTATCAAGCCAAATCCCCATAGAAAAAAGAAAAGACAAAGCCATCGCTAAAAGCGGACCCAGCCATGATACATTTGTGGATCAGTCTTGACCTCTACAATGACCCCACTTTGATCTAGCTTACATGGTCCGTACCCACTTGGATCTAGTGAAAAAGTAGAGTCAATGCAGAATTAAACCTAGATTCAAATGATTATTCACATACATACCTACTTATACAAGATTAGGGGTGTTCATGGCTGGGCCAGGAAATATCCAGGCCCGGCCCAACACGGGCCGTAAAATTTAGGCCCGAGCTCACCCATTAAGTCAATTGGGCCGGTCTGTAACGAGTTTTTTTCCAATTTTATGGGCATTCGAGCAATTATTTGGACAAATTAAATTAAATTACATGCATTTTTTACATGAGCCGGACTAAATTGGGCTTTGGACTTTCTATCACTTAATCCAAGACCAACCCATGAACACCCCTATAAAAAGATATAGCCATGGCATTAGGATTGTAAACGGGTCGGTTCTGGTCTCGGTCCATGGTGGGCCCATAACCGAAACCATTAATGAAAAAGAGGAACTGGATCCGGACCCAGAACCGTTTCGGAAGCGATTTCTTGGCTCCGGAACCGGAACTAGAACCATATATGGGATGGGTCCGGATCTAGGTACAGAATGATATTAAAAAAATATAGTTTTAGAAGAGATTTTCGAAAATTTAGGTAATATGTCGGGTTTCGGGTCCACTGGTCTGAACCAAAGGTGGAATCGAACCCGGACACATTTACTTATCGGGGCCTGAATAAGGACCCATACCCCATTTTTAACGGGTCGAAACCTTCAGGCAATCGAAAAATCAGAGACCCATTTATATCCCTACGTGGCATCGAGTACTGGGGCTCTGAGAACAAAATCTACACAGACCTGATTAAAAGTAGGTCCATGCACTAGACCCACTAATTTAATCCAAAATCCAGTTTCGGATCCTTCTGGTTTACCCATTTTCCAGCCGAAGCCCAGCCCAGCCCATTGCCAGCCCCAAACATTAGGGCATCTTCGTAACTTCCTGTGAATCGGAGGCAAAACGGCCGCGGTTTCTGGAAATCCCCCGAGCCCTATTTTAAACAAATCTGCCCTCACCGCTGTGCAAAGCTGCAGCCAGTGTGTGCTTCGAAATAGAACACAGGGGTTTCTGTTTCTCCATTTCTAGGGTTTTGATCTCGATCTGCTTTCTTGCTATTGAAAAACTCTCATTTCTAGGGTTTTTTTATCTCTTCCACCATCCTCTCCTTCGTCGTTCCACGGTCGATATCATACGCCTCTAAAAATGGTGTTCCAGATGCAGCCTTATGGCATCCAATCGATGCTGAAGGAAGGACACAGGCATCTCTCTGGCCTCGACGAAGCAGTCCTCAAGAACATCGATGCCTGCAAGCAGCTCTCTGTAATCACTCGCACTTCGCTTGGACCGAATGGTAAGTGATCCTCCAAAATCTCCCATCTTTCCTTTTTCCCCACTTCATTTTTCCGCTCTGTATGTTCGATTTCAGTTTCCCCTTTATATTATTTCGGTGGGATTTACTTGGGGTGCGCATTGGTTTTGATTGAACTGGTATTTGTGATCTGATTAGGTGCATTTTTTGATACTTGGGATTGGTCTTTTATGTTGTGTTTTTAAATGTTGTTATGTTTGTAATGTTGTTGAGAGGGGTTTTTGCAGTAGTCCTGAGGAATGTAAGTGGGCAGGATGTTTCTCTCGGTCAAATTTAATATATGGTTCAATCAAGATCAGTTTTTGATTGGGGTTGTAGTTTTAAATGTTCATTTATTGTTGAGGAAGCCGGAGAAATGGCATTGGGCAGCATGTTTCTCACCCAAAGTAGTAAGTAATACATGATGAAAGCTTGGGCTGGGTATTTATTGACATTGAAGTTCTGAATAGTCATCGTTTGATAATGAGCACTGATTGTTTCCTAAGAAATACTTGAAGTTATCTTACTATGATGAGTCTATCAGCTGTGAAGTCCACAATGGCTAATTTTGGTAGCCAGTTTCGCATTTATCAATTTCAGGACTTTGTATGTCTTTACAAGCAATAAGCTAAAATATATTCTTCATATCTGGTTACAAATTGGGTTTTTCGAGGTTACGAGTATTTTCCTGTGTTGGTATAGCATTGCGGCTAAAAAAGAAAAAAATTAGTTTGATTGTAGGGTGTTTGTATCATTCAAAAAACAGCTGTTCTTTTTGAGAAAACCTTGCAAGAAGTTTAAGGTGTTTCCTTGATGAAATTCTCAAATGGCTGGGATCTAGAACAGGGAATATTTTCTCCTTCATCAGGTATCATAGTGTGGTCTGATAGTTGGTCCATTCACAATTTCTTTACCAACATGCATTAGTGCTTTTGTTTACAAAAAGGTGTGCTAGATTTCTTGGGGTCTGTTGCCTTATTATTCATTCCCGAGGGTCTTATGCCTTATTATTTGCTGCATCAATAAACCAAGTTTTTTAACCTTCTATTTCTGAAGATGGCACTCTAAATCATACTGTATCTGCCCTTGTCTTATTCTCGACAGGCTTCCAACTTCATTGCTCATCTTCCTTGAGGTTTTTTTTTTTTTTCCTATGCTGATTCTTCTCACAGTCCATCTCATGAATTCATGATTATCTCATGTTGAAATATCAACAACCCTGATTTCCTTAAATTCTGAGATATTCAGATCTGTAGAACACAATGCCTCAAGTGGAAGGTTGAGAGAGAATATAGGGATGGATTCTATTTATCTGATCTCAAATACAGTTAAAAGGATCCATCTGCAATGTTTGACTATCCAGGCATCTACTTGGAGGTTTGGCCTGCTATGCATATGCAAGGTTCAACTATCTTAGCATTCGCTTTGCTTGCCCATTGCTCTCTCTCTCTCTCTCTCTCTCTCTCTCTCTCTCTCTCTCTCTCTCTCTCTCTCTCTCTCTCTCTGCGCGCGCGCGTGGGAGCGAGCATAATAAGCGTCTGTGTTCCTTTTTTATTATAATTTAACGAATGGGAATTTATGCATGATGCAGAAATGGATTAAGATGAATACAAGTGAAAGCATAAAGTATTGTGGAAGATGCAGCACATATAATTTATGAGATATTTACTATCTAATACCAAAGAATCTTTAGATGATCATAGAGCTACTGATTATGTCATTCATGTACCTAGTGAAAATATAGGTTTAAATGAACTACAGAAGGTCGCCCTGTTTGAAAACTCTTAACAGTGTAGCTACAGTCTGCTTTATTTCTCCATGGGTCTTTGCCCGACTCAGTTGTGTATGGCCTAAAGTTTGACATTTAGCAGAGTTTATGCATGTTCACTTTTTCATTTCATGTTTTTGTTTAATTAATTAATTTATTTTTTGTTCAGGTATGAACAAGATGGTCATTAATCATTTGGACAAGCTCTTTATAACAAATGATGCTGCCACCATTGTGAATGAACTAGAGGTGCAGCATCCTGCTGCCAAGATTCTGGTGTTAGCAGGCAAAGCACAACAGGAAGAAATTGGTGATGGAGCTAATCTCACAATATCATTTGCTGGGGAGCTTCTTGAAAATGCAGAGGAGCTTATCAGGATGGGACTGCATCCGAGTGAAATCATTAGTGGCTACACAAAAGGAATCGATAAGGTATGTTCTTTCTTCACTGCACCACTAACTGATCTGTGTATATCTGATTTTGTTTGAATTGGAGTATGGAAATTCTAATTCATTTTACTTGACGATCAGACTGTTGAAATTTTAAATGAGTTGGTAGAGAGTGGTTCGGAAAACATGGATGTACGAAATAAGGATGAGGTTATTTTGCGAATGAGAGCTGCTGTTGCCAGCAAGCAATTTGGACTAGAAGACATTTTGTGCCCTCTTATTGCTGAAGTGAGCTCATTATATTTTATGTTACTCATATTTTTAGGGTTTTAAGTTCTTAGATTCAAAAGATGATCAGATTTTGAATTGTTTTTATCTTTCAGGCATGCATCCAGGTCTGCCCCAAGAACCCTGCGAATTTTAATGTGGACAATGTTCGTGTTGCAAAGCTTCTTGGAGGAGGTCTTCACAATTGTTCAGTTCTTCGTGGTCTGGTCTTGAAAAGTGATGCTGTTGGGAGTATAAAACACATAGAAAAGGCAAAGGTGAGCTTTTGATAATCTTTATAAAATAGCTCTCATTCCATAAATGCGTCCTTATTTTTTGCCTGTAGATATCGTGGTGTGGATACATTTTCTTTGCCAGCCTTATCTTTTTGTCAACAACAGATTTTTGTGTATGGAATTTAGATAGTTGACATGAAAAAGTTACAAGTGTCCAAACACCACCAACATTTGTTAGGCTCAATGTTGTTACATACCACAAACTGACTGATTATGTCTTTGGAGAGAACCTTTATTATTATAACAATTCTTCGAATAAAGCCAACCAAGGTAACCCCCAAAAGAATCCTAGGTTGGATTAAAAAACTGAGTGATCACTGTCTTGTAATTGGAACACACTTCTATTATTGAAGAAGAACCTCCAAATGCACGCCCTATAAGTAGAACTTGAAGTGGATTATCTATAGGAGGTGAAGATCCTCTAGAAACACTAATTAGCAAGCACATTATACATTTGTTGGTATGATAGATGTATGAAAATAATGTTGGATAATTTCTTATGGCCGAAGAGTTAAAAGCATTTTATGGTTTTGTTATGTTCACCATGATGTGGATGGTGTTTGCTTTCACTCGTGTCCAATTATACTTGTCACTTGAACCAAATTTCATGATATTTCCATTAAAAGATAAGCTAGAATAGGCTAAATGTAATATGTAATACTCCCTAAACTAAAATTTGACTGCATTATTTAAATGTAAAAAATAATTAGACCAACGTGAAAACAGATTATAGATGCATTACCTGTAGCAATTAGCAATGTCTTAGATTTGGCGTCTTAGTTGATACTATCCATGAATATCTATACATGGAATGATAGATGATTGAATGACCGTCTCTGGGAAAAAGAAATTCCAGAAATGACATTTGTCAGTTGTCACCCAATGAATCCTGATATCAAATTTGCAATTAATGCTGATGGTAATGGATTCAATCATTCAACGGCTGTGGCCAAAATCTCCTACTACTTTTGAACCTAAATGTCATTTCCTTCTATTTATCTTCTTGGTTCACACTATTTTTAACCAATTAATATTATGTTGGTGTCTCAAGTTATTTTCTTACTCTTAGATAAGATGGCTAAAATGGAAAGAACACTAAAGGATGTGATACAAGATGAATAGGAACAGAGCTTGACTGTTAACTTGGCTTTACCTTTGTTAAACTTAAAAAGTAACCTTACTCTTGCAAATGGTTAATAGAATATGGACGGGCAAAAGAAGTAGTAGTATCTGAATGACAATAGTGGGGATAAGTTCTGCAACGAAATTTGGATATTACCTTTATAAAGTGGTTTTGGATTTTTCTATGAACTACTATTATTCTTTTGACAAAAACTCGCGTCCCTGTTACTTTCATATGATAGAATGGTTTTTGAGTTATGAGCTACTTTTTTATTTGACAAAATCATATCTCTGTTTCTTTTGTAGATTGCTGTGTTTGCTGGAGGTGTTGATACATCTGCAACTGAAACTAAGGGAACAGTTCTTATTCAAAGTGCCGAGCAGGTTGTATCTACAAATAGGAATATTTGGCTCAATACTGGCTTGTACTTTAGGACATCTTTGTGCAATGTGGAGGATTCCTTGGTAGCACTGAATAGCATCTGATTTACCTTTCTTGCCACCTTTTTGCAGTTTGGGGCAGTGCTTTCCTTCCAGAAAGAGGAAAGTAAAAATTTTCATTTAGTCTGCTGGAATCCATTTTCTGTAAAGGGGTGCGAACCGCTTTTCTGCTGCACCATATGAAAGGAAATTCATAGTACACGGAATTCCAGCATTGCACGAACATATCCTTAGTTTTCTAACATGTAATTTATATTGATAAGGTGGGCAATGTAAAATTTAAATTCTCTGATTTCTAATTATGAAGAAAAAAGAAAATTTTAGAAGGAAATATTACTGATGCAGGGCTTTAAGTAAGCTCCCAAAGCCTTGGTTGACTGGTGTCTTTAGCAGGGCCCAGTGTATAACTTAAGTGATTAAATTTTTACACACTTAGTTCTTCACTTTAGTGCATAGTTAGCCAACTTGGAAAGTTTATTTGGTTACTTGGCCGAGTTGACTCGGCTTGGCAGCTTGCCAATTTGAGCAATATAGACAACTTGTTGGAGCTTAAGCTTAACCTAGCTCAATTTTTCATGTCAGTGAACTTGCCAGGCTCTGCCAAGTCGCTGGCCGAGTTTTGAATAAAATTGTTAGAAATTATAAATCCAAGGTTGGGGGACTTTGGAATGACATTGTAACATCACACCACCAGCCCACTTGGTTTTTGGTGTATGAAGTATGAGAGTTTTTATACTTAAGACACATCAAAGCTGTTCTAAACTTCTGGTGTCCATCACATTTAGTAAAAATAGAATTTAACATTTTGTGACTTTAAATAAGAAATAATTGAAAAATAAAAAAATTAATTCAATAATCAAGTTTATTTATCAATTATCCCATGTCTGATAAATATCACATTGATGTATTTTACCACTGGTTTTTTAGACTGTGATCAAATGAATGGTCCAAATTAACAAATCATGGTCCACATTGTATAACCTAGCAAATTGAGGATAAGAAATATTTGTGTACAGTAATGTTGATCCAAAATTTTATAATTATAATTTCTATATAAAATCACTATAGCTAGGTTTTTGTTTTAAAATTTTGTATTGGCTAACAATTTGAGAATAATTGATACTTGTGTTCACTATAGATGATCCATTTTTTTACAATCATAATTTCTATTTAAAAAAAACTTCAATTGCATATTTACTTTCTTATTTATGAAGATGCATTTAAATTTATGTCACGCGTTTCTGTGTGCACATAAGCAATTTATGTTTTGCGTGTGCATAATATATTGTCAACATATCGAATATACAATTACATATTCTCATTACTTTATTATTTATGAATATGCCCAGGAAAACGTTTTATCTATCATACAGATTATTGAAAACTCATCCACATATTAGTTGGATCCCTGCAGAAACCAGTGGGAATTGCAATGCAGTCAAAATATTGCAAATAGACTGGCTTGGAGGATTGCTTTTAGTCGTCTATTCTAACTCACAACACTTTAATTTTAGATGCCCATTCTATCTCCTTGAAAACCATATCTTGCTTTTCAAGCTATGCAAAAAGGAATATATATATATCAATGTGATAGTGGTTTTAGTCTATTAAAAACTGTCTTGATTTAATCATATCAAGTTGTGTTATGTACTTTTTGAACATGGCCATTGCCACTTCCACATACACTATTAACCTTTTGCTTTACCTGAAGTTCAAGTGGCAATTGTTTTCTAGAAGTCATCTTAGTTACATTTTCACCGTAGAAATCCTAATTCTATGGTGATTTACTTGAAGAATTTCTGTTGTGGGCATTATCCAGCTAGAGAACTATGCGAAAACAGAGGAAGCAAAAGTAGAGGAGCTTATAAAGGCAGTTGCGGATTCAGGTGCTAAAGTAATTGTCAGCGGAGCTGCAGTTGGAGAGATGGCATTACATTTCTGCGAGCGTTACAAGTAAAATACGTACTTATGTCTCTTCAAAGCCCTGTTAAACTCTGTATTCTACTATATGACTTCATTAATGCCAAGTCTGAGGATTTCCATGATATGATGTTTTGTCCATTACTATGCATTTATCCACTTAAAACATTTCTTGGTTGATGTTCTTGGGGGTGAAAATTGATAGCGTCACACTTCTATTTAGGGATACACTTATGCGTGATACATGGATGTGATATTGTGAGGGTTACTAACCAGTTCTTGATAAGACTTCTTTAGTCTTGGTTTTTCTATTATTTTATAATGTCCATCACCTAATAGTATCTGCATTATATGATATTTGGACCATTATAATCTTTGGAGCATTCTCATTGGATGGCGCACTTGCTTAATTTTGTTGATGCCTAAACCAAGCCTATTTTTTACCCATTCTCCAACCCTTAAAATTTGTTGCCAATATGTGGGGCATGTTGGACCATTTTATCATTTGCTACTCTTTTAATTCTATTTTGGATTTGCTGCCCTCCTATCTGCTTGAGAGCCCCATCTGCGTCACACATTGACACAGTTCCATATAGGTCTTGGTCTCCTTTTTCTTTTTCTTTTTTTGACATGATTTGCGATGTTGTGCACAATATAGCTGTATGTATGCATGCATGCATTTTGGCGGGATAAGCCTAAGATGATGAAGATATGTAGCTGTGTATTTATGTATGTATAATTGTATATATTTGTGAATGTATTTTGAGGCTAGTGTACAGCCTATTTGTAGCTCTAATATTATAATTGCCTTGTCGGTTCTGATTGTTGTGCAAGTAGTTGGCAAGAAGATTTACTTCTTTGAAGACATGGCAAGAAGATTTGCTTCTTTGTAGGCAATGGGTTCCAGCCATCAGTTTTTTAGAGAGATGGGATGTGATAACATTCGTATGGGTGAACATTATGGTGTCATATATTCGAAACAATTTTTTATTTTGTACTTTATTGTTTCTGCATAACATGCTGTGCTCCCTGTGGTCCTCATGTTTCTTTCATTCTGTTCTCATATAAACTCTCTCTCACAGGATCATGGTCCTGAAAATTAGCTCGAAGTTTGATTTGCGGCGATTTTGCCGTACAACCGGTGCTGTAGCACTTGTAAGTTTATAGCCAAGCAATGTGCGCGCGTGTGTCTTTTTGTATATGAATACTCCTTTTTAATTCCTGACATCCCTTGTGCAATCTGTATGACAGCTGAAGCTGAGCCAGCCAAATCCGGATGATTTAGGATATGCTGACTCTATCTCAGTCGAGGAAATTGGTGGTGTCCGGGTAAACAGTTGTTTCCATGACTGCCATTTTTTCTAAATTCACATTTGTTCTTATTTTGGCCTTTATTACTAATTGCGCTCTTTATTCTTATTCGCGTAGGTTACTATTGTGAAAAATGAAGAGGGTGGAAATACAGTGGCCACTGTGGTTTTAAGAGGAAGTACTGATAGTATTTTAGATGACCTTGAAAGAGCAGTTGACGATGGTGTGAATACTTATAAGGTATGGTTTCCTACGCTATTTAGGTATGGTTACAGGTACTGATCAGGCATTAGAGTTTCCTTGGATGCAAATTCAGGCTATATAGATACTTGCATATATCTTAGGAACTCATATTCATGATGCATGCCCCAATCAAGTAAAATGAGCTGCAAGTTTGCAACTCCAAACAAAAGGGCTTATATGATGGAGTGCAGAATCCAGCACCTATACCTCTCTTAGATCACAGAAATGTAAGAAAAGAAACACATTCAAGCACCAATATAGCACAAACCTGTGCGTTTTTGGTAGATGCACTCAAATCATCCAAACTCCACAAATACAAGAAGCCAAAAGGCAAAAAGTAAGAAAAGAAACAAATTCAGGCACCGGTGTAGCACAAACCTGTGCATATTTGGTAGATACACTCAAATCATCCGAACTCCACATATGCAAGAAGCCAAAAGGCAAAATTTGCAAGCTGTAAAATATTTTACTACCTATGGACTTGTCAGTTTCTTTTATTTATATTGTTTTCAATGAAGGAAAACAAAAACCCTAATACAACCTAGCTAGGAAACTTAACAAATAGGAGTCCTAATTAAAACATGCATCCATCTAGGAAAGGACAGAAAGAAAAGAATGACAAGAAAAAAAACAAAGGAAGGGAAAATCGCTTGCACAAGTCTGTGTATTGCTCAAATCATGTGAATGGTTGGCCAAGTGGGTTGGCAGCCTTAATGGGCTTAAAAAAAGCCATGTCAGAACTTGGTTTTAAACTTCCAGAACAAAGATACCAGGATACTTGTACAGGTGCAGCGCAACATCCGGATCGGACTGATGTGACACTCATATTGGTATTTTATACTTCACCGATACTTCTAGAATACAAGTTTAGCATATCCTGCTCTTCAAGACCATTGTTTCATATATTTCTTTGATTTCTTATTTTCCAATATGAATAATGTTAAAATGAGTGTAAACACTCACCTTGGAGTTGGTGGAGTGGCATAAGGGGTTTGCTCCCAACGTCGTGTTAAAAACTGCCCCAAACTTGCCTGATGTGCATTTGTGTGGGTTTAGCGGGCGCCACTTGGGGGATTAGTCTTGTTGGGCCGAAGACCTCAGGGATACCTACGTCATAAAAAAGTGTAATCAATGATAATTTTATTAGTCCACAAGTGTTCCAAAGAAAAAATTAGGACAACCATATCCATATCCATATCCATGTCTTAGATTTCCAAAAGCGTAGAGTTGTACACCTGATTCTCGTATTCGTGTCCATATTAGTATCCATATCTGGGTATCATAGCTGCAAAATAGGCCAACTGGCTTTGGTGCATGCACGGTTTAAAACTGCAGTATTGGTCATGATATCGTCCAACCAAAAAAACCGATACGGTATTGGTATCAGTCGCGGTCATCGCAGCTTGAATTTCTTTAATCCAAAAACATCTGAAAAAATATCCAAATATCCAAAAAATCTATAATATTATAAGATCCTGGAAACAATGTTTTTTCCCATCAGTAACTACTATAAATCAACTTATCGGTCCCCTTAAGTCATGACATAATGTATCATTGCCTTATATGAAAATGTGTATTTGTGTCCATATTAGTATCCATATCTGGGTATCATAGCTGCAAAATAGGCCAACTGGCTTTGGTGCATGCACGGTTTAAAACTGCAGTATTGGTCATGATATCGTCCAACCAAAAAAACCGATACGGTATTGGTATCAGTCGCGGTCATCGCAGCTTGAATTTCTTTAATCCAAAAACATCTGAAAGAATATCCAAATATCCAAAAAATCTATAATATTATAAAATCCTGGAAACAATGTTTTTTCCCCATCAGTAACTACTATAAATCAAATTATCGGTCCCCTTAAGTCATGACATAATGTATCGTTGCCTTATATGAAAATGTATACATTTTATTTATAATTAAATAGATTTACATGTAATTTTACACAAATTTTATAAAGTGCAACCATAATTATGACTTATGAGCTATCTATTAGTATGAAATTTAAAAAACTAAAGCTTGTTTGTATACCCATCACGCAATTATCAGGAAAGTTAAATGATAGTCGTATCATATCTTGATGCTATCTACGTCTTGATTACTAGGTTAAGCGACAACTCTCATACAATACTCTCAGCAAACATAGTTTTCAAAATCGGAATCGTATCGCAAATCGTTCATACCATGAATCGAATCGAATTGCAAATCGTATCGTGAATCGTAGGATTTTTTTATATTTTTCTAATAAAAATGAAAAACAATTAAAAATTAAAATAAAAAGAAAAAGTAATTGTTCTTAACCATCCATTTTCCCATTTGTAGTGGTATAAATACAGTAAAAAGAAAGCCTATCATACAATCATATCAAGAACATCATAACATATATTAATATATATCTATATATATAAATGATGTGTAGTTGTTAAATAGTGAAATAAGTTTAAGGTATCAATATATCTATATATATATACATATTTTATTATCTTTAAATAAAAAATAAAAAATAAAAATAAAATCCAAATCATCAATCTTACATGGTAAGATATCTCTTTAAGTTAAGGAAGTATTCATGAAGAAAAAAAAAACCCAAAATAGATTAAAAAGAAGAAGATATAGACGAGCATCATCGAGACAATCGAACGTTTTAATTAAATGCATATTCTTGATTCATCTTTAAAACCTCAACAAAGCCGCAAAAAATTCTTATGAGGTTTTGTTAACTATTAAATAACCTTTTAAAAATAAAAGCGATAAAAGAAAGAAGAAAGGTAAAAGATTATTAATATTAACTTATTGGTTGTAGTTATTCTCGCTTAGCCAAATCACTTGAATCGTAAGATTCGATGAAACGAGCATCGAATCGTAGGATTCACACCAGAATCGTAATATTCATCTATAAATGAGATTCATTGCATAGATACGAATAATTTTCCTTAAGATTCGGGATTCGAATCGGGACTCAGGATACGAATCATAGGATTCTGATAACTATGTCCGTAAAGGTTTCTTATTAGTCTAACTATCTAAGAGTTCCATTTTTACGCATGATTCCACACTTTGAATTTGTCCTGTTTGTTGAATCTTTATATTTTAATAAAAAGATGCAAAAACGGTTTCATCCTCTTAAAATCCTAAATGGCCGTCTAATATAAACTTCACTTCAGGCAATGTGCAGGGATAGTCGAATAGTTCCTGGGGCGGCAGCAACTGAAATCGAGTTAGCAAGAAAGTTGAAGGAATTCTCATTCAAAGAAACAGGGTAGCCTTTTCTTTGGCCCTCTATTTTCTATCTACATAGAGCTTTAAGCTTCTATTAAACAAATCATTTTGTAGTTATAGCTCTTTTTTTTTTTCTGTTCGTGCTTTCAACATTATTAAACTGTCAATTTGAATGAAAACTGAAGATATATATAAGTAATTGTTGGATTAGTTTCATGTAGGAGTTCAATTACTCAACATTTTGTGCTGTTGGGTTTTGAGTGACCTGAACTGAATTGAAATCTATGGCTGAGCTGGTGCACACACGTTATCCAGCTTCACTATAAGGATGATTCTGCACGTACTCTATCATATTTTATTATGCAAGGGTTGGTTTGTCCACTTCACTGGTAAGGTGGAGTGAAGTACAGCCTCCTTTCACCAGACAAGAAAAGACTAAGGGTCATATCAAAAGTACAAAATTTCAAAATTCCATCCTTCATTTAAAAAAAAAAGTGTAAAAAAGGAACATTCTCAAGCCACTAAAAGACAAAAATCCATTTACTTTTTACCCAAAAAGTAAAAAAGATTCCTTATCAAGCCACTCAAAACAAAATTTCATCATACTATGATCAGACCCCCTAATATTTTTTTATTCTCTCTTCAATATTCACTTCACTTCACCCTACAAGTATATTCACTTCACTTCACCCAAGGGGTTGGCCGAATGGTCAGGACCACGGTTCCTCTCTCTTCCGGAGCTAGAGGTCCTGGTATCGATCCCCGGTTCCCGCATTTTCAGGAATCGAAGGTTGAGTCCACTAGTGCTAACACCCTGGGGCCACAGGGGTTTTACTCAGCTTCTCTCTGGGCCTGGAGGGATTAGTCCAGCCCAAAGGGTTGGGAACCCTTTGTTAGCCAAAAAAAAAACTAGGTTTATGTGTCATGGAAGGAATGGTGATAGTTTTGCTATGTGAAACTTTGCCTTGATACAATCAACCGAGGTGCACAAGGGTTCTACATCCTTTATACAAGTTAAATCCTGATCAATGAAGGTTATCTCAATGAGCTCCACTTACTTAAACTAAGGACTTGACCCTTATAGGATGGGTCTATTAAGTGACAGCCATTCGCAACTTTATGCGTTGGAGTGACTATGATAAATCACTACACCATTCCCCCCAAAAAAGGATGGATCGCTAAAAAGTTGACTTAATGCTCTTTTTCTTTCCACACTTCAATAGTTCAATTTCATAGTCATGCATGCACCTTGTTCACTCTCCTAGCCTCCTGTCTTTGTAACTTCTAATTGATGTCCACCCTTTATAAAATTATAAATTAACATTGGGATGCTCTAAAGAAGAAACCATGGATATTAAGAACTCACTTGAATTTACTTTGTGGAAGGGTTGGAAGTATGGTTATAAATATTGGTTGAGTTTGACTTGCATTGGACTTAGCACCCTACTGAGTTGAATCGCCCCTTGAGTCAACCACTGACCCAATCCCTGTGAAGAAAATGGCTAAATATATATATATATATATGTATGTATGTATCTGTGTGTATCTTAATTTTGTGTCATGAGAAGATGTAGGTCGGTATGGAGTCCTGATGCACTGATTGGATGATCAAATCCATTTTCTTCTATCATTCAAATAAAATTCCACAATTTTTTTGGAAGATTTATTGATTCGTCACTCTGCCAGTTTACTGCTGGTCCCAAGCCTGGATAAAAGGAGGGTTACATCTGGTTGATAAGGGGCATAAAACTTTTGTCACATCTAAACTATGAATAGCTGATCCCAACATAGTTGGGACAAGACTTTGATGTTGATGTATTTATTGATCCATAGATCGTAGGTACTGTTCATTTGAATATGGTTTTTAAAAATTGGCCCAGTCCTATGGTTTTTGTGCCCTTAATCCACTTATTTCCTATTTGTTCTATTAGTGAAAGTTGTGGGAGGCTCTTAAGGACATTTTACACTGATTATGAAAGATGAAAACCACTTTGTATGAAATATCCAAGCATTTGAAGATTGGTTGTACTTTTGATTTGTTGTTAAAATCATACAATTTGTATCCAATTTTGAGGAAAAGGGCTCTTAAGGACATTTTACACTGATTATGAAAGATGATAACCACTTTGTTTGAAAGATCTAAGCATTTGAAAATTGGTTGTACTTTTGATTTGTTGTTAAAATCCTACAATTCGTATCCAATTTTGAGGAAAAAGGTTCTTATCTATACAATGAATCCCATTTATAGGTGAATACGAGGATTCTGGCATGATGCAATTATCTCCCATTTGTTCTTTTAGTGAAGTTATGGGAGGCTCTTATGGGCATTTTACACTGATTATGAAGGATGACAACCACTGTTGTTAAAAGATCCCAGCATT
Source organism: Litsea cubeba (assembly GCA_012931725.1). Taxonomy (NCBI): domain Eukaryota; kingdom Viridiplantae; phylum Streptophyta; class Magnoliopsida; order Laurales; family Lauraceae; genus Litsea; species Litsea cubeba. The sequence continues at coordinate 13,087,880 of CM022947.1, forward strand.
TAGATTGGTGGCACTATTGATTTGATATAGTAAACTATAAATTGGTGCCTATAACCATTGTTGTTAAAATCCTACAATACATATCGAATTTTGAGGAAAAAGATTCATATCGATACAATGAATCCCATTTATAGGTGACCGAGGATTCAGGCATGAATCTTATGATTCAATACATGCTATATCAAATCTTAAGGTTTAGGCAATTTGTCTGGTCAGGAATACCCATGTTTAAGTGGCTGGTACCTGTAAAAATTTTCTTTTTTCTTTTTTAATGTTTTAATTTTTAAGAGGTTATCTAGTGTTTATCAATCTCTTAAAGAATTTGTCGGATTTGGGGATGTTTTAGAGATAAATAAGGAATATGCATGTGCCTAAAGCATTATATTGTAATTATGTGTTTTGTCATACATTCTTTTTTTTTTTTCTTTTTGAACACTTCTTTAACTTAATGACACATCATAACTATGTAACTGTGAAATTTATTTTTTATTTTTTATTTAAAGCTAACCAAAAAAGTTGTAACTCTTTTATTTTTCCTAGTACTATTGATATCTTAAACATATTTTACTATTCATAGAAAGATCATTTATTGTGTGTCAATGATGTTCTCCATATAATTGCATAAGTCTTAGCTATCGTTGTAATGATGTTGATATGGATGGATTGACTACTTAATCTTTTTTTATATTATTTTTCTCATTTTTCACAAAAGTTAAAAAGATTCCTATGATTCACAGTGCAATTCGATTCAACCCCTTGAATGATTTGTGGTACGATATTTATTTTCAAAACAATGCCTATAACAAGTGGAATTTATTATTAATTACGAAACATAACAAATCTTAAAATTCTAGATTCATAGGATTGTATTTCTAGTTTTTAGATTATTTCTTGCTATTTTTTCAATTTTTTAAAATGTACTGGACTGACAGTGCAACTCGGCCAAATGGACTCGATTCCTAGGTGACCTTGAATCACCCCTTGAGAGGATTGATTTCTTCAAATATTTTTTTTTTAAAACGTACTGGGCCTACAATGCAATTCGGCCAAATTGACTCGATTTAGGTCACCCACTCAATTCATGGCAGTCTTCTTGCACTTACCACATAAAAATGAACATGAGAGTTCTTTTTTCTTTCTTTCTTCTTTGCTAATGTAAGTATAAAAGAGTTTTGTTATTAGACGTTGGTAAATTAAGGTCAGGACTTAGTTTGATTGCCTGAATGGGTCATCAAATCATGCCGGCTTGGAGTTCTGGCTAGTTTTCTATGGGCAGAAGTTGGGTAAAAATTGAAAAATCAATTTCATAAAAAAATGATTTTGTTTTTTGTATGTATTTGTGAGTGCATGCGCAGCGCAGGTGAGGAAATTGAGTCACAATGCCTTGATAGGATGATGGTGGTAATCTTTCATTATTAATTAATTAATTAAGTACTGAATGGGGTTAGGGATGGCAATGGGTCGGGTATAAATAGGGACCTGCTCCGATCCGGTGCTATTAGGGGCGGGTTTGGTAGTGGTTTTCATGGTGTGGGGTGGGTTTGGGTTTTATTGTCCCCACCTGGCGCACCCCCCCTGCTGAATATATAATATATGTATGCTTATTACCAAAATAATAGACAAACTCTTGTGGCGTAGGTGGTTTTGGGCCTTAACTTAAGGAATACTAGCACAACAACCCGTTCTGAATGTTCACCAATAACTGAAAAGTATATTTACTGATTTATTAAGAAAAACTCAGATTACATAAAATCAATCCTCAAATGACAATAAGTTGGTGATCATGATAGGGATAGAAATGAAGTTCTTGTAGAAAAGTAAAAAGTGGGAAGAAGATGTGGTTACATGAAGTGGAGGAAATGAGTAGTTGCATGTTGGAAGTGGAGAGTGGTTACATATTAGAAGAGGGGAGTTTTATAACTCCCAGTCAAAATCATTAGTCACGGTCAAAATCACCTCAAAAACCCTTCAGCTTAATATAGTATAATGGGAAGAAAAAGGTGGCATGTTCGATCTCTACCACATTCTCATTTATTTTTATAAATTTTGAAAGTTTAAAACTTTAAATTTGACCCGACCCAACTAAATGGGGTGGGTTTGATATCACAACCCAGTGATCCATCACGGGGTGGGTTGGGTTTGGATGAGATAGATTTGAGGCGGGGTGGGTTTGGGTTTACCCCCAACCCGTACCAAACACGCCCCGTTGCCTTCCCTTAATGGAGCAAGGTGCTAAGATATTAAGTACTTGAAGTATCTGGTAAATATTTTCAGAACTACTTCAGTTTAAGTTCTGGTTGTCATGGTCCAAAGAATTTCTAGACATGGTAATTCTGCAACCAGTCTCAAACTGAACAATTGCATTGAAGAATTTTTTTGATAATAGCCAATTGTGGATATTATTTTTGCTGGCTGACATGCATTTATGTTAAATCTTTTAAGTTGCTGGTGACTTGTGTTATTGCAGACTGGATCAGTATGCTATTGCAAAATTTGCTGAAAGTTTTGAGATGGTACCCAAAACCCTTGCTGAAAATGCAGGGCTCAATGCAATGGAGATCATTTCTTCCTTATATGCTGAACATGCAGCTGGAAACACCAAAGTAGGGATTGACTTGCAGGAAGGTGTTTGCAAAGATGTGTCAACAACAAATGTCTGGGACCTTTATGTCACCAAGTGAGCACCTCTATCCATCTTTATCTACATTTTGAATGTATTTTTCTTTTGTCTTTTCAAGCTCATGAAAGTATGATTATTATTGCATGGAATCATGGATATTTGCTGTAAGAATTTTTTATTAGAGATTTAGAGCTGAATAGTTCTCTTTTTATTATCAAATGGTTGACGCATTTGTTACCAGCGAAGGAGCTGATCTTCATTCAGACACAGTTGCTTTTGATCCTTTATATAATGTTCTATTAAGTGTGGAATCTTATTCAAAGAGGAACTATATGGTCCTAGTACCTCCAATATTGAGTTTAATACTACTCATGGATTCAAGGATAAATGCTGTAGGGGTGATTACTCAGAGCTAAGGCCTACTCATTTTATTTTCAAATGGTTGAAGCCTTTTCTTACTAGAAAACTTGGCTGGCATTCAGTCTGACACAGTTGCTTCTTAATCCTTAATTTGATTTTCCAATAAATGTGAACTTTTGATCAAGGAGCAAATACACGATCATAGCATTCCTAGTCTTCAGTTTACATGGTCCTCATCAGAGAGACTTGGGTCTCATTTTACAATTAAGAATGCTGATGTGGGGTTTACCTATGATGAATTTTTAAACCTATAGCAGCCAATCCACTGGTAGCACAGTGGTGAGACACCTCCCGTCCACATAAACAACTGGTGATCAATCTCAGGCAGTAGTGCTGATGGGAGGGACTTCGGTGAGTGTGGGTGGGTGTATGAGTGTTTTACTAGAGGTTAAAAAAAAACCCACACTTTTAACACGCCTACACCCTTTGAATTAGTGTATGCTTAAACTTGTATTATGATTAAACTTTATGTGATAAATACTATTGGTTGAATCCCTCAAAATCCTCTACTCTTACAACCATGGAGCTTTTGTGCCCCTATATTATCTGTGGTCATTATTATCCAATAGTAGTTATTATGGGCAGTGGAAATTTCTCTCCACCTTCATTTTTCTTGCTGCTAAGGGCCTGTTTGGCATGTCTGATCTGTTTGAAATAGAGCTCTCTTTAGACCTGTTTGAAAAAGGGTTGTTTCATTAGACCCTTTTACAAATATCCTTTTTCTTTTTGCTATGTTTTTTTTTTTTTTTTTTTACAAATACAAATAGACTGTTTGGCTATGAAGGTTGATGGCCCACCAAGTGTAAGGGGAATAGGCCAAAGAGGATGTGGATGGAGGTTGTAAAAAATAGATCTGAAGAAGTGCGACTTTATCTAAGGATTTGGCTCAAGATAGATCGGAATGGAGAAACAAAATTCGTGTACCCGACCCCAATATAGTTGGGACAAGGCTTTGATGATGATGATGATGAAATAGACTGATTGGTATTTGTCTGATTCCAAATTAAAAAAAATAAGGCAAACTTGTCATGTAGTTATAGCAAACTTATTATATAGTCGAAGATATATGATAAACTATTCAATGAAGAAAAAAAAAAGTCTGCTTGCTTTAGACATTCATGTCTGTTTCAGAAAGTTGCCTTTTGTTACTTTTGAAAAAGAGGCGAAAGGTCTTAAAGCTGATTCAATCATTCATTCACATAAACTTTTTTACGCAGTCTGAAGCACTTTAAAGATCTATTTGAATTAGTTTTAGTCATATAGAACAAAAGAGTAGACTTTCCAAATGACACCTAAGACTTGAGCATATTGTGAAATTAATGTGGATTTAGGTCATAATGTACATTTGTTAAAACCAAATGCGAAACTAATTTTTGTAGATACACATATATTATGTGATTGTTTCCTATGATAATGAATTTACTACTTGACTTGTTACATCCATGTTGGCTGGTAATTCTGTTTATATTTCTTTGTGCTTGATTGTGAGGATTTGTTCTGGAATTGAAAATTTGCCTGTTGTTTCTTGCAGGTTCTTTGCACTTAAGTATGCTGCTGATGCAGCTTGCACTGTTCTTCGGGTGGACCAGGTGACTCTCTCTCTCTCTCTCTCTCTCTCTCTCTCTCTCTCTCAAAACATACACATGCGCGCGCACATTAAAAAACCCAGGTCATAAACATAGTGGGAAGAGATCTGTTCAAATTATCTGGGAGTTTTTTTAGAAAAGAGGATGTAGGAAGAGATCCTTGCATAATCATGTATCTGAATAATGAAAACAGTTAAACAGTTCATAGGAAGATATCCACGCAAGTAGACTTTCATGTAACAGTTGGCTGGAGGCCCCGAAGGGATCCAGAAGCAGAGAGCACGTTTTCTAGGTGGTTTGGCCCTTATTCATGTCTTTCTCTGTACATGTCTGTCAACCTAAATATTGTTGACGAGAAACAAAAATGGCTTGTGTTCTGAGCTTTGGGATGGAGACCCATTTGATGACATTCAGGCATTTTTTTGCATTAAGTGCTTGGAGTTACAAGTACTCTTCAACTGTTTAAGGTTCTCATTATTGCTATATTCGTATCGGTTTTTGGAGAACTCTGTGTTGGCAGGATGGGGGAATCCAAGGTTATTTGATGCGATCATTTTTTTTTTAAAATGGTATTTGATGCTTTCAGATGGGATTCCAAGAGTCCATTTGACTCTCTCTCTCTCTCTAAATTTGATTCCTACTTATCGAGTTCTACTACGTTGTATTGAGATTTATCCAGAAGAAAACTTCCACTGGCAGCCACACCATAAATATGGAAATGGCATTGACTAGTAAATGGAACTAGGATGAGATATGATTCTGTTTTGGGCATCATATATATGCATGTTTCCCTCACCATAGAGTGAGGGACACTCCCCTTTTTGCACATGAAAAGTGCATTTTGTACCTCTCTCCATGTACTTGGAAATTTCCAAAAAGAAAGATGCATATGAATGTTTCCCATATATATATATATATATATATATATATAAGGCCAAATTTCACCCTAGGCAGTGGACTGCCCTCTCCCATCAGCTCGAGCTGAGGAGAGGGCTGGCCCTCTCTATATATCTATATATATATATATATATAGAGAGAGAGAGAGAGAGAGATTCCAACGTTCCATGGTTTTGGAGATTTTGAATTATATATCACTACTACTTGGAGAAAATAATCCCTAATTCCGCAGTGATCGTGTTTGTTTGGTGTTTGAAATTAATTTAATGGTGTTTCTAATGATCACCTGGAATCTAGAGGGAAAAATCCCATTGTATTTTGGGTTCTGAAGGCTTTATGGAACAACTGCTTTCTTAACCACAAGGCCACGACTCTACATGCACTGTTCTCTCTACAAATATCTTCTATTCTAACCAGCAAAAGATTTATGCATTAAGAAAATAATAAATGTACCCCCTAGTTTACTGATTCTTTTACCATTTACAATATCTAGATTCGTAGATTTGTCAAGTTCTGATGCACATGTCTTTATGGTGCAGATTATAATGGCAAAACAGGCAGGAGGCCCAAAAAGAGATCCAGCTGCAGGGATGGATGAAGACTAAAACTTTGTTTGTTGTGATAGTAGTAACTGGAATCAACAAGTTTTGTTCACCGAGTGAATTTCCAAGTAATTATCAGGTGTTGTTTTCAGTGAGTGAATTTATCAGTAAGCTTCAGGCGTTGGTCTCAGCAGAGAGATACAGACAATGGTCATTTTGCTGCATCGACCACTAATGTAGATGTTTAACAGGATTGTGTTCTGTTAATTGTGTTGGAAATTTCAGTATCCACTCAGATGTTGATATGGGTTCAGTAATGAATGGGGTGTGGTGTGTCGTTTGTAGAAGTTGATGCTCTAAGTGCATGCATGCATGCCCGCCCGCCAGGTGTTGTGTCTGTGCTAATTTTTGTTAATTATTATTTTAATATGAAACCTAAACACGTTATGAAGGAACTTGTTTTCAGGTTAAGCTTGCTTGTTGAGAAGGAAAACGAAAAAAAATAAAAAATTACTGTCCTACAAATAGGGATTGAAGGGAGTAGAGCAATTGCTGATGTTACATAAAGTTGGTGTTTGGATGAAAAAAAATGGAGGGTAGGGTAATGTTTTGATGACATAAATTTGTTACTCCACAGAGTTTTGTTGAACGCCCTTTTACTCAGTCCAGCCATAATAGAGTGGTTGAGAGTAAAAAATAATTCCTGTAGTGATTTTTATTCTTCACTCCCTCTATTTTATTCTTGATGCAACTTATTTACTTGAAACTGTCCTTTCTATTAAACAAACAAGCTGCCTAAAAAATGCTAAATGGTTTCGATTAGATTGGTAGAACGTCACTATGTGCTACAGGAGGCTTGATTCTTGCTGAGCTTTAAAATGAAACGGTGACTGGAGCTAAACCTTGGTGGGTTGTTTTTCATGGTACCTGCTATTATATATATATATATATATATATATGATACAAGCAAAAACTTTTATATTCCTAGTTATACTACTTTTGGCTGCTCATTTCAAGCCCCTTTCTGAACCATGAGCACTTCTCTCACTCACGCGTCCTTAATCAGCTCATCTACGGCTACAGCTTGGGGGGACTCGCGAATAATGCCTCGTTTGAATGTACAAATAAAGTTGTGTGGACAGTTTTCCCCACCTATCTTCTCAAATCTTGGGAATTCAGATCCTGCGGGGCGATTATCCTTCACTATTTTTAAAATGGCACTGGGTCAAAATCCCAAATGTCTCAGTTGGACTGTCATTTTTGTAAATCGCTTGATTTTTATAAGCTTTCAATTCATTTATATATATTTATATATATATACCTTTATTATGAGAGATAGGATGGGGCCTCCCACATTTGGGGCATCTCACATTTAAGTTGTTGGCATTGGATATGGATGTGAGGGACCCACTCTATCTCTCATATATTTCACATTTAAGTTTTTGGCATTGGATATGGATGTAAGGGCCCTCACCATATCTTTTATAGTAAGATGAGAGATGTTCCTATATATATTTATATATATTTTGCATATGATATTTTTCTTGGTTTAACAAGATTTTGATAGAAAACATAAAACTTGAAATTATCCTTATATTGTCTAGAGGTGCAGTTTGTATCCTCGTAGTAACTTGAGGACTCAGGTGCAGTTTGTCGTGCAGCGCATCTCTATGCATGCGTATTCCATCATGGGCTGAAATGCATCCACAGTATAGTTAGAGATCTTCATATCATTCATTACCGGGCTAAAGGGTTAGATAAAGAAAAACTATCACACTATATATAATAATGAGAAAACTACAACAAAAGGACCCTAGATGGCCACTAATCGAAAAAGAGGCCACTAGTCAATATTGCACGAAGTGGTTCCCTGTGACGACTTCCGTTTTTTTTTTTTATTAAAGATTTAAACGTGTGACGACGTTGTCACTTAATATCCCATTTAAACATGTGATGACGTCGTCGCTTAATCACCTGAAACCCCATTTTCACCTTCTTCCTCTCATCGTTTCCCCCATTTCTCTGGCGGTTTCCTTCTGTTCCTCCTCACACTCTCTCATTAAGCACCTCACTCCCTTCTCCAATTCCTCAGCACTAACCCATCCATCTTTCTCATAATCTACATCGAATTCCATCCACAATGTCAAATGATATCCTACCGACGCCACCATGAAAACAAAAAAAGCTTCAGGTTTGAATGTGTGCAAAAAAAATAAAGAGTGTGAGGAGGGGCAGAAGGAAACCGCCAGAGAAAGGGGGGCGACGATGGGAGGAAGAAGAGGAAAATGAGATTTTAGGCGATTAAGCGACAACGTCGTCACACGTTTAAATGGGATATTAAGCGACGGCGTCATCACACATTTAAATCTTTAATAAAAAAAAACGAAGTGGTCACAGGGAACCACTTCCGTGCAATATTGACTAGTGGCCTCTTTTTCGGTTAGTGGCCATCTAGGGTCCTTTTTTTGGTAGTTTTCTCTATAATATAATACTCTTTCTCTATGGACTTTGAATCCTCCTGCTTTATAGAGCTTCCACTCAAGATAATTTCTGAGTTGGAGTAGAACTCTTGGTTGAGGCCTAGTTGTTGAAACCGCTCAATATGTAGACAAGAACATCCCATCCATGATGAAAGGCATTAATTTTGAGCAACTAGGATTTTCAATAAGTGGGCTCTAATGTAGAATTTCTAGACTCACCCCCCACCCCCTCTCCGCATGTGCCATGTGACAAAGAGTAAACAGTGAGATTTTCTTTTATGGGGCATCACCATGTGGACAAGGGCGGAACCAGACAGGAGCAGGAGAGGGGAAAAAAAACATTTTTAACCAAAGAAGTTTTTTTTTTTTTTTTTTACATTTTCACCCCTAAATGTTTCAAAAAAAGCCCTAATGTTTAAAATAAAAAAAAACAACAAAGTGGCCGCACACATAGTACCTGGAGGGCGAATTAAGTTTTTTTTTATATTAGCCCCTCTAAAAATTTCCTTTTATATGGTGGCCCCACAAGGCAAATTTTTTGGTTCCCCTGCATGCGGGCATCCCAATTCAGACAAAAAGTGGTAGGGGCCTCATCAATAAATTTTAGCTTTCTCCTGAATTTTATGGCATGAAGTGTAACAATGTCATCCGTCTGTATATGGGAGTGATGGATTTGGATGCGGAGACTCCGACACGTGGCCGGAGATCTATGTGCGTTCCGGCGATTGGGAAGCTCCGCGGATCTCTTCACCTCTTGTCTTTCCTTTGAGATGGAATAATACAAAACCTAGGGCTCCCTTATCTCATATACACAAGTCCCAAAGAGTCACACTTACTAGAGACTTCTTCGCCAATAAACCCACATCCACTAATCTTATTGGGAATTTTATTAGTGGGACCAGATCAAGTCTTACATTAAGTGAGATTGTATTTTCTGTTAGCATCGGCCCTGCTTGATCTGACGTGGGACCTGTGGCATGCGGGCCACACGATTTTCTACAATCTCCCACTTGGCATGAATGCCATGTACATCAAACACATCTCAGTCACATGCACATCACATGCCTTGCAAAAACCTCTGTAGGCAAAGCCTTGGTGAGAGCATCAACCATCAATTCCTTTGAAGGCATATAGAAAATTTCTATATCATTCTTTTCAGCCTTCTCTCTAATGAAGTGATAATTTATCTCAATATGTTTTGATCGGCTGTTGAACTTTGTCTCATTCACCATGAATATAGCAGATGTGCTATCTACGTTCATTGGGACAGGCTCTTTTTCTCCAATTATTTCCAAATCAGTTATGAAATATTTTAACCAAAGAGCCTCCTGGACTGTTGTACTGCAGGCTATATATTCTGCTTCGGCTGTTGACATAGTCGTAGAGGTCTGTTTCTTGCTACCCCAAAAATAGCGCCTCCTCCAAGGGTAGACACATAGCCGGTTGTTGACTTTCTCTGGTCTAAATCATTAGCCCAATTTGCATCTGAGTAGCCGCGCAGTTACAGGACTTCACCTTGATAACATAGGCGAAGATTCATTATTCCTTTGATGTACCGCATAATCCTCTTAATTGCATACCAATGCTGTAATCTTGGGTTACTTAGGAATCTGCTTACGAGACCCACAGCGAATGCAAGGTCTGGTCTCGTACACAGCATCTCATACATGATGTTGCCCACAATTTGAGCATATGGTTTCATTCTCATCACTTCCTTATCCTGCTCGTTTGTGGGTCCCTGGTCCCTGGACAATTTTATGCTCTTGCAGAAGGGAGTGTCAATTGGTTTACACATAGCCATATCAAACCGTTTCAATACAGTTTCCAAATAAGTTTTCTGTGATAAAGTCAATAGCCTATTCGGACGATCACGGGTTATTTCAATGCCAAGGACATACTCTGCCTCACCCATGTCTTTCATCTCGAATCTTGACTTTAACCATTGTTTGATTTCATTTACGGCTTCCAATTGATCACCAACAATCAAAATGTCATCCACATATAATGACAAATATAAATAACTACTCCCACTACGTTTAATATAGAAACACGTGTCTGCATTATTGGGGACAAATCCTATTTCACCTATGGCTTGGTGAAATTTTTTATACCATTGTCTCGAGGCCTGTTTTAATCCATACAATGCCCTAAGTTTGTACACTTTATCCTCGTAACCTTGCACCACAAACCCCTCGGGTTGTTTCATATAATTTTCTTCTTCTAATTCGCCGTTCAAGAATGCGGTTTTCACATCCATTTGGTGCAATTCAAGGTCACAACATGCTACCAATGCTGCTAAGGTTCGTATGGATTAATTTTACGACCGGAGAAAACGTCTCCTCGTAATCTATTCCTTCCACTTGTGTGAATCCCTTAGCTACTAGCCGTGCTTTTATATTTTATCTAAGGATCCATCCGACTTTAGTTTTTTTCTAAGAACCCATTTACATCTAATGGCTTTTCGATCTTTTGAAAGATCAACCAATTGCCATACTTGGTTCTTTTCAATTGATTCTATCTCCTCTCTCATAGCCTTTAACCAATACTACGCATCATGCGCTTTGATCGCTTGAGAGTAGGAGTTCGGATCCAAATCCTGCACGGTTTCTAATAAACTACAATAATCATCTAGATATGCCAGTTGTTTCCTCGCCTGAATTGGCTCATCGGGTTGTTCAATCACCTCAAGTGGGCCCTGGTCAGGAACTCTAGGTCCAACGTCTTCTTCGTCGGAACCCCCACTTGCTTGAACCCCCTTGTCCTTAGAGATTTCATATAATTCCACACATTGTGGTTCTACTCTAGGACTGACCGTCGGATCCTCAAGGAAAAACACATCTCAACATTCCATGATTATCCTATTATCGTGATCATACACACGATATCCTTTAGAATGTAATGGGTAGCCAATGAGAGAATAATTTTTCTTCATTTTTGCTTGCAGTTTATGTTTTTCTTGTGGTGGTAGCAGGACATGTACAGGGCAGCCCCAAACTCTCACATATTCTAATTTTGGTTTGGCACCGGTCCATAATTCATATGGGGTTTTGGGCACACTTTTGGAGGGTACTCTTTTTAAGATATATTGTGCCGTGTTTAATGCTCCTCCCCACAAATACAGCGGAAGTCTCGCGTGGTTGATCATTGACCTTACCATATCCATTAAGGTCATATTCCTCCTCTCAGCCACGCCATTTTGTTATGGGGTATATGGAATCGAATATTCATGAATGATTCCCTCACGTGCACAATATTCTTTAGGGGGTGTTTGGATAACTACATAATATAATATCAACAAGTTTAAATATTGTAAGATTTCATTATCATAAAATAAAATAGTGTCATATTATTATATAGTGTCACTTGTGGTGTTTGGCAATTTTTACAAATTTCAATATGCCTTTGAAGTGTTTGGTAATTTATAAAAAAAAAACTCACAAGATGATATATACTAAATAAAAAACGGAATGAGAGTAATCAATTGACCTAATGCAAGACCCACTAATTAGTAATCACATGTGTTAATAATCATGGTAGGACCCACGATTGTTAAAAAATCACATGATTAAATGTTAAAACCTTGAGATCCAAGTAATACTGTTTGATTAAGGTAGGTCCGCCAAATGTTGATAGCCATAGTGTAATACATCTAATGGTGATTATCACAAATGAGCCTATCTATTTTATTTTATTTTTTTGGTAAAATCTTATCTAATGTCAAGCATCATTGATGAATCTATCTATGAGAAATCATTATGAGACCCATTTGATATTTGTAGTCATACTAACACAAGGGGAGCTATCAAATAGTGGGACCAATTTAATGATGACAAACTTCTAACTACAATCACACAATTTAATTTTGGTAATTAATTAGAAACCCAGCTAATTTTGATAGTATGGGACCCACCTAATGTTGGTAATCATGATGAAGGGTCTCTAGTATGACATTAATAAGACCCTCATAATATTGATAATTAAAAATGGCCATGTAATTGTAATATGGTTATAGGACCCCATATGAAATTTGTAAGCATTGTGGGGCCAATGTAATATTAGGATTCATAGTTGCAATGAGGATCATTAAATGTTAAAACTTATAGTGAGCCACTATAATTAATAGTTGCCCATGAGTTCTTTCTAAATAAAAAAGATTTTGTAACAAAAGATTATCTTATACAGCATATCCTTGAATAATATAATATGAGGGTTTTTAGAATAAAGAGAGATATTGTAATATACTTTCTAAGTTATCCAAACACCTCCTTTTTTTGTGCATATATTATATTCTAAATTAGCATATAATATGACAAAATCTCTTGAAATATCTTGTTTCCAAACACCCCCTTAAACAGTTCCAAGGTATATTCACCCCCCCATCAGATCTAATTCGTTTTATTTTCTTGTCCTTTTGATTTTGGACCTCAACAGCATATATTTGAAATATTTTTAAGGCCTCATGTTTGTGTTTAATCAGGTACACATAACCATATTTACTGTAGTAATCAATAAATGCGATAAAATAGTCCTCCTCCGTTCTATTTTGGACATTCAATGGTCCACAAATATCAGAATGAATTATGATCAATATTTCTAAACTTCTAGTTCCTTTTGGAAATGACTGCTTGACTATTTTTCCACTTAGACGTGGTTCACATATAGGGTATTCCACTTTACCTAAATCTGGTTGCCAAACCATCTATGCACACATTCACACACACAAAATAATGGGAACTAGATTTTATTTCATCCTTAAGAGTGTCCAGAAAATACAATTTATCATAAAGAAAGAAAACCATTGACTAAAACTTAATCGCGCATGCCAATTGTAACCTTGTCTTTCCTTTGTGATGGAATAATACCAACCCTAGGGCTCCCTTATCCTATATACATAAGTCCCAAAGAGTCACACTTACTAGAGACTTCTTCGCCAAGAAACTCACATCCTCTAATCCTATTAGGAGTCTTATTAGTGGGACAAGATCAAGTTTTACATTAAGTGGGATTGTATTCTCTGTTGGCATCGCTTGATCTGACGTGAGACCCGTGGCATGTGGGCCACATGATTTCCTACTTTGAGCCCCACAGTAGAAAATTACTTTGATTAAAAAAGAAAAAAGCTCCTCCTAGGAGTTCCAGTCGGGTAAATCCGTTGTCCAAAGGAAGAGACTTACCAATCAAAATGGAACACTCATCAAATAGAAATCTATCTGAAAAGGCAAAAGCAATGGACAAAAATAGTGGAGAACGGAGAGACAGAGAGAGAGTAGACAAAAGCAGTTAGAGGAGATGAGAAGAAAAGAGTGAGTAGTGTGTGGCGTTAGAGGTCCCATGGCTTCTCTCCTCTCTTTCACTCTCCCTAAACACAATTTACTCATCAAAGCCTCTGCTTCTTCTTCTCCAACCACCACCACAACAACAACAGCAACAACAACCATCCCCCAATCTCCCTCCCAACTCCTAGAAGACAAGTTCGGCCGCAAAGGCATCAAATTCACAGATTCTGGCTCAGTTGAGCTGACCGTCAGGAATGGCAGCTCCCTATCCCTTCGTCTCTCCGACGCCTTCGTCACATCTTACAAGCCCAAGGTGTACTGGAAAGACGACGGCTTTGAGGAAGTCCTTTACACCATTCCCTCCTCAACCAACTCCCTTACTCCCTCCAAAGGAGGCATCGGTTTAGTCCTCACTGATGTCACCAACTCCAATTCGACCAATGGTTCTCCATCCTTTATCTCAGATTGGACTGTCAACGACGTCGATTCAGATTCCATTGATGCACTGCAGGTGGTTTGTCAATCTTCCCGCTCACTCTTCCTTCATCTTGTCACCAAAAGCTCTCTACATTATTAGTATTAGTTCATTAAGTAACTGTGTTGCAGGTTGAGTTGAGCTGCACAAATGGCGCTCTTGAGATAAAGTACATAGTCTCGCTCTTCGCCCTGAGCATGGCTACTGCAGTCATTGTGAAGAACAACAGCCCCAAAGTGGTAAAACTCTCCAGCGCAATCCTAACCCATTTCAAGTTCAAAAGCAGAAGTGGGTCAGCCATCCAAGGGCTCAAGGGCTGCTCTTACTGCGCTCACCCTCCCTTATCTTCCAGCTTTGAAATTATGTCTCCTGCTGATGCCATGAAACCTGAACCTCCCAGTTGGACTTCCTTTCTCTTTAATGGGAAGGAGGAGTCTGACAAGAAAGTTGGGTTGTCATGGACTGTGGAGGATAATGTGTTTACCATGATGAGAGGGAAACTTAGTAGAGTCTATACTGCACCACCAGTGGAACGATCCAAGAGAATTTATAGAACACCCCCATCAAAGTATGAGACCATTGATCAGGTGATCTCTTCATTTCCTTGTCTATCTTCAAAAGGTTTCTCAATTGGGAATTTATCTATTTCTGTTGAAGAACTGATCATGCAAATGGACCCAAATGGGGAAAACAGAGAAATCAACCTATTTCTTTTGGAGCTAATTCTTATTCTTTCTCACCTTCACCTTCAAAAAAAAAACCTTATTCGTTCTAATATTAGTGAATTCCTTTAAAGCTATTTAGCTTATGACTTTATTTATGGTCTTTCTTCTCTCTATCCATTCTAAAGATAAGGTGGCTTTTTTGTGTGTGTTAAATAAATTCCATGTGCTTTGCATCTTTTGACAGGAAAGATGATTAATGCATTGTAACCATGCTGCTATGTGTTGGTGGGATACTGTTGTTCTCCTTTTTCTGCCCTTAGCAGTTGCTAGCACTGATCACTGAAATAGTAAAAATTGATTTGGAGCAGAAACGGTTGTAAAACTAGTATCCCACCTGTTTTTAATTTTTTATTGCTAAGACACATCATCTTAATCATTAGATTAGGATTTTCCAAGGATCTGAAGCTTAACCTTATTATCCCAAATAACTTGATTTCTAATCCCTCCAAGTGTTGCAGAGCCAAGAACAGATGATACTAATTATGGTATTGGATCATTACATTCCAGCTAGTTTAATAAACTTACCTTGATGCAGTTTTTCACAATGTAGGATTCATGAGCTTTTTATTCATATTTGTTATTTATAATTCTATTCCAACTCTTCACTGTGGAAGAATGCTCTGTTTTTGCAGGGAAGTGGACTTGGATTTAGGGTGATAAGGATGGGATATGATGATATATACTTAGCCAGCCCTGGTTCTTTCTCAAAGAAGTATGGAAAAGACTACTTCATTTGCACTGGCCCTGCTTCCATGCTGGTACCTGTGGTTTTAAATCCTGGCGAGGAATGGAAAGGAGCACAGGTTATTGAGCATGATAATTTGTAAATTGCAATTGTAAATAAGTGAAAGTAAAATATTATGTTTCCGTAGAGATATCAGTTGGTTTTTCCTTCCCAACTCCAAAATGTATCCATGAACTTCACTGTAACCTATCAAGAATGATAATTCATTGTTTCACATGCCCAAAAAAATAAATAAAAAAGAAATCGCCTGTACCTTATGATATTACATAAATCAGTAACAGAAACCAAGCTGATCAGTGTTTGTGATTTCGTCTTTGGCAAGGTAATAAGGCGTTTTCGGCTACTTATATATCAGATGAAATCAATAGTCTTTTATGGACTTTCTAGAGCTCATGGATTTGGGATTTGATCCCGTTAAAATGGGTATATTTGTACTATAAAATAGAGAAAGCAAAAGAAAAAAAAAAGGATAGAAAGCATATGACATTTAAAAAATCTATAGGAAGCATACAGCAATAATCTTTTGGGCTTTATCACTGAGTTTGGCAACTTTTTTCTCAAAGCAGCTTTCACTGGACAATGTTATTTCTGTAGACGAAAAAATTGTTTGAAAGGATGGATGAAGGTTTATATGAAACCTCCAAGAAATCTGGGGAAGATCAAAGAGACATGTAGTTTAATATTAGTTTGTTTTTATGGCATGATGTTAAAAGGAAATGATAGGAGGGGATTCCTATCAATAAATTTTATCAGCCTTCATGAGCTTGCCTTCCAGTGACCAAAAAAAAACAACAAAAAAATGAAACTTTACAAAAGGGAGAAGATTATGTATTGTTACATTGATAGTTGGACTTTAGTGAACCTACTTAAAGATTCTAGTATTTCCATTTAATTGATATAAATATAGGCCAGAATAATGTACAAAATATAACCAGCATCTTCTAGAAATGTTTTCTTCTTAAATTTCCTTATTGTTCTGTCTTCACAAATATTTTTACTGGAGGACCAGAGGCCTTATCTGAATTCTGCGGTGGAATAAGAGCCGTCTTTGCCATTCACAACTTAAAAGAGCAGTAAAAGGGCCCAAATAAGGAAAAGTTCAGAGGAGATATTTAAAATGTTACAACTTTACCATGTAATAGGAAAAGTCCAAAAATAAGCAGATAAGGTTGTGTTTCTGAACCAAGTATAGAGCTTTCAAGTATCAAACGTCCAATAAACACACGCACATATATAAATATTAAAGAATCTCCCAAATTCCTTTATTCTTCTCAAAAGACATCAGATCCCCACCAAAAATTATCTAAAAGATAGTATACAGTTTTCTAGTACTCCTTGATAAAAAGTAAAAAATCAAGACATTGGAAAGGACCCTGATCTGGGTTACATCTAAATGCACCATTAAAGTGTTAATCTGCAGTGTGTCATTTTCAGGTAACTAGAAATAAAAGCACAAGGAGGAAAAGTAGCAATGCCTATTACCAGAGTCCCACACCTTACACTAGCCAAATCAGAAAGAATCAAAGATAATGAGGCGTACTTCATTCAACCACAAGAGTCTTCTAAATTATCCTTAAAGCCAAAATGTCACAAGGATAGCTCAGGCCATAGCCATGGCTAAGGCCTTCCTCTTCTCTCCTACTTTCACTCCCCCCACCTCTACAAACCCATCAAAATATCTCCACACTCCACACACTTCTCTAATGTTCTTTGATTCCCACCATCCCAAACCCAAGAGAGACTGCTCATTGCTGGCCTTAGCTTCTAGTTCACACTCACCCATCAATGTGGACTACTTAGAGAGCGAATTCGGTGGCCATGGAGTCGGCTTCACAGGGATTGGTGACAGTTGTGTGCTCAAGATGGGACTGGAAGATGGCAGCACAGCCAACCTGATGTTGCCAAGTGGCTTGATCACGTCGTACAAGCCCCACATGTGGCATGGTGGCATGATGGAGGTGCTACACACAGCAGTCTCAGAGGGGCAAGATGGAGGGCCAGTGGTTCAAGGAGGTCTGTCGATGGATTTCAAATGTGGGAGTAGTGGAGGGATCACATGGTCTCCAAGCACTTGGGCTCTTCTTGATGTTAGAGGAAGTCCGCAGGACTCCATTCAGGTGTTTATGTTCTCTTGGCACTTCTACTTTGTTTTCACCTGTTTGCTTTGATTAATAGTTTTCTAAAACAGTCTGCTGGTTATGACAATTACTGAGAATTGAGTTAAGGACCTTTTTTTTTTTAATTTTTCCATGAAAACTATGATTCTCGGAAATACGGGTCTTAGAAGAACTTTCTAGTATAATGGAAAAACAAGGAGGATTTCAAGACCTTCTCTGGCTACCAGTTCAAAGAAACTGAGAAGCTGCAAACATTTATATCCGAGGTTTATAAAAAAAAGGAAAGGGGATATATAAAATTTTGAGTAAAATTGGGAAAATGTTATGCAGCAATTGTATAGCCACTGACCACAGCTGTTCCTATATCGTGAGAATTTTTTCCCCTTTCATTTTCCTACTACACTGTTAATCTTTATAACTGAAACAATGTTGAGGAAATCTAATCTGAAGCCAGTACACCAATGTTCTTGTGTACTGCACTCAAATTGACCCATAGACAAATGATGCATAATCCATTATGTTCATTGGGTGGGTCCCACCATCAACACCTGCCTGCTAATTGAAGGGGTTGGATGACTCTACACTGTCTAGTCAGTGGGCCTTCATCCATTCATACTAACTGATGCCCTTTCTTTTCCACCAAGCAATGAGATTTTTGTTCAATGAAGAACCAACTGCTGAAACCCCTGATGGATGGCCCAGGTGAAAATGGACAATTTTGACACTTAGCCAATTCGAGTACAGGGCATTGGATGAAGAACTTGGATACATGGGCTCAGATTTTCATTTTGGGAGGATCCCATTTTCCAGAGACTCAGTAGAAAAGCCACCAATTTCACTCTTGGTTGATAACAAAATTGGTAGAACATATTCCTATTGATCCAGACCATTGTTCTACTGGGATCCACAATAAGTGACCATGTCTCTGAAATTAGCCAATAAGTAAAATGTCTCTGGAAAGGTTCAAATACGATGTTAAAAAGACAAAACAATGGATGGTTAGGATATTCTGTTCTTTTCTAGGGGCATCGTCCATCTGTAATGAGGAGCACCAGATCAATAGTATGAATCATTGAAACATACAGCATGTGCATAATATATCCTTGGATGGATCATATGACTTATTATAAGAGAAATTTATCATTCACTCCTAATGCTATATACAATGGAGATAAAATGCAGGTAGAGCTGATATCCAGTGATATAGAAGCCATGGTTGAATTTAAATACATTGTAACCCTACAACAAGATCTGCTAAGCTCAGAGGTTATGATCACCAACCTGAAATCTTCCAATCTTCATTTGATGGGCTCTGTTGTAACCCATCTAACTGTGAGCACCCCAGATGCAACTTACGCCATCGGGCTACAAGGCTCAAACTACTTCAGCAAACCACCACTGATGTCAGATTTCAGCATCATTCCTCCAGATTTTGGGCAGAAAAGATTACCAGGTTCCGGCCAACCATGGGCAACAACACTACAAAGACTGCTGCTCAGCTGGGATAATCGAGTTGATAAAGATTCCAGAGGTAAAATTGGGGAACTAGATAATGAAGGAGAATCAGAAGGTGAAGAAGACGATAATTATGCACACTTGACGGACAAAATGAGCAGGATTTATACTAGTACACCAAGGAGGTTCACAGTCATAGACAGGGTAATGACTCCATACTAAAATTTATTGTCATACAAATTCTGCTTACACACACCACACACCATTTTTTGAATAGCTAAAATCCAACCTGACTCGATCTTTTGCTGGATTGGGTCAACTCAGACTCATCAGGTAAAGAAAGTTTGAAGAAAAAAAGTTAGAATTTAGTGATGCTTTGCAATGTTGGACATATGATTATACATAATTGTTTGTAAACCTGAAAGCCTCCCTTTGGTTCAGTTAAAGACACTGTTAGAGTCAAACTGAAGACTTGTGTTAGAATCTAATGAGGCTTTAAATTTTATCATATTACACCATTGTTTGCAAACCTGAAAAGACAACTTGACTCAAAAGTCCCTTGAAGACTTGAGTGGAAAACTGTTGATTTTTTATTAAGTACACACGGATGTTGCAGAACAGTAAAACAAGAACAAATAGTTTTTTTTGGTAGAAAAGAACACATAGTTATGAACAACCAAGGACACTCTCACAAATATGGCTGATATTAATTGAAGCTATAATGACTATTTTTAAATAATTAATAAAATAAATATCATAGTACTTCTATCATACTAATAAAATACTTAATATTTCAAAATTCGTATATTTTTAGCCAAAAATATCCAGAGTAAAACCCAAGATTTTGAAAATAATATCTGTGACAATATAGTAGCTCCAGGAACAATATTTGGGAAAAATGCTAACCACTGTATTACAGAATGTTATATTAGCACAACTGCTCATGTCTCTAGAAAGAAAAATGGAATGATTTCTTTTTTCTCATTATATTTGATTAAACTGAGTCATCAGAGTTACTTGACTGGGACATAAGCTGAGGTGAATAACTTAGCCTTGAGTCAATTATTATTTATTGACAAATTATATATTCATGTGGACCTTGACTTGAAGATGTGGACCATCAGGCATAGATTTTATATACGTGAACCATGCTTTGGTAATCAGCTTCTTTGATCTGATGGGCTCCATTATTTATGAGCCATCCACCAATAATAACAAAGAAGACTGGAAGCACCAAAGTTGCCTGTGGCTCCTAGTCATTGAATGAACATTCTTGCTATATTCATTTATTTACCATCCATCTACCACCCATCAATTGAAGCATTAGAACTGTTTCATTCAAGAGACATCTTGGGATGGTAGTGTTGCCTGATGGGATCCATCATATGAACAATCCAGTTCATTAAATGAAAAGGGGTTGTCCATATTCATCTCATGCTTAACACACATTACAGAAAATCTTTCCCTTCTTTCATTAATTTCCTTTATCTTGTGATGAAACAGGGAAGAAGAAATTCAGTCATAGTTGGGAAAGCTGGATTTGATGAATTGTACATTTTCAGTCCTGGATCAACCTACAAATGGTATGGGAAATACTCCTATATCTGTACAGGTCCATCAGCTATGCTGAAACCAGTAATATTGGGTCCTGAAGGGGTATGGAGAGGTGCCCAGTATTTGCATAATCCAAACAACTAAATCAGTCCAAATATGCTGGTGTCTTGGTTTTTCTTTTGATCCACAAGCAATAGCAGGAATGTAGCTGAAGAAAGAGAAATTTCAGGTCATGCTACTGAAGTCGCAAAAAAGGAAAAAGTGTCATAGCACTGATATCTGTGAAGATAGCAAGGTTGTTATCACATTGATCTTCATTCACAGAGAAGCAAATAGCATTTTCTTTTCTCTCAATTCAGCAAAATTACTCAATTTAGCAAAGTATCAATTTCGCTTGCATTGGGAGGCATCTGCACAGTAAAATAGAACTAGCATACATGACCACATGTACAACCATAATTCCAAAAAAAAAAAAAAAACGAATTTGATTACAGCGAACAAAATGCCTACAATAACAATATGCAACATAATTTTCTACAAGTTTCAATCAAAATTTACTGAGAGACAAATCAAACATAGATTTGAATATATCATCTGTATCAGATTACATCATTGATGGGTTCCGTCGTAACATTGTTGTACTGCCACTACAGATTGATTCTCTTTGAAAGAATTAGACAAATGATATTGTATTCCAAATACATACTGGCACAAGAAGCTATCGCTGGTATCCTGAATTGTACTCACAAACATTTCATGTATGCAATACGGCAATCTTGAAACTTATTTGCGCGGAAATTGAACTATTGCATTGTGGCTTTGCCCGAAGCATCAAATTCAAAAAAATTGGTTTGTTGCAAGAAAACTCAACTGTCATGCCTTAGGATAAACACTTCCCTTGAAAAAGAAAAAAGGGGTGCAATTCCATTCATCTTTGTTGACAACAACAGTAGCTCGTGATTCGCAAATTGATTCCTCTATTTTTGTAAAGAAAAGATGCCAAGAAAGATCTCGCTTTCATATGACTGCATCAGAAGGTTTGCAGCTTCACATAGCACAAATCAAAGTCTACTTAGCATATCCAAGTTGCAAACATAAATGATTATGCGATAAATCACCTTATAACTGAATAACATAATAAGCAGTTATAAAAATCTGTCATGTTCACTACATTTAGCATATATATTACGTAGGAACCAAAGTAAAGAACTCCTCTTCATTCTCAAGCCACAATGCCGACAAGATTACTGCAGGAACTACCAAGGCAAGACCACAAACCAAACCAAGAAAAGCCTTCCTGATGTTCCTCGCTTTGAGCTTTACACCTCCAATTGCATTCTTCTCTTTTTGGCCCACTTCGTACAATACTTTGCAGGTGGCATCTGGAGGAGCATCATCTGTAGATGACACAAACTTTAAGACATCTGGTCCCATGTCATCATCTGTGACAATGTCTTTCTGTGTTGCCTCATTTTCTCTCATGGAACTCTTGGCTTCCACCTCATAGCTCAAATCCTGAGAAACATCCACTCCATTAATTTCTCTCATTGGGCTGCCCCCCACTTCGGATGAAGTTGGTCTTCTCATCGTTTGGTTTTCCTTCTTTAAGGACTCCAAGTCACAATCATCCAAATCTTGAAGGGAGAGGGTGAACTTCCTAGGAGTTGTGAAGATATCGTCAATGTAGTATTGCAGTTGATGTCTCTGAAGCACAAACATAAGAAACATTATGGTTCAGATCTCTGTCAGTAAATATTTCTGTCAAAAACATATAATACTTGATGAAGAATCAATTGTGCATATAGCTTCTGAAAGAACAATTTCTTGTTCAAGACACAGCTCTCCTTGCATTGGTCTGTATAGGGCCAGCCCCTATCATTGCTTAATGACACCAATAAAATCGTTACTTGTTAGAAAAACATCTCTCCTAACAAGAGTATATAGCAGAGTCAGCACCTTTCGTTGCTTAACCACACCAACAAAATTATAGCTTTTACCTAGTTTCTCTAGAGAGCTTCAAGCAGCCTTAGGCCATTAGAAAAACTGTCTTAAGAAACTGAGAAAAAATAACTAGAGATGGGATAGATGTTTCTCCTGTGAGAGAGTCAGATTTAAAAATGGCAGTGACCCTACAATAAATACAGCAGAGCAAAGAAACCATAAGTGTAAGATCCAACGGGCCTGGCCCAAGGTGGCAAATCTGGTTGAAATCCAGTGTGCCCATCACCTGCCAAAGAACACCCAATATACAAGGGACTGCATGAGTCCCACATCCGAAATGTCCAACTCCTGACCCTGGGCATATATGTACGGCCTGGCCTTAATCCCACACACTGGCGGACCCAGGTACAAGTACCTGAAAATTTTCAAAGAATGCCCTGCAAATTCTGATAATTAATGTGTTCTCTTTTTTTTTTTTTACATTTTCCTCTTACCACAATATTTCTTTTACATTAACCCCCAACAATCCCCCCTACCCCCCCCCCCCCCCACATCAAATTTCCTGGGTCCGCCCTTGATCCCACATGACGCGTTTTAAAGCTGCGAGGCTTGGGTCAAAGCGGACAATATCATGTGGATAGTGGGCCCAGGTTGTCACAAAAAGTTATTGAAACTAGGAAATGTGAAAAGATGAAGGTTTATTGTTATATATTAGACATGAAATAAAAATAAAATAAACGTATAGGATATCTCATATACCTGAGGACTGTGATCAGTGCTTTGTGTTTCCATGCATCTAGGACTTACTGGAACAGAATTGGTGAATACTTCCGAGCAGCCTCTTTCGGTGTAACTGAGTTCACTATCCCCGAAATCATCGAAGTAAATTTTTGAGAAGTTGCAATCAGAATTGACTTCCGAGTACAGACCATCCTTTAAGGATACATCCACACCACCATTTTCATTCTTCCATAGTCTTCGATTCGCAGGCCTACCATATTCATAGTTACATGAAGCTTGCCCAGTTGACAACGGTGACTCTGTAAAGGAATCAAAGCCACTAAAAGAAGTGATAGTCCGCGACTCAGGTGATAAAGATCTCGGAGATCTACTACCACTACGATCAACTCTAACAGTGGATAAGTTCTTCATCCTGCCATTATCTCTTCTTCTGATGAAATTTGACCCTGTGATCGGACTCGAGTCCTTCAAAATTTTAGACCCCTTTTCTGCAGCCACCATCCTGGCTGTCTGCAATGCCTCATAAGCTGCACCCCTGACAAATGGCATCTGATCTTTATGGCATTTCTCCATCACATGCATGATTGTCACCAGCTCTGAGAAGATACTCCTTGAATCGACACACTTTATTAAGAAGTTTATCATTTGAATTGATGAAAGCCTCTTCTGTGAATTTGCATTGCCGGTAGTCAAAATCTGCAATCCCGATAGAACGAGTGATCTTGCAAAAGCCTCAACAGTAAGGCTGTTATGCTTAGCCAATGCCATGGCTAGGCCCATGTGAGAATTTGTCTGCATCAGCTTCTCCTCCAAAGCCCCCACAGTTCGCAGGCAGATGTCATTCACAACATCATCTGGGGCAAACTGCCAGCCATCGGATTCAACTAGTGTCTTCAGGCACAAAGCAGCCCCTGCTGCAACAGTTTCCGAGGGACCCATCAAAATATCACAGAGAGGATTGCAAAGAGAGCGTATTATCTCCGCCTTCTCGCCTTCAGGTATTGAAGGGTCAATGCCATGCTTTGCAATGGCAGGGACCACCTTTGAGCATGCCTGGTGGAGTGGGAAAGATCCTGCGCTTGATTTCAGAGTCGTTACAATGGTCGACATGATGTTGTCGATGTGGGGAACAATGTTGTGGCCATGGACTCGGGCAAGGATTTCAATGAGGGTGATGGTGTATTCATCAGTTTGGCCCGGCCCTTTTCTTTCAGACAATTGGGCTAAAAATAGAGGGATTTCCCTTGCATCAAGATCTCTAACATAGGATTTTAGTGCTTTCATGGCAGATTTACGGCTTTCAGCATCTTTTTCAAGGTTTGCTAGCTCCACACATAGTATTGGAATGAGACTTCTACCCATAGGAGAAGCTGAAATGACAAAAGACCATCAATGAGGAAAAATGGTTTTTGAATTCCTTCTTTCTTGAATTGATTAAAGAAGAAGAGAGAAAGAAAGAAAGTAGAAAGAAGAAAGAAGGGGAAGGGGAAGGGGAAGGGGCTTACAAAAATATTAAAAAAATGGATTGTATATTCATCATTTTGATCAATCCTCACAGGTACTCTCATCATTCTTTGATTGTTGAATATAAAAAAAGATGAAATAGGATTTTAAGTTTCTGTTCTTTTTAGAAGAGACTAAGCTCAAATCCAGAAAATTATGACAATGCCAGTGTTCATGCATAGTTTTTCTATTTTTGTAATAGGGCATAGTTTTATCTTTCCTGGAGATATTAAATCATACAAGCGACTTCAATTTCTTAGGGAAGTTTGGATGAGTTTCTCAAATAATTAGAAAAAAAAACTCCCTCCTGTCATTCTAACAAGTTCTTTTCATTTCCTTTCATCCTTGGAAAAATTTTTTTTCAAACAGATTTCAAAACAATGGACATGAATTTTCGATAAGTCTGCTCATTTTACCAGAAGATGATCAACTAACCTGAAAGTAAATAAATTTCTACACAAAATCAGAGATGCAGTCTACCAAGGAATCCAAGCGCAATATGCATCAACTTCTAATCAACATACAATTGTTTTTTCTTTTTTCAATCAAGA
Source organism: Litsea cubeba (assembly GCA_012931725.1). NCBI lineage: Eukaryota > Viridiplantae > Streptophyta > Magnoliopsida > Laurales > Lauraceae > Litsea > Litsea cubeba. The sequence continues at coordinate 13,113,508 of CM022947.1, forward strand.
AAGAAAATAACCAAACAGAACATATTGGCTTTGAAACTCCAATACCCCAGCCATAGTTATCAGAATACTACGATTCGCCGAATCTTAAGGACAACGATTCGTATCTATGTAATGAATCCCATTTATAAATGAATCTTAGGATTCATCCTACGATTCAATACTCGTTTAATTGAATCTTACGATTTAAGCGATTCGACTAAGTGGGAATGGCTATAGCCAATAAGCTAATATTTATAATCTTTTACCTGTTTTCTTTCTTTATTCTCTCTTTCTTTTCAAAAGGTTATTTAGTAGTTAATGAAACCTCGTAAGAATTTTTTACGGCTTTGATAAGGTTTTAAAGATGAATAAATAACATGCATTTAACTAAAGCATTCAACTGTCCGTATGGTACTTGTTTATATCTTAGTCTTTTTTTAATCTTTTTTTTTTTTTCTTCATGAACACTTTCTTAACTTTAAGAGATACCCTACCGTGTAAGATTGATGGTTTGAATTTATGTTATTTTTATATTCTGATTTAAAGATAATAAAAAATCTATATTGATACTTTAAACTTATTTAACTATATGTAATAATATGTCATGATGTTTTTGATATGATTTTATGATAGACTTACTTGTTATTATATTTATACTACTATAAATGGAAAAATGGATGGTTATGAATAATTATTTTTTCCTTTTTCTTTTAATTTTTAATTATTTTTCATTTTTATTAAAAATAAAAAATCCTACGATTCACGATTCGATTCATGGGTATGATAGATTTACGATATGATTCCGATTTTGAAAACTATGACCCTAGCAATCATACAACACAACAATTAGAGAGGGGTTTTTGGGCTGAGCCCCCGGAGTTGTATCTTCTTGTTTGGATTGGTTTGTGAAGAAACACTCAAGTGGATCTGACACTAAAATTTCTCGAGAGGAAAACCTCTTAGAGATGGGTCTTTCCTCACTACTCCAGAAGAGGAAAACCAAAACCCAAACATGGGTGTTTTGCATTCAGTTCTAAAAAGACTGCTGATCCAAATAAAATGAAACATCGGATCGCTTTGATAAGGGAACAATGAAATGGTTTCCATGAACCCCCCAAGCTTCTTCCTTTTCCTTCTTTTTCCAGAAATCTAGAGATGGGGTTTTCCTCCCCAGTCCCAAAGATCAAGTCAAAATCGAAATCGGGACATGGGTATTTATATATTCGATTCCGAAAAGAAAAAGATTCTACCAAACGCTATAAATGAAAGTTTGGATTGCTTTAATGAAGGAACATTCAAGTGGGTTTTTTGAATTTCTGGCTTCCTCTGGTTTTCTTCTTAACTTTTCTTAAAGATCTAGATACGAAGGAACATTCAAGCAGGTTTTTTGAATTCCTGACTTCCACCTTTCTACCTTTTCATATAGATCTAGAGATGGGTGTTTCTCCAGTAATCCAAAAGAGAAATATCAAAATCTGGACATGGGTAATCTGCATTCGATTCTAAAGAAACTGAACTGATCATAAAAATGAAAGAAAGAAATCAGAAGCGTACCAACCTGATTGGATTTTGGAGCTGAAGAAGTCGCCGCCTCGTCTTGCGGATACTACTTTTTTATATTCCTGTGATCGCTTTCGATGAGAAGGAAATGATAATAGAGAGTTTGGATTTTAGTGCTTTTGGCCTTTGGATTCTAGAAGCGGGAACAGTAAAAAAAAGGAGAAATCTGAACACGGGGAAAAGATTCCGGGATCAGAATGCAAGAAACAGGGGTTTTGGAAGGGTTTCTCGTTCCAAGACGAAACCAGCTTAGCTTATACATAATCGCGCGACTCCGTAAATCTTTTTCAAACGTGGGACCGCGAAAAGATCAAAAGGGCTAACGGAGAGTTATGTAGAACGCACCTGAGCTTTCTGTTATTTTCTAAAACACCCATGTTTTAAGTTTTACATCCAACCCCTTGTATATTTTAGTGACAATATAATAAACCTATTTTTTTTTTTTTTACAAACAGCCTTTTCATCGTCATCACCATCAAAGCCTTGTCCCAATTATGTTTTGAGTCAATTAAGTGTCGTGTTTTTCCATTTTTATTTCTCAAAATTCATTTTGGAGTTAGAAAAAAAGTTAAAAGCTTGATGTTAACCTATTTGACGCAAGTTTTCTCTTTTAGGCAGGTTTGATGTTTACAATTATAAAACCAACAGAGTTAGCCATGTCAAATCTAAGTATTTTTATTTCTTTTAATTAGAGATGTGGCAAAGCTTGTGGAGCCCATTGTTATGGACAGATGCGAGAGAGTCTTGAGATGTAATTAACCTTTGAAATATATATATTTTAAAGGTATTTGATAATTATTTAATGAGAAATTTATGGAAAAAATCACTGTAGGACCCCATACGTCCTATCAGGACCCCGTATCATGTTGGACATGGGAGGGGTCCTCATGTGGCCCTTTTAATTTTTTTTTTTTTTTGTCGTTTTGTGATATGGTTGATATCTACTATTCTGTCGGTCAGATTTTTTTTCACCCTGTTACTGTCTTATTTGTTGAACACAACAGAATTAGGGGTGTAAAAAAAAACCGAGAAACCGTCTAACCGAACCAAACCGAACCGAACCGCGGTTAAAAACCGTGTTTCACGGTTCGGTTACGGTTACGGTTAATGAAATCAAAAAACCGCACGGTTCGGTTCGGTTACGGTTTTCTATAATAACTTACTGCGGTTAACCGAACCGAACCGTAAAATACGGTTCGGTTAACCGTATACGGTTAACCGTACCATTATACAAATAAAGGAAAAAAATTAAGAGCCGAATGAAATAAGTGTTACGTTAACAAAAGAAACCAAACCATTTCTCTCATCCATTTCTCGCCTAAACCCAAACCCCCTAATCTGAAACTCATATTCTAATCCTTAATCCATGTCACCAATTAATTGATCCATCTAGATTAGATTTTTTTTTTTTGAATTCTTAACTAATTTTTTGCTTGGTTAAAATCAGTTGGTTCTTTCTTTGTTTTTCTATTTTGTTTCCTCTTGTCCTATGCATGATAAATGTTTGAGAATATGAATGTATCCTAATTGAAAGTTTAAGATGTTCTTTGTTTTTTTTTTTCCATGTTCTCCTAATTTCTTTGATACACATCTACTCACAGTTTCAATAGAGTGTTCAACATGCTCTGTTGCAATTTGAAATTTAAAAGTTGGCATTATATTCTAGCCATTTGTCTATTAATTAATATATAAAAGGGTTAATTTACTAGTTAAGCATGATTAGATTTTTCCACGGTTAATAACCGTAACCGAACCGTCTAATACGGTTAACCGCGGTTCGGTTTTCTACGGTTTTTGTCTTCACGGTTACGGTTACGGTTAATGAAATCCAAAAACCGCGGTTACGGTTCGGTTAACGGTTTTCCCAAAATAACCGGTTAACCGAACCGTTACACCCCTAAACAGAATGGTCAATATCAACCATATTGAGAAAAAAAAGAAAGACGAATCGACAGGTCCACCTGCAGATCCTCCGCCCTTGCCTCCTCTCACTCCCCTTGGGTCTGCAGGTCCTTAGCCCCTATCCCCTCCCTGCCCCACTACCTCCAAGCCTAGCCCTCTTCCTTATCTCCGCCTACGACCTCGCCTCCGTCTCCTCTCCCCTCTTCTCCCTCCTACTCTCCCTCCATGGCAAGCCTCCCTCCTCTTCCGACGAAGACAACAACATTCTCGCCGCCCTCCATTCCTCCGTATCCTCCCTCTCCCTGCCTCCCCTGGCCCCATCTATTGCATCCACCGCTCTGGAGCAACACTAACAACGAAGAGAGAAAAATTCAGTTTCTATTTGGGTTCTGCAAATGGAGAGCAACCACCACAGAATGGTCAATATCGCTAAATGGCAATACAAGGACAAAAATACACCAAGAGGACCCCTCCTGTTTATATAGTGCTATTGGGACCTCGTCAATGGTATTGGTTCCTATGGGGCTTTTACCCATAAAATCTTCTTATTTAATCTAGAGCCACAAAATAGATAATCTTGAGATAAAGGGCAGAATTTCTATTTTGTCTGTTCAGATTGTGTCCTTCTAAGTAAGATGGTTGCCAACATATAATATGGCTAACACTTTTTCATAGGTGGCCTGCAAACCATAAAGATAGAGAGTATCAAAGTTCATAAGAAAAGTCACATATATTTTGGCCACGAGTTAATGGAGGACAGTGATATTGAGCCATTTCAAATGTGATTCCATGACTTATAAGGGGTGTTTATTGGGAGAACTTCTTACAAAAATTCCATGTGTTGGGAATTTTGACATAAATGTTAGTAGTTGTCCTTTGGCATTTTGAGTTTTATCTTTGACTGGTAAGATAAAAAAAAAAATCAATCTTATTGACTCTCATTTTTTTACTAATAAAATTATTCAAAACATTGGAGGCTACCTAAGTATTTATGAGTTTAGTTTAGGGACTATTTCAAGAATCTTCATTATCCAGAAAACAAAAGGGCCCTATATGGCTCGGAGAATCTTTCAAGTACTGCGATCCTGCCCTAAAAAATCTCAAGTCCGACCTCCTAAGATTCTCCTGATTAAATGAAAACCAGCACAACATGCGGGTCAATACCCAGGTAAACCATATCTGATCCAAATTACCATTTCCAGCATCTTTATTAACTATCATCATCCGTGGAGGGTCTTTTTTATATATACACCTGGGGATGGGACCATGATAGTACCTAGTTCACGTAAAGAAAGCCCACACAAATGAAAAAATAGCCCTTTCAAATAAAAAACAAAGTCTCTATAAACAATAAATGGCACCATAGCCTAGGGTCAAAGCCGGGCAGCTGGGTGAGATCAAGTGGTTGATTTTTTTTTTTTCTCCCACGGAGGATTCTTTTTTATATTTTATGGAGGGCACTTAGAATGTTAGGTGGGGTGGGCTGGAAATTCTTTTGGACGTCTATGTTGGTGGGATCCACACCTGAATAATCTAATATAGGCCGGAGATGTGGAGAGGACAGCTCTATCTTCGAAGATTACTTTGAAGACCTATTGGGAGGATGGTAACAAGCCAATCCACTGGTAGATCAAGGCACTCACCACCCTTCCATATATATATATATATATATTTTGATAAAGCAGGTTCTCAATTATTTGGACTAAAATAATTCCTACGGGTCCAGGAAAGAAAGTCGGATAAAAATTCTCATATGGCCCCACTGTGGTGGTAGTGGGGTTTTAAACCCACAACTTTCGAGTGCAAACCGTAGTCCTAGGCCAAATGAGTTACCTCTCAGGGGTTTAGCCTTCCACATAAACATCGATGAAAAGTTTGCATCCATATGAAAAGTATGAAACCTTTGCAGTTTTTAGAATTTCAATCCCCCGGGCATTTATTTATAGATTCCCCACCTTCTAATTCTATCGATGATATGGTTGTCGGTAAGTTTACAAATTCTAGGTCATGGTCATGAATTCTATGAATTACAAGTAAAAGAACAGGTCCTATAGAGTCTGTACTGACTCAGTACCGAGTTGGAGTAGTCAACACAACCCCACCGAACCAAAACGACTCGACCTGACTCATTTCATGCTTACGTGCCGAACTCAGACTTCCACATACACTACTGCCTACTGCCTGCCGATCTCTCTGGTACAAACGTAAAATTTTTTACAGATAAGATGCCAGGATCCATAGCAAATGTTGATGTTAAGGGGGGCGGGGCGGGGCGGGGCGGGGCCCACCAGACAACAGATTTCTTGTTGCATTCATGGATACCACCTTGACAACAGCTAAGCTATGCCGTCCCTGTGTCCAAATTAGACCCTATTCGCTCTGGAGTTGGCATCCATATGACGAGTTTGTCTGGATCTCCAGTCTCCACTCGCTAGTGTCTATTAACACGCCTTCCGTGTAAACTCCACCATGGGCCTTCCATAACACTGATAATAAGTTCAAATAAATCCTTTAAGTCTTATCTTATTTAAAGAAAAATACATGAGATAAGTTTTTAATTAAAAACATCCGGCGATTTAAAGGTATTTTTTAGTGATTTTCTCCTTCATTTTTTTTTAAGAATACTCAAATTATCCTTCATTTAAAGCTATGATATGATTTCAACAACCACTACATGCAGCCGGTCATCGTGGAGACATTGGTTGTCATTGATGACCGTGAGACGCCGGTGAAGAAAACGAGGAGAATATAGAGGAAGTGAAGGAGGCTTTTATTTCAATGAAGGTGATTTATGTATTTTTAAAAAAATTGGGAGGGTGTTGCCCGAAAATATCTTTAAATGAATGGATGTCCTTATTTGATTTTTCTTCAAAAACTTAAGAATTATTTTGAAGACTTTTTAAACACGTGTCCTTTTCACAAATAAGAAAAAGACTTAAGGCCTTGTTTTAAATTTTTACTAATAATAATACTTTAGACCGATCAAGAGGAATGTCATTGTCTTTCCCTTCAATGATATATCCTCAGATTTCACTTTAACAAGAGTTAGTCCCCACCATCAGATCGAGCACATGACCAGATTAAGAGATATGATTAGTAGTGCATACTTAAAGATGCAATTTAAGTGATTAGTAAAAATGAACAATTTTTCCTTCATCTAAAGATTTATGATAGGAATGCAGAATTACTCTCCCTTGTAAGAAGAATTACTCTCCCTTGTAAGAGTGAAAATCTAAAAGAGTACCCGAATTCTCTCCTGCACAAATATGCCCCATTTAAGACAGAAGAGAATCTAAAATTCTCTGCAGAGTGCAGTGCAGAGCTTCCGTATTAGCATTGTTTGTATGCATAATATAATATGACAAATGAATTCAAAAGATTCTTGAAAATTAAAGAGAGCCAGCCTGAATGCCTGATGCCACATATCTTTATCTCATCTTTGATCTTTCCATTATCTAAGGACAACAGCAAGCCAAGGAATCGATGGGAAGAGCCCAAAAGCAAAAGAGCCGGAATGAGGAGAAGAAAAGTCAAAAAATGGAGAGGAAAAGTCGTAATGTTGATTTTTTTTTTCTTTTAATAACAACAGGTGGTGGTGAATATAATATACTCTCCATTTGTCGCAAAATGCAATTTGTCAAATAGTATGCATCCAAGTGGGCCCAACAAAGAGTGTAATGTTTTCATCTTCATTGCAAGGAGATGAAAGGAGAAGATTTCTTCTCTTTTATAAGAACGAAGGTACGAAATCTTCCAAAATCTCCCTTGAAGATCTTTTGCTCGAAAAAGAAAAACACCTAGAAGCAGAATTTATGGATTTAAACCAAAAGGGCATATGATTAGAGGCACGAAAACAAATCAATTGACACGCCCTGTATATTATGACATTACACTGAACTGCTATTTAATTATTTCACATTGTAAAGATAACAAGCAAATCAGAAACCTGAAGTATGGGCGACATCACGATGAGTTTCTGCAATCCTCATCAGTACACCAAATAGCTATTGCCATTTAAATCCCTTGATGCCATCTCCATTCCGGAAAGGCAGTTCAGGAGAGAACTGCTATTGGAAACACATTCACACTAGCGATAGAAGTGACCATGTAAAACCATGCTTTTAAATCCAAATTTACCATCAGATCTTCTCAATCTTTTCAGCCTTCACAACAGGATTCGCCTTGGCTATAGCATCTCGTCCAGCACTCCTGTAATCGAATGAGCAATCGTGCTTCTCAGAGTAACGATGGACAGTGCAGAATGTTCCCCCGCAACGGCAATTGAACCCGGTCAGCCCAATGCGTTTGCGGCAGGCCATGCATCGGTTCGGAGGATGCTTGCCAGTATCCTCAGATGAGGTGCCCTCGCTGCTTATAGCTCCTTCCACCTTTTCTGGACTTGGCACAACAGAATCAAATTGAATGGAACTAGATGCAGGCGCCTTCTCCAGAACCGAGATGACAGGGGATGCGTTTGGCTGCTGCTTCATGAACAGATCTCTGTAACATTTGGAACAAAGGTTGTTGGTGGCGGCACTTCCAAAGAAACCACAGTTGTTCACACACAAGACTGGGCCGTCAGGTGCCTGGCATTCAGTCTCAGCAGTATCCTTTTTCCAGCTCTCTTGTGCCATGTTCACCAGAATGCAAATACAGAACTTCCCAACAAAAGACTGTAGGTGGTCCTGTCAGAACTCAAAGGCCCAGAGGCTGATCAAAATCTTCCACAGATGAAACTTAATTTCTTGTAAGAAATCAAATCACTCTTCCTCTTTTCCTTATACTGGGTCCTGTAGAATTCAATCTCAAAATCACAATCCTAGAAAAATGACAACCATATTTTACTCAGGTTGTACTACAATGTTCAAAATGAGAATGAAAGTAAAAAAATTGTCAATAAGCAGGCCCATGCAGATTCAAACAGTACAAGTGGTTTAAACATAGAATTTAGTGGACTTACAATCATCAGTATGTGAATCCTAGCAGCTCTCAAACTGTCATACTTCACAGAGTCCACACAGATTTTTCCCTTGGAAGCCCATTTTATGGGCTGATAGAGATATCAAAACAATGCCTGCAAAAATGGAATGAAAGGCAATGAATCAGCCGCTATAAGGCTTTCACCCAAAACTTTCTGTCACCAGGGACCTCGGTAAACATACAAAACCTCATAAATAAAAGGAGATCATCATCATCATCAACAAACACCTATCAAAAATCTTAATGCTTTTCAATGCCTGTAAATTAGCCATGTTAATCATTTGTGCCTTTGAGAAAACATAATTATAATTCTCAATAGGCATCAGATGAGCCAGGTGTAATCAGATGTGAGAATTTCTACTATTCAGAAATGAAGTCTTCAACCAAACCAAATCAGAATTCATAAACTAACAAAAATCCAGCTATAAACCATTGCAGAATAAAAATTAAAATTCTGGAAGTAGAGATAGATAGATATGGTTATAACCAGAAGTCGTTCACTGCATAAAGCAGTGATCCTCAAAATAACATAGAAGACAAGTTCTACAAAATTGAACTACCAAGAGGTTTAAAATCCCTCAAAGAAGTGTGCTACGACTAGAAAGCCTACTAAAAAACCTATCTTTGACACTCTCAAAGTGCTTGTTTGTTTGCTCAGAATTCATAGCAATTGAATACTTGGAATTCATGGTCATGTAAGCTCCACCGAAGGATTATTAAAGAGGTTAGGTAAAGGATATAAGGAAGCAACGTACATGAAACATTGACTTTCCTAGGATTTGAATTACTGAGGTGATGGCTGGGTATTCATTTCCCATCTTCCCTTGACTCAATTTCCATAAAAGGGGAGATTATTTGACTTAGTCCAGCATACAGTATGCTATCATTTATAGTCAAGAAAAGAATAATAACAAATGAAAGGCAACTAGCATTGACGCTTTTCCTTTTGTTTATTCGTGAAAGTTGTAAAGTGTAAAGCATAAAACATTCTTACATGTAACTGCAGAGACAAAGCATCATAAATCACCAATATCATCATCTTTATTGGCATCTTCATTACATGGTGAAATTGCACCAAATTTTCATTGTTGTTATCTGAGGACATGGTGTGAAATGTTCTCAAACAATCCTGGCCATCATTTTTTTATAGCTAAACGCACAGAATTTACAAAGCAACAATTGGCTTTCCAAAGGATAAAATTCAACAGCACAGTGAAAACTCAAGCGAGAATCATGTTGCACTGTAAACCTTTTGATTAATAAGTTACCATTCAAAAGAGGGGGAGAAAAAAACTGATGCAAGAACACATGGGAAAAACAATATTTGAAGCTTCTTGATAATAAAAGGAGAATAATATAAGTTTTTATATATTTGTCTTTTTTGGTGGGGGTGGGTAGGACGTTGAGCTTTAAAGGCCCCAGCAAGCATTAAGAAGCAAAAAGCAATGAGAGAGACACAATCAAGTTTTTTTGCCTGTTGTACTGTAATTTTTTTATTTTTTTTTATCAATACAAGTTACCATTCAAATAAATAAAAAAAATAACTCATGCAAGGACACATGAGAAAGAAAATTATTTGAAGCTTCTTGAGAAGAATTGGGGATTAATATAAGCTTTTATTCATTTTTGTCTTTTTGGTGGGGGGTTGGTAGAAGAGGCTTAGCAAGCATTAACAAGCAAAAGCAATGAGAAAGAACCAATCAAATATTTTGCCTGGAAGCATGACCCTTGAGAGCATGACTTCTATTGAACTGTAAGATGCACAATATATCATATAATTCAGTTAAAGATTCACCCAAAAGGCGTAAGATTCAATTAAAATTTTGGGAAAATGGTGCTAAAAGATTCAAAATGTTTCCCATAAAACTCGATTTAAATCATTAAAACAAAAGCATGAAATAATCAAAATTCATAAATTGGAGATGGTTTTCAACTTTTGTTTTTTAAATGGTAAGATGGTTTTCAACTTGTGAAACATAACCAGAAGTTTCACACCATGTATCAAACACATAATATCATGCATGAAATTAAAAAAGAATAAGAACTCACACAATCAGAGATACACTCCAGAATTTTATACCGATCAAGTGCACTTCATTGATGGTTTCAAACTGCATCAGAAGGCAAATCTCTATGATAAAGTATTCAAAAAACTTACACATAAGTTGATTCCATCCTTTCTAATCATTAGGCATGCCAGAAGCAATTTTCGATAAATGTTTATTTAGGATCCTTACATAGGTCTAAACAGAACTATGACCTTAGACAACCATCCTTAAATGGCAGTTAATCCATTTTCATGGCTTCTATAGCTTCAAGCTTGCCTGAACATTAACATTTCAAAATAACAATCCCCAATCAGGAGATGGATTGGCTTTCTATTCGTCATGTCTAATTAGATGCTTGATACAACATTGAGCAACCAATCTCGATGAGACTCAATTAGAAATTATTAAAAAAATCGCCAACTCTAAATTTCCATCAAGCATGGTCATTCCATGGCCTAGCCAACAGAACTCCGAACTCTGAAAAGTCATGAATCCTATAAGTTTGTATCCAAACAAAGCTCAACTGAAGAGCTAATCTTCAGGGGAAATGAATCATACCTAATCATCAGCGAAAAACATAATAAATCATTGTATGTTGGAATTATATTAAGTCGATATCTAATCAAAAGATAAAATTTGCAGGGGCCACAAATCAACAACACCACTCAAGTCTAGCATTAGTGCATGACCACAAAATTCAAAACCCTTAAAAACCAAGCCATTGTACATTTGTACTTCCTATCCAGAATCCAAACGAAGGCCAACTGAACCAAATTCCAGAAACTTGTAGTAACGCTCTATAAATACCGACGCTCTATATTTACCTAATCACCAGCCAAGCCTAAGATCATAATAAATCATTGTATGTTTGGAACCATGCGAAGATGCTATTTCATCATTAGCTGTAACAATTGCGAGTGACTGGCCAAAAAAAAACGTATTGGCCAATTACTAATCTTTCTCAAAAGAGGCTCAAATTGGGTTTAACTATATTTTTATGGTTGACTAATTGCGAGTGACTGGCCCAAAAAAAAAGTATTGGCCAATTACTAATCTTTCTCAAAAGAGGCTCAAATTGGGTTTAACTATATTTTTATGGTTGACTAATTGCGAGTGACTGGCACCAATCCTCCTTTTCTCCACTATTAGAACGGACACATGATCGAGGCACTACCTCTGATGAAGAAATTGAGGGGCAAGCTAAATAAGTTTCTCTAATCGTGTGGCATAATTCAAACCACCCACAGATTTTAGTAAGACCAATCAAACAACACAACAATCACAAAACAACATCAGATGTTCATAGACAATCAAGCATAATCAAGAAAATATCAGATCTTGACACCAATTAAATCATAATCCATGAAGGTTCCTAATCCCTGAGCATAATCAGAACCAACTGTCAGATGTTCTAAGCTAAATCAACCCAATCGCTTAACAATTTCAGGAATGATCATCACGCATACCAATAATAAAACATCAGATATGCAAAGTAACTAGAAAAAAAGAAAACCGAAAACGCAATCAAAGCTCAATCCAACGTTCAAATCCGCATCAAACAGCCGATCTATGACAGGAAACAAGATCTGAATTCCTAAAACCGTAGCTACAATTAAAAAACTTTCTGACCATCCGCCAAAACCAAAAGATCCAGACAGCATCAAACGAAAAAAAAAACCGTAATCCCGAAATCGAATCGAGACTCCGCAAAATCTGCACAAAGAAATACCAAATCGCAAGATCCGTTCAAACGTAAAAAGAAAAGGCGAAAAAGATCAAATCTTTCATAAAGAAAAGGAATCGGAACCCTAAGAATCAAAAGAAAGAAACACACACATATCCAAATTCACGATATCAGAGAGAAGAAACACGAACAAAAGAAAAAATCATACCTTTTTGGGGGAAAAAAAGAGAAGAAGAGCGGAATTCTGAAATCGGGAATTCTCAAAATCAGAACGCGGAAAAGGAAAAGAGGAACGGAAAGAGATTCCCAGGAATGAAATCGCAGAAGAGGAAATGAAGAAAATCGAGAAATGTTAGGTGGAGAAGGAAATCGAGAGAAAGAGATCTGACCGTTGATTTGCAATAGAGGCGAAAACCAGGAGCGATTTGTTTTCTTCCTCTTTAGGTGAGAGATTTTGTTTTCTTATTTTTGTGTGTTGTTGCTTCTGTTGGGAAGGGCGCATCCGCCCGCTGCCCGGATGAGTTCGGTCAGCTGCCCGGAAAGCTAATAATTGTGGGGGACCACGCCCTTTCTCTCTCCAGTCCCCACCACTGTCATAAAAATATCGTTCTCGGCGATATTTCGTCTTGGGAAATTGCTCTTTTTTTGTGTGTGTTTTTAATTGAAAAATGTCTTCAAAATTAAAGTACTTTAAAAATGAATACAAAAAATTGAACATTATACGATTACTTTATGTAATTGAATGCAAAAAATTGAACATTATTCGCTTAATTGACCCACAATGGGCCTATTAAGAAGAGCATAGGTAGTGTTAGCCCTATGAGGATTTTGGCCCACCCTTGACCCCATGTGCATATATTGAGGGTATGGCAGCCTAGGCCCGCCATGACCCAGCCCTTTGACGGCCCTAATTAAGGGGTCGTTTTTTTTTTGCATTCATTTACATAAATTAAGTGTATAATGTTCATTTCATCATTTGTGATCACTTACTATGTGACAATACATTTGAAAAACATGTAAAAACATTCAACATTATCTTATTTCGACTGATTATAACATATTAAAGCTAAGGGTTTTGGCTTTAATTTTGACCGTTGGTTATGATTTCGACTAACGGTTATCCCTATCTGTTAAAATGCTTCATACTCTTTCTTTGTAACTATCCACTCATACCATTATCTCATCAAACCACCCACTACTCTTCACTTTAGTTCTTCTCCTTTATTTTATTTTTTTAAGTCTTTTGTTCAACTCCATCTCTTCTACTCCCTTTTTGTCTCCATTTTTTTATTTCATTTATGCAACTTATTTAATGAATGAAAAGAGGTACTCCACATAATGTATGAATATATAATTTATAATGCATGGACAAACCGTGCTGAGCACGGTTTGTTGTGCTAGTATTGTTTATAATTGGAACAAGTCACAATATCAAGTCCCACTGTATGCTTTCAAACAAACATGACACTTGAACTCACATATGTAAAGTTTGCATATGTAGATGTTCATGTTGCACGGGTAAGAGGCAAACGTCCCCTAAAAATAATTTGTCTAGAATAAGTGAATAATGTTAATTACATTGAATGATTCTTGCAATAATTTTATACTAGTTGACAAACATTGTGATGCTCATCCCCGCATGAACAACAAACGAATGACAATGAATAAAGTTTAAAATTTAAAACATAAAAATAAAAATCAAGAGTCAAGGCCATGTTTGTATGAGTTTCACGTTTAAACTCGAACAAGTATTGTACCAAATCGTGAAAAGGTGGCACTAAAGCCTTTTTTGTGGCACCAAATAATCATTGATGTCAAAAAAACATAAAAAAGTGCTATGGAGAATCTTGAGAAAACAATAACTAAAAAACATCAAATTATATTAGGAGAATTTCAAATAAGTCCTTAAGTTATTGCCTTATTTCAAAAAAGGATATCTGTTTTAAAGCTTCTCAAATTAGTCCATAAGTTTTCTAGTAAATCTTCAATTAAGGACGTCCGGCCATTTAAATGTATTTTTTTGCGATTTTTTTCCTTAGATTTTTTTAAAATACCCAAATTACCTTTCATTAAAAGCCATGACATGGTTTCACCAGCCACTACATACAACCAATTGTCGTGGGGTTGAGGGCTGTCTTTGATCATTGAGGGGACACTGATGAAGGAAATGAGGAAAATATAGAGGAAGTGAAAGAGAGTTTTATTTCAATGAAGGGTATTTTGTATAATTTTAAGAAGTTAAGGGAAAAGTTTGTCGGAAATAGCTTTAAATGGACGAATGTTGTTAATTGAAAAACTCTTACAAAACTTAGGGATTATTTTGAAAAGTTTTGAAACTTGTGTCCTTTTTTTTTAAAAAATAAGGCAAAAAGGCTTTAGTAGGGTTGTAAACGGGTCGGTTCCGGTCCGGGTCCAGAGTGGAACCAGAACCGGAACCGTTTTCTAAGTGGGGAACTGGTTCCGGAACCGGACTCGATAATATTAATGGGAACCGGAACCGTATGTGAGGCGGGTCTAGATCCGGTGCTGGGTATGGTTCCGGGTCTGGACCCTAATACATGTATTTTTCCTTAAAAAAAATAATCATGCTTTTTCTTAATTCAATTGGATTACCTACAAGGCAAATGTAACCTTTTGTCTATCAATAACATGTGGTTTGGGGACGGAAGATTAGGTTAGAAACTTAGAATGAGGGATTTCAATGCAACATATAGATAATAAAGTATTTAGAGTATTGGACCGGGTCCTGGGTCCACGGGTCTTAGCCATTGTGGATCCGGAACTGGATCCGTTTAGATAACGGTTCCAAAAAAAGGATCTGAAACCGGAACCATTTACTTATCGGGACCAAAATAAGGACCCAGACCCGGAACCTAACGGGTCGGAACTTTCGGGTAATCGGAGAATCGGGGACCCATTTACAACCCTAGGCTTTAGGCCTTATTTAGAAATCTTCCAATTGTATTTATAGTTATGTCAATAAAGAAGGAATGAGATATGTAGGGTACAAATGAAATGAATTTGCAACATAAGGGATAAACCTATGCTAGAAAACTCGGCGAGTGTACTTTTAATTTTTCCAAGTCATGTCGTTTTAACGAAAGACCATGTTAAACATAGGATAAGTTTGGTCGTGCCAAAAATAAGTAATTAATTATTGAGGTTTGGAGTTAGCAGCTTATTTGAGGATTTGACTCAAGATAAGTCGAGATGAAAAGTAGAAAATAAGTAGCCGACTCCAACCCAGTTGGGACAAGGCTTTAATGATGCTGATGACGGAGTTAGCAATTTAACAATGAATGATTTAAATGTAATACATTTACCAATTTAAATTCACTATTATTAATACATGTATATCTAAATTCTTAAGAGTATTTGGTCTGTTTATAAATAATTTTAAATATTTTTTTATAAAAAAACGTGTCTCTCCTGATTGGTTGAGTCGACACTTTCTCAGTCAGTATTTTAGAGCGAGGCTAGTGGAGTCTAACACACTAGTTTTTCAACCTTAGATAAAACCAACGTTTAAAATAGAAAATTTGAATAATAAAAATTCCATATTGTGATTTTTTTACAAGGCTTTTCAAGAAAAAAGCATGTCCATGTGTGAGAGAATTTTAAAAAACTGATACGGGAGGGGATGATTTTTGTGTCTGGACTAAACTACCCCTATCTCACACTATCATGATCCTTCTCATATCTTTTTTCTTTTTCTTTTCTCTCTTTTTCACTATTCATTTGTGCTCATCAACACAAGTCTTGAAGCTTTTCATGTTAATCCAACTTGATTAACAGAAAAACATAACTAGACCCTTGGATTAACAGAAAAACATAACTATACCCACTATTATAAGGTTAGATCCGAATAACTGTAATTAAATCTCATAAATAAATTGTACCTCGCTCCATAAGAATGATGGTGACACCCGAATCTCGTTTACTGTGTGCGGCTTTATGTTTGCAGCTTTATGTTCTCGACAATTTATTACGCTTTTCTAGTGATACAAAAAGTCTACATGGACTAACTCATTGAGTTAGTCTATGGACTAACCCTATGATATCCATGGGGATATCATCTCATATCACAAGATATCTCCATGAAAATCATTGAGTTAGTCCATGGACTAACTCAATGAGTTAGTCCATGTAGCATAACTGCTAGTGATATGGATGCGGCATCAAAGGTATCCATGCAGAAGGTATCGGGGACGGTGTATAGAGGAGGAGTACTCCTAGTCCAAATTTCTATGATTTCTTTAATATTTTCTTTTTTTAGGATTAGTTTGGCACTTTATTTTTATAAAATCAAATGGAATGAAGTAAAATAAAAAGTATGAATAGAAAATATATTAGGTTATGATGATATTTTATTTTTAGTTGTTGTGGATAGAATATTGTTGACTTTTGGTATGAGAAATGAAGTTTTTTTTTGTCTTTTTGTGAGTAATTATTGTTGCTTTTTGACTTTTTTATTGAAAAAATTAGAGAGAGTATGAATAAAATATAAATGAATTTTTTGACATTACTCTACTTGACTTTACAAGTAGAAATACCAAACTAGCCCTAAAATGAAATAGTCTTTAATTAATTTTTGGATAATTTCATGAGTAAGCAAATATGATTCCTGTGTGGGGAGATTTCCGGGACTCAGGGTTAAGCTAATCACAGTCATCAGATGAGACTAAGTACTCTCACGTGCCATCCGCGTGCCATCCACGTGGCACCATTCTCACCTCGGCTAGCGGGGCAGAGGCCTCAGCCGAAGTTAGACAGCTCCAGGCCACTAGCGCCGAGCTCGGCTACCCGATGTGCCCATCTCGGCTGAGAGCTCCATCCCGGCTGAAGGAGCCGGGACGAAAGCCGAGACACGAAAGGACTTCCACTCGCACCCCTCATCCCCCACGTCATCAGGCACGTGGAGGAATAGGGGGGCAAGCCAGTAACACAAGTGCGACATCCAGCCGTCCACAAATTTCGCCAGATCCCTGACAGGGCGGCATCCAGCGGCTGAGGCCACATCAGGGCAGGGCCCGAGGGCAGATCCGATGGTACCCCTACCGCCAAAGGCGTCTAACACGATCTGGCCCAACAAGACGCGCATTAAATGCGACGTGGGCTGATCCGACGCGCATTTAATGCAAAGTGGGCTGGATTGGACCGCATTAATTGCAACGTGGGCTGATCATGACTTCCCAGTCGAATCATGAGACCCATGCCAAGATATCGTCCAAGATATCTTCCAAATCGTCTATAAAAAGGACTGCATTTCACATGCAAGGTACGCACAACCCAACTCAAAGAGCCGTTACTCTGCCTCTCTTCTTCCTCTCCTTCCATTGTTCCAGTTCCTTCACTGACTTTGGCATCGGAGAGCCTTGCGCCGCCCAGGCCAGGGTCTTTTGACCGTGTGTTCTTCTCTTTCAGGCTTTCGGACGGCACCCAGTCGTCTCCATCGTTGGATAAGTCCTCTAAGGCTCCCCAATTATTGTGGGTCATTATTTTCTGCACCTACAATTGGCGCCGTCTGTGGGAAAGTAATATCCCAACCTTCCCAAACCTTCCCAACCTTCTCAACCTCAATCTCCCAGAAGCCATGCCTCCGAAAGCTAGGAAGGGCGTAGAATCCTCAAGAGCAATCCTCGAGCCGCCAGCGCCGTCGACGGACGTCCCTCCTCAGGGGCGGTCCCGCACGGTGCATGGCGCATCTGCGGGCGAAGGCCGCTTAGGCTCGCAGCTTTTCATCGAGGTCCCCCTCCAAGAGGGACTCGAAGCGTCGATCTCAGCAGAAGAAGTCATGCCACCCTGACGCGACGAGCGTCGGCATGAGCGTCCTCGCAAGGACAAAGCCGTGGCCGTAGGAGAAACGCGCCACGCTCAACCCCCTGCCACTGGAGGGGTTGTCGCAGCCCAAACTGCTCTCCTCCAGAGGCAAGAGCAGCTGATTCGCGAGCTCCAGCAGCAGCTGAGGGCAGCGCAAACCGCCTCCTTGAGGCAGGTCTCTGAGCCTCAAGGGAAGAAGAGGGACGCCCCCAGCAGGGTAGCCCAGCCTCCCCGTGAAGATCTCAGAAACCATCTGGACCATAAGCGGAGCCAGATTCGTGATGAAGGCTCGAGCAACAGCCGGAGTCATCATAGCCGCGATGGCCGAACTCATAGCCATCGTAGCCCGAACCACTCCAAGCGAAAGCCAAGAGCCCAGACTCCAGAGAAGGACGACGAGCAGGAGCGGTTCGACAAACGCGTCAGGCTAGCTCTTCAGCACAACCTGGACGTGCGGGACCAGAAGCAGATCTGTGGCCACACTGATCTGGGGGGCTCACCCTTCACAAAAGAGATCGAGCGCACCCCCTTGCCCAAAAAGTTCTCCGTCCCGCGGTTCGTCCCCTATGACGGACTGTCCGACCCATCCGCTCACCTCCGACACTTCTCCCAGAAGATGTCCATCTGGGGGAATGAGGGTCACCTGAACTGCAAAATCTTCTCCTCCAGTTTGGGTGACCTCCCCCTGAAGTGGTTCTGTTCTCTCCCAGAGAAGTCAGTTTCCAGTTGGAAGGAGCTCCAGCTCTCCTTCTTAAAGAAGTTCCAAGCTTACACCGTCGTCCCCAAGAAAGAAGGGGACCTCCTCGCCCTGAGAATGAAACAGGGTGAGACCCTCGCCAAGTTCGCCCAACGATTCTGGGCGGTCTACAGCCAGATCGAGGGCACCAGGGAGGAGATAGCAATCTACGCCTTCCAACATGCCCTGATCCCCGGTCACGACCTTCGGAAGGACTTGGTCGGGGACTCCCCAGAGTCCATGCCAGCGTTGATGTCGCGGATAAAGCGCTTCGTCGCCCGGGGGGAAGATGAGATCCGAGCCCGGGAAGAAGACGGGCGTCCGGAGCCCGAGCAGAAGAGCAGCCAGCCTCGGCAGAGAGGCGGGAGGCCCTTCCAGAAGCAGGAGCCCAAGCAGGCCTGGGTCTCCAGTTCGGCGAAGCCTGCGTCGTCCAGGTCTGGGGGCGCCTGGAAGCCCAGACCTCCCTCCAGCGCCAGTCAGAGCGTCAACGTCGTCTTCAAGGAGCCGATATACCGCATCCTGGCCAAGATAAGACCAAGCCGTTCTTTAAGTGGCCTCTGCCCTTGAAGCACGAGCCCACCTCCGGCAGCCGAAGCAAGCTCTACTGCTCCTTCCACAAGGGTAACGGGCACAGGACCGAGGACTGCAAGTCTTTGCAGTGGTACCTGGAGAAGCTGGCCGAGGAGGGCCACATTCCAGAGTTCGTCAAGGCAGGAGATGCCGGCGGCAGCGAGGGCCGAGTTCACCAGAGCGCAGCCCAGGATCCATACAGTGAGGATTCAGAGAAGATCATCAACGTGATCCATCTGGCGTCCTCAGCCCCCGCTCCCTCGTCTCGGGGCAGCTCCCAGGCCCGCGCCGAAGCCAGGCGGGCTTCGCACGGGAAGGAAGTAATGAAAGCCGAGCTCGCTCCGGCATCCAAGAAAGCCCGCCGCGACCGACCCACCATCTTGTTCTCAGACAGAGACCTAGAGGGAATCCAGCTCCCTCACAACGACCCCCTACTCCTCACAATGAAGCTGAGAGACTTCACAGTGAAGAGGATCCTCGTCGACTCAGGCAGCTCCTCCGAGGTCCTCTACTACGACTGCTTCAAGAAGATGAACCTATCGGAAGCAGACCTCACGGAGGTCCGTGCACCCCTGCTAGGGTTATCCGCCACGCCAGTCTATCCCAAGGGCAGGATCACCTTGGAGACCCGAGTTGGCGGAGCTTCCGTGTCGGCCGACTTCCTGGTCGTGGACGCCCCTTCTCCCTACAACGTCATTCTGGGCAGAACGTGGCTCCACAAGTTAGAAGCAGTCCCTTCTTCCCTCCACCAGAAGCTGAAGTTCGTCCTTGAGAACAAGGAGGGCAAGTTGGAAGTGGTTACGGTGGAGGGAGATCAGCAGCAAGCCAGGCAGTGCGTGCTGGCCGCAGTCCCAGCACTGAAGGAGCCAGAGCGCGTTAACCTCGCCGAGTTCGAGAAAGGCCTAGATGAAATCGGTCGTGATCCCGAGAAGAAGAGCATCGAGGACCTGGCCGAGGTCAGGCTGAGCCCGGCAGACCCAGACATGTTCTTCCTGGTTGGCACCCAGCTGCCAGACGAAGAGAGGGCCGAACTCTCACGGTTCCTGATGCAGAACGTCGACGTCTTCGCTTGGAGCCCAAGCGAAATGCCCGGGATTGACCCAGAGGTCATGTGCCACAAGTTAAACGTGGACCCCGACCACAAACCGGTAGTGCAGAGGGCCCGAAGGACAGGGCTGCAGCAGACAGATGCGGTCGTCGAAGAGATCGACAACCTGCTAAAGGCAGGAGCCATCCGGGAGGTCCAGTACCCGGTATGGCTAGCCAACACGGTGGTGGTCAAGAAGAAAACTGGTAAGTGGAGGGTATGCGTGGACTTCACGGACTTGAACAGGGCCTGCCCTAAAGATAGTTTTCCCCTTCCAAAGATTGACCAACTGATTGATGCCACCGCTGGTCACGACCGAATGAGCTTCCTCGACGCCTACAGAGGCTACCACCAGATCCCGCTCCACGAGCCTGACGAGGAGAAAACGTCTTTCATAACCCCCCGCGGCACTTACTGTTACAAGGTGATGCCCTTCGGGTTAAAGAACGCGGGGGCGACCTATCAGCGCCTCGTCACAAAAATGTTCCATGCTCAGCTCGGCCGAACGGTAGAGGTGTACATCGACGACATGGTCGTCAAATCGGTGCACTCCGGCGACCATCTGGCGGATCTCGGCCAAGTCTTCGACATCCTTCGCGCATACAAGCTCAAGCTAAACGCTTCCAAGTGCGCCTTCGGCGTAGCCTCTGGCAAGTTCCTTGGCAGCTTGGTAACGCGGAGGGGGATAGAGGCTAATCCGGACCAGATTACCACGATCCAGAGCATTCAGAGCCCCTCTACCACGAAGGAAGTCCAGAAGCTTACGGGAATGGCCGCAGCACTCAACCGCTTCATCAGCCGGTCATCAGATAAGTGCAGGCCTTTCTTTCAGCTTCTAAAGAAAAACTTGAAATTCCAGTGGACCCCCGAGTGCGACCAGGCATTGGCCGCGCTCAGAAACTATCTAATGTCGCCACCCTTACTCTCCACCCCAACTTCGGGGGAGATTCTTTATTTGCACCTTGCGGTCTCGGATCACGCAGTGAGCTCCGTCATCATCAGGGAGGACGAGGGAATTCAAAAACCAATTTATTATACGAGCAAGACCCTGCTCGATGCCGAGACCAGATACCTTCTATTGGAGAAGCTTGCGCTGGCCCTCGTCAGCGCCTCCCGCAAGCTCTCCCATTATTTCCAATCCCACACCATTGTGGTGATCACGGAGCATCCACTCCGTACAGTGTTCAAGAAGGCTGACTTTTCAGGGCGAATATCAAAGTGGGCAGTTGAACTGGGGCAGTATGATATACAGTACCGTCCCCGAACTGCGATCAAAGCCCAAATTCTGGCAGACTTCATCGTTGAGTTCGTCTCGCCTAATTCGGCTCCGACCCAGCCCGGAACGGCACTGGGGGGCACAGGGCACGAACCAGAGCTGACTGAGGTCGAGCAGCCTCCCACCTTGGCATGGAGGATCTTTGTCGACGGATCGTCAAGAGAGCTGGCGCCGGCATAGTTCTCCAATCGTCAGAGGGCCTTGTCATAGAGCAGGCCTTCACCCTGGACTTCAAAGCAACAAACAATGAGGCAGAGTATGAAGCACTGATAGCAGGGTTGAACAGCGCCCAAATCCTCGGAGCCCAGCACTTGGTGATCTTCAGCGATTCTCAACTGGTAACTAACCAGCTCGCTGGAGACTACCAGGCCAGGGACGACAGGATGGCGGCCTACCTAGCTCTTGCGAAAAAACTACTGTCTCATTTCCAGAAAGCCGAGGTCAGGCAAGTATCCCGAGATACCAACACGCACGCAGATGCGCTTGCAAACCTGGCCTCCGCCGTCGAAGCAGGGAAGAAAAGGACCATCGAGGTTGGGTCAATATCAAGGTCAAGCTTAGAACTCCATTCATCTCGGCTTATCCTCTGTGCTGATCCCGGCCCAAGCTGGATGGATCCAATCGTCTCCTACTTGAAGGACGACCGGCTCCCTGAGGACAAGGCTGAAGCCCACAGAATCAGACTCAAGGCTGCTCGATTCTGGCTCTCTCCCGAAGGCAAACTCTACAGGAAATCCTTCACAGGTCCATACCTCCAGTGCGTCCATCCGAGCAAAGTGGACGACTTCATGTATGAGATCCACGAAGGAATCTGCGGCAGTCACATAGGAGGCCGATCACTGGCTTACAGAGTAATAAGCCAGGGTTACTGGTGGCCCTACATGCAGAAGGACGCGCAGGTGTACGCCAGGAAGTGCGAGAAGTGCCAGAAGTTCTCCCACTCTCTCCACCAGCCAGCACAAGATCTGAGTCCCCTCACTAGCCCATGGCCCTTCGCTCAATGGGGCCTAGACATTGTGGGGCCTCTTCACCGAGCTCCAGGAAATAAGAGATGGCTGATAGTCGCCACAGACTACTTCACAAAGTGGATAGAAGCTGAACCGTTGTCCTCAATCACGGACAGGGACTCCAGAAACTTCGTTTGGAAAAACATCCTAACGAGGTTTGGCATCCCCAGGACCTTGATTTCGGACAACGGGGCTCAGTTCGACTCCAAGTCCTTCAAGGACTTCTTCCAAGAGCACGGCATTAGAAATCATTACTCCACTCCGGCATATCCGCAGAGTAATGGCCAGGCAGAAATCTCTAACAAAGTGATCCTGGACGGCCTGAAGAAGCGACTGGACAAGGCAAAGGGCAGATGGACAGAGGAGCTTCCGAGCGTGCTATGGGCATACAGAACAACTCCAAGGAGGTCCACCTCGGCAACACCTTTCTCTCTGGCCTACGGGATGGAGGCGGTCATTCCTTTAGAGATCGGCCTTCCCACCCTGAGGACAGAGCTGGTCGACCAAGGCCGAAATGACACGAACCTGGCGATGGAGCTGGAGCTGGCAGACGAGCGACGAGAAGCAGCAGCCCTGCGACTGACCGACTATCAGCAGCGGTTAGCCAGGGCATACAATCAAAACGTCAGAGAAAGAAGATTCTCCGTGGGAGAGCTGGTTCTAAAGAATACCTTACCAGCTGACAGAGAGCCAAACGAAGGAAAGCTGGCCCCGAACTGGCATGGCCCGTTCAGGGTAGTCTCACTGGCAGGAAAATCAGCTTACAAGCTCGAAGACTTAGAAGGCAAGCCACTGCCGAGACCGTGGAATGCATCCCACTTAAAGAAATTCTATTTCTAAAAGATGTAATGAATCTCAGAATCAATGAAAGTAGCTTTCGCCCTGTCATCAATTGTCATCAATCTGTCATCTCTCTTTGATCGACTTCGGCTACAAGGGTTAACAGCCCTGGAAAAGGCCTCGAGTTCGGACACTCGGCCAATTCCTAAACTCTGGGTTTTTACCCCTCTACAAGGGTTAACAGCCCTGGAAAAGGCCTTGAGTTCGGACACTCGGCCAATTCCTAAACTCTGGGTTTTTACCCCTCTACAAGGGTTAA
This sequence comes from Litsea cubeba, assembly GCA_012931725.1. Taxonomy (NCBI): domain Eukaryota; kingdom Viridiplantae; phylum Streptophyta; class Magnoliopsida; order Laurales; family Lauraceae; genus Litsea; species Litsea cubeba. The sequence goes on from CM022947.1 coordinate 13,137,256, forward strand.
CAGCCCTGGAAAAGGCCTCGGGTTCGGACACTCGGCCAATTCCTAAACTCTGGGTTTTTACCCCTCTCCAAGGGTTAACAGCCCTGGAAAAGGCCTCGAGTTCGGACACTCGGCCAATTCCTAAACTCTGGGTTTTTACCCCTCTACAAGGGTTAGCAGCCCTAGAAAAGGCCTCGAGTTCGGACACTCGGCCAATTCCTAAACTCTGGGTTTTTACCCCTCTACAAGGGTTAGCAGCCCTGGAAAAGGCATCGAGTTCGGACACTCGGCCAATTCCTAAACTCTGGGTTTTTACCCCTCTCCAAGGGTTAACAGCCCTGGAAAATGCCTCGGGTTCGGACACTCGGCCAATTCCTAAACTCTGGGTTCTTACCCTCTACAAGGGTCTACCGCCCTGGAAATGGTCTGGAGTTCGGACACTCGGGCGTTTCCTAAAGTCCGGGTTTATACACCCCCCAAAGACCGTTGCCGAACTCATGCTCTCATAGCCGAGGCCAGCGGAATGATGAATCCACCTCGGCGCGAGGCAGTTCATCTCGGCCAAAGCCAGCCATTTCGGCCAAGGTCAGTTTCCAAAGCCAGCCATTTCGGCCAAGGTCAGTTTCTTAGAAAGAAAGAGCTGGGCCAGCACTCAAACACAGAAAAGCATCACAAAAACACAAGTGTTCCAGAACAGTACAAGGAAAGTAAAAGAGAACGCGAAAGCACTGTACACAGTTTGAGTGATCACAAAATTCTTCATTTTTATTCATTGTAAACTGCTTCATTGCAAAGGTTACAGAACGAAAAGAAAAATACAGAAAGGAGGATCGCAGTCCTCTGAAAACAGAAAATAAAATGAAGGACTGGGAGACTCTGATCTTCACCGACTCTTCAGGCTGCAGGCTCGAAGACGCCGGATCGTTACCTGGAGGTTCTAAGGGATCCTGAATTTCACAGAGCTCTATAACACGCTATGGTTGGTCAGACCAAAGCGTTCAGGATCCCCTCCAGTTCGGAGGCCCTGGACCTCGCTGAGCTCTTCAACACCCTCCGGTCAGTGAGACCAAAGTTTGAAGAACCCCCAGGTCCAGCAGGCCTCAACTCCACCCTTAGTCTTACGATCCTGACACGGTGCAAGGGGCTCGCAGGGAGCTCGATGCCACACAAGACCCTGCAGGATCGCCAGACGCCCAGGACCCGACCATCCCGCAGTTGCAGAGGATTCCCCTGCAACCTGACCAGGGACGGCCGGCCATGAACCCGCGTTCAGAAAGCGCGTGGTCCACGGGAAGTTCCTTCAGAGAGCGCGCAGACCACGATGGGCTTCCCCCCTTGGAGAAAGCCGCCCACAGGCGCAGGGGTTCCCCCCGGATCGGCTGCTTCTGAACACCCACTGGGCATGGCTCCTACGTCTATGTGATTTAAACTATCCTAAGTTCTGTTCTTTTCATCGCCCATGGCGAGCCTATCGCCCCTACTTATAGGAAGAAGAAGGGCTCAATCTCCGAAGGAAGTTAAGGGGCGAAGTCTCCCACGCGTTACATGGGATGCACGCCTTCCTGCCTGTTGACCAGCGATTCCTGTGGCGCCACGTGGAGACGTCCGCCCGTTTCCCTCATCGGCAGTAACACCATGTTTACTGCTATTTATGATCTCCAGAATACGGAGAATCGGCACAGACAGCTATGAAGACCGTATGACTCTCTCTACCTCGATGGTCATGCGTCGCAGTAAAGGCATTCAATGCTATTCAATGTAGCGTCCAAGAACAAAAGAGAGAAGCCCGTTTTTCATTGATAGTAGAAAGTATTACAAGGCAGAAAGCAAAAATATTACAGATTAAAGACCACGCGAAGTGAAATGAGCCAGGCTACTGTGGTTTCGGCGACTCCACCAGGTCGATCACCATATCTGCTGAACCAGTGGCTTCGGCCGAAATCGCGACCTTGCTTGGAACGTCGCTGGCAGAAGGGGCTTCAACCGGTACCTCAGCCGAAGCAGGGGCAGAGGATCCCTCACCTTGAGGCACGGCCGAAGCGTCGCTGGCGACCGGGGCATCGCTCGGGGCCGGGGCAGCTGGAGCGTCGTCGGCAGCAGGGGCGACTGCAGGAGCTTCGTCAGGGGCACTTTCAGCCGCAGGAGTGGAGCTCGGCTCAGGAGCCGGGTCCGAGTACTTCGGCAGGTCCCGGTAGACAGGGTGGTCTTCAGGGACCCCCGCACGTCTCAGTGCGGCCAGGCATCCTTCCTCGAACAGGATGGCGGTGATCTCCTCCACTTGCTTCTCATACAGCTCAGTGGCGTGATCCACCCCATCCTGGAAGGCGGACTGGGCCTCGGACAGAAGAGAGGCCTTCTCTTTCTCCAGCTCGGCGTTCGCCGTCTTCAACTTCGCTGTTTCGGCTCGCCCAGCCAGCACTTCCCCGCGCAGCCTCGTCCCCTGAGCCGTCGATTCAGCCTTTAATCTGGCCAGCTCCGACTACAGCTCGGCGGTCTTTTTTTTTCTCGCCCAGACCTCGCCCTTCAACTGATTAGCTCTCGACGTGAGCTCGGCGACATCGGTCAGGGCCGATGCCAGCCGAACAGACTCTTCAGCGCTGGCCTTCTTCAGCCCCTCCATCCCCTTCCGCTACTCTTCCAGCTCCTTCTTCAGCTAATCCCTCTCGGACTCCAGCTGAGTGACCCGTGCAGCGTTCCTATCACTCCGTCCCACCACGGTCAGGAGCCTCTGCACGTTCTGCAAATGGAGAAAGATGGGTCAAGCTGGGGCAGTCGAGCCAAATCACTTGGAAGGAAAACACTGAAAGCACTTACCAGGAGGTTAGCCTGAATCGCTGAGACCATCAGGCTCTCGTTATCGAACCTCTTGTGCGTCTCCATGTCCCGCGGCAGAGCGCAGACCTTGGCGAGAGCCCCGATGACATCGGCGTTCCCTAGCAGCCGATCCTCGACGTTCAGAGGCTTACCGGGCTGCGTTTCCATCCTCGGCCTCCATGGCGCTGGGGCAGTTCGGGGTCCGGAGGACGACCCAGATCCTTGCCCCGCCGAGATGGTGAGCTCGCGAGTCGTCCCGCCGGACGGCCTGCCGGCCGGCACGCTCTTCTCAGCTGGTGCACTCTTCTCAGCCGGTGCACTCTTTTCAGTTGGAGCCTTGACTCCGGGGGCCCGCGCAGGGGTTTTGCCCTTCGGAGGCTGTTCGGCCCCCAAGTCCTTCTCCCCCGCCTTGGACTTCTTCCTGGGCGGGGACCCCTCCTTCGAGCGATCCGGCGAGCGTCGCCGAACTCCCCCGCTCGGAGCGGGGACAGGAGCAGAAGAAGCGCCAGCACCCCCCGAGCCCGAAGCTGAGCGGGTACTGGCAGATGATGGCGCCCCAGAGGATGAGGACCTCAGCCTGAACTTGGCCGCCAGGTCCTTCACTACTGGCTCCCTTGAGCTTCCCTCCATACCTTCTTCTCTATCGGAAGAATAAGCGTCCACAATCTGCGTCAGGTTCGGCGGCTCCGAACTAGAAGTGGACGCTTCGGCACCAGACGCAGCTCGGCTCGCAGCAGGAGCGGGCAAAGGGATCCCGGCAGGCACGGCAACGGAGACGGTTGGACGGTCAGGGTGCGCTTCGTCCACCTCGGGTACCCCGGTCCTCTGGTAGTGACCACGGTATCTCGGCGTGTATCCGAGCAGCTTCCAAGCTGACCTGGTCTCGTGCCCCTTGTACCTCTCAACCTTGTTGATGTCGTCGGTGTTCCTCTTCCAGCCTTCACTCGCGCCTGCCTCTGCACAACAAAAAGTTAGAGTGTCAGTTCGGCTTCATCGAGATCAAGCAAAACAGGTAAGAGAAAGGGAGCGGTGTTTACTTGGGACGGTCCCGGGGCGACGTGGGACCATCAGCCTCCTGCTTTCGCCAGCGCCGAACTCCCAGTCCCCCGACACACAGAAGAAGGCTTCTTCGGCATTCTTACTTGAATCTTCCAAGGCCAGGACGAAGCCTCTTCGCTGCGGCTTCACCCGGAGATAATATTTCCCTTCCCCAGCCTTGCAGATATCGTAGGTGTCCTCGATATCATGGACACCTAGGTCGGTCCCCAGAATCTCATTCAGCTTCGCCGTGCCCATGATGACCTTATAGCCATTGGGCATCAGCTGGCACGGGGTAAGGGACCAGGTACTGAGGCAAGCTCTAAGTAGAGGGTGCAGGGGAAATCTGACCCCGCCCTCGATCACAGAGATCAGCGGGAACGGCATCCAGCCGCAGGACCAGCGCATCGTGGCATAGTCGACGGAGTCCGCCGGCTTGAGGAGGACTCCCTCCGGGATACCAAAAGCGGCCCTAAATCTGGCTATGCCCTCTTCAGTATCTAAATCGAACCTAGGGGTGCCCATGTCTAAAAAAGGGGTGACAGCGAAAGCTAAACCCTAAAAGTCATAAAACCCCAAAGAAAAGCTAGACAGAGGCACGAAGCAACTTACAGAGACAAAGGGGCAACTCAAGAACAGGTCCGAGCACGTCCTATGGTCGTCCTCGCTAGAAAAATCTCGAGCAGTAGAGCAGAAATCAAAGACGAAGGCGAAGGCGAAAGGAAATCAGAAACAAGAAAGGGAAATGGCAGCCCTATTTATGGAAAAAGGAACCATCGGCGCGCACCACTCTCGAAATTCGAAAGGACGGACTTCGCGATCCACGCCCGTTCCATCGATAAGACAGCGCAACCAGTGAAGAGACTACGCGTGTAGCCGTCGATTCGCTTCCCAGGACCAATAGGGCAGAGCAATTACTGCTTCAGAAGAGTTGAAACGACACCAGACAATGATCGCCGTATCCCCAGACGAGTTTTTTAGCTTCCGACCGCCAAAGGCTAGGACGCTTAAGAGGTCAAAAGCTAGGGGGCAATTGTGTGGGAAGATTTCCGGGACTCAGGGTTAAGCTAATCACAGCCATCAGATGAGACTAAGCACTCTCACGTGCCATCCGCGTGCCATCCACGTGGCACCATTCTCACCTCGGCTAGCGGGGCAGAGGCCTCAGCCGAAGTCAGACAGCTCCAGGCCACTAGCGCCGAGCTCGGCTACCCGATGTGCCCATCTCGGCTGAGAGCTCCATCCTGGCTGAAGGAGCCGGGACGAAAGCCGAGACACGAAAGGACTTCCACTCGCACCGCTCATCCCCCACGTCATCAGGCACGTGGAGGAATAGGGGGCAAGCCAGTAACACAAGTGCGACATCCAGCCGTCCACAATCTTCGCCAGATCCCTGATAGGGCGGCATCCAGCGGCTGAGGCCACATCAGGGCAGGGCCCGAGGGCAGATCCGATGGTACCCCTACCGCCAAAGGCGTCTAACACGATCTGGCCCAACAAGACGCGCATTAAATGCGACGTGGGCTGATCCGACGCGCATTTAATGCAAAGTGGGCTGGATTGGACCGCATTAATTGCAACGTGGGCTGATCATGACTTCCCAGTCGAATCATGAGACCCATGCCAAGATATCGTCCAAGATATCTTCCAAATCGTCTATAAAAAGGACTGCATTTCACATGCAAGGTACGCACAACCCAACTCAAAGAGCCGTTACTCTGCCTCTCTTCTTCCTCTCCTTCCATTGTTCCAGTTCCTTCACTGACTTTGGCATCGGAGAGCCTTGCGCCGCCCAGGCCAGGGTCCTCTGACCGTGTGTTCTTCTCTTTCAGGCTTTCGGACGGCACCCAGTCGTCTCCATCGTTGGATAAGTCCTCTAAGGCTCCCCAGTTATTGTGGGTCATTATTTTTTGCACCTACAATTCCTACCAATATTAAAGATATTCTTTTAGGCTAAATCATATCATGAGATATTTAATAAATATGAAGCACTCTATACATAGTCATCCGGTAAGGCCCTTATTCGGTTGTGTGGTAATGTGGGCCATACTTCTAGGAATCCAAATAGTCCATATGACATTATAGGTACCTAGCTCTATAAAATGATAGTCACGCATTAAATATTTTATTCATGCTTTTCATTTCATTTCACTTCACTTGACTTTAATAGTAAAATGTCAAATGGGCCCAAGTGTCCATGATTTTCCATTATGGAGGATTTACTATACTTTGCTACGCTTTCCTACATGATATCAAGGTATCGAAATAGGGAGGAGTGGTAACCCCTTATTCATCTTTATAGGATTCCTTAAGATATTATTTTAGAGTAAATTATCTCCGTGAGATATTTGATAAATATGTAGCACTCTATATATATATATATGTTCGTCTAGTTAGGCCCTGATGTACTTGTGTGGTCATGTGGGCTATACTTCTAGAAACTTAACATTTCACTTTATCTGGAACAAAAGAAAGGAAATAGTGTTAGTGCAGTTGGAAGATATGAATAAATATGATGATGATAAAACGAATTGAGTACAAAAAATCTACAGATTCTCTTCTTTCAACATAGAGCTTCTCTTCTTTCATTTTCTATCATTTGTGTTAACAGTATGCTTCAATAACTTTTACTTCCTTTCTAATTTATATTATCATCAATCTCAATAATAATCTATACAAAGACATAACTATTGCCTTAATACTGTCTGTCATTCCAAACTAGAAATGTTTGGATGTAGATTTAAGATACTGACTTTCAAATTTGTGGCAATCTGAACACATGCATGGTTCTTTATCACATGGATGGACTGGCGCTCTAGGATAAGCCCGAATAAATAGCATATACCAGATAGAAAAGAGAAGGAAAGATGGATGAGGGAACTTTTTATTTTTTGATAAGTTTGGTAATTTTACTTGTCAAGTAAAGTAAAGTCAAGTAAAGTTAAGCATCAAATCAAAAGCACTTTAATTTAAAACTTCCTCTATCTTTTTCAAAAAAAGAAAAAAAAACAACTACCTTTATTCACTAAAAGACAAAAAAAACTTCATTTTCCCGTACAAAAAGTAAAAAATAATCCATCCAAAAACAACTAAAAATAAAATACTATCATAACCTACTTATATTTTATTTCTTCTTTTTATTTCACTTCACTTCACTTTATTTTAAAAGTAAGATTACCAAACGAGCCAGGGAACTTGTGATATCGTTTGAGATGGGTAAGCTTGGTCTAGACAAGAAAAGCATTCCTTCTTTGTCATTTTTTCAAAGTGAGCTCATAAATGCACACTGGAAATCTCTTTCCACACACTATAATTTTTAATGACTAATATACCCATGTGGTAAATTACCTAAAATGACATCTATCAAAATCTCTCTTCCTCCCCAACTTCTTTCTACACTCACCCACCATAAACTAAGAGTAAGAGGGAGAGGGAGAGTGGGCGGCGGGTCGGGAGGGAGACAGAGACAGAGACAGGGAAAGGGAGAGGGCAGGGGCGGACCTAGGTGTAGGCCTATATTATATATGATTTAATTAATTTATATATTAATTTTATAACAAGTCCCCCCTCCCCTAATTGTTTGCACAAAGTAAAAAGAAAAAAAAGAAGAGGTACAAATCGGCGCTTCATCTCCTCGACTCCTCGTCTGCTTATTATTAGTTCAGTTTTGCATCATCGACTTTCACATGAGTCTTTTAAAATTGACGACATTTGCCAGTTGATAGAGAAGTTTTATCCCCAAGAAGATCATGAGAAAATGCAGCTGAAAATACAACTGAACCATTATGAGCATAATGTAGTTCGACGTAAAGACTTTAAAGATTTGCCTACTGTTTCTGTACAGTGCCAATGGTTGATAAGGACTAGAAAATCAACAGTCTACCAATTTTTTTTTAGAGTGATCGTGCTTGTGCTTGTGCTTACTCTTCCAGTCTCCACTGCAACTACTGAACGATAATCTTCAACCATGAGCCTTATTAAAACCAGATTTCGCAGCAAAATGGAGGATGAGTTTCTCATAGACTCTTGTCTTGTGTACATTGAGAGGGAAATTGAGGAGAAGTTTAGCACATAATTAATCATTGAAGACTTTCAAGATTTAATAGAACGTCGAGTTCCATCTTGATGGATTATGGAAGTTGGAATGTACTAAAATATAATTATTTATGTCAGCTAGATCCTGTTTTTATTTTTAATGCGAAACTTAGTATTTGATTTTAATATATTTATCATGCTTATCATGCTTGAACTTGGAGATATATCCAGAAAAAATATATAAAAATATTAGCTATCTTTATTTATTAAAAAATATTTATTTAAATTTGCGCCCCCCAGATGAAATCTTGGGTCCGCCCCTGGGAGAGGGAGAACAGGCGGGGGCAGATGGAGGCAGAAGGGAGAGTGAGGGTGGGAGAGGGAGAGAGATGGGCAGGGGGCAGAAAGGGAGAGAGAAAAGGAGAGCATCACTCCTCTACCAGTCTCTCAAACATAATTAAAAAAAGAAGAAAAAAGAAAAAGAATAACTAAATATATTAGCATCAATGCGTGCTGGAGAGGATTTTTGTAAGGTCACAAAAGCAATAGTCACAAATAATATAAAGGAGAAATTTAAGCTACGAGACATACCAAAGCTCAACAAATAAGGGTTTTCTTACCCCACACGTTTGGTAATTTTACGAGTAAAGTAAAGTCAGGGTAAGTCATCTTACACATCAAATCAAAAGTACTTTTTACCAAAATTCCCTCCAACTTTTCCAACAAAAAGTAAAAAAACAATTACATTTATTAACTCAAAGACAAAAAAACTACATTTTCCATACCAAAAGTCAACAATATTCAATCTCAAACAACTAAAAACAAAATACCATCATAACCCACTACATATTTTATTCATACTTTTTATTTCACTTCACTCAACTTTATTTTAAAAGTAAAATGCCAAACGTGGGCAGGATAGAGCCTGATTTTGAAATGCTTGCTTCTTCAGGTTGGGCTATGTTAGGGGGTGTTCATGGGCTGGGCCATCACACTTAGGGCTGGCTTGGACATAAAAACTGGACTGAATAGTATTTGGGCCGGGCGTAGATTAAGTGATGGACAGCCCAAAGCTAGGCTCAGCCCACCCACCTAAACAATCCTTGAAATTAAGTGTGTGTGTATATATATATATATATATTCCAAATAATTGGTAGAAAAGCTCTGTTCAGCCCGGCCTAATTGATTAAATGGTAGGTTTGGGCCAGACTTTTTTGGTCGGTGTTGGGCTTGGGCCTATCTTTCTAAGGTCTGTCCAGACTTGGCATGCCTCAACCTGGCCCGGCCCACAAACTCCCCTAGCTATGTAGGCTCACTGAGGGTTTTGGCTTAGCCTGGGCAAACCCCAACCCAGCCCTTTGACGGCCCAACTTAAAGTTGTAATAAAAGTGTATTTAAATTGTAAGATCCTTTTGAGTTTTGACCCACCGGGCCGAGCCCTTTGATAGCTCCACTTATGGGAGAAAATCTTCTTTAATGCAACCCAGCCCTTTGACGGCCCAACTTAAAGTTGTAATAAAAGTGTATTTAAATTGTAAGATCCTTTTGAGTTTTGACCCACCGGGCCGAGCCCTTTGATAGCTCCACTTATGGGAGAAAATCTTCTTTAATGTTATTCTTACTTTAGTACGTGATAATGATCTGTGGAAGCTTTCTTAAGATTAATAGTTACCTTCTCCCTTAACCCTCACCAACATGATAGTTCCTTGATGTCTCACCATATCCTAGAGTCGATGAATAGCTAAAATAAACTTAAATTGCAAGACCCTTTTAAGTGGCTTAAACCTTAGCACTTTTATGATTGCAAGGACATAAACCAATTGACTACATATAATTTATGTCAAGTTTGGTTAAAAATGAAGATCAAAGGTGGATTTTAAAAATGAGCATCAAATAGCTTTACCTTTTATGAAAATAAAATCAAAAGTAGGCGAGGAATGAATTACTAGGGATGATGGTTGGGTAGTAAATAACAAAAAGTGAAAAACCATTCACTTTTTATACAAAAAGTCAAAAAAATTCATTATCAAGCCACTAAAAATAAAAATATCATTATTATCCCCTTATATTTTATTCTCTTTATTTGAGGTTTCACCTCACTCCACTCTACTTGATTTAGGAATAGTGTGCTTTATGTAGGACCAGTGTGCTTATGAGTACACATTATCATGCGCTCATGATGCTGCTGACTATAAGATGGGACGCGATGATGTGCGCCATTCTGTGATATGTAGCCATTGCACTTGTGAGCGCACGGGTAACATGCACTTGTGACCACACCTAGGGAACCCCATTCCGTTTTCATGCATTTTAATACAAACAAACATGCCCAATGTTATATAGATTTGCTCTTGGATGTCTTACCGTAAGTGCCCAGAGCGCGGGGCGGGGGATGGAGCGGGAGCGGTGAAATGCTAAATTTTAAAATAATCATATGTCCAATTTTAAAATAATATGTCCAGCCTCCAGAGCGCCTATACAATATAGTGCTTGTGGGTTTATAAACAATTAATTAATGGGCACAAATATATCTTATCCATATATTCTCATATCAAAAAAGGAGGAAAAAAATTTAACCTTACAATTTGATCATATAAAATAGATAATAAGTAATAAGTGAAAAGAAGTTTCTTCATTCAAAAGAATAAATGTTAAGCTTACAAAAAAAAGAAAATGCACAAGAAACTAAATATTCCACGCGGTCCGCTCCATAGTTTGTCGAACCGTGCTCCAAGAACGGTCGAACCGCGATCCGAAGATGGATCCGTTCCGAAAATGCTGATCCGCATTTTTGGAGCGGGATCAAGAAAGCGAATAGGAGGTTCCAGACACTAAGTTCATACCATATAATAGATTTGATGAATAGTTAAAAGTAAATGAGGTCTGGATCGTTTCTGACAGATGCACCGGCCCAAATACATCCCAACTTGTGACGACTTTACTTCTTTACATAATAGACCCAACCCGTGATAGGTATATATATGGGTAAGGTGAGCTTTGATATTTTCTTATTTTAGAAAAAAATATATTTTTTTTCTACCATGCGAAGGGCTGAATTCAAACTTGTGACCTGACAATCTTATAAATTAAGACCTACCAATTGTGTTACATCAGTGTTTCATAAAACATGTAATAATCTTTAAATTATATAACTTGGACCAAGGGAGTCAAGTGCACCCAAAATCGGAACCCATTCCAAATCTAATTTAGGGGAAAGTCTGAAAATTCTTAAATGCCTTGAACCCAATAGACCCACCATCGAACCCATCTCTAATAGGAGCAACTCCATTAGAAGTGATTCAAGTGATCAATGGCTCCCGAATTGGACTAACCATTCTATTTTGAGTGACATTAAAGAGGTTTTTGTTGATTTTGATGTTCTTGTTTTCACTCGTATTCCCACGAGTCTGAGTAGTTTTGCACGTAATTTAGCCGAGAACTCTTATAAGATGGGTAATTTTGTGGGTTGGGAGGGTCCTAATTGCATTTCTGGATGGTATCTGTTTTGTTGTTGTTTTTTATTCTAATGAAAGTTTCGCATCTCAGGACAGAGTGCCCTTTTTAACACAACCCATTGCCATCCATGTGAACCTTAACAATCTCTTCAACACGTTTTAATCATGTGAGTGGATCATTTTCACCTTCTAATGGCCATTTGAAGCGTATCCACCGTTGATCCATTCTTCTTGATCTGTGTAATCAATTGACAGATCACGACCATTCAAACAAATCGATTGTTTCAATGCATTTTACAAGAGGATGAGTCATGAGGAGAATCGGGATCCTATGAGTGGGTCTATGCATGGTGAATGTGAGTGGACCAGTCAAGGTTTGCCATGTCACCACGGGCAGCTCATTCCCGCATGCATGCCGGGCTGCCTTCGGTGAAATGACGGACCGTGAATAGTCCACTCAAGGTCACCAAGAGATTTTACCTGATCAGATCCAGACTCGTCATTAGGCACGCCTAAAAGGATGCTCCTCCCTTTCCGAAAAACTCTCCCTTTTGACCTCCTAACGAAATAAAATAAGAGAGACAGACGCATTTCTATATGTTGGTCTCTCACACATGATCCATAAACTTATTTCCACGGATCATGGCCCTGCCTAGATGGTATTATCGATTGGACTATATTTTGATTGGATCCCGACCGCTGTTCCGTCCAAACACGGAAACCTATTTAGACGAATCAGGATGCACCACGCGTGAGACCGCCGCCACCTCCGTCCCCCTGCGTGTCAACCCCTGATTCGTCCTACCAAACAGCGATCCTCTTCCATTTTAATTCCCAGTCCTTAAAAATAACACAACAACCACACTAAAGATGCCTTTAAAATACAATATCACCATCTCACACTGCCTTCAAAGTCTAAAAAGAATCCCTCCTCACCATCTCAGATCTCCCCAACCATGGCTGGATCAAGCAACAGTGAGCAAGCAGCCACCACCCTCCCTCTCACAGGCCGGGTCGCAATTGTCACCGGTGCCTCCCGTGGCATCGGTCGCGCCATAGCCCTCCACCTTGCCTCCCTTGGTGCAAACCTTGTGCTCAATTACGCCGCAAATGCAACCCAAGCTGATCTCCTTGCATCAGAAATAAACTCACTGCCAACGCACTCCCCTCACACTCGCGCTATCGCAGTCCAGGCCGATATCGCCAATTCAGCTCAAGTCAAGAACCTCTTCGACCGTGCTGAAGAAGCATTTGGCACACAGGCACACATCCTGGTGAACTGCGCCGGAGTCATTGACTCAAAATACCCAAATTTAGTACGCACACTGGAAGAGGACTGGGACATGACCTTTGGTGTAAACACCAAAGGCGCATTCCTGTGTTGTCGAGAGGCCTCCAACCGCCTGGCACGCGGCGGTGGGGGGAGGATCATATCAATCTCTTCTTCTACTGTGGGTGGGCTTCCCCCAGGGTTCGCCGCCTATGCGGCTTCCAAGGCCGCGGTCGAGACCATGACAAAGATCCTAGCTAAGGAGTTGAAGGGTACTAGGATAACCGCGAATTGTGTGGCACCTGGGCCTATCGCGACTGATATGTTCTTCTCTGGCATGGGTGATGATGATGTGAAGAGGTGGTGGATGAGTGTCCCCTAGGTCGAATGGGGGAGCCAAAGGATGTTGCCCACATTGTTGGGTTCTTGGCCACTGATGCAGGGGAGTGGATCAATGGCCAGGTGATCCGCGCCAATGGTGGAACAGTTTGAAAGTAGTAGTGTCAAGTTGTTGATGTAGCCTTACTTCATCTATTTAGGTTTTTTCTTTCTATATATTCTTCGGGTGTGAATGAAGATATCCAATTCCTAAGATCTTGTATAAGTGAAACAGCTAATATGAGTGATCCCAGGTCTGTGTGGGGACTGGGGATGTGTGTGGGGATTGGGGAAGTAGTTTTATATAAAGTATGTGTCTTTGTGCCGTTTGAATGAGTGTTTGATAAAGTCCCTTTCCACCATGTCTGGTTCTTTGAAAGAAGATTGTGAATTTTATGACAAAGAAGTTGTAAGTTTCTACTAGCTTTGCAATTTTTGGATGTTAGATATGAGTTTTCTAGGATCCTAAAACAACATTGAGCCAGAGATTGTAACAGAGCTCTATCATCAGTGGACTTAGAACAAGATGTATGAAGTTTGTGAGGGTCATGAGATTCTTATAGTTTGGCGATTGATTTTATGTCTCTGGGAGGAAAAGAAATTATAGATATGCAAATGTCAAATTTTTGAGGAGGAAGGAATGTAATAAGAGTTCATTCAGACATTTTATCAAACATGTCAGTTCATGAATCTATAGTGGGTACGTTTAGAATGGAATTGGCTTAGGAGTTAGGGGATTGTTAAGCTGGGCTTTTGACCCACGAGACTTTAAAAAACTCAGGGCCCATTTTTTTCATCTTATTGGATCCTTGGAATTCTAAGGCTTGTTTTTCTAAAACTAAGGCTTGTTTTTCTTAGAAGATCATTACCAGGGGCGGCCTTGAGTTTTCGGGGGCCCTAGGCGAGTTCCTAAAGTGTGGCCCTATCCGTATACCCACCGATAAATGATAAAAAAATAAAAGACAATTTTTTTTATTATTTGATCGAAAATTAAGTCTAAATTCCTTACCTACTCTTACCGAATCAGAATTGTGTTTCATATTAACCAATTAACACCAAGATTCAATTACAAAAACTAAGCACTACTGAAAAACTACTAGTCTTCTTGCATTTCTAGCTGCGAAATCACTAATTAAGTCTTCATAATCAAGCTTTTCTACCAAAGACTTTTCAATAGATAACATAGCCAATCCATTTAATCTTTCTTGGGACATGGTTGATCGAAGGTAAGATTTGATCAACTTTAGCTTTGAAAAGCTTCTTTCTGCAGATGCAACGGTAACTGGTATAGTCAGCAAAATTCTGTATACAATCCATGCATTTGGAAAACAATTATCTCGTGACTTCAAATGATTTAGTACGTCGATTGCTTTCTTTGCATTATCTGGTAAAGATCTCTCATGATTCTTAACTCCGAAAATAAATCTGCTCCATCAATATCAGAAACACCATCATGTTTCAAAAATTCTTCAAGATTGTTACAAGAAGCCTTTAAAGTATCTAAATTTGCAGACTTTAACTTCTCCAAATCAAACAAGAACCCAAAAATTTTCTCATACACTTCGAATTGCTCAAACCTACTCTTGAACGAAGAAAGAGCTTGGTCTACTATAAATAAGAAGTAGTTAACTTGAAAAGATTCTTCAGTTGATTGTGTCACCTCTTCACTAACATTCTCATCGAACTGTTTTTTTCTACGAATGATCCGTCTTTCACGAAAAATAGGTTGAATTTTCATCGTAGTTGCAATGTCCTTAGCTTCTGCCATGGCTTCTTTGAATCCAGATTCTCTATACTTTTCAAAAATAGAAATAAGTCTTTTCAATTCATGTATGGCCATATCAATTTGCATGTCTTCAGTTTGAAAGTTTTGCTAACAGAGTTAACAGCAAAAAGTAAATAATGCCAAATTAGCATAGCAAGCAAAAACTCAAAAATTTCAATTTCATGTATCGCTAGTGACTCGGCTTCACTCTTTGTTTTAGGATCATCACTATTTTCGGCTAAGTAAACCAAAGCATCTCTTATTTTCGGAGCTTGATGTCTAACTGCACGAACACTGTCCACACGGCTCTCCCAACGTGTTGCTGACAATGACTTTAGCGATAGACCTGACTTGGGCTTCACATCTTTGACATGATCTTTAAACACTTTCCACCTCTTTGTAGAAGACGAAAATAATGAATAGATCCGTTGTACCACTCCAAAAAAGGATGTAGCTCTTGAACAAGAGTTAGCCATATCACAAAGAGCAAGATTCAAACTATGACAACCACATGGGGTGTATAAGGCTCTAGGATTTAGTTCAAGTAGTCTACTTTGAACTCCTTTGTGTTTTCCTTTCATATTAGATCCATTATCATACCCCTGCCCTCTTATATCACCAATATCAAGCTCAAGTGTGTTCAAAACATTTTTGAGTGCGTCAAATAGGCCCAGTCCTGATGTGTCATCCACAATCAAAAATCCTAAAAAGAACTCTTCAATCTTTGGTGCACTTGATGTAACATCCACAAATCGAATCACAAGCGACATTTGCTCTTCATGACCAATATCTGGTGTACAGTCAAGTATTACTGAAAAATACTTGGCTTCTTTGATTTTCTGGACAATAGCCTTTTCACCTCACTTGCTAACAACTCTATCAATTCATTTTGAATCTTGTGACCAAGATAATGATAATGAATTTCCTTACTTTGAATGCGCCGAAGGTGCTCTTTCAGTATTGGATCAAATTCAGCAATCATTTCGATTATACTTAAAAATATCCCATTCTTCTCCTGATAAATCTTCTCATTTTTTCCACGAAAAGCCAAATTTTGTTTAGCAAGTGCTTTCACTACAGCAAGTATTCTTAGTAACACTTGTCGCCAATGTTCCCTCTCTCTGCTGATTTCTTCTTGCACTTTTCCATCAATTGTTTCATTCTTGTCAAATCTCTTCTTTAGTTCATACCAACTATTCCAATGAAGAAGGTGTTCTGGAGATGATTGATGCTCTGAAAGCCTTCTACTTAGGTTATGCCAGTCACAATATCCTTCACTGTCCAATTGAGAAGTGTTCCCATGTTGCTTGAACAACTTACAACAAAACAAAAGACCTTATCCAAAGAAACAGAATATATGAGCCATGTTCTATCATTTTCAAATCCATTTGGCATTATGCGAGTGTAATGCTTCGAAGAGAAATGTCTGCCAAGGTGATCTCTGGGAAAATCGATATTAGTAATTCTTATAGGACCCTTTTCGACAAGTAAATCTCTATAATTTTGACCAATCTTGTCCCAATTTGCTGGATCAAAGTAGTCTACAGCCAAAACATTATCATTCATCGGCAAAGGTTCAACATTCTCATTCACCAAAGGTTCTACATTTTCATTCACCAAAGGTTCTACATTTTCATTCACCAAAGCTTCAATACTTTCATTCAATTCATGTTCTTCATTACCATCGTCATTCCTTTCTTCAACGTCGACCAAAGTTTCATTTGAACTTTCTACTTGTCCATTTTTACCAAAAAACTTAAGTATATCTCCTCTTTGAGATTGAGCAACATCGTCTAATCTTTGTTTCTTTTTCCTTTTCTCATAGCCAGAAGGATATTTTCTAGTCGGGGGCATGATGTAAGTAAAATTTCTTTCTTTTTTTTTTGCTAGTGGGCTGGGTTCAGGTTGAGCCCGCACTGAAATCAGGTCGGACCTGCAGCCCTGCAGGCTGGGTCCAACTGTCCAAGGAGATAAGGCAGAGGGTTTGAGCCACGTGTGGGAGCCTGGAGAGAGCCCTTTAAGCCATAGGGATGCGTGCAGTGCAGATTGCAGAAAGCAAGCCAAAATAAATATTATACCTGATGACTGATGTAGTGACTAGTGAGAAGTGACGAGTGTCTTTGTGACTGATTGACTTTTTCACTCTGTCTAGTTGATAACCAAGAAGAGAAAACGCCAAAACAGAGAGGTCATCAGGTGAGACTTGAGAGCCTAGAGGAGATCGCCAGATGGCCCAGATCCGATCATCGGAGGAGAGTGTGGGAGCCTCAGCGATGGAGGTGGAACCGTGGAATCTGGGTCTGCCTCTGGCCGCTGGGCGCTGGCGTCTGGCGAGTGGAGTGGCGACTGGCGATGGGCCGATGGCAGATGGGGCTGGAGCCTGGAGCGGGCGCCGGGCTGCTGCTGCTTTCTGGTTCTTTTTTTTTTTTTCTTCTGCTGTCTGCTACTTCTGCTGGGTGGGATTTGGTCCTAGAGGAGATCGCCAGATGGCCCAGATCCGATCATCGGAGGAGAGTGTGGGAGCCTCAGCGATGGAGGTGGAACCGTGGAATCTGGGTCTGCCTCTGGCCGCTGGCGTCTGTCGAGTGGAGTGGCGACTGGCGATGGGCCGATGGCAGATGGGGCTGGAGCCTGGAGCGGGCGCCGGGCTGCTGCTGCTTTCTGGTTCTTTTTTTTTATCTTCTGCTGTCTGCTACTCTGCTGGGTGGGATTTGGATGACGCTGGCGAGTGGCGATGGCAGATGGGGCTGGAGCGTGCAGCGGTCCTTCTCCTTCTTCTGGCCGGCCCTGCTTCTATTTCTTTTTTCTGGTTCTTTTTTTTTTTATCTTCTGCTGGCTGTTGGGTTGGATTTGGATGAGGCTGGAAGGGACGAAGGGGCTTTTGACAAAGGGATCAGAATCAGATGAGCGAAACATGGTCTTCTTCCCGAATGGATCGTGTAAGATTGGTGATTTAGTATCGGCAAAGGGGTTTTTTTGATGAGATGTTAGGGTAGGGGTTGCAAACCAGAGTTTTTTGCTTACACGGCAAGGATTGTTGGTGAATTGAAACTTGGTTCTGTGTTTGGAGGGGCGGCTGGGGTTTGAACTGTTTGGGTGTGGCGGTGGGAAACAATATAATCAGACCGGATTTTCCGGCCTGACTGCCCAATTCCAGCGTCATTCAGGCCGGAAAATCCGGTCTGACGATTTTGGGTAGGATTTCTACGGTGATTTTGGGCTGGATGCTGAGATGGTTTGTGATTTTTTTTGTTGATTTGGGGCCCCTAATTAGATGCCAAATTTGGGGGCCCCAGGCGGCCGCCTGTGTTGGCTGTGCCCAGGGCCGGCCCTGATCATTACAAATGGAAAGAACAAGGATGAAAGTCCAAAATAATGTCTCACTTAATGAAAAATGAATCAAGGGAAGATGCGAAAATATATACAAACCTAGCCATCACCCTCGTCCCTAGAAAGTCAAGGTCCATTTACTTCTCTACCTCCACCTCATGGGCATGCTTGTCTAGTGTTTTCATGAGTTTACTAGAGTCAAGAGTGTAATTTTTATCCTTTCTCAAGAATGTTTTTCACATATATCGAGAAAAATAATATTGCTTTTGATGCTTCTCTTTTTTTTTTTTTTTTGAATAGCGTTCACACCAAAGATAAAAGAGATTTTCTATTGAAAAATCTCTCACTTTTCCTTACCATTTCTACAGAGAAATAGTTACACTTTTTTTTTTTTCATTCAACCTAAATCTCTTTAATATTCTTTTGTTGGAACCTCATTGACCATAAAATTTTATGAATTTATATATAAACAGAAAACTATCTTATGTTTGATTTGTATTATAAATGACATTTTCCTCTTGAGAGCTTGCCAAGAGGAGTTCCATTACAAAAACTCAAGATCCACTTGCAAAGTGGTATGTTAGGAGGCCCATTAGCCACCAAACTCAAAGAGTCATTGATTGGCAAGCCACCAAAAAGTCCAGATCATCTTAGTACTTGGAGAAAGGTTGAGTTGAATGAGTGAAACTTCGAGATGGGGTCTGCCTACTAAAAATTTAAGTTGCACAAAATAAATGCCCTTATTGTGTTTGGGATGTCCTAAAATCTGACTCCAATGAGATTTGGATCAACAGTTAAATCATCCATATGATGGATAACATGCTTAACATAATCTCATGCATTATGAATAATATTTAATATTATTTATTGTATTGCCAATCTAATAGTGGATGCGAGGCTGAATAAAGAAGTTTTACTACTGATCCCAAGCTAAAATAAAGGAGGGTAACGTTCGGTAGGTTGGTAGCTAGTGTAAAAGTTTTATCACAACCCAAACAAACATGAATGTAATCTAATGGTGGATCCAACTCTTAATTGGAGTAAAGCTTCAAGATATCCTATCAACAATAAAGGCGTTCACTTTGAACAGCTCAAATTTTCAACTTTCGATACCTAACTCATGATTTCTTTAAACAAGGGATGCAGAGGATCTTGACTCACCTACCAAAACATTAAACACATCGATATATGTTTTGAAATAGGCAATCAAAATCAAATAAAATTAGTGAACTCCTAAGTATTGCCATAAGCTGAACGAGCAGTCGATCACTAATATTTGATTAACTAAAATTTGATAATGACTAATCCTAATCTCTCATGATACTTATTGGGCCCTTCCTAGCCTCATTAGCATGATAAGTGCATTGTGATGAGATCAAGATGCCGATGAGGAATGAACTGTGAAGTTAGGGTAGTCCTCCAGGGTAACTTGAAATTCAGGGGTGTAACCCAAAATATAGTTATGTTAAATGATCCAATTTATAGTTGTGTTTATAAAAAAATCATGAATTGATTGAATGATAAACCAATTTGTGTGATTATAATATAAATTCACATATAACGTAATTAATTTGAAAGAAATCCATATATAGTGGTAAAAAAATGTTACTAAATATCTGTAATGTTAATTTACAATTATTCCAACTCAAACTACTTATTTAACAAATGTTTACATAAGTTTGAACCTTATTTAGTATTTTAGTACTGAATATGTTTTTTCATAGGCTATACACCATCTACTTGTATAAGAAGATGACTGCTAAATCACCAAAATATAATTTGAGGACAATCAAATCAAATCAAATCTTAAGGTAGTTACACCTAAATAACATAATCATTGTGAGATCATGTAAATAGTATAATAATGGTAGGCCCTTTTAAAAAAGAGTGGACTCATATGATACACACTGGATTCAAATTATCCATACATGAAACGCTTAGGTGAAAATTTCATTTTCTATAAAAGAGGTGTAAATGCTTTTGCGAAAATGAAAATTTATAGAGTACTTGGGGCCTATTTTTTCACAAGAATTTCTAACTGAAGTTTATATGAGGAATTCATAGGAAAAAACCTGTTAGATGACCGGTGCATAAAAAAGAACCCAATAGATTCTTGTAAAAAGAAAATGCCCCCCCCCCCCCCCCCCCCCCCCCCCCCGCGGGATACTTTTGCCGTTTGCTTTTGTTTTAGCTTGACGCTCATTTTTCTTAGTTGAGTGTCGATATTGACACTCAACACAGGTTTGTGCCTCAGTCAATGCTTGTGTCTTCTTCTTCCTATTGCTTATTCCTCTCCTCCCTCCTCTTTATCCATCTCCCTAACTCTATTTCTTACCTAACTCACCATCCTTGACACCTCCATCATCCATCCTCTTCTTCTTTCTTCCTTTTTTCCAATCTATAATCTTTGCAATTCTCTTCAGATGCTCCTTCAAGAGCCGCTTCGAATTGTACTCTTTGATCTTCTTCCTCGCCATTTCATTTATTTTCCTTTTTCCTTAAATTAGAACCTCGATGTTAGAATTTTAGTTGGCTAATTCTTCTATCTTGAACAAAACTCAGAGTCCTAATCGAGTTGTATTTTCTATTTATTTTAGAATAGGATTGTGAAGATAGCATTTGGTTTGTGAAGACCTCTTCGGAAGATCTTGATACACTTAAAAGTGTTCCAAAGTAAACAAAATACATCAAGAGAGACTTTCCCGGACAAAATCCTCGTGCAACAGGTAAGTTGACAGAACCCAGTCTCGCTATAGCGAGACTGAATCTCGCTATAGCGAGAAGCAGTTCTGTCAATGACAGAATGCAGTCTCGCTATAGCGAGACTGAAGCTCGCTATAGCGAGCTGGGAGTTTCTGTCCCAAACGGGACTCTACTATGCTGATATTCCAAACTTCTTCCTAGAGTCCTGTTTCATCATTAAAAGGATTTTGCACGAACCATGGGCTATTTATTAACCCCTTGCATCCACAAACAAGACAGAGAAGATATATTATTCACTTGAGTTCTTGAGATTCGTTTTTGAAGAGTTTTGTGGATTTATTTGTGCAAGGGAGATTGTGCTGAAGAATTATTTTCTTTCCCTGTGATCAAGCACCTTGAAGGGGCATTCAAGGTGGGTTTCAAGCTAGCACGTGGAAGGTGAACGGCGGGTCGTCGGCAAGTTCTTCACAGTCCTTTTAGGTTGAGTTGCAACTGGGACAAAGGTCTAGTGAGTTCACTTGTAATCTTCAAATTATAGTGCTCTGCTTTAGGTGGTCTCTACCACCCGTGGTTTTTTCCCGAGTTGGGTTTTCCACATAAAAACTTGTGTCTCGTGCTATTTTGTGGTGATTGATAATTATCTTGTATTAGGTTAATTATTTAATTATTTGTGTTCGGAATTCACAAGTTAATCTGAGAAAGGACCTTAGCCTGTGTTAAGGCTTAAAAAGAAGGTTAAGTAAAACCTTCACGTGGTATCAGAGCAAGTTGCACAACTCTAAAGTGCGATCCTCTCAGATTTGATCTATGAAATTCACTAGGGAAGGCACATCTACCACCAAGCCTCCATTACTTGAAGGTAGTAGCAATTATGCTTACTGGAAAGTAAGGATGACTGCGTTTTTACGTTCTCTTGATCATGATGTTTGGCAAACAGTGGTGAATGGCTACAAATCACCAACAATTGTTGTTGAAGGGAGAACTGTTCCCAAACCAGTAGCTGACTGGACCCAAGGAGAAAAGAATCAGACCCATTGGAATGATAGGGCTATGAATGCTATGTACAATGGCGTTTCTCATTCAGAATTTCGAAGAATTTCAACTTGCACCACTGCTAAAGAGGCATGGGATCTTTTAAGAACAGTGCATGAAGGCACTGATATTGTCAGGCAAACTAAAATTCAGAATCTGACATTTGCCTTTGAGACTATACGTATGAAAGACGATGAAACTTTTGACGAAGTTAATGCCAAACTTGGGCATATTGTAAATTCAAGTTTCAATCTGGGAGAACCTTTTCCAGATTCGAAAGTGGTAAAGAAAATTCTTCGATCTCTGCCTGAAAGATTTTAGTCCAAAGTGATTGCCATTGAGGAACACACTAATCTCAATGAACTTCCTGTTGAGGAACTTGTTGGAAATTTACAGACTTTTGAAGCAAATCACTGCCCTAGTAAAAAATCCAAAGGTATTGCTCTCATGTCTTCTAAAGCTAACAATGATGATGAATCTGATAATGGTTTTGATGATGAACTTGAGGCTTTGTTTGTTAAACGTTTTAAGAGATATCTGAATAAAAACAAACCAACTCTCAAAAAGGAATTCCCAAAGAACAAAGGATTCAATAAAACAAAAGGACTGCCCAAGTATGATAAAAATTCTTCCCAACCCGCTAATAAACCCATTCAATGTTTTGAATGTCAAGGATTTGGTCATCCAGCTTCTAAATGTGCTAACAGGCTGGAGAAAAACAAAGGAAAAGCCTTAAATGTTTCTTGGGAAGAAGAAGAATCTGAGAATGAGAATAGTGACTCTGAGTCACAATCTGAGTCTGCTAAATTTGTTGCTTTTATATCTAGTACTAACTCATCTCTTGAGTAGAGGTCATCTGACAAGGATTCCAAGTCAGATGACGAGACAAATATTGATGATATTTCTGATGAAGAACAGGATATTGAAGTAGTGTATAAGAAACTTCTCAAAGACTCATTACGTTTATCTCGTATAAACGATAAGCTCTCTCAAAAGCTGAAAGATTCAGAATCTAATAATGCAATCATTGCTGCTGAACTAAGTGATGCTCGCATCAAGGTAACCCAGTTAGAAACTCAACGTGTGATTTTATCTGACAAAGTTATTGCTGTAGGAAAAGAAAAGGAATCTTCAACTACACAATATGAGACTGTAAAAAAGAAACTGGATTTCTTGCAAACTGAGTACAACTTGCTGGAGGCTGAGAAAAATAATGTCTGTGGAAAACTTCGGATGGCTCTACAAGAGTTAACCTCAGCTAAATCCTCGCTTGATCGAATGAACAAAGGATCCATGACTCTTGATGAGATTCTGATGCAACAAAGAAGTGATAAACATAAGACAGGACTTGGATTTATCACTGAGTCTTCTTCTTCTAAGCAATCAGGTAAATCTGTTTTTGTTAAAGGACCAGTATTGCAATCCAGCATGCGTGCTACCCTAAATACTCACCTTGCGAACCCAAGAGCAACCAAATATGTGTCAAAACCCAGATTTGTTCCAATTTGCCATTTTTGTGGAATAAAAGGGCACATAAGACCACATTGTTATCAATTTAAATATCATATATATAATCAGCGTGGGGTGAGGAATAATACCCCTCAAAAGATCAAGACTAAATCTATCTGGGTTATTAAGTCTGATCTTCGCTGCAATGTGGTCCTGACTGCTCTCAAAGCCACAGATTCGCAAGTTTGGTACTTGGATAGCGGATGTTCTAGACACATGACTGGAAATAGATCTTTGTTTACCTCATTGGAAAGCTGTAATGGAGGTAGAGTAAAATTTGGGGATGGAAGCAAATCAAATATAATCGGAAAAGGTACAGTTTTGATTCCAGGTATGTCCTCTTTATCAAATGTTTTCTTTGTTAAAGGTCTGAAAGCTAATTTGTTAAGCATCCGCCAATTATGTGACTCACAACATGAAATTCATTTCTCTCTTAATGACTATCTCATTGTTGATAAAAAGTGAAATAATGTTCTCCATGGCGTGCGTACTTCTGACAATTGTTATGTTGTTTCCACAGAAGATACCATATCATGTCATGCAGCTATAATTAATGACATCGATTTGTGGCATCAACGTCTAGGCCATGTTAATCATAAGGACCTAGATAACTTGGCAAAACATGAGACAGTTATAGGGCTGCCCAAACGTTTAAAAGCCCCCACAATTGTGTGTGGTCCTTGTCAGATTGGAAAGCAAATCAGGTCCTCACATAAAAAGGTTGATGCCTTAACCACCACCAGGCCGCTTGAATTACTTCATATGGATCTTATGGGGCCTACAAAAACTGAAAGCATTGGCGGTAAGAAATATATATTTCTAACCGTTGATGATTTTTCGCGGCTTACATGGGTTCGTTTCCTAAAAGAAAAGTCCGAAACCTTTGAAGTTTTTCTTGATTTATGGACTTTGCTCATTAATGATAAAGGAAAAACCTTTGGTGGTGTAGTTCGTATTCGTTCAGACCATGGGACTGAATTTCAAAACTCTTACTTTGAGTCTTTTTGTTCAAAGAATGGTATTAAACATGAATTTTCTGCGCCTAAAACACCACAACAAAATGGTGTCGTTGAGAGAAAAAATCGTGTTGTCCAAGAGATGGCACGCGTGATGTTACACAGTAAAAAAATTCCTCAACGTTTCTGGGCTGAAGCGGTAAACACTGCAGTTCATATTATCAATAGAGTTTACCTACGGCCTGGAACAAGATCGACCCCATATGAGATTTGGAGTAACCGCAAACCAACTGTTAAGTATTTTCGAACCTTTGGGAGTAAGTGCTACATCCTAAGGATAGGGAACACTTAAGCAAATTTGACTCAAAAAGTGACGAAGGAATTTTTCTTGGTTACTCAATGTCGAGTAAGGCCTATCGGGTTTATAATCTCAGAAACACTACTGTTATGGAGTCGATTAATGTGGTCGTTGATGATGCAGGAACTTCAGATTACTTTTTTGATGATGACGATGTACTAACTAGTTCCCCTACTATACCACAGGATCGTAACACAAGTTCAAGCAAGCCTGAAGATCCAAGTACATCATCAACGCATAATGATTCCAAAGATAAGAAAATTGATCAATCAAGATCAACTTCTGATCTTATGGACATCATTCAGCATTTCGAAGAAAAAAAGTGCATCTAAGAGTTTGCGTTCTGTACCTAAGGTAATGAAAAGCCACCCTATTTCTCAAGTGCTTGGAGATGCAACTGAGTCTCTAAAGACTAGAAAACAGGTACGCGAGGAGGTAAGTAATTTGTGCTACATTTCTTCAATTGAACCAAAAAAATATAAAAGAAGCCATTCTTAATGATTGCTGGATTAATGCGATGCACGAGGAACTTGAACAATTTGAAAGAAACTGTTTGTGGGAATTAGTTCCTAGACCGAGCCACACCAATGTCATCGGCACCAAGTGGATCTATAAGAATAAGACCGATGAATTGGGTCAGGTCATACGGAACAAGGCTGGGCTGGTTGCCCAGGGGTACACTCAAATTGATGGCATTGATTTTGATGAAACATTTGCCCCTGTTGCTCGATTGTAATCTATTCGTCTGTTACTTGCTATCGCTTGTTTTCTTCATATCAAACTTTATCAAATGGATGTTAAGAGCGCATTTTTGAATGGATACTTGAATGAGGAAGCATATGTGGAACAGCCCAAAGGATTTCAAGATCCTCATTACCCGGATCATGTGTTTAAACTCAAAAAAGCTCTCTATGGGTTAAAACAGGCTCCAAGAGCATGGTATGAAAGGCTAACTGTCTTTTTGTTGGAAAACGATTTCAAAAGAGGAAGTGTAGACAAGACTTTATTCATCAAAGAAGAACCTCCTCACATGTTAATTGCTCAAATTTATGTGGATGATATTGTCTTTGGATCTACCTCATCAGTGCTGGTTGAAAATTTTTCTGATAGTATGTCAAGTGAATTTGAAATGAGCATGGTTGGAGAACTCTCCTTCTTTCTAGGTTTGCAGATCAAGCAGTGTCACAATGGAATATTTGTATCACAATCAAAATATGCTCGTAATATTTTGACAAAATTTGGGATGACATCTGCTAAACATTCAAGAACACCAATGAGCTCAAACGTGAAATTGAGCATTGATGCGTCTGGCAAAGATGTGGATGAAACACTCTACAGAAGCATGATTGGGAGTCTTCTCTACCTCACTGCCAGTCGACCTGACATCGCTTACAGTGTGGGAGTCTGTGCTCGTTATCAGTCAAAACCAAAGGAATCACACATTCACTCTGTTAAAAGAATCATGAAATATGTAAGTGGAACTGTTGACTTTGGCATCTGGCTAACCAAAGACACGACTACAAATATTGCTGGATATTCAGATGCTGATTGGGCAGGAAGTGTCGATGATCGAAAAAGCACGACTGGTGGGTGCTTCTTTATTGGAAATAACTTGGTTGCTTGGCACAGTAAAAAGCAGACTTCAATTTCCCTATCCACTGCTGAAGCCGAATACATTGCTGCTGGTAGTTGTTGTACTCAACTTCTTTGGATGAAACAAATGTTGGCTGACTATGGAATTTCTCAGGACACTATGTTTGTGTATTGTGATAATCAAAGTGCAATTGACATATCCAAAAATCCTGTACAACATTCCCGAACCAAGCACATTGATATTAGGCATCACTTTATCCGTGAGTTAGTCGAAGAGAAGATCATTGTCCTCGATAAAGTTTCTACCGAAAATCAACTGGCTGATATTTTTACCAAACCTCTGGACCCAAATCGATTCGAATCCCTTCGCAAGTCTCTGGGGATTTCCTCCTGTCTTTAATTCTTCGTTCTACTCAGGTTTTTCTGCACATGCACAATGCTCACTCCATTCTATGATTTTTATTGCATATGATTTTGATTAATGATATTGCACAATTTATTGGAATTATTTCCTTTCTCACTATGGCTGTTCCCCTCTGAATAAAAAAAAAAAATTTTTTTTTTCATATGCATCACATTTTTTCCTTGAATCAGAGGATTAGGGCTACCTACAGACATGTGTGAAAGCTTCCAATTTGATTGGTAAGTTTCGTTGGAGAAGGCTACCATGACTGCTAGTGTGAAAGCCACCCAGGACGATTCATAGAAACCTTTACAATAAAAAAAAAGGGGGGAGAAAATTGCAATATATATATGTGACCAGAGGATCAGGGCTACCTACGGTCATGAGTGATAGCTTCCATTCGATTGGTAAGTTTCGATGGAGAAGGCTACCATGTTCGATAGTGTGAAAGCCACCTATGACGGCAAAAAAAAAAAAAAAAAATGGGGGGAGCATATCATTTTTCACACACTATCACAATTCTTCTTAATGTGCATTTCTTGATCTTATCAGTGGATATTAGTTATAGATGGAAGACACCTTCCTAAAAAAAAAAAAAAAAAAAAAAAAAAAAAATGGGGGGAATCCACAGACTGCGCCTGTCTCTCGTTCCAGAATGTAGTCTCGCTATAGCGAGACTACAGATTCCCATTTAAAAAGAGGCGACGTTCTGTTTCTTTCACTCCTCTATTTCCCTCTTTCTTCAAATAGGGATTCTTTGCTCCATTTTTTTCTTCCCTCTTCCTTCCTTCTTTGTCACCACTACATTGTTCATTGTGCTCTTTCCATTTAGCAACTCCAATCTGTGCTTCTTCTTCTTCTCCAAGGTATGATTTTTCTCTATTCTTCTTCTCACAGATTGTTTTCTACAATACCTAGATTGGTGTGTTTGGTAAAGGATTGCTTGTTATTGACACTTTATTTTCCAATATGAGCATTGAAGAACATTCCTTTGTAGTTGGAGTTTCCAATCTTCTAGTTCCATGTGTTATTGATGGAGTCCCTCTAAAAATTGGATCTTTTTGCATGAAATGGGTTGCAATTTTTTTGGGAAGATCATTGTGTTTCATTGATGGATTTCAGCTTGTTTCTATCCTTGTGATACTCCTGCACATTGGGTTCTTTTGGAATACTGTCCAACTTTGTTGGAAATTACACTATGATTATGTGCACACAAAGTGTTTGGGATATTGCCTCAATGAACATTAACACTGTTGTATGTGATTTCTTGCATTTTCTTGGCATCAGCATGGCTCCAAAATCTTCTAAGGGAAAGCGTCCCGCTAGTTCTTCATCTCAGTTTGATGTTGATCGGTTTCGGGATGCTGAGAGTTCCGCTCGGTTTGACTCTACCTTCAAAGACCGAACGGTGATTTTTGAAAGAATTATTGCTCAAAATTCTCTACCCCCGTCAAACTTTACACAATGGCTTTATCAAAATCGTCTAATGCTTTTCATGAACTTGGATAATGAATGTTTTGAGGAATGGGTACGAGAATTTTACTGCAATATGTTTGAAGTAAAAGAAGACGGCTTCCGCACATTTGTTAGAGGAAAAACTATCTCCGTTGATGCGAAAACTATCGCCACGTTGCTACATCTTCGGCGACCTGATCAACCTCTCTATCCTTTTCCTGATCTGGACGATCAAGTTCATCCCTTAGATGAGGTAGCTACCGTTCTTTGTGGCCAACCAACTGCATGGCATCCTCCAGTGCTGAAAATTTCGAGGTTGCAATCCGATTATCGCCTGCTTAACACATTTGTCGTCAATAATGTTGAGCCTCGAGGACATTCCTCTGATCTACTTCCAGCCCAGGCTCTCCTTCTCTACTTCTTGGGTACAGGCACATCGGTCGATATTCCGCGTACAATTTTTGACTGCATGTTGAAAATCTTCGATGAACCTCGGAAGCTTCAACTTCCATTTGGCGCAATGATTAGCAAATTGCTTATTGATGCTGGTTGCCATGTCTACCCGCATGAACTACCTGTTCCAAAGAGGCAAAAGATTGATGGCAGGACAAGAAGCATGTCAGACACTCATGTTCGAAATCGCATTCAGGGGGAGCAAGCTCAAGTTCAAATTGACGATGACGATGAAAACACAGTTGAAAATCGTCTCCTCGCTTTAGAACATGCAGTGTATGATCAATCTGTTCAGATTGAACAACTGGATGGCAGGATATCGTCTGGCTTCACTGATCTTCGTAATCACATCACAGACATGTTCAATCAGCGTCGCCATCAGTGATCTGTCTCAGTACTGTTATTTATCTTCATGTTGCATTTTGTTTTATGTCTCTTTACTAACTTCTTTCTCCCTTATTTTCTGTTATGCTGCTTTGTCAATCCCATCATCAAAAAGGGGGAGTACCTTATTGTCACGTCCCTCGAACCCGATTAAAGAAATAACCGGATCCGGAGAGTGAATTTTAGGACTATTTAAAAATTTTGTCCTTTGGGTCCACGGATCGTAGTCCGCGATTAGGATTTAATATTTCCAACCTCATGTGTCACAATAAACATGGAGTTCATTGAACTCTAGGCATATGGAATCTCAAGCAATGGGTAATAATCTCATTAAATTAAAATTGCAAGAAAGAGTAACAAAACTAAGAATTAAGTTATTTATTACATTGGCCATCCCAAGATACAAAGCCAATAAAAATATGGAAGTCAATAATAAAAGAAAGGTCCAACGAGAGAAATAATGAATAAAGAATAATCTAAAAGAATCCCCATGTATCTCTCTCATGCCAGGAGTGATGACGCTACTCTACGTCATCGGCACGCCACTCTCGTACCTCCTCTGCTGGTTGGAGATCCTCTGGGATCTCCTCACCTGCCTGCTCCTCGTAGAAGAACTCACCTGATGTGTCTGTACATCAAGGAACAAAGTCAACGACATGTTGAGCAATAGATATACAAAACATAATAAACACGACATGCATCAAGTGTATAGTAATGACAGGTATAAGATCATATGAATACAAGAATATACAACTAGGCATAAAGCGAGATTAATAAGCAGAAACAATAACAGGAATCCTAGCAATCATCTAACTATAACCACTATCCATGCAAATGCAAGCAAGACAAGCAAGAGGGAGACTCCGAGGATGTCCTATGCCACCTCCCGGGGTACCAGTAACAATCCCCTTGGACTACTGATACCATAGTCCGGCTCCAGTGGGATCCTAGCTCCCTGTCCTGGGAATAGCAGCACGGTCCTAGCCCGCTCCCAGCTATTCAACGCCATGGACGCCGTCCTACGCCGACTGCCCACCCCGACAACTGGAGTAACCGATTCGTCATTAAATCCCAAACTGCAGATGGCCATGATATGCAAATAATAATAAAGTGGTTTTGACTCAAGGACAGACAAGACAAGCAAGTCTGACTAGTTCCAAGCATAAGGCAAGTTCTTAGGGATTATCTCTTCTAGATCAATACAAGACAAGCCACGTGATAATCCCCTTCATACTAGCCAGTCATGTTCATCAAAACAAGACACGGGTTCCTATGGTACACTCTAAGTCAAGTCCAAGTCCTATATTATACAAGAATTTATGTTTCATAATTGATTAAGTGTTTTATGTCAAGAGAGTGTACAAGGAAAATTGTAACAAAGGATACGAGTCAAAGTCAAGGGGAAATTACAATCCAATCCTAGGCAAGTGGTGTCATTCCTGTATTCCCCGTATTCTAACAGAGTACACGTGGAAATTGGATCAATGATGCTTTTAGGATAATTCCTTGGTGTACAATCATGTTGAGCATCATTAAATTCAACTCCATGTGCATTCGGTTACACTACGTGTAATACACGAATACCTAGACAACCTATCGAATTCACACCAAGCCACGTGATTCGATTTCGATCCCATTTATGGTCATGTGCTAGTAGTTAATGGTTTCCAGCATCTAAGGCCCAAACCCTAGGTTACAGGTCTCATTTCTAATAAAACATGAGCTGGATTAATAATCCAAGTATTTACATCACTTTCTGACCTCTGATTGTGATGAAACCAGAACCATTGGATTCTACGTTTCAAGAGCTTTCCAACGGTATATTATACGTAGAATTCCGACGGGCGGATTAAAAGTTATGAGCATTCCAAAATGGTAATTTCGGCTGAATGTGGGTTGACCGACCCGAACCGACAAGTGAACCGACAGTTCATATTTTGCTCTCTGTTTTTGGAACCGAGAACAGTGTCGGTTGACCGACGCCAAGGTGTAGGCTGACCGACCCGAACCGACAAGTGAACCGACAGTTCAACAAGTCAAATATGGCTCTCTGTTTTTGGAACCGACGTGGCTCTCGGCTGACCCACACCATGCTGTCGGTTGACCGACACTGAACCGACGAGTGAACCGACAGTACGGAACTCGTACGGGTTCAGGCCATTTCTGGTCTCCTTCCCCATTTCATTTTCTCCATTCCCCAAACCTTTCAAAGGCTTAAACCTGCATCAAATAGAGCCTCCTGCTCTCCCAACATTCATTCCATTCAATCCCATCACCACATTCTCACCATTTACAATTCAAAACAAATTAGATTTATCAATTATTCAATCTATCCATTTCATTCACAATTCTAACCTAACATGTAATTTCCATATCAATATTAACAAGGCTTGGAATTAATGGGAAATCTATCATGAAACCATTGCAATCAATAAAGGAACAAACACACATGCTATATTATGCATTGTAAATCTACTTGCCTCAACCCAAAGTGAAGATTGGAATTGGGTGAAATTCGAGGAGAAGCCTTTCTACTCCGAAATCCCCGATCTAACCCGATACAACGCAAACTAAGAAGCCAAGAAGAAGATAGGAAGGAAAAGAATTAAGATCGGACTTAATCTAACCAAAGAAATGATAAAGTGAAAATAAGAGATTGTGAGGAGTCTTACCAAAATGATACCGGAAGCAAGAGGGAATCGAGGGGAAGACGATTAACGGATCGGATCTCCGAATGGGGCCTTCTAGGGCTGAGATCTGGCTTGACAAAGGAAGAAGAAGAAAAGAGAGGCTGCTGGTTTACTTTGTTGCAGAGAACGAATGAAAAGTTAGGGTTAGCTTTCGTTTAAGAAGATGATTAAGGAGGAAAAGACCGAATCGCCATTTAAGTGGGTCCGGTGAAAGAATGGACTACTTGAAAGGTTTCTGATCGCCGGATCGCGATGAATCAAGAGACAAAATTCATCAGAATGACAAGACCTTTCCAACGAACCCAAAAATCACGGCGTTTGGAATATTTCGGAAAAACACTCAATTTCCTTAAATTACAAACTACACCCCTGCTATGATCAAACGAACTCGGAATCGAACGAAACTTCGTAGATACTATTCTAATGCTAAAAGAAACTCGCTCATGATCTAAACCCACTTAAATATCTAAAAATACAATTAATTATAATAATAATAAATTAAATGGGTCAACGGGCCGGGTTTTGGGCCCAACTGACCCAGTAAGGTCACGGACCTTACAACTCTCACAATTAAAAAGAACATTTGGTCCCCCAAATGCCTAAACATACCTCATCTGGAAAAAGATGGGGGTACGTCTTCAGAATCTGATCCTTCAGCTCCCACGTTGCTTCTTCTGGACTGTGATTCTCCCACTGTACCTTGACCCACTGAATGGTCTTGGTACGCAACACTACCTCCTTCGTGTCGATGATCTGCGCTGGAAGCTCCACATAGGTGATATCCGCCTGAAGCTGAAGTGGCTCGTGCTGCAACACGTGGGTGGGATCTGGAATATATTTCCGAAGCATTGAGACATGAAATACGTCGTGCACACCCGCTAACTTTGGCGGTAGCATCAAACGATAAGCCACGTCTCCAATCTTGCTCTTAATCTCAAACGGTCCCACAAACCTCTTGGCAAGCTTCCCTTTCTGTCCAAATCTGACAACACCTCTCATCGGAGATACTTTCAGAAAAACCATATCTCCCACTTGGAATTCTAAAGGTCTCCGCCTCTTGTCTGCATAGCTCTTCTGACGATCTCGTGACTCCTTCATTCTCATCTGGACAACTCTGACCTTCTCACTGGAATCAGCAATCTCTGAGGGGCCATGAAAACTTCGAACTCTAACTTCCTCCCAACATGCTGGGGTCCTGCATCTCCTTCCATACAATGCCTCAAATGGTGCCATACCAATACTTGAATGATAACTGTTATTGTAGGCAAACTCACATAGAGGCAAACTCTCGTCCCAACTCTCCTTGAAATCCAAAACACATGCTCAGAGGAGATCTTCCAATGTCTGGATTGTACGTTCTGACTGTCCATCTGTCTGAGGGTGGTAAGCTGTGCTGAACTTCAACTGAGTACCCATGGATGGCTGAAAAGTAGACCAAAACCGAGAGACAAACTTAGTGTCTCGATCGGACACTATAGACTTAGGCACTCCATGCAACTTGACTATATTGTCCCTGTACATCTTAGTCATCTTATCCATAAATTGACCAGTCTTGAATGGCAAGAAATGGGCTGATTTAGTCAGTCTATCAACAATCACCCAAATAGCATCATTGCCTTTCTTGGTATTCGGCAACCCTGACACGAAATCCATGGTAATATTCTCCCATTTCCACTGTGGAATCTCCAACGGGTGAAGTAAACCAGGAGGCTTCTTGTGCTCTGCCTTAATTTGCTGACAAGTCATACACCTGGAGACAAATTCTGCAATCTCTTTCTTTATTTTTACCCACCAATAGTGATTCTTCAAATTCTGATACATCTTGGTACTCCCTGGGTGAATAGAGTATCTGGTGTGGTGCGCATCTGTCATCAATTCTGACTTGATGTCTTGAACATCTGGCACACACAACCTATCCTTACAGTACAAAACTCCCTCTATCAATCTGAACTCTGGCTTGTCATCCACATGATCAATGATTCTCTGCAACTCTGGATCATCCTTCTGGCATTCCTTGATCCTGTTAACTATTTCTGGCTCCCAAACTCCCATAGTAGCAACTAGGACCTTCTCATTGACTGGCCAGACTTCCACATCCATGTCTCTGAATTGCTCCATCCATCTCCATTCAGGCATTATACATCCACTGAATGCTGCCTTTCTACTGAGAGCATCTGCTACAACATTCACTCTTCCAGGATGGTATTTGATCGAAAAATCATAATCTTTTATGTACTCCATCCATCTCCTCTGCCTGTTATTCAGATCACCCTGTGTAAACAGGTATTGCAGACTCTTATGATCTGTATGCACCTCAAATCTCTCTCCATATAAATAATGCCTCCACAACTTCAATGCAAACACCACTGCTGCTAACTCCAAATCATGTGTGGCATACTTCTTCTCATGATCTTTCAATTGCCTTGATCCATAGGCTATCACCTTATCATGCTGCATGAGAACACATCCCAAACCTACTCCTGATGCATCTGTGAAAATCACAAATCCTCCACTTCCAGCAGGTAAAGCAAGTATAGGTGCTGTAGTCAATCTGGTCTTTAGCTCTTGGAAACTCTTTTCACACCCCTCCGTCCACACAAATGGAATATCCTTCCTTGTCAACTTAGTCAACGGGGATGCTATGGTAGCGAATCCTTTCACAAACCTTCTGTAGTAACCTGCAAGTCCAAGGAAACTACGAATCTCCGCTATATTTCTCGGGCCACTCCAATTGACAACTGCTGAAATCTTCTTGGGATCCACTGTTAATCCTTCCTTAGAGATAATGTGGCCCAAAAATGCCACTTGCTCCAACCAAAACTCACATTTACTCAACTTAGCATACAGTTGGTTATCCCTCAAAAGCTGCAAAGATATTCTCAACTGATGCTCATGTTCCTCCTTAGTCTTTGAGTACACCAAAACATCATCAATAAAGACAACTACAAATTGATCCAAGAAAGGAGCAAATGCCTTATTCATCAATGCCATAAAAACTGCTGGAGCATTCGTCAATCCAAAAGGCATCACAAGAAACTCAAAATGTCCATATCTCGTCCGGAATGCAGTCTTAGGAACATCTTCCTTTCTGACTCGCAACTGATGATAACCGGAACGCAGATCTATCTTTGAAAAGAATTGAGCTCCCTGTAATTGATCGAAGAGCTCATCGATCCTTGGTAACAGGTACTTGTTCTTAACAGTCATCTGATTCAACTGTCTGTAATCTATGCACATCCTCATAGTCCCGTCCTTCTTTTTCACGAAAATCACCGGAGCTCCCCACGGTGAAACACTGGGCCCGATAAAACCCTTATCCAACAGATCTCCAATCTAAGTTTTTAACTCTTTCAATTCTGCTGGTGCCATCCTATGAGGGGCCTTCGAAATAGGTGCTGTCCCTGGCTGCAATTCAATCGTGAAATCCAACTCACGAACAGGTGGCAATCCAGGAATCTCCTCCGGAAACACATCCGGGAATTCTCGCACCACTGGAATCTCATCAACCGACTTGGACTCCTTATCTTCCGCAATAAATGCGATAAAACCTTCGCAACCGCTCCTCATCAATCGCTCTGCCTTTAATGCAGAAATCATCCGAGTGGAGATGGGCTTTTCAGCTCCAATAAACTCAACACTACGATCTGCACTCTGCAACTTCACAGTCTTGTTAAAACAATCTAACACTGCTCGGTTCTTGGCTAACCAATCCATACCAAGTATCACATCAAACTCCGCCATCGGTAAGATGATCAAACTGACGGTCAGCTTAACTTCCCCAATCTGAATACTACACCTAGGGTAGATGACATTACAAGCTACATGTCTACCTACAGGGGGAGCTACTATCAAATCATAGGGTAATATCTCCTTATCCTCCCCCAAATGCAGTGCAAATGCTGGTGCAACAAACGAGTGTGTGGATCCAGGATCAAACAAAACTTTAGCATCAAATCCACAAACTAAAAGTGTATCTTCTATGACATTTTCTGCAGCCTCTGCTTCCTCATGCGTCAGACCATAAGCTCTCCCTGCCTGCTGGGGACGCTGTTGATGATACTTCTGCGGTGGTCTCTGACCACGACCCTGGAATCTGGGTGCTGGGGGTCTCTGCTGATAGCGCTGCTGAGGTACTGGAGGGCGCTGCTGCGGTGGCTGAGGTGGTCGGACTATCATCTGTTGTTGCTGCTGCTGTGGCCTAGCCTGTCCAGGAGGCATCTGTCTCAACGGCAGCGCAGGATGTGGTGGCCTGGGCGCCGGAGCTGGAAAAGGTGGTGGTGGTGCTACTCCTGTCTTCCCTGGGCAAAAACGAACCTTATGCCCTGGATCTCCACAGTTGAAACAGGCACCAGACCGTTTCCTGCAATCACGGCCAAAATGATTCCCGCCACAATGCATGCAAGAGACTCGCTGTGGCTGTGGTCGGAGTGTAGGCTCAAACCGTAGCCTCTTAGGTGCCGGCTGCTGATATGACAGAGACGAAGATCCCTGTGTCCTGGGTGGAGGGATCAATGCCAAGATCCTCTACTGCTCCAAAGCAATTACCTCCTTCAGGGACTCCTCTGCCCAATAAGCTTCCTTGACCACATCATCGTAGTTGGTCAGCCTGCTACGCTGTACTTGCATCTTTATATCTGCTCGCAGTCCCTTGATAAATCTCCGGACTCTCTCTGACTCTGGCTGAATCAGACTCTCAGCAAATCGAGATAGATGGGTGAATGCAATCTCATAATCCTGTACAGTTAACTCACCCTGTACCAGCCTCTCAAACTCCTCCATCTTTTGATCCCTATAATGCTCCGGGATAAACTTCTTCTGGAATTGCTCTGTAAATGTCTTCCAGGCTACCTCTTCAGCAATCTCCTCGTACGGGTGTTTGATGGTTTTCCACCATCTCTCTGCTGCTCCACGAAACATGTGGGCTGCAAGCTGCACCTGCTGAATGCCAGTGCACCGAAACACCTCATAGATCTTCTCCACCTGGACAACCCACTCATCAGCTACAGCGGGGTCCTCTATGCCGTGGAACTTAGGTGGGAACCTCTTCCTGAACTTCTCAACCAACTCATTCAGGTCATACTCCTTGGCCTGTGGCTGGCCCACCTTCTGCACTACCTCAAACATCTGTGCTTGAAATACAGCCTGGTTCTCATTTTGTTTCTGGCTTTGCTTAGCCATATCCTTTTGGGACTGGATGAAGGCTGCCATGAACTGGTGGAATTGATTCTCGGCACCATTCTGAGACGAACTACCCTCACCTCGGGTATTGTGCCTACCAGCCATAATCCTGTAAAACATTCAAGGTTAGTTCCAATATGCCCCAAGCTAACATCACAATGCTAGAAACAAAACTAAAAGATCAACCTACTGACTAACGAAATCCTCACATACGTCCTATGGTTTCTACAATTTTTACCCGGAGAAACCAACCACTGCTCTGATACCAATCTGTCACGTCCCCCGAACCCGATTAAAGAAATAACCGGATCCGGAGAGTGAATTTTAGGACTATTTAAAAATTTTGTCCTTTAAGTCAACGGATCGTAGTCCGCGGTGAGGATTTAATATTTCCAACCTCATGTGTCACAATAAACATGGAGTTCATTGAACTCTAGGCATATGGAATCTCAAGCAATGGGTAATAATCTCATTAAATTAAAATTGCAAGAAAGAGTAACAAAACTAAGAATTAAGTTATTTATTACATTGGCCATCCCAAGATACAAGGCCAATAAAAATATGGAAGTCAATAATAAAAGAAAGGTCCAACGAGAGAAATAATGAATAAAGAATAATCTAAAAGAATCCCCATGTATCTCTCTCATGCCAGGAGTGATGACGCTACTCTACGTCATCGGCACGCCACTCTCGTACCTCCTCTGCTGGTTGGAGATCCTCTGGGATCTCCTCACCTGCCTGCTCCTCGTAGAAGAACTCACCTGATGTGTCTGTACATCAAGGAACAAAGTCAACGACATGTTGAGCAATAGATATACAAAACATAATAAACACGACATGCATCAAGTGTAGAGTAATGACAGGTATAAGATCATATGAATACAAGAATATACAACTAGGCATAAAGCGAGACTAATAAGCAGAAACAATAATAGGAATCCTAGCAATCATCTAACTATAACCACTATCCATGCAAATGCAAGCAAGACAAGCAAGAGGGAGACTCCGAGGATGTCCTATGCCACCTCCCGGGGTACCAGTAACAATCCCCTTGGACTACTGATACCATAGTCCGGCTCCAGTGGGATCCTAGCTCCCTGTCCTGGGAATAGCAGCACGGTCCTAGCCCGCTCCCAGCTATTCAACGCCATGGACGCCGTCCTACGCCGACTGCCCACCCCGACAACCGGAGTAACCGATTCGTCATTAAATCCCAAACTGCAGATGGCCATGATATGCAAACAATAATAAAGTGGTTTTGACTCAAGGACAGACAAGACAAGCAAGTCTGGCTAGTTCCAAGCATAAGGCAAGTTCTTAGGGATTATCTCTTCTAGATCAATACAAGACAAGCCACGTGATAATCCCCTTCATACTAGCCAGTCATGTTCATCAAAACAAGACACGGGTTCCTATGGTACACTCTAAGTCAAGTCCAAGTCCTATATTATACAAGAATTTATGTTTCATAATTGATTAAGTGCTTTATGTCAAGAGAGTGTACAAGGAAAATTGTAACAAAGGATACGAGTCAAAGTCAAGGGGAAATTACAATCCAATCCTAGGCAAGTGGTGTCATTCCTGTATTCCCCGTATTCTAACAGAGTACACGTGGAAATTGGATCAATGATGCTTTTAGGATAATTCCTTGGTGTACAATCATGTTGAGCATCATTAAATTCAACTCCATGTGCATTCGGTTACACTACGTGTAATACACGAATACCTAGACAACCTATCGAATTCACACCAAGCCACGTGATTCGATTTCGATCCCATTTATGGTCATGTGCTAGTAGTTAATGGTTTCCAGCATCTAAGGCCCAAACCCTAGGTTACAGGTCTCATTTCTAATAAAACATGAGCTGGATTAATAATCCAAGTATTTACATCACTTCCCGACCTCTGATTGTGATGAACCAGAACCATTGGATTCTACGTTTCAAGAGCTTTCCAACGGTATATTATACGTAGAACTCCGACGGGCGGATTAAAAGTTATGAGCATTCCAAAATGGTAATTTCGGCTGAATGTGGGTTGACCGACCCGAACCGACAAGTGAACCGACAGTTCATATTTTGCTCTCTGTTTTTGGAACCGAGAACAGTGTCGGTTGACCGACGCCAAGGTGTAGGCTGACCGACCCGAACCGACAAGTGAACCGACAGTTCAACAAGTCAAATATGGCTCTCTGTTTTTGGAACCGACGTGGCTCTCGGCTGACCCACACCATGCTGTCGGTTGACCGACACTGAACCGACGAGTGAACCGACAGTACGGAACTCGTACGGGTTCAGGCCATTTCTGGTCTCCTTCCCCATTTCATTTTCTCCATTCCCCAAACCTTTCAAAGGCTTAAACCTGCATCAAATAGAGCCTCCTGCTCTCCCAACATTCATTCCATTCAATCCCATCACCACATTCTCACCATTTACAATTCAAAACAAATTAGATTTATCAATTATTCAATCTATCCATTTCATTCACAATTCTAACCTAACATGTAATTTCCATATCAATATTAACAAGGCTTGGAATTAATGGGAAATCTATCATGAAACCATTGCAATCAATAAAGGAACAAACACACATGCTATATTATGCATTGTAAATCTACTTGCCTCAACCCAAAGTGAAGATTGGAATTGGGTGAAATTCGAGGAGAAGCCTTTCTACTCCGAAATCCCCGATCTAACCCGATACAACGCAAACTAAGAAGCCAAGAAGAAGATAGGAAGGAAAAGAATTAAGATCGGACTTAATCTAACCAAAGAAATGATAAAGTGAAAATAAGAGATTGTGAGGAGTCTTACCAAAATGATACCGGAAGCAAGAGGGAATCGAGGGGAAGACGATTAACGGATCGGATCTCCGAATGGGGCCTTCTAGGGCTGAGATCTGGCTTGACAAAGGAAGAAGAAGAAAAGAGAGGCTGCTGGTTTACTTTGTTGCAGAGAACGAATGAAAAGTTAGGGTTAGCTTTCGTTTAAGAAGATGATTAAGGAGGAAAAGACCGAATCGCCATTTAAGTGGGTCCGGTGAAAGAATGGACTACTTGAAAGGTTTCTGATCGCCGGATCGCGATGAATCAAGAGACAAAATTCATCAGAATGACAAGACC
This sequence comes from Litsea cubeba, assembly GCA_012931725.1. Lineage (NCBI taxonomy): Eukaryota > Viridiplantae > Streptophyta > Magnoliopsida > Laurales > Lauraceae > Litsea > Litsea cubeba. The sequence continues at coordinate 13,177,155 of CM022947.1, forward strand.
TTTCCAACGAACCCAAAAATCACGGCGTTTGGAATATTTCGGAAAAACACTCAATTTCCTTAAATTACAAACTACACCCCTGCTATGATCAAACGAACTCGGAATCGAACGAAACTTCGTAGATACTATTCTAATGCTAAAAGAAACTCGCTCATGATCTAAACCCACTTAAATATCTAAAAATACAATTAATTATAATAATAATAAATTAAATGGGTCAACGGGCCGGGTTTTGGGCCCAACTGACCCAGTAAGGTCACGGACCTTACACTTATGTTTTAGACTTAGACAGACTGTTTAAGCAAACTGATTAATTCTAGTTCTATGATATTATGCTTGTTCTTTCCCTTGGCTTATTTTCAGGATTGCATTTCAGGCAGGTTAATCTTCGTTGGCAATTGGTCTCAGTTGTTTAAATAGTCTTTTTAAAGTTTATCTTGTACTGGGTTAGAAGATCTATTTTGTATGAGGAGTTTTGTTCATGAATTGCCAAAGGGGGAGATTGTTAGAATTTTAGTTGGCTAATTCTTCTATCTTGAACAAAACTCAGAGTCCTAATCGAGTTGTATTTTCTATTTATTTTAGAATAGGACTGTGAAGATAGCATTTGGTTTGTGAAGACCTCTTCGGAAGATCTTGATACACTTAAAAGTGTTCCAAAGTAAACAAAATACATCAAGAGAGACTTTCCCGGACAGACTCCTCGTGCAACAGGTAAGTTGACAGAACCCAGTCTCGCTATAGCGAGAAGCAGTTCTGTCAATGACAGAATGCAGTCTCGCTATAGCGAGACTGAAGCTCGCTATAGCGAGCTGGGAGTTTCTGTCCCAAACGGGACTCTACTATGCTGATATTTCAAACTTCTTCCTAGAGTCCTGTTTCATCATTAAAAGGATTTTGCACGAACCATGGGCTATTTATTAACCCCTTGCATCCACAAACAAGACAGAGAAGATATATTATTCACTTGAGTTCTTGAGATTCGTTTTTGGAGAGTTTTGTGGATTTATTTGTGCAAGGGAGATTGTGCTGAAGAATTATTTTCTTTCCCTGTGATCAAGTACCTTGAAGGGGCATTCAAGGTAGGTTTCAAGCTAGCACGTGGAAGGTGAACGGCGGGTCGTCGGCAAGTTCTTCACAGTCCTTTTAGGTTGAGTTGCAACTGGGACAAAGGTCTAGTGAGTTCACTTGTAATCTTCAAATTATAGTGCTCTGCTTTAGGTGGTCTCTACCACCCGTGGTTTTTTCCCGAGTTGGGTTTTCCACGTAAAAATTTGTGTCTCGTGCTATTTTGTGGTGATTGATAATTATCTTGTATTAGGTTAATTATTTAATTATTTGTGTTCGGAATTCACAAGTTAATCTGAGAAAGGACCTTAGCCTGTGTTAAGGCTTAAAAAGAAGGTTAAGTAAAACCTTCACTCGATCTCTCTTTGTAAAAAAGAGAGTGGAGAAGAAGAATCTAGAAGCGGAGATGAGAGAGAGAGAGAGAGAGAGAGAGAGAGAGAGAGAGAGAGAGAGATCCTAGTTGGGGCAGGGGAGATGAGAATGGTTTTAGAAGGTATAGAGAGGGATTAGTTGTGGTGGTTGGAGGAAAGTGAGTAGTTAGTAGCTAGATTAATTAGTTGAGGTGATGATGATGGTGGGTTGTGCAAGAAATAGAGTGGGGAGATGGAGAAAGAGGAATGTGAAGAAGAAGATGACGACACGAACGTCGACTGAGTCACAAACCTATGTCGAGCGCCGATAGCGGCGCTTACAGGCTAATAGCAAAAATAAATGACAAAAGTGACGGGAGGACCTTTTCTGTATGTGAGAATCTATCGATTCTTTTTTTATGCATCAATCATCTAAAAAGCTTTTTTCCCGCAAATTCCTCAATTTATGTTGTTAGGAATTTAAACAAAGAGATGCGATCTTTGTCCCCTTAAAATCTCTCAATTTTTTGTACTTTTCAAGAAATTCTGAATTTTATCTGTGTAAAAATCTAAAAGCAATCATAGAAAATCTCTAAATCCCCTTAAAATAATTTTATGCACAATTGGAGTTGGAGGAGGTTTAAGAAACTTCTAGAGTCTCATTGGAATTGCAAAGTAGAGAAACAGACCTACGAAAATCGCAACTCAACTCATTCAAGACCTCTGAATTTAAAAGACTCCTAGATAGAGAGAAAACCGGCAACATCCCGTTTCCATATCCAAGCACCTTCTAATCTCCACCCTAGCCGGTCACTCCTATCAAACCCAAACCAAATCCAACCATTCAATTCTGACAAAAAGCCTCCCAGACTCCCAGTTGTCTCTTTCTCTCTCCCCCACTTTCTTCCATTTTATATCCCACCACAAAACCCTCACAAAACCCTATTCAAATCTTCCCGCTCCCCCCAAGCCAAAAAAAAAACTTGGTAGATCTTGGATTGATCTCTAAACCCTAAAATCTTGAAAGATCTGAGAGGGCACATGGCCTATCAAGGCTTGGTATGCAACCAACCAGTGGATCTTCCCAAGCATCCATCTGGCAATGGCATTGTTCCCACAATCCAGTAAGTTTACTTGTTCTTCTTCGGTGGAGTTGAGAATCGAGATGCTATGTTTTGTTGTCAGAAGATTGGAATTGGAAACACCCGGATCTTTCACAGAGGATTCCTTATTATTAATGATGAAACAGAACAATGTATTGATATCTGCTGCGTTTGTAGTAAATGCCATTACAAGATTCTAAGAGATTGTCTTTGAATGTGATGTGGCACTTTGGAATCTTTGTTCCACAAATGTGATTGTGTCCAATGAACCCTTAAAGGGAATGACAGAATTTGTGAATGAAATTATAAGAGACTTGTGAATATGGGTTATGCATATCTCCTCTACATTTGGGCTATATCAACAAAGCAGAGATGCTGGTGATGTTATGGGGGGTGAAAACCAAGTCTGTCTTTTAGTTGTGTTCTTTAATGATGAATGTAGGTAAGAAAGACATTTCTACTTGATAACACTATGAAACAGAGACGAATTCGTCATCGTTTTCGTCGTTACCGTTTTCGCCGTTTTCGTAATCGTCATCATCTTCGACATCTCCATCTTGGCATTATCTCATTGGTCGGTGGTCTGCTCAATGTGTTCTAGTCAAGAGATGAGAAAACAGAGACCCATGTTTCTAATAGTTGGACAAAAGGTAACGCATGACCATCAACATGGCCTATCTCAACTGTTTTAGAATGCCTTTGTGAGTTTTGATATTCCTCTTGACGCTCTTCGAGGTCACGTGCACAGTAATTTTATAGTCATGTTAACAGAAGATCATTTCAAAAAGAAGTGTTAGATTGAAATGTGTTCAAGTTTTGGGCTGCATGCTGAGGTTGTTGTTCTTTAATCTAAGCACTCAAATGGTCAAATCTGGTTGCAGTATTTACACTGTAAATTGTATTGTTAGACATATCACCCAGTTCAGAACATATGAGTACTTGCTTGCAGCGAGTTTTACCCATGGCTTATAATTTGATCAATTGAAATTTGCTAGCGTATGTTTGCATGATTTTAATTTTGAGCTGTCTAGCACTGGGGTTTTTTCCTTTATGTATCTTATTCTTTAATGTAGATCTTTAAAGGGAATATATGTTCATATGAACTTCATTCTTGATAACATATGTGGTGGTGTTTGCATGTGTAGGAATGTTGTATCAACAGTTAATCTGGACTGCAAGGTGGATTTGAAGGCCGTAGCCTTGCATGCCCGTAATGCAGAGTATAATCCTAGGGTATGGAATGTTTGGTGGGATCATAACCCTTCAATTTATTAGAATTTTAATAAAAAAAAATACTATCAGTTCACACTGATGATCAGCCGCATAGATCCTCTGTTAGTAGCTTGTAGATTCTAATTTGCTTTCTGTGTTCCCTCTTACAGCGTTTTGCTGCTGTTATCATGAGGATAAGGGAACCCAAGACCACAGCACTGATATTTGCATCTGGAAGAATGGTATGTTAACATTTAGTGCCATAGAAGTTTCTCATACAGATCTGTGGGCACTGATTCTGTCAAATTGTTCGGAATATGTCAGCTGCTCCTTTCCACAATTACTCTACAAAGTTTTGCATGGATTTACCATCTAAGATTTATTTATGATCTTTCCATTTTACTTTTGTTACTGTTGCCTGTCTTTTGTTTCTCTGATCTGCATCATTTAACTATATGCTTACACACTACAGTCAAGTAGTGTAAATTTATTGTATAGATTTTTCACTTCACTAACTTTGTCCTATTTAGAAGGCCTTTGGAAATTCAAGTTAGAGAATGCATTTTAATGACATTTTTGAAGAGGAAAGTACTAACTACCAGACTACAATGTTTGCACAAGCGCTTGCAAATGTTAGTTTCTCTGATAGGGTTGCTAAGCATTCAATGTAAGCATAAAGCATTTAGATGTTAAGGGATATTACTCCAATAGGTTGCTTAGCAGTGTTCCTCTCTGCACTGTGTTCGGATGTTCATTCATGTTACTAGTATTTTATTTTAGAGAAATGATCAGGTAATGATGTCACGACCATCCGCAATACCTGTTTGAATGGTGTAGGCCCCACCTTTGGTTGTTCCAACCCAGTTGCATCACCTGCCCCACCCCAACACCTGTTTGGTTGGTGTAGGACCACCAACCTTTAGTTGATCCAACCCATTTGCACCACATGCCCCACCTTTTGCGCAAAGAGCATAGTAATGCTTTTAAAACAGAACTCCAACAGTGTAAATCACTCCAGTTGGTAAAATTTGGGCCATTGGCTGTATAGGTTAAGACATGTGATGCAAATGGTTTGGATTGAACAAAGGTGCGCTAGACACTTCACCTGCCAAAGAGGTTCTCATGATGGTCCTGATGTGAGGCCTGATTGTTCCTTTTTATTTTATTTTTGATACCTTAGCAGGGGATGTTTGTAATAATCATTTTAATTTCACCATAAATGAGTTGTTATAATGTGATGGATTGCAATGAGTTTCCTTTGAAGTGCTGAATGTGCCAGGTGCAAACTAGGTTACTACTGAGCTAGAAGAGTACAAAAATTGATGCTGGTTTATTCCATAACGATCCCGATGTTGCAGAAATTCGTAAATAGTTCATATTTATCGTTACATTTGACATTGTAATCAAATTTCTTGCTCTAAGCATTCAAGAGCTTTCCTATGTTTTTAATTAACTTTAGAGTTGAAAGCATGGGTTTGTGTGGAGAAACTAGCGAACTTTTCCTTAAATGAAGCTTTTGCTATTCAGTTTTAAGTTGTGATATTGAGCATTCTAGTTTGAAAGCCATCTTTCTTGTATTCAGGTTTGTACCGGAGCAAAGACAGAGGAACAATCGAAGCTGGCAGCAAGGAAGGTATAGTCATTAAAAAATATCTCGATGACTGCTTTGGAATTTCATCACATAAAGATAAACATGTGAATATTTGAATCCCATCTGAATGGGATGATTTGTTCAAAGAATTGCTGTCTAACATGATATCTTTGTCATCCAGTATGCACGTGTTGTTCAGAAGCTTGGGTATCCTGCTAAATTCAAGGTTAATGGATATGTTGCTTCAAAAAAGAACAAATCGTATTTCTGGTTCGCTAGTGCCTCCTGTGTCATTACTCTGCAAAATGGTGTTTCTTAATTCTCTTTTTGGGTAATTTCTGTCTCTGTGACCTATAGGACTTCAAGATTCAGAACATAGTTGGCTCATGTGATGTCAAATTTCCAATAAGACTTGAACTCCTTGAATGTAGTGCTCATTCAGCTTTCATATCTGTAAGTCAAGATTTTATTCAAGTTGTTTCTTGTGCTAAATGAATTGTCTTGATAGTTTTAGCTTTACGTACGAAGCAAAATTTTTATTATTCATTCTAGTCTTTCTTAAGAGTTTGTATTTTCAATGAGGCTGCATATTGATTGCTTATAACAGTATATGAACTGTTTGGCTCATTTGCATTTTGGAATTGGAGAAACTTTTCTGCTCTTGGTTTAATAAGTGTTTGGTCATAATTAAACATGGCCTGTATTGCTTATATCAGTATAATGCGGAGATATTTCCTGGATTAATGTATCGGATGAAGCAACCGAAGATTGTGCTGCTCGTTTTTCAGTCTGGAAAGATTGTTCTTACAGGCGCAAAGGTGCGTGGCACTTATTCTGCTGTGAACCTTATTATGTTATTTCCCTTTTCGTGTGTACTTCTTAAACTGATGGTTCCCTTGATTTTTAATCCTTCAGGTGAAAGATGAGATTTACACTGCTTTTCAGAACATCTATCCAGTCCTTGCAGAGTTCAGGATACCAAGGTATCACCTGTAATTTACAAATATTTAGGCATGAAATGTATTGCATTTTGTTCATCCACATTCTTCTCTCCACTTTGATCTTTTGAATATTAGGTTTATTAGCACTCTGGGGGTTTGGTGTCGCTGTTTTGAAACTCCATTAATTTCACACGATATTTTCTATCTCAATTTGTTTCTACGTCAAATTTGGTTACCAATATAAATTCTCAATTGAAAGAGAACATAGAAATTAAGTGGCTACCATTAAAAAAAAGAAAAAGAAAAAATAAATTTAGTGGCTGATTTTTTTAATTAAATTTTAACGAACCTCCTTTCGAAGGCAAGGAAATCTTGGATGTTCCAAATCTCCATATTTTTTAGCTTTGATTCTATTAGATTTGGATATAAATAGTGGGCTCCTCAAGTTTTAATATTTTCAGTTGTTTAGTTCTTAATGGGGCATGTAACAATTCAATGAGAAATCTCCAATATTTTACACAGTATCAGAGCCCCTATACAATCTTAACAGATAATAAAGTTCACAGTTGATTGGGTCAATCAATCTCAGCTCCTTGATCATGTTGTGATGTAGCCCAAGAGGGACTGCCCCATAATAGGCTTTTACCATGACCCAGATCCAACGGGCTCAGTCATGTACCAGAGGAGGCCCATGCACTACCAGTCTATTAAGAGGATAAATTAATAGTCTACCTTGTCGAGTCTCAATGAGTCAGTAGATTCTGTAGAGATTTACCTTGAGTGTTATCTTTGTAAATCAGTAAAGATTTACTTTTTATACAGTTTGCTCCTATTTTAGAATCCTATATCCGTAAAATTCTTATCATGATTGACAGTAGTTGTTTATTGACAAGGGAAAAAAAATGACAGTAGTTGCTTAAAGGGTCTTATTATTAGCTCATGTACCTGGCGATTCTTAGGAGGCCGGAAGAATGATGTCCTCATATTCTTTATCAGATAGTTTTTTATTGCTTCTAAAAATTGAATTATGAAATGTGGCCTACCATTAATGGAGTCAGCTACTAAGGTGTGCCTCATTTTTATGCATTTCCTTTTGACTTAAGATATGGTTGTTTTAATTGTTACTGATCAAAAGAAAAAAGGTTGGGTTGATTTTGAATCTCACCTAAATCTTGTTATTTTCTGGCAGGTATGAAGGATAGCAATGAGCACTTTTGGGTTGGATTTTCTGGAAGGACATTCAATTGATGCTAGCGATTGCTGGGATATGCTTCTTTTACCAACTTGTATATAAGATAATCTCTTGCAGTTTGTTGTTAATGAGCTCATCTCCGATTTCCATCTCCTTTGAAGTTTGCCTGCCACGGAGGTCTAAAAAGGCTGAATTTTGTTTTTGAGATAAGGTCTAGAAAGAAGATTAAAAAAATGGAAATGACAAAAAGAAAGAAAGAAAAGAATTGAATTGTTATCTTCAGTGAACACCTTGGTTTTAATAATGAAGTCGTTCCGGATGAAGGATCAATATTGCATAGCATAAATCATTCAGGTTTGAATGCATCATGAGAATATAATGTGTATGTGTGTGTATTTTCATAATTGTATGGGTGTGTAATTTGCGCCCTAGCTGACCCAGTTCATGGTCTGCCTAGATGCAATTTTCAACCTGATTTTTGGTCATGTTGAGTCAGTTAGGTCAGATATTGGTTGTGTTTTGTTGTGTTGGTGACGTTGAAGGCCACCTTGTGAGATGACCAGTATTAGCCCAATTTATTCTGGCTTGGTTTCAGCATGAGTTGCAGTTTCTCACGATGGGATAATTATTTGAAATGAATTACTTTCTTTTGGTTTTGTAAAGATGAAGTATATTTTGTTGGATTTGTGGCTTGATTTCTGCCACTGAATCTCTAATCCTCATTGAACTGTGTGTTCACAGTTCTTAAGCAACTAAGAGGCTTTGCTTTTGTTCAGTATGATTAAGATTAAGAGATCTAATCTCATTAGAATGTAGAGAACTTGTTGGCCAATTCGAATTAAACAAGGAAATCATAAAAAACTCTATAGTTAGAGATAAATTCTTAATTTATTCAATTAATCCAATATTATTGAGACTCATTGCAAATTCTCATAGTTTTTGTTGTGAAATGTTGCTACTTTATATCCTGGGGTTCTTCCCAGCTGTGTCTTATGGATGATGATATGCCTAGGAAAAGCTCATCCAAAATACACATTTTTTTTTTAGCAGTATGGGCTTACACTTTTTTCAGGGAACTACATGCTCCTATCCGGGTCACGCTTATAGGTAAATTTGTTTTACCAGTGAAATAAAGTGAATAATTAATTTAAGAGAAAATAAAAGAAGACGCGGTCTAGTAAAAAAGTGCTAAATGATAAAAAGTCACGCGGGTAGCTTTTGACCTTTTTCTTTAATTAAAAAGAAGATGACTTTTTAACATTCGGTGGCATGAGTAAAAAAAAAGAGAGTTTTTTAACATTTAGTGGCACGAGAAAGTAATTGAGTTTTTAAGTAAAAAAGATAGGAGATTTTTGTAATTTAATTATTTTTTATTTGACCCCTTCTTCTTTGCTTGTATTTTGACTTGCCCTTTTACTTCATCCCACCATACCGACACCTAGCTAATGACCATTAGTAAAGGGAGCTGCTATGAGCACATAAGTTTTCTCCCTTCCCACACACATTTTTTATTTAAAAAAAAAACCTGTGAAATTATCTTTTTGCCCACCCTCTCCCTTTCTCTCTACCCACCTCCCCCTTCACCTCCGGCGGGCGGCAGATCGAGCAGCCGGGCGGTCACAATGATTGCCAAGCTGCTCGATCTACCGCCGACCAGGGAAAGGAAGGGAGAGAAAGAAGGAGAGGGAGAGACATGGAGAAGAGAAGGGGGAGAGAAAACAGTGGGGGGGAGAAGGGAGAGAGAAAATAGTGGGGGAGGGGGAGGGAATCGGCTGGCGCTCGCTGGTCCAGGCCAGATGCTGAGGTGAAGGGGAAAGTAAGGGGAAATAAAGGGAGGAGAGAGAGAGAAAACAATGGGGAGGGAGGGAGGGAGGGGAGGGGTCGGCCGTTGCCGTCGGTGAAGGGGGAGTTGGGGGGGAGAGAAAGGGAGAAGAGAGAAATAGTGGGGAGGGAGGAAGAGAGTGAGAGAAAACAGTGGGGAGGAGGGAGGAAGAGAGGGAGGGAGAAGGGGAGGAGAGGGGTCGATCGTTGCCGTCGGTGAAGGGGGAGGTGGGGGGAGAGAAAGGGAGGAGGAGAGAGAGAAATAGTGGGGAGGGAGGAAGAGGGAGAGAAAACAATGGGGAGGGATGGAGGGAGGGAGGAAAGGGTACGGTTGCGGATCTGTCACTAGGGGTGTGCATCTGTCGGTCGGTTCGGTTATTGACATATTTTTAACCTAACCAAAATTTTTCGGTTAATTTTAACCATTTAACCAAACCAAAATTTTTTAGAGGATTAACCATCGGTTCGGTAACCTAAAATATCGGTTTGGATTTCGGTCGGTTCGGTTAACCTAAAATTATTAAGTTTATAAATGACTATAGTTATCTAGTTAATAGAGTTTATGGTTTATATTCATAAGGTTTTATATGGTTTATGGTTCCCAATTCAAAAAAAAAAATTTAAGGTTTTAAATTGTTGGGACCTTTAACCTTAGGATTTGGAGTTTAATATCAATGGTTTATATTTTTTTTTTTTTTTGTCATATTATTAATTTCATTATCATATTTAATCTTGATAGATATAAATATATAATATATTGAAGGTGCTACATTACATGGTAACTTGGTAAGTTACTAAGTTGGTACTTGGTAACATGAATTAATACTTATTAATTGATGTATATTATATTTATTTTGAATTTATATAAGTATTAATAGATTTTCATATTATAAACATGTACACATTTATTATATATATTATATATTTATATAGTTTGCTATAATTTCGGTTCGGTTCGGTTAATTTGGTTAAATTTTATCTGTTAACCAAACCGTTAACCGAAAACCGAAATATTCAAACATCTTTAGCCGAACCGCCCCGATCGGTTAAGAATAACCGGTAAATTCGGTTAACGGTCGGTCGGTCCGGATCGGTTAATCGGTTTTAACCAAACTATGCACACCCCTATCTGCCACCGGCCGGAGGTGAAGGGGGAGGTGGGGAGAGAGAAAGGGAGAGGGTGGGCAAAAAAGTAATTTCACAGTTTTTTTTTTTTTTTAAATGTGTGTATGGGAAGGGAGAAAATTTGTGTGCCAATTAACAACTCCCTTAGAAAAAAATGACTACATCATATGATGGTTTTCTTTAATACAAAATGACCCCTGCTTACAAAAAAAAAAAAAAAACAAAATTACATTGAACTCACGATACCGCTAGTTGTTCCTTTTTACTTCACACAAAGATAAAAAGAGGTGGATAATGAATTTCTGAAGAGGGGATGTTTGATGTAGGATGTAAAGAAGAGAAGGGGGATGATGTGAGGTAATTTTGTAAAGAAGACGGAGAAGGGGGTGATTTTGGGAGCAAGAAAATATCAGATTTGGACTTAAGGTGATTTTGTAAAGAAAAGGAACTAGGCTTTTAGACGTGGGATGATTTTGTAAAGAAAAGGAGATAGAGGTTTTGGATGTCTGAATATTTTGTAATGGGCCGGAGTAATCCCTACGGGTTCAGGAAGAGCCGGGTAAATCCCCTGTGGTCCCAATGTGGCAGCGCAATTTCGAACCTTTAAATCTCGAGGAGCAAATCGTGGCCATAGGCCAACTGAGCTACACTTTTGGAGTAAAAGATGCAGTGGCAGATATCGTGATATAATTACAAATAAAAGTACCAATTTCTTGCCAATTGCATTGATTTGAATCCTCTATCGGTTGATTACGATCTCTCTACGTAATCAAGACTTTTTTCTTAGTAAAAACCATTATAGCCTATCACCAAATTAGTAAAGATTTTACTTTTTCGGCTGTTTTGTTCCTATTTTAGAATCCAATATTAGGTTCTCCTTTATTGGACCTAGACCCATTTACTCATCGGGGCTTAAATAAGGACCCAAATTTGGTTTTTAACGGGTTGGAATTTCTGGTTATCACAGGATTAAAGAACCATTTACATCAATAATCCATTGCATGCTAATTGTATTATCATGATAAAGATGCATTTCACGTTTTTGGGAGCCAGTACGAGCTCACCCTTTTTCCACAAAATTGAACTCTCCTTCTCTCGGGTCATGCTTATAGGATTTTTTGTTGAGTAAATTAGAGAAAGGTCCCTCATAGAGGTCTTGTAAGGCCTCCAATCCATCAACTTTTCCTCTAAAGCTTATAGTCCATGTAGCTTGGACATATTTCGGCGAGAGGTCCCTAGATACGCCACCTCATACATTTTCATGACTGATTTTCCATTTCAACTGATTAGGAATAAAATTTTAAAATTTTAAAATTTAAAACTTCCATTCCCCCTCTTCTTCTTCTTCAATTCGGACATGGACAGAACTTAGCCAGAGCCATTTTCTTCTTCTTCAAGTTACAGGCTCTTTAACAGAACCCTTTATTCGTGTGTTTGCTATAGCTGGTTCGACTGCGCCGCCGCTGCCGACTCGTCGTCGCCAGAGAAGATCTTGTTTCCCGACCAACTTCAACTGAGTCGAAAGGCTCTAACAATCAAATAGATGATTTTGTACTTCTTCGATCCGTTACCAGCATCTCCATCTCTATGTTTCTCATGACTGATACTCGCCTCGACTAATTCTTTCAAATCTCCGTTGTAGCAGTTGCCGATGTTCTTCTGTGGAAGCGTCGAGATGTCGGGATTTATCTTTTCATGGTTTCAAGCACCCTGTGGTCCCTCTTTAAACAGGCTGGATACAGCTTGATCACACTTTTTGCAAATGTGCTCATTCGGTTCATTGTGATCCTTTTCTTTTGGGCGAAATCGGCGTCTCTTCTCAATCGGTCCGCCTTTGGTTGCATTGGTTTTGATTTCTTGGTTTTCCTCTTTTAGGGAGAGTGTTATTCTGGACCTGCGCGGTTTGCTGGCTCTGTCAAAGTCAAATTTATCTGAGTTTTTTATTTTTTATCAAATTTATTTGAGTTTTGCGAAAATTCATCTGAGTACTGAAACAATTTTATTTGAGTTTTGGACAAATCTATCTGAGTTTTTTGTTATTTATCTGAGTTTTGGAACAAATTTATCTGAGTTCTAAACAAATCTATCTGAGTTTTTGGTAAATTTATTTGAGTTTTTGAAAAATATAGGTGAGTTTCTGACAAATTTATCTCTATTTTAAAATTTTTAACTAAGTTTTTGAAGGAATCTTTCTGTATTTTTGACAAATTTATTTGTATTTTCTTAGATCTGTTTGTGTTTTTGAGTTTTATTTGTGTATTTTGAAATTTATTTGTATTTTTTAAAATAAATTTAACTGAGTTTTTAACAAAAATACTTGAGTTTTTGCCAGATTTTTCGCTAATTTGGAAAATTGGGTTATCTTAGTTTTGGCAAATGTATTTGTATTTTTTAATTTTATTTACGTCTTTTAAAATTTATTTGGATATTTTGAAATTGATGTTCATCTTTTGAAATTTATTTATATTTTTTGAAATTTATTTGGATCTTTTGAAATTTATTTGCGACGTTTTAAGTTTATCTGCGTTCTTTTGAAATTTATAACTTTTTTTTAAATTTATTGCATTTTTTGAAGTTTATTTGCGTTATTTTGAAATTTATTTGTGTGTTTTTAGAATTTATTTGAAAATCTCATTAATGAAATTCCATTGATAGTGGCCAATTAAATGGTAGTTGACCATTATTAATGGGATATGATTGTGAGATATGATTTAAAGAAATGATAAATTAGACATATCAGGTATGAGAATATGTTAGAGGATCTTTGGCTGCATGACTTTCTTTTGTGGACTGTTTACAACAAAGTCATACTTTAAAGGACTTCCGACCAAACGCCCCTATTTTGTTTTACCAGTGAAATAAAGTGAATGATGAATTCAAGATAAAATAAAAGAAGATGAGGTCTAATAAAAAAAGTGCTAAATGACAAAAAACTATGTCATGGTAGTGTAGCCTTTTAACCTTTTTTAAATAGAAAAAGAAGATAGATTTCTAACATTTAGGATAGATTTTTAACATTTAGTGACATGAGTAAAAAAAAAAGGATTTTTAACATTTAGTGGCATTAGAAAGCGACTTTTTGATATTTTAGTAAAAAGGATAAGTGATTTTTAAAATTTAACCTTTTTATAATTTGACTCCTTTTCTTGTATTTTGAATTGAGCCTTTACTTCGCAGCACGTATGACACCATACACCTAGCTAGTGATCATTAAAAAATGACTGCAGCATATGATGGTTTTCTTCAAATACAAAATTACCCCTGCTTACAAAAAAAAAAAAAAAAATAAAAATAAAAATAAAAATAAAAATAAAAATAAAATTTAAAAAAAAAAAGAAAAAACTAATACACGCACAAAAAAAAAAAAAAAACCAGAACTCTTTACTAATTAACAGAGATAGAAAGAGGTGCATGGATGATGAATTTGTGAAGAGGGGATATTTGATGCAGGATGTAAAGAAGAGAAGAAGGAAAGATACAAGGTAATTTTGTAAAGAAGAGGGAGACGGGGTGATTTTGCAAAGAAAAGATCGGATTTGGACTTAATAAGGTGGTTTTGTGAAGAAAAGGAATAGGATTTTGGACGTTGGGATATGATTTTGTAAAGAAGAGGAGATAGGGGTTTTAAATATATAAATATCCTGGGGGTAAAAGGTACATCAGCAGATATCGTGATAATTGGATATGGAGTCCCCAGCTCATCAAGAGATCACAAGTATCATGTATTGATGCATGCACTATTCGGTTAATTTTGAAAATTGTCATTTGGAGGTGGAAAACATGTCTATATAAAGTGTTTTTTTTTTTTTTTTAAATCCCAATAAAAGTTGTGAATACTAAGTCAAGTGAAAGATTACATTGTATTTTGCAAGTCACAGTAGTTTCCAAATACATGGGATTGTTTGTTTGCATTGGTGTATATATGTAAATGATTTTCATAAGTAAGGATTAAGCATTATCACATTTGACCAAATAAAGCGTGGAAATGGTGTGGAAGGGTACAGGCTACAGCTGATTATTCAAGTATACATCACACCAACACCAACCTGGTTAGTTTTTCATTTATTTTTATCCACCATAAATGATTTGTTTCTTTTTTTTGGCTGTCTGTCCATCCACCAGCACATTAATTTGTATGACTAGCCAGCCATGCTGGGCAGGTTACATCAAATGGTATTTCCATCTGCATGAAACTGTCAGGCAATTTCTTTCTCCTCTCTCTCTCTCTCTCTCTCTCTGAACTTCTTTCCACTTCCCCTTCAATGGCTCTGAACCTCTCGCTCTCTTTTACCTGTTAGACAACACAGCCTTTTTACCTTGCCCAAAGCACATGCTGACGTCGGCACTTTCTAGAAGTCTCACCAAACCCCCTTCTCTTCCAGCGCAGCCTCTATAATGCATAGGCAGCATTCTATTTACCGCCTAACCCAAACTCTCTCTATTGTCTAGATGACTCTAGAATTTACTACAAGTTATACATCTCTCTAGAATTCACATTAATATTGATGTATGGTTCACAAAGAGCCACGTGGCTCACCTACTTTCCACATAAATAATTTCACCGACATACACCAGCCTATAAATAGAAGTGAAGTGCAAGCTTTGTATACACGCCACTGAAGAGTGCAAGTGTTAGTCTTTGAGTCCAGCCAAGTTTTGTATAATCTGTTCAATACACGGTGTAATACCTGTGTCCCATCCCATCACTTTCCGCTTTCTATCCTCCACCGTCTCTTTTTTCTATTTTCCTCTTCACGTCCTATCTTTCTCCAATCTCCATCACTCTCCTTCTCTCCATTCCTCTCTCTCTCTCTCTTGTATTTTATCTCTCTCAGATCTTATTAATAAAAGGTGCCCCACCCAGTTTCTATCGTGCCCTATCTCTCAACTCCTCACCATATTGAAAAGAAAAGGAGAGAGGAAGTTATGTCAGGATTTCTTCGTATGTAATATCCTCTTACTGTAATCCGATCAGGTAATCGCTTTCCCCAGTGATTTGTGGTTTTTTTTTTTTTTTTTATGCAAACGTGGGTTGTTCTCTTCATCTTCTGAAGAGATAAGATCTTCTGAAGAGATAAGATGATTTTAATTTATAATACTAGCTTTCAGAGAATACAATGATAAGATGAAAGTTTAAAAAATCAGGGCGCGGGCCTACAATTGTGGTTTAGTTTGAATTTGAAATGTTGCTTGAAAACTTTCCCTGAATATCTCAGTTGTTGAGATCATCGTTTGACTGAGTTTGTTGAAACTTGGTCAACTAGACAAGTAGTGGATCCAACGTTTATTGGGCCTGGTGTTTGATGGACTGAATCTCCGCTGGATCCTTTTTTTCATGGACCTCTTCTTCAGTATTTTGTTTATCTAGATTTAGAGGTAAAGGTGATGGTCCCAAATCCTAAATCCTCTTTTCTTGATCAAAGAAAGAATTAAAGCCCTTCCAGAATATCATCTTTGTTGTCAGTTTTTTTCCAGAAAGTAGTTCTTCAAATTGTTTTTTTTTATTTATACAAATACTATTTATTTTTAAATAAATAGTATTTTTCTTAATTACAGATTTTTTGTTTTCCATTTTCTGTTTCCTTATTTATCATTTAATTTGTTTCAATTTCTTATCTGTGTAAATAGGAAGGATATGGAAGACTATAAAAGAAGAAATCTTCATTTTGACATTGCAACGGCAGTAAGGACTGGGTGGTATAGGAAAGTAGGAAGTGAGGTAATTTATTTCTTCCTAGTTTTTCACTGCCATTAATTTTATGAATGTGTTTATTTTGTTTGGAAAATAGTGGCACCTAGACACTCACCTGAGTATTCACTGTCACCTCACCATTGGCAGATTTAAGATTTTTATTTGGGTGTGTCCGTAATTTTTAAATAAAAATATTAAACAATAATAAATGGGAGCCCACGTGAGCCCACGTGATGCTGTCGGAGAGATACCTCTGTTTGGCTACATATGTAGTCACTGCAATGTACAATGAGATGTAAAAAGCTAAAGTCTCTTTCCACCATCACTTCAACTTTACACCCACCTACTACTTGATGGAAGACCCATGCGGCAAGCTGCAGGAAATATACACCGAACCCCACAGAAACCCCACAGAATTCATCGTTGGAAATGAGATCGCTTAGGAGGAGGAATCCCTGCAACTGGCTTTTTACCAGACGCCCTCCGTGACTCGCGCATTTGCTCAGTGGATCCTCAAATTTAAATTGCAGAGCTGAATAGATCGCAGGATTTGTAATCTCGATCCATCCACTCCATTCGTACAGGGCCTCCATGCCCAAGAAATCTGAGGAACCAAAGGAGACAACCTGATTCAAGAAGATCTTGGTGAAAATCGTCCTCTACCAAAAAGTCCATGTGAAGACTGGAAGAACGTGCATCGTTGAGTTACCCACGGTAAGTTTTCTGTCCTGCTATGTCTACCTATGTCTAATGATGCCTCGCCTGATGGTTTATCTATAAAAGGGGCGTCTTAGATGTAAGGGGCGTAGCAAAAGATATTTGTTTCCCCTTTGTGTGCTGGGAGAAGAGCAGAGTCTGGTTGCTCTAGGGCCACTGTGACAGGTTAGGGCTTCTATGAAATATCATATGTCTTTGTTGATTAATATGGTCGATTTCTTACCCTGTTTTTGTTACGCCATAATCCGCCAAATCTGTATTGCATTTGATCACTTCGCCTCTTGCAACAATTTTTTATATGGAGTGTTTCATGGTTCATAAACTTTGTAGATCCATATATTCTGTGTATGTGTATAGGAAAAGCATATTTTAGTTGTGCAGACCATGTGAATATGATTATGGCTTTTAATAATAGATGGTATCTATGTATAACGAGTATCTGATTACGCTGGCCCTGTAATAGTGATTTTAGTTGCTGTCCTTCTCAGTTAGTCATTTGTTGATGATGTTATCTGCAGGGGATCGAAATTTAGAAAGGAAAGTTTCAATGTTATACTGCCACGCAGTGGTTCATTTGATTTACCTATGATTAATACGAAGTGAAAAAAATGAATGGCTAATACTTTATATTGTTTTGATTGAACATGAACTTTCGTGGGTTGATGAACATTCGGTCAAGATATGGACTACTGATGTTATAGATGCAACATTTATTCTCCACATACACCTCATTTCCCATAATGCTAGCTCTAGACATAAATGATATAATGTCTGTTGCATAAACAAATAGATGAATGCTGTTAAGATAGACTGTATTGCAAATGAACATGCTCAACCAAATTTTTTATTATGTGGTAACATGTCTACTGTGACCCATAGACTTATGTTGTTATAAGTCTTTTGATGTAGCTCGAAATAGTTTGCAATATGTTGTATGGATGATTTCAACATTGGAATTTTTCTCTCTTCTATCCATAGAGATAAGTGTCCGCAACTTCTGTAGATGGAAGGTGACGGGGCTAATGGTTCTGATAATGAAGTAGAAGATGTTGTTACCAATAATACTCATAATGCTGTCATAGTGACTTTATGGACTGTGGCCTCAGAATGGCAAAGAGAAATGTACTCCTTGGGTTACCAAATTTTGGCAATAATCAGAGGTCTGCAACAAGGAATAGAAATGCAGAGAGGATGCAGTACATCTCTTACTTAACGCAAGGCAGGGATAGCGAATGTATTAGTCAGTTGAGGTTAATAAAAACTGCTTCGATTTGTTGTGTATAGTGTTAAGGAATAGAGGTTTATTGGCAGACACAAGGTATGTCACAGTGGAGGAGGCAGTTGCTGAGTTTCTGCATACACTTGCACATAATGTTAGGAATAGGACAAATAGTTTCAGGTTTGGTCGATCAGGGGAGACTATCAGTCGTCACTTTCATAGAGTCTTAACAGCAGTGGCACAACTAGCCCCCGACATTATCAAACAAGCAGGGATAAATACTGAAGGAATACCATACTTTGAGGTATTAATAATAGTAGAAGAAAATTGTCAAACATCTTTTTTAATGACAAATATGATGTTTAATGAATGTAACTCTCTTCAGGATTGTGTTGGCGCCATTGATGGAACGCATGTTCCAGTACATGTCCCATTGGCCACTCAAGGACCCTTCCGGAACAGGAAAGGAAGTTTAAGCCAAAATGTAATGGCCGCATGTGGATTCGACCTTAATTTTCAGTATGTGCATCCGGGTTGGGAGGGGTCCGCTACAGATGCCCGCGTTCTGCAAAGTTCACTTGCCCATGCGGATCCCCTCCGTGTCCCAGCAGGTAATGACGGATATATTTTTAATTGTTAAACTTTGGTAATTTCAGTTTTGAGGTTATCTTGACAATGGAGTGTTTGTTATTTATGTAAATATGCAATAGGTAAGTTCTACCTAGTGGATGCTGGGTATGCAAATGCACCAAGCTTTCTGGCACCATACCGGGGTGTGCGTTACCACCTCAGTGAGCATAGAGGAAGAAATCCTCAAAATGCAAAGGAGTTATTTAATAAAAGGCATTCCCAGGCAAGAAATGTAATTGAGAGGGCCTTTGGAATCATGAAATCTAGGTTTGGGATATTAAGAATAGCCCCACAATACTCCATGGACACCCAAGTAAAAATAGTAACTGCATGTGCTGTCCTTCATAACTTCATCAGAAAACAAGGAGGAGATCTATTTGATGACGAACTCTTTCAAGCTTCCGAAGAGGGTGGGGAAGAAGATGATGTAACCACCCTTTCGGCTGATCAAGCATCTCAAGTATTCCAATACTACTCCCAAACGGAGAGGCAGCAGTGGAGCAATTTTAGGGATGCTTATGCAGCTAGACTTTGGCATGATTACACTCAACGTAATGCGGGTCAATGATGTGTTTGTGACTCACCAATTAGGAGATCATGAGCTACCGCCTAGCCTAGCATGGTTACTTTTTTTATGTTTGTTAATGTATGTCCACGATATGTACTTAGTTATCTTATGTTGTAAAGATATTAATGACAACAACGTTGTTTTGTTTTAATTTGCTATTGTGAATATATGGAGATCATAATGTTCAGATATGTACGTTTATGTTAATGTAGACATGTCACAAAGGAAGAATGTTTGTTTCAATGCCTCCATGGACGAAGAATTGCTGGCTCTTTTACAAGAGCAAATCGAGCTTGGGAAAAGGGGAAATCGTGGCTTTAAACAGGAAGTGTACGCGAATATAGCAACCAAAATGAATGCTTCCTATCAAGGTGTTGGCCATATAACTGCGTCTACAATAATCAATCATTGTAAAGTACTGAAGAAGAACTTCGCACAAGTGACAGAGCTTCTCAATGCTTCTGGTTTTGGATTTGACGTAACAACAAAGAGAATCATAGCTGAAGATGATGTCTGGAGTACATGGATACAGGTATTTACACCACATATTTGTTCTCGATATCCAATTATATTCTTTAGTTATGACTTTGTACATGACATTGCAAGGCAAACGAATCTTTTTAATAGGGGCATCCAGATGCTGTGTCATGGCGAGGAAAGACAATCGATTATGATAAGTTAAGCTTGGTGTTTGGAAAAGATGTTGCAACTGGGCAATTTGCAAGCCCATCGACTTATGTAGGTAGTTCAAAGCCGACTACATCTATAGGTGGGGCTAACACACAGGTGTCTGGATCAATTCCAGTGGGACTGAATGATTGTTTTGAAATCCTCGGAATGAATGAAAGTGAAGGCTCCTCGAAGAAGAGGGCTCGTGCGAAGAATCCCAAGGACATTGACACATACGTCGCAGCAATGGGTCGCAACTCTGAGAGGATCACCAGTGCTATTACGGAAGTGGCGGAAAGTATTCGTCATCCGAAGAAGCGAGTGTCCAACGACGTGGTCAAGGAACTGGATAAGATTGGTGATCTTAGTGACCTGGATGCAGAGATTGCACACGAGTGGCTGACAATCCATGCCGACATGGCCACTATTTTCCTTTGCGCAAAAGACAAATGTGCATGGATTCGACGCCGTCTCCCAAAAATTCGAAGTGACAACTATTCTATCATTTGATGTGTGTATCGGCCAAAGTTCTTGGCTTCGGGGATTCGCAAACAGGGTGTTTGATTAGGGGGGTTATTGTTATCTTTCTGCCATAGCAAATACTTTTAGACGTGCTTATGTATTTAATTCTGTAGGTGGCTTGTTTTTCTAAGTATTTGAGTCAATATTATGTTTGCTATAAAAATTATTGTTATGCTGATGGACCTTTATAGATGTTTGCACAACTGATACAATGGAGGTTGGCTTCAACCAAATGAATGGCATGACTCTCAACTTGATGTCCATTGTGATCACTGTCATATACTTCTAAAACAATGCATCAATTATTTTAATTGTTTTGACATCTCAGCTTTGACTTCACTCTTCATGATGCCTCGATTCAATTTTTACGTTGTCTACCGGGGACAGCGGCCTGGTATATATAATTCATGGACCGACTGCAAAGCGCAAGTAAATCAGTCTCCATAATTATACAGAGGACGATGGACATTTCAGATATGCCTCTACACCTTCATCAAGCTGTCCTCGAGGGACAGTCGTTGCAATGGACGGTCATCTGAACTTACTAATTCAACTTGTTTCCATCCTCATTTTGATCATATGTATTCTATTGGGTATCATTGTTTACCTTATTCAAACCTTGTAAAATGAATGTATCCTACTGCATAACTTTGTGTGCTACTGCAAAAAGTTCTATGTAGACTATCACAGCAGGCTGCTTTTGGTTTAGTATCTGATGTCTGTAGGAATGACAGTCACTATATTTGTATTATCAGTCTTCATATGCAGCAGCTTTTTGAAATGTTTCATTATGGTAGACATGTATGTTGGTCATTTGTAGTGGTTACTTACAGCGACCTTTCCAATTTTTTCTTCATGTTGTCATAATAGTATTTTTACTTTTCAATCGGAACTGTATCAGGTTATATAAGGTTGTATCAGGTTGTATCCACTGTCACTGACGTGTAATATACGCCCTTGGATCGACCTTGTACTTAAGCCAAACTGTCTTGTTGTTTCCAAAATGAGCTTGTGGCTCCACGTTACACTGGAATATACAGTCCTGGGCTCCTAAGCTCAATGGTTGTTTGGCATTTGTGTATCAAGGACGAGTCTTGCTGTCCACTGTTTTTTTCTTTCATGGTTGTTTGGAATTTGTGTATCAAGGAAGTGTGCCCTGAGTTCAAGCTTGATGTTTCATGTAACTTTGAAATGAATGAGCACTTATTCGCATGGTTGAATCACTTCTACTATGGCACCTCAAGAAAAGCAGGTAAATGTTCTATCCATCAGGTCTATTTGATCATTACAATCTTCTTTATTCTTGTTTTTGAATTTTGGTCATCTGAACTTTGGAATTTAGCCATCATTTTGGGGAAGTTAGACCGCATTTTGATACCAAATTAGCCCAAAAACAGGTAAGTGCGTGTTAATTTAGCTGAATGCATAGGACTACTGTGACAAAAGAGGTTAAAATTATTGCAGACTAAGGGGTAGAATACCTCATCTTCAAAAAACCAAAAAATCACAGGGCAACTTGAGGAAGATTAACAGTCCTAACTCAGGAGCATACTCAGGTTGGACTTGATGTGGTATGATACATGCATGAACAAAATGAAGATTAACAGTCCTAACTCAGGAGCATACTCATGTTGGACCCATCGATGGAAGACCCATATTTGGTCTTAGCTAGATCTCATTAACAACAGTAATTATTAATTCCAGAACCTGATTTATATGAAGAGTGGGAGCAATGGAAATTACGTCTTGTTGTTATAATGAGGAACCTAACATTTGTGTTGGAATATTTAAATAGTGTTGAAATTTCTGGATCTTGTGTTTTGAAAGAACCTTCATACATTTTGTATTAGCAATAAAGTTAAGTTTATTTTAATAATTTGAGGCTCCAAAATCCAAACAGTGTAATGTAATGTATAATAATCACTTTAACATCAAAATCCAAACACCTTTTTCAAAAAGTCAACTCTACTTCCAACATACCTTCTTTCACCTATAAAAAGTAATGATGTGACATCTACATCACCTTCACTACACTATTTAAATTAACAAACAGGCCCTAAAGAGTTTCTCGAATCTCGCCGGTGCGAGTCTGATATGTAGATTTACAGAGAACTCAATTCCTATTAGAAATGCCCCTAACCAATTAGGCTCTAAAAAGAGTTGCATCTGCATGCCTTAATCTAACAACTCTACTATAGGCCCACCAGGCATTCATCTTGAGTCCGATCCCTTTCAGTTAGGTTGTAGACCTGTAGGCCCACCAGGCATTAGGTTGTAGACCTGATTGATAGCAAGATTAAGGTGCTAACAATGTTGTCATGTGCACAAAGTAGATTGAGAGTGGGATTCAAAATTGATGGTCTGGATTATAATCATGGCCAATGATTGAGTTTGAGACATCAATTACATGAAAGCCTATAAGTTTGTAACAGATGTGACTGGAGATCTGGAGTCGCGCACTAATGTTGGGTACTCTTCGGATCAATGTTCAAAACTTATGAAAAACTGAAATGCTTGAATTTCAAAAACTTCTAAAAATTGCAACTATACTATATTGTAGTGCTATCTTCTGCACCATCGTATTCTGTCATTATCTAAATCTGTAAACATTTATTCTGCATACATCTAAATTGGCCCGAATGTATAAATAAGAGAAACAAGAGACACCCCAGGGTGTCTCGTCTCACACAATCGCTCAAAGATCGATCCCTTGACAGATAGGTTGTAGCATAGATTGTGCATCACCTATCACCATCTAGAAAAAAGAAAATCAAGATGAAAGTTTTTAGCATAATAATTCTACAGATGAATTTATATATGATCTAACATTTCATGATAGGCCTAGCATGATTTTCCAACTTAGATCGGTATGATGTTGTTTATAGAAAACAATTATGTCCTACTATCACTTCCAATGTTAGCGTGGTCCCACTATGATTGCAAAGATTAGTAGGTCACACAAGGGTTACCAACATTTGGTGAGCTCTGTCATGGTCATAACAGTAGACTAGCCTCCCTTAGTAGCACAAAATGGGTCAAACATCTGTTAGGTTAGTTGATTTCCATGGTGATTACGAGAATACGTGGGTGCCATAGTCATTGCATGCAGATGTTAGAAGTTGCGACCAAAATTACTAGGTTACCGTCATTAAAAATGAGTCCTTGAGAATTAACATATGATGTGTGCTATGAGGGTTAGAACTAAGTTTTGAGGCGGTTTCGGAGAATTTTGAGAAGTTCCGCAGAGTTTTGGCTGTTGACAGGGTCTAAGTTAGAATCCCAAGGAATTTAGGGGTATTTTGGAAATTTCATAAAAAATGCATCTTGAGTTAAAAAGTTTGGTCTCCACCTGCCCAACAATTTTTATGTTCAGCACAAACTTATTGGGGGTTTTGGCGGTAGGTCCCTCATCATTTCCATTTAAAGCTTAAGGTCCACTGACTTTTTTCGTAGCGGCGGAAGTCCTTTCATGAAAATGACCTACTGAAAAAGATAAAAACGCCCCCGGACACGTCAGCATCAAGTATAGCTTCGTTTAAAACCGCTTCAAAACAATTCAGCGAAAAGCATAAACGATTCATCAGAAACCGAAATCGAAAGCAAAATCAAAAGCGAATACGAAGACGAAAAACCTAGAAGCAAAATCAACTAATTGAAGACCTCGATCATCTGATTTGTCTTCACTTTAAGGTCAGATAAAATGCTTCTTCCATTCCAAAAACGAAGTCGTAAAAGATAATTTCATCTGAAAAAAAAAACTAAGAACCTAACAGGCTCTTTGATTTCGTTCTTCTCTGATTTTATCTATGCTTTATACTCAACTCTATGTAGATAATGGCTAGAACAAAGTCCTCGATTACCTCAAGTCAATGCAAAAATCAAGCGAAAGATCAAGAGAAAAGGAAAGCAAAAGTGCAACCAAAGCAAGAGCAAGGTCAATCATCAAACAGAGAGGGTTTCCTGAGTTTAAAAATCATTTTATCTGACTTTTAACTGAGTTGTCTTAGTCTGATATCAACTAAAAACGACTTTAAATGATTTTATCTGTACAATACATGATTTTATCTGAATTTTAATTGCTATCAATGACGGTTAAACAGGGTTAGGGTTCCAAGCGAAAATATCTGACTGTAACACGATATGCTCTGATTTTCTTCTGAATGTATCTGAGATTCTTATAAAATGCTATGAGAATAATTTGAAATGTATTAAACTTGGTTTTCAAAGAGATTATTTGTGTTTTAGGTCAATTTATCTGAGTTTTTTCATAGGTTATCTGTCTTTGGAATGAAGTTATCTGACTTATATCTCTCTATCTGTATGAGATTATCTGTGTTTAGGTCAATTTGTCTGAGTTTTTGTATAGGCTATCTGACTTATCAATGAAGTTATCTGACTTATCTCTCTCTATCTGTATGAGATTATCTGTGTTTTATGTCAATTTATCTGAGTTTTTTCATAGGTTATCTGTCTCTGGAATGAAGTTATCTGACTTATATCTCTCTATCTGTATGACATTATCTGTGTTTAGGTCAATTTATCTGAGTTTTTGTATAGGTTATCTGACTTATCAATGAAGTTATCTGACTTATCTCTCTATCTGTATGAGATTATCTGAGTTTTATGTCAATTTATCTGAGTTTTTTCATAGGTTATCTGTCTCTGGAATGAAGATATCTAACTTATATCTCTCTATCTGTATGAGATTATCTTTATTTTAGGTCAATTTATCTGAGTTTTTGTATAGGTTATCTGACTTATCAATGAAGTTATCTGACTTATCTCTCTATCTGTATGAGATTATCTGTGTTTTATGTCAATTTATCTGAGTTTTTTCATAGGTTATCTGTCTCTGGAATGAAGTTATCTGACTTATATCTCTCTATCTGTATGAGATTATCTTTATTTTAGGTCAATTTATCTGAGTTTTTGTATAGGTTATCTGACTTATCAATGAAGTTATCTGACTTATCTCTCTATCTGTATGAGATTATCTGTGTTTTATGTCAATTTATCTGAGTTTTTTCATAGGTTATCTGTCTTTGGAATGAAGTTATCTGACTTATATCTCTCTATCTGTATGAGATTATCTGTATTTTAAGTCAATTTATCTGAGTTTTTGTATAGGTTATCTGACTTAGCAATGAAGTTATCTGACTTATCTCTCTCTATCTGTATGAGATTATCTGTGTTTTAGGCCAATTTATCTGAGTTTTTTCATAGGTTATCTGTCTTTGGAATGAAGTTATCTGACTTATATCTCTCTATCTGTATGACATTATCTGTGTTTAGGTCAATTTATCTGAGTTTTTGTATAGGTTATCTGACTTATCAATGAAGTTATTTGACTTATCTCTCTCTATCTGTATGAGATTATCTGTGTTTTAGGTCAATTTATCTGACTTTTTATATAGGTTATCTGTCTTTGGAATGAAGTTATCTGACTTATCTATGTATCTGTATGAGATTATCTGTATTTTAAGTCAATTTATCTGAGTTTTTATATAGGTTATCTAACTTAGCAATGAAGTTATCTGACTTATCTCTCTATCTGTATGAGATTATCTGTGTTTTAGGTCAATTTATCTGATTTTTTTCATAGGTTATCTGTCTTTGGAATGAAGTTAACTGACTTATATCTCTCTATCTGTATGACATTATCTGTGTTTAGGTCAATTTATCTGAGTTTGCTATCAATTAATCTGAGTGTGACTTGTATTTATCTGAATTTGAAATTAATTTATCTAAGCTTTCTGTGCATTTATATAAACTTGATATTAATTTTTTTTAAACTTTGATGAGAGTTTATATGAATTTAGGTTTGGTTTGATTAGATTTGGATTGATTTATATTAATAATCTTGTATTAAATTATCTGTGTACATGTACACCAACAGCTGAAAGCAATCAAAATATAAAGAATTACACAAAGCAGAATAACCAAGCAAAGCCA
Organism: Litsea cubeba; assembly: GCA_012931725.1. Lineage (NCBI taxonomy): Eukaryota > Viridiplantae > Streptophyta > Magnoliopsida > Laurales > Lauraceae > Litsea > Litsea cubeba. Next base: position 13,203,527 of record CM022947.1, read on the forward strand.
CACTGGCAATTTAGATCAAACTTGGTATCAATAGTGAGACTATTTGATAGCATCAAAACGAGTATAACCACTGCACATAAAGCTGAGTTGAAGAAGACACCTTTCTGGTTTCTTATAAATTCCATATTGAACCAAAAAGTTACAGAGAAGAGATGCAGAAAATATGATAAAGACATCATGCAAATTCTAAACACATATAACAGCGAAGAAGGAAAATTCAAAATTGGAAGTCAGTATGTGTCGTTCACATCAGAAGACATCTCTCTAATATTTGGAATACCCCATGGATCTAAGACATTAGATTTGAAATATGCAAAGAAGAAACAATCGGAATTCATAGAAAGAAGATTCTTAAACATTCCAAGGGTATCAGCGCCAAAAATAAAGGAACAGCTGGATATTGCACTCAATGGAGCAACTGAAGTTGATGTGGCCGATGTGTCAAGACTAATATGCCTTTACATACTTGTGACGTTGTTTTTTTCAACACATGGCAATTCAATAGGATGGCCATACGTCATTTATGTTGAGAATTATATTGAAATGAAAAATCATGCATGGACAGAAGAGATAACAAAGTTTCTCATGCAATCAGTTCACAACAGAAATGATGGTTCAGATAAAGTAATTGGCTGTCTATTTGCACTACCGGTAAGATAAACAAACATCCTTTTTACATCTATAATTTTACAACTTACCAATTTATTTATAAATTAAAATTGACTAAGTTATTGTATCTTCATTTGAACAGTATTGGTTATGCGAACACACGTCGTTGTTGGAGCCATTCAAACCTAGTGAATTCCCTAGATTGTTGAAGTGGGATCTTAAGGGCTTAAACAACACACTGCAGAAAAATTCACTGAATACATTACATAGCAAACATGTAATTTTATCTGAATTTTTCTGAACACGTAATGCTATATAACATATAGTATAGATACATTTATCTGAATTTTATATGCCTTGTTGTTATAAATTAACAGTGTCTCACACTTCAGGTAATTGTTGGTAAATTGGAGAGGACATTGCATGAAGAGAAATGCTTCCTGACATATGGGAATAGAAGCAGTGTTGATGATAATCAAATAACTAATAAGGAAGCTGAAACAGAGAACAAAGACATTGTCGAAAGAGTACAAGAAGGACATGAGCAGTATATTCCTGGCCTTAATGATGATGTTGAGATTACTAAAGCAATCGAGCAGTCAGGATCAAGAGAACATGACCCAAGCCAATTTCATCTGGCCCAAACAACAGAAACTTTGTTAATTTCTGAATTAGAAGAACAAAGAGAAAAGGAAGGGCAAGAAGAAATGTCTAGGACTGAAGAAAGAGTTGAGTTTCTCACATTATCTTCAGAGTGGGAACAGTATGAAGAAATAAAAGGAAAAACAGATAAAGTTGTAGAGAATGTTGTAAGTGACATAATTGGAAGCACAAGTGAATCATTCATTGGAGTACCAGCAACAAAGCTATCTGAATCTGAAGGAGGCAATACTAAGAAACAAGACTCCCAAGCTCAACTTGACAAAATCATAATTGAATTGAAAATAGCAAGAGAAGAAAATTGTAATCTACAAATTGAAAGCATGGAATTGGGAAAAAGGCTAAGCAGCTTGGCCAAAGAAAGAGATGATGCGGTTTCTTTAACCGAGAAGGTCACAACTGAAAATGCTGATCTAGAAAAAGAGAACAACGACCTCAAAAGCAAGCTCGAGAATTCATCTCTTGTAGTCAACTCCCTTACTGAACAACTAAAGCAACTGCAGCAGCTATCAGAGCGAAATTCTTCAAGAGCTGCACACGCAGAAGAGGAATTAAAGGCATTGAAATATAAACTTGCAATAACTGAGGCAACAAATTTTGAATTAGAAAACAAGATAAAAGAAGCTACACTTCTTTATGCAAGCACAGAGATAAATTTGGCTGAAAAGAGTTTGGAAAAAATATATCTTCTAACAGCAAAACAAATGATGGGGGATCAGCCTCCTCAGCCAACAAACAAAAGTAAAACTGAAAAGGTATCTCAAACTATTCAAATGAATTTATCTGAGCCTTAAATGATTTTACATAGGTCTAGTAAGATTTTATTTAATTTTGATACGAATTTATCTGAGATTGACATGAATTTATCTGAGATTGATATGAATTTGTGGCTTATATTTCAATTTATCTGAGTTTTGGTAATGAATTTATCTGAGTTTCCTATTAGGTTTTGGGTCTGTTTTAATAAAAATTTATCTGACTATTGTATGATTATAACTAAGCTTCAATCAATTCAATATGAATATTTAAATGGTGCATTACATATAAGGTACCAGAACCATCATCAATGGTCAAAAGAGTAAAGAAGCGACGAGAAGCAGCAGCAAAAAATATTGCAGAGCCAGAACAGAAGAAGGCTAAGAAGCAAAAGAATGTACCAAGAGATAAAATGGTTGCTTTCTCAAAGGACATTATTGACATAAATGAGCAAATACAGCACAAAGCTAAGAGTAAATCAGAGAAGAAGGAACCATTTAAGCTTCCAAAAAACCCAATCACCAAACTGTTGACTGAAGCTGACAAGAAGAAGTTAAAACTCATATATGACACAGAAGGATATAAGTAAGTTAACATCATAAATTACTCTGGCAAGTCATCAATAACATTATAAACATAAACTAATAACATTTCACATGTACAATTGCAGTGCAACAGTTTGGGGCGGAGAAAGTGAAAACAATGTGTTGTATGAGGACATAATTGCAATCCTATCTGGCGCTGATATATCAAGCAGTGTAAGAAACCTACTACAACAATATCGTATATTTATTGAATGTTTAAATAACATGTGTTTTATAACGTACATAACCTGATGTATCTGTAATCCATCAGGTAATTGATAGTTATACACAGATGCTGTACAAAGAGCAAACAGACCTTGAAAATGAACTCAAGATATTGGGAAAGGAGGGTCTGGAGGAGGATGAAAAATCATATTTCATCAGTAGCCTTTGCTGGGTAACACAAATAACTTTTTTGCCATGTCTGTAATGGAATTCATTAAATGACATTAATACTCTTAAATTCCATACTTGTGCAGACAATGCTCACTGCTGAAAACAAAAATATGAGAGAAACCATCCTCAATCATCAAATCTCACCATACAAAATGCAGAATCATAGATATGTCCACTTTCCAATGAACTCTAATGGAAAGAACAAAGATGCAACACCATTCCATTGGACTCTGTTACTACTTGATCGAAAACAAGGCCAGTGGATGCACTACAACTCCATGAGGCCAAGGGAGAAAAATGCAATTGATCACTACTTCAAGGATGCCGAATTACTGGTACATGTCATTCACTTTAACTTCCTTTAAATCATGCTTGACACAAGTTGTTATATATGTGGCTAATCAAAATGATGTGATCACAGAAACAGTATGTAGAAAATTACAACTACGTCAACATTGAGGAAACACAGCCATATAATGAGCCATTGATCAGCATAGAAGGAGCACCACAGCAAAAAGACGGATCGTAAGTATTGTAACAGGAACCCATATTACACAAAAAAAAAAAAAAAAAAAACCATAGACAACCAAACAATATGAATAACTGACAATACCATGTCACATTGCAGGCTTGATTGTGGCATCATCGTGTGCTACCTCATGGCTCAGATCTCTCGTTGCAAACCAATTAACAACAAGTTGGCACAAAGCGTCATAAACAGCTTTAGAGCAGAATTAGCAGTCAAGTTCTTGCATGATGAGCCCCGTACTTGGACAATAGAAGACTTTCAAGCCAAAATGTTCGCATCATAAATGAAAAGACCGACAAACATCATGGATTGTTTTGGATTTTCGTTTTTTTGGTTCAAATTGATAATTGTAAGATGTTGGAATCAGCATTAAATGAAAACTGACAAACAGCAAGGGGTTCTCTTTTTGATTTTTTGTTTTTTTGTTCACAAGGAAAACTTTAAGAATGACTGACAAACAGTAGGGGAATTTTTTGTTTTTTCTTTGGATACAAATATAAGATGTTAGAAAGATGTTTGTAAATGTAAATACGCTTATCAATTATATATATCAAGTCATTTTCTTACATGTTGTCATTGGTTTACGTTTGTTACGAATTCATAGAATTTAACTGTAACTTTCATATAGCTAAATTTATCTGTCTTTTCAAAGAAACTCATGCAAATTTATCTTCCTTTTGAACGAAACTCAGATAAATTTATCTGAGTTTAAATAAAAATCAGTGAAATTAATCTGAGTTTTGAATGAAAGTTTGATAAATTTTTCTGTTATTGCATTGGAAGTCAACTAAAGTCCATGTAAAATTCGTTACAAAAAGGAAATATAATATCAATATTTCAAAGAAACACTTATACTTTGCAATTTTATTCAACTGAAAAAATCCAAATTGATCTTTATACATGTTGGCAGTCACACATTATCATCACCAAATTATAAAAAATGACAAATTCAAACTAATGTCAATGGCAACTCAATAGGCTCCTTGCATGACTTTTTATTATGACTCCCAATCCGCCCGCATCGTCCACATTTTATCTGCCTTGTCATCTCACCTCTTGACAAGATCCTCTTCTTCTTTGGCCTTCCAGGTTGACGCCTCATAACAGGGGGCAGAATCACAGCTTCTGCAATTGTTGTCTCTGGCTTGCCTACAGTTGGGATTGGAATTATAGATTCAGAGTATGCATCTCTGTATGTCTCTATGTGAAAATACCGATCCACATAAAGGTTTAAATCCTTTCCACACTTTTGAATAGCAGCACATGCATGGGCACACGGGAAGCCATTAATCTGCCATTGATAGCAAGAACATATGCGATTGTAAATATCAACAGTGACCGGCGGGTACGAATGAACATCAAAAATAGTTTTGCTTGACCGCCTAACGCTCCATGGCCTACCAAGCTTGATAGAAGCCTCCAACCTCTTATCCATGTCTGGACAAATGACTCCCTTCCATAAGCTAGACATTTCCCTCCTATTGGCCATCTGCTCCATTATCTGAACCCTTATCATGTCAACCATCTTCGTAATGGGCAGGTGACACGCTTCTCTAATCCAGGAGTTGAAAGACTCTGAAGCATTGGAGCACATCTCACCATACCGATGGCCCTTAAAATAAGCATTGCTCCACCTATCATGACAAAGTCCGGAGAGAAATCTGTCAACATTCAAACCACCTTCATGTCTAAATACCTGCAACTTTGCATGGAATATAGGTACAGTGGGGGAATAGGCACATTCACGTAGCAACAAAACCATCCTTTCTCTAAATTCATTTGTGTAACCTCCTGAGAACTTATCTCTCAAATTTGCTTTCAAATGTTGGAGGCAGAAAGCATGATGAGCAAATGGAAACACATGTGCAACACCATCCACAAGACCAGCATTCCTGTCAGAAACAAAAGTGATTGGGCGGTCATATGCAACTACTTTCCTCAAATTCCGCAAGAACCATTTCCAATTTTCCTCAGTCTCTGAGTCTACCACCGCAAAGCCAAGAGGAAACAGACCTACCACATTCAAGAAACCACTTATTATCAAATTAAGCAACAACTTTAACTATGCACTGAAATAAAAATAGATAATATAAACATTATTTAATCTACAAGATGACACTTTACCTTGATTACCATCCTTCCCTGTTGCTGCCAACAAATTTCCCTTGTACCTGCCCTTCAAAAATGTCCCATCTAGAAACAACAGCGGGCGAACATAATTAAATCCACGAATTGAAGCATTGAATGAAACAAACAAACGCTTGAAGCACATGGTGGATTCATCGTAATCTAAAACAAACAAACTGCCTGGATTTGTCTCCATAGCAACATTAATGTACCAGCGAAGATGGTCAAAAGAAAGCGATGTATCACCAAACAGCTTATTCCTTGCCCTTTCAACCCCCCACCATGCATGATGGTATGTAATGGTGAGCCCATAGTTTACATGAAAATAATGCACAACATCAATGGGTCTGGTCATTGGCTTCTCTCGAATATGATCCATCATTAAATCACAAACAATTTCAGAGCTAATCCGGCTACTCTTAGATGTACGAACTGCTGCTCCACATGTATGCTCATTATCAAATGACCTTAGACAGAAAAAACCACTAGACTTCTCAATCGATGCATGAACACGCCACATGCAATCCTGGGTTTTACGATGAGAGCATTCAGCTGTGATCCTTACTTTATCATTCTTGACATACACAAACTCAAATCCCAACTCAATCGAATATTTGCACAGCACATTCCTAAATTCAGAAGCCCCACCCTCAAATCTCTGTCCAACATGACTGATACCATTCATCCAATCTGAAGAAAGAAGAAACTTCTCCCTATGTGAACAAAACTGTGGAAGCAAATCTGTCTCTACATCTGTAGCATCATATTCCACTACTGCCATTCTGTCTTCACAAAAATCATCCATATTATCCTCATTGTCCTCATTACCATATTCAGATAATTTTGATACAAAGACATCAACTCGATCCAATCCCAATGAAACTGCCAACATAGACATGCTCAACAAGTCTCTGTCATTGTCAAGCATACACTTTGGATGCCCAGGCAATGCATATGTGAAGCACACATTGTTGGGCAACAAAGACTTCCACTTGCAACAAATTTGTTTAACCAAATCATCCATTCTCATACAATCAGTCAAATTGCAACATTGGTGAACATACCAAGCTTGCAAAGAAGCATAATTGGTTTTGCCATTTCAAACACTGCATACGAAAAATAAAAATAAAATAAAAAAACATGAACATTTGTAGCTGAAATACTATATTACTTTAACAACAGTCTATATAAATTTCGTGTCATTTTATCTGTAATTGATACGAATTTATCTGATACAAGTTTATCTAACACATATGAGTTTAACTAATTTTGTAATGATTTTATCTGTTTATAGAATCAATTAAACTGGATTTGAAATAAATTTATCTCACTTTAGCATCAATTTATCTGAATTTGATGTTCCTTATTTGTGAGTTGTATGAATTCATCAGAGTTTGAAGTGAATTTATCTGACTTTTAGAATGGATTTATATGAGTTTAAAATAAATTTATCTGACTTTCGCATCAAATTATTTGAATTTGCTGTTACTTATCTCTAATTGATATGAATTCATCAGATTTTGGAGTGAATTTATCTCACTTCTAGAATGGATTTGTACAAGTTTGAAATAAATTTATCTCACTTTCGCATAATTTATCTGAATTTCGTACTCCTTATATGTGATTGGTATGAATTCATCAGAGTTTAGAGTAAATTTATCTGACTTTTACAATGGATTTATATAAGTTTACAATAACATGAATTTATCTATGTTTGATTTCAATCACATCTAGAACGAACTACTGATAATATAACAATTCATTTCAGAAAACAAGATTAAAACATCTTCTTAAACTAAAATAGATCAAAACATTCATCCATACCTCAAGAAATTAATTCAAGTGATCAAATCCGAGTTTACTTTTATTCAGATCTAAACAGAATTACTGAGAAAAAAAGAAGAAATATTTTCAGAAATAAATATTATAACAACTAATTACATTAAAATTCGGATCAAAACATTAATCATTACCTCAAGAATTTCACTGAAATGATGAATTTTGAGTTTGCTCAATCAGATCTACAAATTCATATTAAGAAGAAATGAGCTCTGTAACAACGTCAGAAGAAGAAGAAGAAGAAGAAGAAGAAAGAAGAAGAAGAAGAAGAACAAAAGGATACTCACGCACTACCAATCACCTGTCCTAGAAACTGAGAAATTCTAAGCGAAACTCCATTAATCGTCATTCCCTCCAAATCAAAATTTGAAATTTGATCCAGAACTAATCTTGCGACATTTAAATTTGCCAGTAAGCACGGAAAGACGATGATGTCGATCTATAAACCAGGATTATATGTACATGACAACTATGCAAAAAGTTAGCAAGGGCAAATCAGTCATAAAAAAGTATGACGTGTCAAGTTAAGGGACCACCGCCCAAAGTAATCCCATGCGCAAGGGACTTTAGGCCATAAACAGAAACACTGTGTACTGGAGACTTTATAGCCCAATAATTAGGGACCTCTCGCTAATTTACCCAAACTTATTTGATGTCCAAAAAGTCCAGTTTGACCCATCATACTTTTCGAGGTATCGTAGTACGGGAAATTGCAACTTCTGCCACTGATTCATTGATCCATGAAAATTCTGATCTTGGGCTTGTTGGAAAGTTTTTTTTCATGATCTACAATTTTTCTTCTTTGACCAAGTCCGTCCGGGGTCTTAAAACCATCGTTTTCATATTTAAGATCAGCTAAATTGTGGTGAACTCACAAACTATCTTATTCACAAAAATATCCCTACTACTCCCTCCGTTTCATTAATGTTCCCCACCAACCCCCAACTACCCCCCTCATTTTTATTAAAGATGGAGGGAGTTTTGAATTAAAGTGTTTTTGATGTGACATTTTGTTTGAAAAATGAAAATTTTAATTAACTTTTATTGTATTAGTAAAGTGCCAAACTAGGCTGAACCTTATGGAAGCTATTCCTTCCTTAATAACATGGGAAGGCAGTCTAACTCCTGGGTGAATTTATCCCTGACAATCCAGCCTCCTTTAGAACTCGAGTCAAGATGCTTGGTTTACAACTGAGAAGCATTTTTCTTGGGTAGACCCACCCTCTTAGCAGTTTTTTTTTTCTTCTATTTTGTATCTGGACAGGTCACCTGAAAGGCTGAAACTTCCTCTCTCTCCAAGATCTTTCACGAGCCATCTCCATAGCCCTTTCTGCCTCTTTGAAGGAACCAAATCTAACGAAAGCAAACCCTCTTTTTCTTCCACTATGCTTATCGGTGAGGATAAAAGAGTAGTATTTTCCTAGCCCTACAGAACATGGCCTCTAGCTCAACTTTCACCATATCCTCTGGGATGTTAAGAGATTAAAACGGAAAACAAGTTTTCTCTAAGCAGAAAGATCCTGCGAGGTAGGGAAGTTAGATCCATAGGATCAACATCGTTAGCCAGGGGTGGCCCTGGGGACAGCCCACATAGGCAGCCGGCTGGGGCCCCCAAATTTGGCCCAAAATGGGGCCCCCCAAGTCGAATAAGCTGATGGGTCCATGATTGGTCATGATCTATTGTGATCTATATATTTAAATTGGAAAACAAATATCAAAATCGAATAGGATCAGGATTTTGACACTCGTTGACTAATTTTTGGTGAACTAGAATCATGGACACAATTTACAGTGCCACATATGGAAAACCAACCCTTAATCTGTATTGCTATGATCAAGATTGTGGGCTGCGGATGGAACCCAGATTCTAACGGTGGAGATTTTTTTAGTCAATACTAGGGCAACCACTTAGCACTCTTTAATTTTTTTTCTCTAATGCATCTTGTAGTTTAGAACTGAAAAGCTATAAGGCGTGTTTGTGATAGATTCTCTCTCTCTCTCTCTCTCTCTCTCTCTCTCAGACTCTCTCTATGCAGACGCAATGAAGGTATTTTTTTGGGTTCTTGTTTGATTTGAAGAAGTTAAAGTCTGCAAATCTAGATGCTTTAAAGGCTTCTTGTAACAATCTTGAAAAATTTTTGAAACATGACAATGTTTCTGATATTGATGGGACAGATTTATTTTCGGAGTTAAGAATCATGAGAGATCTTTTACCAGATAACGCAAAGAAAGCAATCAACGTGCTAAATCATTTTGAAGTCACGTGATAATTGCTTTCCAAATGCATGGGTTGTATACAGAATTCTGCTGACTATACCAGTTACCGTTAATTGCATCTGCAGAAAGAAGCTTTTCAAAGCTAAAGTTGATCAAATCTTACATTCGATCGACCATGTCCCAAGAAAGATTAAATGAATTAACTATGTTATCTATTGAAAAGCCTTTGGTAGAAAAGCTTGATTATGAAGACTTAATTAGTGATTTCACGGCTAGAAATGCAAGAAGACTAGTAGTTTTTCAGTAGTGCTTAGTTTTTGTAATTGAATTTTGATTTTAATTGGTTAATGTGAAACACAATTCTGATTCGGTAAGAGTAGGTAAGGAGTTTAGATTTAATTTTAGATTAAATAAAAAAAATTATCTTTTATTTTTTTATCATTTATTAGTGGGTATACGGGTAGGGCCACACTTTAGGAACTCGCCTAGGGCCCCCAAAAACTCAGGGCCGCCCCTGTCGTTAGCCTGCTTCCCTTTCAGTTTCCTGAGAACGTTTTCTGCACTTGATGCCCCTGACTTTGAGATTTTAGAGGACATGGAGGACAACATTCTCCCTTGACCCATAAAGAGAGACATACTCTAATTTAAAAGCTTCAAATAATTTTTTTTTGGTAAGACTGTTTTAACTAGACTTAATTCAAAACCTAGTCATAAGAGGCTTGAAAACTACCAACCAGCTATAAATAATTCCCGTCTTAATGTTTGGATTTGTTGAAGGTGTTGTCTTTGCCTTTGGAGCCAACAAGATCTTGGGAAATATTTTGAGTGGTATTGCTATTCACCCGTTCAATTGGAAGGCGATAAAATTGAAGTACATTACATTTATCATGAATCATTGGCTTCCTTTTTCTTTTTTCTTATTTTGTTTAAATTGTGCACTTACTTTTAAAAGAATAATCTTATTTTGGATCAAAATTCAAAACCAGAAGTTCTGATACCATATCAACTCAAACGAAAGTAAAAGAACATATTTTACACAAGAGTTTGGTGTCTCCCATTGTGGTGCACCCCTTTATTTATAACACTAAACTATCCGCTGTTACAATTTGATACAGTTCTCAATCCCTTGATTTTAGGAATGTTTTCCTTAATCTTATCATACACAGATATATACTAATGAACTTTTTCCTAAATCATTACTAAGTTTTCTAAAGTACTAAACTAGGTCTGAGCTCTCGAAATTTCCCGAAACTTCCAAAACCCTAAACTATCCTCAATGGTGGCTAATGCAAATTCAAACTTTGGCATTCCTCTTGAACATGATATTTTACTTGTGGAGAATATGTCCTGCCTATTAAAATATTTTAAGGGCTTTCAGTGAACTGCGTAGTTCAAATAAATCTTGACATTGCATTGACTACATCAATAAACCATGGTCAGGTTTTGAAGCATTAGTTATGCCTAATATTGTCGTTAATAGTATATAACTTATTCTACTCAGATTGATAATTTTATTGATAGAAGAAGCTATCAATGCATACAAATTAGAACTTTACAAATCATCAGAGGAACTATATACTCTTTAAGTTGTTCTCCTGCAAGTAAGAAGATGCGATTCTCTACTAACCTGACTTACTCTTTTATCAAAAGAACAAAAAGAAACAAAGGATATTTACGTTACCTTTTGACCCAGAAGAATCTGTTAAACTGGAGACGAAACAAAGTTCTTTTTTATGCACCCAAACTTATTCCGATCTTCTTCAATTTCATGACAACATCTCTCATATTGGTTCTTTCTTCTGGTGATTCTCTTGCACATGACAAATGGACGTGAATAATTGGCGCCAGAAGCTGTTCAATTGCAGCAGGATTCTCTTTTTCTTTTTCATCACTACTACCGTTTCTTCGATTGTGACCTATCTTCATTAGAAGAGTGTCGTCTACACGTAGGCTTGAACTTCCTATAAACATTGCATCTGCTGACTTCTTTCTTGTAAATGTCTCAAGCAAAAGAATCCCATTACTGTAAACATCAACGTTTGTAGATATTCGCCCATCCAAACCACTCTGTTGCGAGCTCACAAATAAAAAAAAAATTATTTACCTTGGATAGAGATTCAAGTAATGTCATCGATAATCACAAATTCATTCAATGAACATTTAGAAAAAAAAAAAAGTCACAAATCCACTGGCATAGATTTGATTTACTTTCATTTCAGTGGGTGTTTCGTTTTCTTATAAACCAGGAATTGTGAAAAAAGCGTTTCAGCTGAGCTATAGCCAGACAAATATAAGCCATTCTTTTTAGGGCAATGTAACATCCCGACCCTTAACCTATATTAATTATAGCTAATTGCTTGATTAGTTAGTAAGTGTGTTTAGAGTCTTAGCGAGTCGGGTTTGACGTATAAATCATGTGGGTGAAATCTCACGTGATTCGGAGCACGTTTGGGTACAGTAGGGGGGTGGTTTGCAATTTGGGAAGTTTTCAGGGGCTTAATTGAGATTATGAGTTTTTGTGAATTTGGGTGCATCGTATAGGTCTCATCATTTCATGAACTTTAGTCTTCTATCGCGTTTCGATTCGACGCGAGGAAGAGACCCAAATAATCACTTAAGTGAATTAAGGACTAAACCCATAATTTTCATAATTATCCAATGACTCATTTCAAACCATCCTATATGACAACACCTCATCCGGATGACTCATTCCTTCTCAACTCTATCTCTTCATTCCTACTATTCCCTTCTTCTTCCTCTTCACTGTCTCCTTGCCAAAACCAGCCATAGAGTCTCCATCTTCACAGGCCAAGCTTCATTTCTTCTTCCTCAAGCTCTAAGGAACTCAACAATTCCATTTTCAAGAACTTCCAACCACAATCCATTGAAAGGTAGGCTTCCAAAGATTTTAACCAAAGTGAATCTTCTTCTTTTTAGTTAGAAATGGATTAGGGAGACTCACTACTACCCATTGCATTCATTTTGTAGAGTGATTTTGGGATTGAGAAGCTTTTACACCCTTTGAGCTCAAAAAGAGAGATTTCCTTAATTCTCTTGATTTTTGGTTTAGCTCATCACTAAGGCAAGTTAATATATATATTTATGCTTGGATATACTGTTTCTTCCTTGAATTGATGATTGATTATGTCTAGATAACCCAATGCTCTAATCTTGACAATTTGAATTGAAAACATGATAAATTGGGTTAATCATCTAATGAATTGAATTGGAAATGAAAATGATAAATTGAGAAGTTTATAGAACCTGAAATGATGTGGGTTTTATTCTCAAAAGACTATGAAACAGGTTCAGGGATTTTGGGAAACTGAAAGGGACCAAATACACATCAGTTACAGAACTGATGTTCTGTAACTGTGTGTACTCGGTCGACCGGCCCAGGGCTTCGGTCGACCGAAGACACAGGGTCAGGTGCGGACAGTACCTGACCATTTTACTGTTCATCATTTCTGCATATTAATGCAGGTCGACCCGGGATGTACTAGGTCGACCGGGACAACTGTAGAGGACCTTTTGAGGGACTCTTTTGACCTCTTTTTCTATTGGACTTGTATGGAACATTGGCTACCTTTATGGACTCATTTGACTTGATATGAGGAGTGTTTTGGAGCATGCATTTCTCATTGTTATTCCTATTTTCTCGGTGTTCAACTTATATCAATCTTGAACGGTACGGGACAACGGGATACCCTCTTTTATATCTATGCACGAAGATTGTTTGTTCGGGTATCGCGAACCTTATTCCTTTCGTTGACTGAGTATAGTTGTACGAGACTATGGTAACAACTATTGACCTAAGATTGGATTGTTTATTGCTCTCGACTCTACATAGTACAATTGGGTACTTTCTACATGAAATGTTCATGTTCTATAGATTGCTTTACTTGTTTTGGTTTGGGATCAAATAATGAACTTAGATGATGACCTAGGATTCCCTTGATGTCTTGTTTATCTTGTATATGATTGATAGACGTGTTGAGATTAGGCGGCTTTGATCGTAAAAGCTTGATGAGGACTACTATGGTATTGGTACTTGAATAAGCTTGCTTGATAGTCTTGATCTGATTGATGGAAAGTAGTCTCTCAATTATTATGAATCTTGTTCACGCAAGAAAGCCTAGTCTCCTCACTCCTACTTGTCTAGGACTCTTGTGTCAGGCATCACTCAGTTGTCAACGCCCAACACAGGGTGGGGCACCACCTGTGTGAGGACCTTGGTTTGAAAGTCTGCGCAGTACTACTTTTTATATTTTGATGGATTGTACACCATCGGATACATCTTGCATTATTGATCTTGTTTGGCCTTTAGTATCCATCTTGCTTGCTTACTTGTTTGCCGGGTTTTCATCCCGTGCCACTCTACCACAACTCTCATGTTGAGTATGGAGGGTCCTTGTTGAAACTATCCGTGGTGTATTAGCTTGTGTGATTTGCCTATTTGCTAGATTGTTTATGACTCGTATACTATGTATTTCTTATGTCTGAAATGCATATGTTTCTATTGATCTTGTCTCTTGTCTACTCTGATTCGATATGTATATCTTGTTGTCATTTGTATATATATTGCTTGCCAATCATCGTGTTGACGATGTTACTCTTGGTGCATAGGTACCGAACCCTTCTATATCGAGGAGGAGACGACGGAAGAAGTACAGGCGGATCAGTCTGATGACTTCTTAGATTTTAGTACGGACGGCATTGTATAGCCGTACTGACCCCGTACTCGAGAGCCTTCATGCTTATCTTGATAGATTCATCTTTTGTACTTTTGTTTATCTTTTGATTAGGCCTCAGTGTTGATGTGGCCTAATGTTGTAAATATTACTTTTGAGTTAAAGTGTTTAAACTCTGAACTTTAATGATGATATATAGTATGGTTCCAAACTATGCATCTTTAAGATACCATTTGTAATTATAAAGCTTCCGCTATTGATTATTTGTATTTGAGGAAATGTTTATACCTCACAGCGGTCTTCGATCCAATTGGGACACGATTGGGGCTAAGTTATATTTGACTTATGTTGGAAAAAGTTTTAATTAGCCCTAATCTCACGTATAACCCCGGTTTAAATTTTGGGGACGTGACAAGTGGTATCAGAGCATTACTGGTTTCTAGATTTAAAAACAAGTGGAAACTAAGACGTATGAGGATTGGATTTTTATTTTTGCGTATCTTAGCTTTTGTAGATTGTATAGTTTGTTTGTTAGATCAAGTCCCATAGGACTAACGATTCTTATGTTTCAGGATGGCTGGCAGAAATAGGCGTTCTAACAGTGCTGGTAACCCAGAAAGTAGTAATGCTAATGCCAATGACCGTGATTCCATGGAAGACAGATTCAACAAGCTGATGCAAGCCTTTGTTGCTTCGCAAGAATCACAAACTCAGATGATGGCTGTATTACAGAGGCCAATTCCAGCTACACAGGTCATTATGCCAGAAAGAGCAATAGATCCTAATGATGTATTTGACAAATTTAAGAAGAGGAATCCGCCAGAATTTTATGGAAATGAAGATCCACTTGATGCTGATGAGTGGGTTGTACAGATAGAGAAGATATCTGATGTCTTCAAATGCACAGGGAAGGAGCGGGTTCAACTGGCAGCTTATATGCTTCGAGGTACAGCAGAAATGTGGTGGAAATCAGTCAAGACTCCTTTTGTTACAATTGAGGATGAGACTGCATGGGAATCTTTTAGTGCATTGTTTCGTACTAAGTTTATTCCACCTCATATTACAGCATTGAAGATAGTAGAGTTTGAGACCCTTCAGCAGGGAGAAGACTCAGTTCAAGTTTATGAACAGCGGTTCACTAACCTATCCCGGTTTGCACCATCGCTGGTACAAACCGAAGCAGATAAGGTTATGAGGTTTATTAGGGGACTGAACCCCAACATCAAAGAAATGGTGACCAGCGTTACTTTGGCCACCTATGAAGAAAACCTCAAGCGTGCTTATTGGGCTGAAGAATCCATCAAGGAGAAAGCCCGTTACAATCAGAACCTCAGACAATTTCAGACTCAATGTAAGAGCCAGACTTCAAACTATCAGTATCAGCAATACCAGCAGCAATACCAGCAACGTCCACAACAACAACAGTATCAGCAGCAGAAGTCACAGCCACAGTATCAGCAGCAAGGCAAGAAGCCTAAGTTTGATCAACCTCAGAGACTTCATTGTGTTCATTGTGGTAAGAACCACCTGTCAGTGGAATGCAGAGTGATGTCAGGAGCATGTTTTGAGTGTGGCTTGCAAGGTCACCAAGTGAAAGATTGCCCTAAGAAGCAAGGGCAAGGTGTGAAGAATGTAGCTCCAAGACCACCTATTGCAGCACAGCCTTTAAGGCAAGCTCCACAGCAGCAGCAGCAACAGTTTCGAATTCCAGCACCACCACAAGGCAGGGGACAATTCAGACCCCAAGGACAGCAGGGACAGCAAATGCCTCAGGGATTTCAGCAAGGACAACAGCAGAAGTATCAGCAGAGACCTCAGCAGCATGGTAGACTTAATGCCTTGGATATGCAGGAGGGAGAGGATATTGGAGGAGTTGTGGAAGGTACACTCTCTATTTTAGATGTACCTGCTAGAGTCTTATTCGATTCTTGTTCCACACACTCGTTTATATCACCTATTTTTGCTGCATGTTTGGTGGGTGACATAGCTCCATTGCATTATATTTTGTTAGTTAGTACTCCCTTAGGGAAAACTGTGCGGTGTGAGTCCTATTTTCCAGCGTGCAAGTTGCGGGTAGGAACTTACATCCTATCTGCAGATTTGATCATCCTAGAGATGCAAGATTTTGATGTGATTTTGGGAATGGATTGGTTATCCATATACCGGGCAGTAATGGACTGTTTCAACAAGACCATCAGATTGCAAGTGTTAGCAGACACTGTGGAGATCGTTGGTAAGCGGAGACCCATATCCACTAGTGTTATTTCAGCCTTGAGGGCAGATCGTTTGATTAAGAGTGGATGTGAAGGTTATGTGGCATTTATCACGGAGGATAGATTGTCCAAAGCGGTGGAGGATATTCCAGTTGCATGTGAATTCCCGGATGTCTTTCCGGAGGAGATACCTGGATTACCACCGGTTCGGGAGATAGATTTTACGATTGAGCTTGTGCCAGGGACGGCACCAATTTCAAAAGCTCCTTATCGTATGGCTCCAGCGGAGCTAAGAGAATTGAAAGCTCAATTACAAGATCTCTTGGACAAAGGATTTGTGAGACCGAGTGTGTCACCATGGGGTGCACCGGTTTTGTTTGTAAAAAAGAAAGATGGTACAATGCGTTTGTGCATAGACTATAGACAGCTGAATCAAGTTACAATTAAGAACAAGTATCATTTACCTAGGATAGATGAATTATTTGATCAGCTGCAAGGAGCACAGTACTTCTCTAAAATTGATTTGAGATCAGGCTACCATCAGTTGCGAGTCAAGGACTTAGATGTGCAGAAGACAGCCTTCAGGACCAGATATGGCCATTATGAATTCTTGGTGATGCCATTTGGGCTAACCAATGCACCGAGTGTATTCATGGCCTTGATGAACAAGATCTTTGCTCCATGCTTAGACCAGTTTACAGTGGTGTTCATAGATGATGTTTTAGTCTATTCGAGGTCCAAAGAAGATCATGCGGAGCATTTGAGAGCTTCATTACAGATCTTGAGAGAGAATCAGCTCTATGCCAAGCTAAGTAAGTGTGATTTTTGGCTGGAGCAAGTGTCTTTTCTAGGACACATCATCTCTAAAGAAGGTTTGGCAGTAGATCCAGCGAAGATTGAAGCAGTTGTCAGTTGGCAGAGTCCGAAGACAGTAGCACAAATCAGGAGTTTTCTAGGTTTGGCAGGGTATTACAGAAGATTTGTAAAAGGATTTTCCAGCATAGCAGCTCCATTGACTAAATTGACAAGGAAAGATGTTCCTTTTGTCTGGACAGAACAGTGTGAGGCAAATTTTCAAGAGTTGAAGACTAGATTGACTACAGCTCCAGTTCTTACTTTACCTACGGAGACCGGAGGGTTTGTAATTTTTACAGATGCTTCAGGTATTGGTTTAGGATGTGTACTCATGCAGGAAGGAAAAGTAGTAGCCTACGGGTCCAGGCAACTGAAAGAGCATGAGAAGAGATACGCTACCCATGATTTGGAACTAGCAGCAGTGGTTATGGCACTGAAGTTATGGAGACACTACCTGTACGGAGAAAAATTCGAGGTTCACTCGGATCACAGGAGTCTTCAATACTTGTTCGGGCAGAAAGATCTGAATATGAGGCAGACCAGATGGATGGAGTACATCAAAGACTTCGATTTTCCGATTAAATATCATCCCGGGAAAGCAAATGTGGTTGCAGATGCATTGAGCAGGAAGGAAGCAACTACCGGATGTTTACAAGTAGAATGGTCTTTGATAGAAGTATTCAAAGATTTAGATATAGAATTCCAGCCTCAGTCTGAGAGGGTGATGATTGCAAACATGCATACTTGGGAGCCAGAGATTTTGGACAGAATCAAGAGCAGTCAAGGAGAAGATCCTGAATTAGTCAGAGTAATTGATAACATATCAGATAGACCAGAGTTCAGACTCGTGGAGGGTGTGCTATATTGTCAGGATAGATTGTGTGTTCCGGATGTACAGGATTTGAAGAACGAGATTATGGTTGAAGCACACCATTCTCGTTATGCTATCCATCCAGGAAGTACCAAAATGTACCAGAATTTGAAGAACTTCTATTGGTGGAATAACATGAAGAAGGAGATTGCAGGATTTATCTCAAGATGTCTTGTGTGTCAACAAGTGAAGGCTGAACATCAGAGACCTCCAGGATTATTTCAACCATTGAAGACACCGGAATGGAAGTGGGAGCACATTACCATGGACTTCGTTGCAGGATTACCACCTACGAAGGGACATGACAGTATTTGGGTGATTGTCGACAGACTCACCAAGTCAGCTCATTTCATTCCAATGAAGATGAGAGGATCCATGGATATTTTGGCACGCAAGTACATAGATGACATAGTCAGATTACATGGAGTTCCAGAGTCTATTGTATCAGACAGAGACACAAGATTTGTGGGTAGATTTTGGGTTAGTTTGCAAGCAGCCTTGGGTACGACATTAAATTTTAGCACTGCGTATCATCCTCAGACCGATGGACAGACTGAAAGAACGAACCAAACTATGGAGGATATGTTGCGGGCATGTGTTCTCGATTTCGGGAAAGACTGGGAGAAGAGTCTTCCTTTGTGCGAGTTTGCCTACAACAATAGCTATCACTCCAGTATTGGGATGGCACCGTTCGAAGCTTTGTATGGACGGAAATGCAAAACCCCAATTTGTTGGGAAGAGATTGGTGTTCGTAGTTTTCATGGACCTTCGATCATCAGTGATACCAGTGAGAAAGTGAAGCAAGTCATTGACAGGCTGAAGATTGCAAGGAACCGCCAGAAGAGTTACGCAGACCTCAAGAGGAGAGATTTAGAGTTCAAGGTTGGAGACAAGGTTTTTCTTAAGGTCTCACCGACTAGAGGGACTATGAGGTTTGGGCAGAAAGGTAAGTTGACTCGGAGATTTATCGGACCTTTTGAGATTGATATGCGCGTGGGAGAAGTGGCTTACAGATTGATTTTACCGCCAGCATTATCAGGAGTTCACAGGGTTTTTCATGTTTCCATGTTGAGGAGATATGTACCAGACCCTACCCATGTGCTTCATTATGAGCCTTTAGATGTCCAGCCGGATATTACATTTGTTGAGAGGCCGAAGGAGATCATAGACACCAAGGAGCATGTTTTGAGGACTAGGACTATTCACTGGGTCAAGGTACAGTGGGAGCACCACAGTCCGAACGAAGCAACTTGGGAACTCAGGGATCAGATTAAGGAGAAATATCCAGAGCTTCTACCAGAGGTGTGTGAGATATTTGGAGGACCAAATAGTCCAAGGGGGGGAGGATGTAACATCCCGACCCTTAACCTATATTAATTATAGCTAATTGCTTGATTAGTTAGTAAGTGTGTTTAGAGTCTTAGCGAGTCGGGTTTGACGTATAAATCATGTGGGTGAAATCTCACGTGATTCGGAGCACGTTTGGGTACAGTAGGGGGTGGTTTGCAATTTGGGAAGTTTTCAGGGGCTTAATTGAGATTATGAGTTTTTGTGAATTTGGGTGCATCGTATAGGTCTCATCATTTCATGAACTTTAGTCTTCTATCGCGTTTCGATTCGACGCGAGGAAGAGACCCAAATAATCACTTAAGTGAATTAAGGACTAAACCCATAATTTTCATAATTATCCAATGACTCATTTCAAACCATCCTATATGACAACACCTCATCCGGATGACTCATTCCTTCTCAACTCTATCTCTTCATTCCTACTATTCCCTTCTTCTTCCTCTTCACTGTCTCCTTGCCAAAACCAGCCATAGAGTCTCCATCTTCACAGGCCAAGCTTCATTTCTTCTTCCTCAAGCTCTAAGGAACTCAACAATTCCATTTTCAAGAACTTCCAACCACAATCCATTGAAAGGTAGGCTTCCAAAGATTTTAACCAAAGTGAATCTTCTTCTTTTTAGTTAGAAATGGATTAGGGAGACTCACTACTACCCATTGCATTCATTTTGTAGAGTGATTTTGGGATTGAGAAGCTTTTACACCCTTTGAGCTCAAAAAGAGAGATTTCCTTAATTCTCTTGATTTTTGGTTTAGCTCATCACTAAGGCAAGTTAATATATATATTTATGCTTGGATATACTGTTTCTTCCTTGAATTGATGATTGATTATGTCTAGATAACCCAATGCTCTAATCTTGACAATTTGAATTGAAAACATGATAAATTGGGTTAATCATCTAATGAATTGAATTGGAAATGAAAATGATAAATTGAGAAGTTTATAGAACCTGAAATGATGTGGGTTTTATTCTCAAAAGACTATGAAACAGGTTCAGGGATTTTGGGAAACTGAAAGGGACCAAATACACATCAGTTACAGAACTGATGTTCTGTAACTGTGTGTACTCGGTCGACCGGCCCAGGGCTTCAGTCGACCGAAGACACAGGGTCAGGTGCGGACAGTACCTGACCATTTTACTGTTCATCATTTCTGCATATTAATGCAGGTCGACCCGGGATGTACTAGGTCGACCGGGACAACTGTAGAGGACCTTTTGAGGGACTCTTTTGACCTCTTTTTCTATTGGACTTGTATGGAACATTGACTACCTTTATGGACTCATTTGACTTGATATGAGGAGTGTTTTGGAGCATGCATTTCTCATTGTTATTCCTATTTTCTCGGTGTTCAACTTATATCAATCTTGAACGGTACGGGACAACGAGATACCCTCTTTTATATCTATGCACGAAGATTGTTTGTTCGGGTATCGCGAACCTTATTCCTTTCGTTGACTGAGTATAGTTGTACGAGACTATGGTAATAACTATTGACCTAAGATTGGATTGTTTATTGCTCTCGACTCTACATAGTACAATTGGGTACTTTCTACATGAAATGTTCATGTTCTATAGATTGCTTTACTTGTTTTGGTTTGGGATCAAATAATGAACTTAGATGATGACCTAGGATTCCCTTGATGTCTTGTTTATCTTGTATATGATTGATAGAAGTGTTGAGATTAGGCGGCTTTGATCGTAAAAGCTTGATGAGGACTACTATGGTATTGGTACTTGAATAAGCTTGCTTGATAGTCTTGATCTGA
This sequence comes from Litsea cubeba, assembly GCA_012931725.1. Taxonomy (NCBI): domain Eukaryota; kingdom Viridiplantae; phylum Streptophyta; class Magnoliopsida; order Laurales; family Lauraceae; genus Litsea; species Litsea cubeba. Next base: position 13,224,990 of record CM022947.1, read on the forward strand.
TTGATGGAAAGTAGTCTCTCAATTGTTTATGAATCTTGTTCACGCAAGAAAGCCTAGTCTCCTCACTCCTACTTGTCTAGGACTCTTGTGTCAGGCATCACTCAGTTGTCAACGCCCAACACAGGGTGGGGCACCACCTGTGTGAGGACCTTGGTTTGAAAGTCTGCGCAGTACTACTTTTTATATTTTGATGGATTGTACACCATCGGATACATCTTGCATTATTGATCTTGTTTGGCCTTTAGTATCCATCTTGCTTGCTTACTTGTTTGCCGGGTTTTCATCCCGTGCCACTCTACCACAACTCTCATGTTGAGTATGGAGGGTCCTTGTTGAAACTATCCGTGGTGTATTAGCTTGTGTGATTTGCCTATTTGCTAGATTGTTTATGACTCGTATACTATGTATTTCTTATGTCTGAAATGCATATGTTTCTATTGATCTTGTCTCTTGTCTACTCTGATTCGATATGTATATCTTGTTGTCATTTGTATATATATTGCTTGCCAATCATCGTGTTGACGATGTTACTCTTGGTGCATAGGTACCGAACCCTTCTATATCGAGGAGGAGACGACGGAAGAAGTACAGGCGGATCAGTCTGATGACTTCTTAGATTTTAGTACGGACGGCATTGTATAGCCGTACTGACCCCGTACTCGAGAGCCTTCATGCTTATCTTGATAGATTCATCTTTTGTACTTTTGTTTATCTTTTGATTAGGCCTCAGTGTTGATGTGGCCTAATGTTGTAATAATACTTTTGAGTTAAAGTGTTTAAACTCTGAACTTTAATGATGATATATAGTATGGTTCCAAACTATGCATCTTTAAGATACCATTTGTAATTATTAAGCTTCCGCTATTGATTATTTGTATTTGAGGAAATGTTTATACCTCACAGCGGTCTTCGATCCAATTGGGACACGATTGGGGCTAAGTTATATTTGACTTATGTTGGAAAAAGTTTTAATTAGCCCTAATCTCACGTATAACCCCGGTTTAAATTTTGGGGACGTGACAGGCAAGATCTCCTCTCTCTCTCCCAAATTGATCGGGACATTATATAAGCTATTCTTTGATCTGGTAACACGTTGTTCCTCCTTTTCCTCTTCTCTCCTTTTCCTCTTCTCTCTATCTCCTCCCCAGTTGCTATAAATCCCCGAACCCTAACCCAAATGACATAGAGAAACAAGGAGAAGAAAGGGGGAAATTGAAAATGGCGCTGCCACATAACTTCCCCTCTATCTATCATTCTCTCTCTGCAACAAGTGCGGCTATTTGTGATTTACCATTGCCATTTCAAAAAAATTTCCCTTTCTATTGAATGTATATAGCTGCTCTTTCACAATTTTTTTATTATGGATTTTTTTTCGTTCTTTGAGTTGTATCTTCCCCGTGTGGGATTCTATATAAGATTTTCCACTATCCCATGATCTGTGAATCGCACGTCCCTGTCGATTACCTTCTCATACTTTCTTATTATGCGTTTGCAGCTTCTCGTACTTTCTTATTATGAGGTAGCACATATTCATTTGGTTAACAAATCTTTTCTTGTCTTATTTTGTAGGTGATTATCAATAAATCACGGGCCAAGTGTGTGGGATTTACCATACGAATCCCAATTTGTGTAGATAATCTGAACCACCAAAGACATTACTGCAATGTTTGCGCATGCAAACGGAGGAGTTTTCTTAGATGAGGAAGCACCATACTTTCTACCTTTGCAAGCTAATATGAGCTATCTATGTTCACTCTTTCAATGATCCTCTTTAATCTTTGGGTTTTAGGTCTTTTCATTACAGTTTGCACTTTGCACTAATTTTCAATTGTTGGAATTTCCAGAGTAATGGTGAGATTTTCCTTGCGCAGCAGCAAGGCAATGTGAATAATTAAGCGACACTGTGGCGATAAAAGGAGATATTGATGCGAAGACAAGAAAAACTCAAAAAATGTCTAACAAGGGCTCCATTCCTATACCACAATTTAGAAAAGAGACATTTAGGTGATGAGAAATTTCGCATTTCCATCAAATTTTGCTAGGTGAAATCATTTGGTGGAACATCAAAAATTGAAACTTACTGTTATAGTGAGATAGCCTTTTCTAATTTGAGTCACAGTTTTTGTTTTCTTTCTTTTTTCGTGGTGGTTCTCGAGTTGGCAGAATTTTGAAATGCTAACCAAATTTGGTGGTTATATGTACTGATGTAAACTTGGTTCGTGCACAATGACTGGCTGGCTAATTGGATATTGAGGTGAATTGAAGCATTGCATTCAAGTTTCTATTACCTACCCTTTCTATGTGTTCGTTTCTTTGATTTTTCTTCTAATCAATTTGGGTTTCTTTGGTATATATCTGTCAAGATCTGGAGTTTTTGTTTCAAGGATTTTAGGTTTTGATGCAGAACCGACTAGATGAGATACGTAGTTTCATTTTTGGAAATTGAGATTCGTCTATGAACTCGTGAAGTTGTTGCGAAAAAGAAAGATTATGCAACAGTAATCTCCGTAATCACAACCCCTCCGTAATCACGACCCCCTAATCTTACCCTGATTTTGGCATCGTAGCATACCATATACCAACATATGATGGCTTTTAATTACCAACTTGATGGTTGTTATTATCACTAAAATCAAGTAGGTCCAATGACTCCCAACATTAGATTTTTTTTTTCCATTAGAAAAATTCAACATTAGATGGGGCTCATGATAATCACCATTTATATATATGAAGCGAACTGAATCCGATTGAGAAATTAAACAATTGGATCCAATTGATTTTGACCATTTTGAATTATTTTGACTATCCCTTAACTCACATGACGGGAAACTACTAATACGGATGGTTACTTTTTTATTTTTTTTGCCTTACAAATGGACGGTTACTTAAAATCATAAAATCACATTACTAAGCCCATGTTTGGCACCTCTATTTTTTGCCTCTAATCCTCTAATTCTCTAAAATTAGTAGAGATTTTTACAATTAGAGGTGTTTGGTAGTATTTTGTAGCCTCTGTGCACTTTAGAGTTAAAGAGGCAAAGCCTCTAAAAAGCAAATGCCCCAACTTCGGGCATCTGGAATTAAGAGGCAATGCCTCTTGAAATGGTGGAGGCGGAGCTCAATTTTGATGACAAAATTGCCCCTAAACGGACTTTTATTGCCAACGGAAATCCTCTAAATAAAAGCCATCTTCTCGTTCTTTCTGCAACAGTGCAACTTGAAATCACCAAGCCCCGTTTCTCCTTCTGCAAAAACGATGGAGACTTCCTCCTCCTATGCGATCCTCATCCGGTGATGGAGACTTGCGGCGTTGATGGTCGCAACAGAACCCTTCTTCCCCGACGATGTGGGGCCTAGCCGAACACAAAAAAACCTAAATCGCCATGTTGTTTCTCCTTCTCCGGTCAAGTGACGATAGCAGAAACAGTCGTACAAGCAATGAACGACGATGCCGCTGCTAGCAAGCTATAAGCTTCACCACTCAACCCTCTCTCTCTCTCTCTCGATCAAACCGTATGATCTGGAGTTCTTCATATCCCCACCATTCAATTATGGTTTTTTATATTTATAGTTATATCTTTTGCATCGATTTCTATGAGTTTGGACCCATCAGGGTTGCATATATTTTATGTGAATTTTGGCGCATATGCTCATGTGCAATTACAACATGTGTCTTCCATTCTATGCAATTATAACATTTGGGTTGTTTTTATGTGCAAATTGTGATGGATTTGGATTCTGTTGTTATTTCATGTGTCTGATGGTGTTAATGTTGCTGTTGTTGTTTTTTATTCTAAAGGTCTTGTGTTAACAAGGGATACATGAAAGATGACGTCCACCTGTTTGTGAGAAAGCCTGTGAGAAGATCGCTAATAATAAACCGAATAGAGACATAAACTACCATTCTAAAAAAAACAAATCTCTCTAAAAAGAGGCAAATAGAGAGTATACCAAACGCTCTGTTTAAAATAGATTTATGCATTGCCAAACATGTTCTTTGTTTTAGCCTCTTCTTTGTATGGCTCATTTTTTAATGGCTCTATTTTTACTGGATCTGCTAGAAGAAGAGTAGAGCTACCAAACATGGCCTAAATCTTTCACTCCTCTCGCCGTTTTGAGGATTTGTTAGGTTGATCTTCTTCATCTCTTACTTTCTGGGTTTTATTATGGTTTAATCTACAAGTCATACGCTCATGGATCTACTTATCTAATTCAGATATTACTTTTCTTTCATTTCTAGACATCTACTCTCTCCCTCTTTCCAATCTTTGTTTCGATTTATAGAGCATCGATCTGTTACGTGTTCATCCATTTCAAACATGTGCTTATCTTCATTTCCAGGTATGCAAGCGAACAACCTTAATTAGTGTCTATCTTCCTCGCGTGGCCATGTTGAAAATGATAGGGATATTGTTTGACTCATGAAGTAAGAGGAAGAAAATCCTTGAAAAAACTTTAGATGCGAGTTCTGTAGAGAAGATAGAAAAGGTATCGCAAGAAGACATTGGTGGCTTTAATGTAGATAAAAGCCCTATACAAGGTTTTTCAAAACCTCACATGAGATGCGGTCTTCACGCTACTACATGTCGAGATTCAAAAAGTCCTTAATGGAATTCCTAGGATAGTTGTTAATTTCGTTTCAGGCCCTATTTCGTTCTATCCTCAATAATAAAATATTTCGGTTGTTTCAGACTTCCGGCCAAATATTTCAAAGCTCTATTTATGAAAATATTGAAGCGCTTTTGCAACAAAAAAACAGAGAAAAAAAAGGAGAAGGCTCGATGAAACACCCCAAAACCCCCTCTTATTTTCTCTCTCATGAATCTGTACCAGTTAACCCCCAGCCAGAAAATCCCCAATTCAATTTCAATTTCGATTCGCTGCAGAGATGGCAACAAATCCTAAAGTCTTCTTCAACATGGATGTCGGCAGAGCCCTGGCCGGCCGTATGTGATGGAGCTGTTCGTAAATACGACGTCGCACACGGCTAAGAACTTCTGCTTCAACGCCCTCTGCACAGGCGAGAAGGGCACTGGGAAGAACGAGAACCCCCTCCACTACAAGGGCTCCGCCTTCCACCGCGTTATCCCTGGATTCATGTGCTAGGGCGGCGACTTCACTGCCGGGAATGGCACCGGCGGCGAGTCCATCTGCGGTGCCAAGTTCGCCGACGAGAACTTCATCAAGAAGCACGCCGGGCCCGGAGTCCTTTCGATGGCGAACGCCAGGCTGGGGACTAACGGGTCGCAGTTCTTCGTTTGCATCGCCAAGATGCAGTGGCTGGACGGGAAGCACATGGTGTTCGGATATATCAGAGGGTGGAAGCAGCGTCAGAATCTGGTTTTTGCCATAGGAAGCAATGAGGATTTGATCAAAAGAAGAGGGAATTTGGGTTTCGAGCATAACAGAGAGGGCCGCCTACGGAATCGGACCGGAGGAACGTCGCCAAACCGCCATGCAGTCGCCGCCGCCGCTGCGCCATCTTGGCTGGAGGGGATGCCAAAGGAGAAGGCAGCAGGATGTTGTCCGGTTCTGGTTACAGAAACTAGAACTCGAAGAAGAGGAAGAACTCGAGGTCTAAGAAAATACAAATAAATTTGCCCAGAACTCAGATAAATTGTCGAAAACTCAGATAAATTTCACAAAAACTCAGATAAATTTGTCGAGAACTCAGATAAATTTGTCGAAAACTCAGATAGATTTGGCCAGAATTCAGATAAATTTGTCGAAAACTCAGATAAATTTGACGAAAATTCAGATAAAATTCACAAAAACTTAGATAAATTGTATTAGAACTCAGATAGATTTGGCCAGAACTCAGATAAATTTGTCAAAAACTCAGATAAATTTCACAAAAACTCAGATAAATTTGACGAAAATTCAGATGAATTTGTTAGAAACTCATATATATTTGCCAAAAACGCAGATAAAATTTTCAAAGACTCAGATAAATTTGCAAAAATCAACCTCCGACGATGGGAACAGTTAATGTCCGGCAATGAACGGTGACAAATAACGGCAGGAGCGGCTGCAAATCAAAACCCCAATGAATCCCACCTCCATCACCACCACAAATTAACAAAACCCAATGAAGAAGAAGATAAATTAACTTGCAAAAACCCCCAGTTTTCATCAACCCCACAAAACCAGAAGAAGAAAAACAAGAAAAGGAAGACAAAGGAGAAGTTGCAGAGAAATGATGGGTGGTAACGGAAAAACCAGGTGGAATGTCTCTTTTCATCTTCTTCCTCCTTAAAACCAGGCCCTCAGATAAATTTGATACTAGGACTGAGCTATGGGCCGGGCTTCCGTGGCTGGTCAGGTCAGAACCAACCCACACCAAACCCAACCTCTTCCTTCTTCTTCGTCCTGTTCTGTTCTGGTCTGCAACACATAACATGACCAATTTATTCTGGTTTTTGCAACCAGAAATCGATGACCAGGAGATTGTTTAGTGTGATTAGTGTTGCAAGTTATTTACAATGAGTATCAAAGGCCTCATAGTTGGTGTGAGTGCACCTTGTATACACTCATCACTCATGTGATGCATGAATGCGCAACGTGGACATGTAACCTTATTGCCTTTTGTTGCAAGTGGCAAGAGGTTACCATGAAATCTGGGCAAAGAAAGTGTCCTCAGACTTTACACGTGTCACATATTAAGATGGGACGTGTCAGATTATAACGTCATGCGCGCATCAGCACGAGAGCGCTGGACGGTCTTGGTTTATTAAAGAAAGGGTAAATTGGCCTTTTCAAGTATGAAAAAGTGGAGAGGGACCTTTGGTTGTATGACTTTTTTTTGTAGACTGTTTGCAACAAAGTATTGTTATGAGAGACCTCCGGTCAAAGCCCCCAAAAATAAAACACCAGGCCCAAGCTCCAACCCTTTTATAAAACCTGCCCCAAAGCAGGCCCAACCTTATAACTAGCCCCCATCCCAACCCTTGGCACCAGCCCAAAACCAACCCCAGGCCCAGCCTAATGCGCAGCCCAATACCCAGCCCAGGGCACTTTTCTGTACCACTCTGGAAGACTAGTCTACAACTGTCCAGCACCCATTAATCACTTTGAAAACCAGATCTCGATGAAGAGTTAAAAACAAAAAGGAAAGAAAGGAAAAAAACGAGGAAAGTAAGAAGAGAGAGAGAAGGAAGAAGAGGGGGGAAGATGAGATAAGGAGGAGTAGATGCAGCAAGTCGAGGACGAGGTGAGGCGGGGCACAGGGGGCGACGGCGAGACGGGGCATCGAGCAGAGGACTTTCACCCTCTTCCTTTCTCTTTTTCTTTCCAGCAACCTCCCATATCTTTTCCTTTTTTTATGCTAGGGTTGCATTTTTCTTAAAAAAAATTGGAAAAACGAAAAAAAAATGAAAAATCCAGATTTTGGCCATTTCGGGAGAAATCTGTGATTTTCGGCCGAAAAATCCGATATAGTCCGAGATCCGGTCCGAAGCGTTTTGTTTCAGTTGCATGGCCGAAACGAAACGGTATTAGTAACTATGATTCCTAGCCGAAGATCTTTTACAAGGTGTGATAACCCTGCTCACAAAAGATTTCTGTCATTTGAGCAAGTGAGGATGATTCCCATGCAGGGCCGTCTCAAGACAATACGTGGCCCCAGGTGAAAGTATAAACGAGGCCCCTAACTTTTATGAGTAACATGAGAAAACCCTCGTCCTTAATCCGGACTTGGGACCGGCAATGTACACTATGAGTAGTACATTGGAGGACTTAAAAAAAATTTGGGTTTTTTTTTTATTTTGGAATTTTTTTTTTAGAGCTTGTTGAGGGATTTATTTTTTTAAGTGAATTTAACCTTTCTTGCCTTTTGTGATTCAAACTTATTGATCAAGTTTTTGTATTCAAGGTTTTCCAAAATTTTCTTCTCAATAGATAAAATGGCTAACCCGCTTAATCTCTCTTCTAACGTAGTTGATCATAAATAAGATTTTATTAACTTTAATTTCGAAAAACTTCTTTCGGTGGAAGCATCTGTAACAGGTACTGTTAATAGTATTCAATAAGCAATATATGAGTTTGGAAAAGACACTATTCCCATGTGGAAAGTCTGTTGCGACCATTGTTGGAGTATTAGTTGTGAACGGAAAGGAAACTAGTTCTCAGCTTCTTCACAACCTCTCTCTTGCTCCCTCCTCTCATGTAGGTTCCTCTCCATTTCTAAATTGCAGTCTTTCGTGGCTTCCTATATGATAGTATCCCGTTGGCTTTAGATGACCCACTTATTACAGTGATGCTGCTTCATGATTTTTTTCCCTTTCTTTCTTTGCTTCTTCTTGTTTTATTTTTATAAATGAGATTCGGGTTTTGTTTTTGACGTGTGTTTTAGATCGGTAGTTGATATTATGCATTCCTATTGTGCTTAAAGGGCTAGAAATAGGGCATGTTTCTTAGCATGATTTGTGAAACGTCTGATGAACCTTCCTTCTATTTGTAGCTTGCACTTTGCTAATTTCACTGGTTTTTAATGACTTTGCTGACTCAATTTTTTCTATCATGTATTTGAGGCAATAGAATGTAAATGAATCTTTAATAATTGAGATTTAGATTTTATTTACGATAATGTTTTTGCATGTGGGAAGTTGATATTATGCGTTCTTGTGGTGTTTGAACTTTGAAGGGCCATAATTGGTATCTTTCTTCACAAAATTAGTGAACCCTGAGACCAAACTTCTCTTTTATATCCCCATACCTTTTGATTGTAGGCACCGAAGTGTTGTCCGCATGTTTATTACTCTAGAAGAAAGTGGCATGATCAACAGTGGCGGCTCTATAAATTTGAGTCAGTGGGGTCAATAAAAGACTTATTTTCCGCAAATCAAATAAATTTGTTTTCCTATTTATTAATATATGTCATCTACTTTTGATAATATTAGGGTTTTCTCCTTCTAATATGAGGATAATACTTTTTTTAGAGGTTAAGTTAGGGTAAATGAAGAGTTACTGACAAAATATCTAAAAAAGAGAATTTTCTTTAAAAAATAAAAATCGGGCCCATTAGTTTTGTTTTTTTTTGTTTTTTTTGTTTTGGTAGACAGCCCATTAACTTAGGCATTGAGTGGGGTCAAAAGTTTCTCATAACTTCAACTCATTAAAGAGATATTTTTTTAATATTTTTTCAGATCTCAGTGGGTTCAATTGACCCCACTGCGATCCATTTAGCGCCGCCCATGATGATCAATGGAGTCAAAGTGGCAAAAAATACCCCAAGTATACCCACTTTTTTTTTTTTTTTTTTTGCAGATGATAACTTTGTTTTTGGTAAAGCTACCTTGAGGAGGTTGGGGAGGTTAAGGAAATTTTAGAAAATTACTGTGTGGCCTTTGGGCAACTTGTTAATTTCAAAAGGTTAGACTTACGCTTACTAATGGAGCGTGTAGAAATAGATGTATTAGATTGGCTAAAGTTTTAGGTGTAAAGTTCTTAAGGATAATTACTATCCTAATAAAATACTTTGGGAAGCTAATTATAGGAATACTCACTCATGATTTTGTAGAGACCCTTGATTTTATTATATCTAATGTTAGTTGGATTATAGGGAATGGGGCAAACATATCTATCTGGAATTGTAAGTGGACACCTTGTAAGGATAGTTTTAGAAGTCCTATCTCAAATGTCTGTGACCCAAACCTAGTTGTTAAAGATTCATGTTCTCACAGATGCCCTTGAAGTCATTGATGCAATCAATGGAGTGGAAGATTACTCAATTAGTACCTTTATCTTAGATATTTTGGCCTGGTCAAGCTCTTTTGAGAATGCTCATTTTGACAATACTCCTAAGACAATGAATGGTGTTGCACATTGGGTAGCTAAGTGGGGGTAAATTAATTATATTTTTTATTTTGTAATGAGCTCTTCCAGACTTGTCAGGGAAAGTTTCCTTCCTTTTTGTCTCCTCTTTCTTCCTTTAAGAGAATTCTCTTCCAACCAAAAAAAAAGAAAAAAAGGAAAAGGCATTCATAATCTACCACTAGGCATTCATAATCTATCATTTAATGGTGTATGATATATTGATTTTTTTCACCTATGGGTGTCTATGGAGTACCTTGGGATGAACCAAGGCTAATAGATTTAAATAGTTTACTCTTCCATCCCATGTAATAGCAAAAAATAATATTCATCCCCTCATACATCACATCTATGGACAAGTCATTTTGAGTTCACTAAGCCAGAAAATAGGCAAGAACTTTTCTGAATTACATTTCGAGTAAATATAAAAATAATATATTGATAAATATATTTATATATAGAGAAAATAAGAAATGTGGATTTAACCCATTTTAGTAAAAATTTATAGAATTACATTTTGGGCAAATATAAGAAATACAAAGAATATATGTATAAAGATTTAAAAATTAATAATAATTAATTTTGTAAAATCTCATTTCGGATGAAATGGACCGAAATTTAAAACGAAAAGTTTTATTCAAAATCTCGTTTTGGCCACTTGACCAAAATGAAGAATTTCATCCATCTCGGCCAAAACGATACGAATTATTAACTATGTACTAATGCTGAAGATATACATACATTATAATTGTGCGGACACCTGTTTTAAGAGATGTAAGACCTCCTATGATCAATCCAACCCCATCACACCCACTACCCCTACTGAATGTCTTAAGCCCCAAGTTTGATATCCATCTGAATGTGACTCACTGTAGGAATGAAATTAATCCTAAATTATGATGCCTCCTTAAGTTATGAAACTTGGAGGGCCATCGATTAAGAATTTAGGTTGTTCTAAAGGACTTGAAATTTTGTACACAGGTAGATCCCATTTGGATCTTTTGATCCCCCACTTCTTTCTTTTGATCCCCCACTTCTTTCATGATTCCTCCCCCCCCCCCCCCCCCCCCCCCCCCCCCCCCCCCCCCCCACCCACACACACACACACACACAAGCAGGAGACACACGCGAAAAAAAAAAGGAAAACCCCTATTATAAAGAAGATTTTCATATTTTTATGTTGGCCGTCCAAAAGAATTGGAAAACCCACTTGTCTAAGAGAAGATTATATTTTTTTTTTCTTAAATAGTGGCCCCATATAGAAATTTTTTTCTTACATAGTGCCCCTCTTCGAATTTGGTAAGATAAAACCATTCGGTAAGACAAGAGGAGGGATGATTTTTGTTTCTGAACCGAACTACTCCTTTAAAAGGCTTTCTAAAAACCATTTGGGAAGACCATTGTGGGCCCTCTCACATCTTTCTAAAAACCGATCTGCCATTCCTTTAAAAAGACTTGGTTGTTCTTTTCAAATCTTCGCGCTCCAAATCCCTCACACTCCTTCTTCGAGAACAAGTAATCCGTGAGGGTTTTTGTCAGGCCCCGAGCCTGAGATCTGATTAATGTGGGTAAATCCCGAGGTGTGATCCTACGTACTCCCATGAATCTCATATTTATCCGAAGCTAAATAGAAACTCACAAATGATTTACTTACTTCATGCAGATGAGATAAATGAATCACATTTACCATAAACAAAAAACAATGCAGAAGCTTATATGTAACAATGATATCATTTATGGAAAGTTTCTAATTACAACTCAATGATACACGAACATGCTTATTTACATATTCACAAAGTTCTTTACACAAAAGTAAAGTATTTAGACTTTACAACTATGTCATCGATATGCATAATTAAAACTACAATGCATGAGGACATATTTTCAAGTTCTCAAAATTTGTAACTATCAATGTCGCACTCCGCTACCAAGATTAGATGATTTCCTGGCCATTCCATTCTATTAATCCTCCCTGGAGGAACCGCTGTGGTCTCCTCCGCTGGCGCTGCGGCATCTGTAGGACCGGCATTGACATTCGGGCCTGAATACCATTAAAAACACTAATACATACGACGATTCAATGAAGTATAAACAACATTATTGTAATACATGCTGTCTTCAATTGAATTTAAAGACAGGATAATTCACAAGTTCAAATACCGGATACTAGGCAATTGTGCATTAAAATCAATTTATCATATCAGAATCATAAACAAGATTTATACTCTAATTGACAACTACATTAGCATCACATCTCATTCTTTTCCAACGTAAGCATTCAATTATGGGGGATCTAACCAGTGTTTTGGTCAGGGACAATTGGCATCACCACGGAACTACAGATTACCCCAATATATCCATTTACTGCAATAGGAATTGTATAATTACCCTATTTCAGCTCAAACGAGCTTTAACAAGTTAAACTAATTAGTAGTGCCAGACTCAAAGAGTCAATTCAAATCAATTATATCACCTTTGTATATTTATTCAGTTCCATATAATCCAATCAAATCAATTGAAGGAAAATAAAGATTCATTCAATTACAATAATAAAGAATTTGAGGTCAACATAATATTTCAATATGATATGCAAATCAATTTAAAGAGTCAAGATAAATTACTAACAATCACTAATCTAATTATCCGCCATCTCTAACCATCCATTTTAATGTAATTTAGATTATCCAATGTACGTGTTGTTTCCAATTTTGTATTACATGGTGTATGAAGTGTACATTGAAGTCTCCTAAATTAACACCCATAGTTGAGTACTAAACCAACGGTTAATACATATAAAATTCCTAGCATTCAAGATTATTATTTATTTAAGGGATTTTTACCAAATAATTAAGGTTAGATTGTAAATAATCCATTTTATGTAGAATAATAATAAAACATCCATTTAGTTGTTCGTACATATTTTTTGACGAAATTACCCTAGTTGACGATATCGCCAACTAAGTTGGCGATATCATCAACTACCTGTATTTAACCCATCATCTTCTTCTTTCTCTCTTTCTCCCATTCATCCGTTTCATGGGTTCCTTGCTACCATTTCTCATGGATCTTTCTTAAATCTAGTTTAAGAAATTAATCGTCGAGAGCTTAAGATCAAGGGTTAGCAAAGTTGATTTGAAATTGGATGCTCGGAGCACTTCTGTGAGTGTTCTTTATTCTTAATTCTGTTTTTCCTTGCTTTGTTGATTGATAAATGGATAAATTCTTTATTTTTTTTCCGATCTATTAAATTCAATGTTTACAAGATTCAAAGGTTGTGTTATATATGGACATCCTTGAATTCAGTTAATTAGAAACTATTTCATTATTGTTACATGTGTTCTTGGTGATTTCATTCTCTTTGGATTTTAGTTGTGAGCTGACCAGTGCATTTCGATTGGTATTTTTAATACCTTAACGTTTTTTTTTATTTGTAATTTGTGATCAAACAACCGATCTAAATGTTGCACCGCAGCTTACCATCCAATAGAGCCATGGACTCATCTCACTTTTGATACTTTGACATGCTTGTTGGCTCTTGTTAGACTGGGTAAACCTGGGCATTGCCTTTGTGTTTTTACCTTCCCATCCTTGATTTTTGTTGACATTGCAATTTTGCTTTTCTGTAAAGATTCATCATTTCCTTATTTTTTGTGCTTTCCCCTCATTCTTATTAGATAAAGGATGGATTCTTAGGCAACAAGGTGAATTTGTTCTGCTCCATTTATTCTTCTAAAATATTACTAGTGCATTGTTACTGACGCCCACTAGAACGTTGGCATAGTGCCATGTTAAATCAATGCAGAGGGCAGCCTTTGTTAATGAGTCCAATTATTGAGCACTTGGGATTCTTGTACATTAGTGCACTTATCATGATCTATTCATTTAGCAAGTGATCTTAGATGGAGAAGGCTAGAGGAGACTTGGAGTTGGGAGTATATGAAATGGTGCTATTATGCGTGAATTTTTTATTTTTTATTTTTGTATATGTACATGCTTTGTTGTAGTTAATTATCAGTTCTCCTTTTCGATAGAAAACAAATGCTAATTGCCACATATTGGCTCTTTTCATCTCTATCTCTAGCTTTGACAAGGTTTGTCTGAAGTGTTTGTGCACTTTTTAGGCCTCTAAAATGGTTGTGTAGGAAAGAATGACTATAATTCCCTTTTGTTGCTAATTTAGCCCGACAAAGTATCTTTAGTCAACAGTTTGGATGGTATCATTGCTCATACTAATGGGCTTATTGTGAATTTGGAATGCACCATATTTTGGTAGCTTGAATAGTTGTCACACCTTGTTTCCTTTAATTTTCTAAGTTTTGTGTTGCCATAAACCACCACCTGTTGTTGCTACAATAGGCATCCATGAATAGTGACATATGCTCTAGATGGGGTTAGTTTTAGACTTTTTACTAGCAAAATCCCGTGCATAACCACGAAACCACAAAATGCACAGACTGATATAAATTATTTTTAATAAATTTATTAATTAGTAAACTTGTGAGTCCTTTTTTTTTGTTGCTAATTTGATCTTTATGTTTTTTTTTCCAAATGTTTTATTTTTTAGGTGAGGCATGAATTGATTAAGAAAGATCAAATGATCATAGACCTAACAAATTGACCTGATATATTTAAGTGGGACCAAGATAAATGGGGTCCATCATCTCTATTCTAACTGTTCACAAAATCATATGATGCGGGCTGTGACCCATTAATTGATTGATAAAGATCAAATGACCAAATGATCATAGACCTCTCAAATTAACAAAACCTAACCTACTTAAGTGGGACCCCCAAGATGAATGAGGTCCATCATCTCCATTCTAACCGTTCATAAAACCATATGATGCGAGATGGGACCCATGAATTATTTTAAAAATATCAAATGATCGTAGACCTAATAAATTGACCTAATATATTTAAGTGGGACCTAGATGAATGGGGTCCACCATCTTTATTCTAACCATCTATAAAATCAAATGATGCCGGCCGAGACCCATTAATTGATTGATAAAGATCAAATGATCAAATGATCATAGACCTCTCAAATTGACCAAACCTAACCTATTTAAATGGGACCCCCAAGATGAATGGGGTCCACCATCTATTCTAACCGTCCAAAAAAAACCATATGATGCGGGCTGAGACACATGAATTGCTTGATAAAGATCAAAGGATCAAATGATCATAGACCTCACAAATTGACCAAACCTAACTTATTTAAGTGGAACCCCCCAGATGAATGGGGTCCACCATCTCTATTCTAACCGTCCATAAAACCATATTATGCGAGATGAGACCCATGAATTGATTAAGAAAGATCAAAGGATCAAATGATCTAGACCTAACAAATTGACCAAATATTTTAAGTGGGACCCGGATGAATGGGGTCCACCATCTCCATTCTAACCGTTCATAAAACCATATGATGCGGGCTGGGACCCATGAATTGATTGATAAAGATCAAATGATCATAGACCTCACAAATTGACCAAACCTAACCTATTTAAGTGGGACCAAGATGAATGGGGTCCACCATCTATATTCTAACCGTCCATAAAACCATATGATGCGAGCTGGGACCCATTAATTGATTGATAAAGATCAAATGATCATAGACCTCACAAATTGACCAAACCTAACCTATTTAAGTGGAGCCCCCAAGATAAATGGGGTCCACCAACTATATTCTAACTGTCCATAAAATCATATGATACGGGCTGGGACCCATGAATTGCTTGATAAAGATCAAATGATCATAGACCTCACAAATTGACCAAACCTAACCTATTTAAGTAGAACCCACGGAACCACCAATGCACATACTGATATTAATTATTTTTAATAAATTTATTAATTAGTAAACTTGTGAGTCCTTCTTTTTATTGCTAATTTGATCTTTATGTTTTTTTTTCCAAATGTTTTATTTTTTAGGTGAGGCATGAATTGATTAAAAAAGATCAAATGATCATAGAACTAACAAATTGACCTAATATATTTAAGTGGGACCCGGATGAAAGGGGTCCACCATATCCATTCTAACCGTTCATAAAACCATATGATGATGGCTGGGACCCATGAATTGATTGATAAAGATCAAATGATCAAATGATCATAGACCTCACAAATTGACCAAACCTAACCTATTTAAGTGGGACCAAGATGAATGGGGTCTACCATTTATATTCTAACCGTCCATAAAATCATATGATGCGGGCTGAAACCCATGAATTGATTGATAAAGATCAAATAATCAAATGATCATAAACCTCACAAATTGACCAAACCTAACCTATTTAAGTGGGACCAAGATGAATGGGGTCCACCATCTATAATCTAACCGTCCATAAAACCATATGATGTGGGCTGGAACCCATTAATTGATTGATAAAGATCAAATGATCATAGACATCACAAATTGACCAAACCTAACCAATTTAAGTGGAGCCCCCAAGATGAATGGGGTCCACCAACTATATTCTAACCGTCCATAAAACCATATGATACGGGCTGGGACCTATGAATTGCTTGATAAATATCAAATGATCATAGACCTCACAAATTGACCAAACCAAACCTATTTAAGTGGAACCCCCCAGATGAATGGGGTCCACCATCTCTATTTTAACCGTCCATAAAATCGTATTATGCGGGATGGGACCCATGAATTGATTAAGAAAGATCAAAGGATCAAATGATAGTAGACCTAACAAATTGACCAAATATTTTTAAGTGGGACCCAGATGAATGGGGTCCACCATCTTTATTCTAACTGTCCATAAAATCAAATGATGCGGGCAGGGACCCATGAATTGATTGATAAAGAGCAAATGATCAAATGATCATAGACCTCTCAAATTGACCAAACCTAACCTATTTAAGTGGGACCCCCAAGATGAATGGGGTCCACCATCTATATTCTAACCATCCATGAAACAATATGATGCGGGATGGACCCATGAATTGCTTGATAAAGATCAAATGATCAAATGATCATAAACCTCACAAATTGACCAAACATAATCTACTTAAGTGGAACCCCCCAGATGAATGGGGTCCACCATCTCCATTCTAACCGTTCATAAAACCATATGATGCGAGATAGGACCCATGAATTGATTTAAAAAGATCAAAGGATCAAATGATCGTAGACCTAACAAATTGACCAAATATTTTTAAGTGGGACCTAGATAAATGGGGTCCACCATCTTAATTCTAATCGTCCATAAAATCAAATGATGCGGGCTGAGACCCATGAATTGATTGATAAAGATCAAATGATCAAATGATCATAGACATCTCAAATTGACCAAACCTAACCTATTTAAGTGGGACCCCCAAGATGAATGGGGTCCACCATCTATATTTTAACCGTCCATGAAACAATATGATGCGGGCTGGGACCCATGAATTGCTTGATAAAGATCAAAGGATTAAATGATCATAGACCTCACAAATTGACCAAACCTAACTTATTTAAGTGGAACCCCCAGATGAATGGGGTCCACCATCTCTATTCTAAGGAAATGATAGAGATTTGTAGGAAGACATTTCTGTTTGATTGGAAACCGAAGGGCGGAATGGAAGGGTTGTGATTGGAATGTTATATATATTAGGAAATGATGGAGAGTTATGGGCGGAATGGAAGGGTGTGATTGGAATTCTTGGGTGTCCTTGCCACGAATAACCTTGTTGGGACACCATTCTTGGCTGTATATTAGGAAATGATGGAGAGTTGTAGGTGGAATGGAAGGGTGTGATTGGAATTCTTGGGTGTCCTCTCTGCCAAGTGTCCCTGCCACGTGTCCCTCTCAAAGACATGCCAAGTGTCATCCTTCAGGAATCCTCACAAAGCATATACATCCCTTTAGTAATATAGATCCGCTTGTTATTGCTCACGGTTCTCTTTACAATTCTCTGGTAGTTTTTAATAGAAGTTGTTTTTCAATTGACATGTCCAATGCTTGAAGGCAGGCTAAACCCAAGTCAAGCAACTGTTTGGTTAAGGGCCTGGATTTTTACTTGATAGACAGTTAAAACATTGAGAAAATTGATACTAATTATCAATGAGTTTGTTAAGGAGGGTGGCTATTGGCACCACACTTTCTTCTCTTCCCACCGCGAAAAAAAAATAAAAAAAAAACTTTTCCGAAACTACCCCTCCCCCTTTGTTTCCTCCTCCTCCTTCTCCATCCTCCCTCCTCCTCCTCCTCCCTCAACCCTCCCTTCCTCTCCCAGCCTCCACCCTTCCTCTCCCAGCCGCCCCCCTCAACCCCAACCCCCCCCCCCCAGTCGCCGGCGGGGAGGAGCCCCGGCCGGCAGCCGGCTGGCCTCCCTCCCCCTCCCTCTGTCTTCCTCTCTCCCTCTTCTTTCCCTCTCTCCCTCTTCTTTCCCTCTTCTCCCTCCCTCTCCTTCCCTCCCCTACTCTTCTTCTCCCTCCCCCTCCCCTCCCCCCAGTCGCCGGCGGGGAGGGATCCCCGGCCGGCTGGCCTCCCTCCCCCTCTCTCCCTCTCCCTCTTTCTTCCTCTCTCCCTCTTCTTTCCCTCTTCTTCCTCTCTCCCTCCCTCTCCTTCCCTCCCCTACTTTCTTCTCCCTCCCCCTCCCCCTCCCCCTCCCAGTCGCCGGCCGGGGGGGGAGATCGGGCTGCAGCAGCAGGCGCTGCAGCAGGCGGCCTGCTGCAGCCCGATCTCCCCCCCCCCCCGGCCGGCGACTGGGAGGGGGAGGGGGAGGGGGAGGGAGAAGAAAGTAGGGGAGGGAAGGAGAGGGAGGGAGAGAGGAAGAAGAGGGAAAGAAGAGGGAGAGAGGAAGAAAGAGGGAGAGGGAGAGAGGGGGAGGGAGGCCAGCCGGCTGGGGGCTTCCGCCGCCGGCTGCCGGCCGATCTCCCTCCCCGCCGGCGACTGGGAGGGGGAGGGGGAGGGGAGGGGGATGAGGGTGGAGGCTGGGAGAGGGAGGAAGGAGGGAGGAGGAGGGAGGAGGAGGGAGGGAAGAGAGGGAGGAGGGAGGAAGGGTAGTTTAGGAAATTTTTTTTTTGTCTTGTAGTGCGGTGCCAATAGCAGAAAGTGTGGTGCCAATAGCCACCCTCTTTGTTAAGTTGATGATACAGAAGTTGAATGTTGGAAGCTTTAGAGGAAAACTAGTCCAATCAAGTATCAATACTCTAAATATTTCAAAAATCCCAATCATACAACCCATAAATCTTGAACTATCTTTCAAAAAAAAAATCCGAACTATAGTAGTCTATAACCTATGAATTGAACAACAAAATGCAGTTCTAAATCCATAGCAAAGAGCCAATTTATTCCCATATGGACAATTAATCCATATGACCATATAAACAAAACATACAAGTGTCATTGTGTGTATATGTATCACATAAGCAACCAACTAATGAGTTGCACTATAAAGGAATATGACGATCCAAAAAATGGGTTCATTTCCAAAAATTGGATCCAATTTTGGTGTTTCTCGATTGGATTTAATTCGCTTCATGTATATAAATTGGACGCATGTTTTAGTTCATTTTCGTATTTTTGGCTTGCTTAAACTTCTAGACTTCTAGTTCCCCTAAAGTTTTTTATCATTTGCATATTACAGTTCTAAACTTTATGGGTTTTTTTTTTATGGTTTTCTATTCTTATGTTTATTAGGATTTCAAGGGTGGTAGTTGTAGATGGAAAGAAATAAGATTAGGATGTAGAATAGTCTTTCATCTTCCCAAGTATTGGAATAGTATGTCCATGGATGTACATTAGAATTACTTAAGTTCATTTACCCTACCATAAAAGATGACAATTTCTTATTCCCTTTAATTCATATGTATTCATTTACTATAAATTTAATCATTGTATTGAATTTTTATTATTTTACCCTTGATTGTAATCTTTTTACCCTACCAAATTGAGCCCTTTGCCCTTGAGTTCTTTTACCCTACAAGCTTAAGTGAGCAATAATGTAACTTTTATGAGAAAATATTGTAAATCAATGCCCAATTCTATGATTAACCGTTGCTCCTTTTATCACCCTAACAGGATGTGTGAATCTGAGATATTAACTGTATTCCAGGAGGTAGGTTCGATTGGGACAATGGAAATCCAGTGTACGTCAGTGGCGGTGAGAAGATGTTATATTTGAGGAGCAGTTTAACATTTCATGAACTTTTTGAAAAAATATTAGAAGTGACGAAATGGGTGCTACAAGAAGACAACATAACCATAAAATACCTACATCAAAATGGGCATGTGAGGACTTGGTTCGAGTGTAAAATGATGATGATGTCCATGTAATGTTCAGAGCATCTGGATGTTTGACAGGCTCAGTATATTTATAACTCCATAGATTCTCTGATAATAAATCGGAGCCTTGCCAACCAACTTCTAGGTTCGCAAAATATGATTTTTCATACGCTCCCTATTTCTAATGTCGTAAAAAATCACATAAACATAGTTTTAGACATTATATGTTTATATTTGGCAACAGAAGCAGTAAGCGGGAACGTGTAGACACTGAAGATTCTAGCACACTACCTCTTCAACAAAAAAGGTAATTATTAATAGGATTCTACAAACCATTAATGTTTACTGTTATTGTCAATAAATTTTCAAATATTCATCATTTATGTTGTAGGAATTTCGACAAATTTATTTCCGACAACAATCGAATTGACAAATCGTCAAATGGTACTAAAGCTAATGAAGCAAGCCCACTAATAGCAGCAATCCAAAGGTTTGCATCGCTAGATAAGTTGTTCTATTTTCAAGTATTATTTTTGCAAATGTTACCATCTAATGCAACTTATATCATTTTTATCTTAAACAATCTGCAGGCACAATGTTTTGCCAATGTCAAGAACAAATCTTCATGCAAGGACTCTACCTCACCAGGATTCTGGATTGTCTCATATGTATCCATCTGTTGACCTCGGAGATGATGAAGATGCGCATTTTACTTTTGGAGCCGATGAGGGAGGCATAACAGTTAGTATTAAAGACCATGAAGATGTTTTTTTGTCGGATGGAAGGCCGTCTCCCCCAAGACAAGAAGCTATGCAAGATGTTCCACCACCTAATATCATTATAGAGAATGAGCAAGTCAAAATTGTGAGGGATAAAAATCCATCCAACGTGGTGAGCGATGAAGAACCATCCAATGTACTGAAAGACAAAGAGCCATCCAATGTGGCGAGAGATATAGAGGCATCTCATGTGGTGAAAGCTGCAGTTCCATCAAATTTGGCGAAAGATATCAAGATATTAGACACATTGGTAGAGCGGAAGATCGAATTGGCATACCACCAGTCGAGGGTTCATCACGTGAAATGTGGAAGGGGAGGGTATTTCAAAGTCGTGATGCATTTAGGAGCACTTTGTCCGAGTTTGCCTTATATAGCAATTTTGCTTTCAAGCCAATAAGGACATCTAGATGGGAGGTTACAGCAAATTGCAGTGATGGTAGTTGTCCGTGGCGCATTCATGCTTCAGTTATAAAGTCTGGACCCCAGTTCCAAGTGAGGACTTATAATGCGAAGCACACATGTTCAAGACCATTGTGTGAAGTTGTTCATCGCCAGGCAACATCTAGATTGATAGCAGAATTCATCAAGGAAAGGCTCAGACAACACCCAGATTATAAACCAAAGGAGATAATGTCTGATTGGCAAATTAAATTCGGTAGTCAAATAACTTATAGGAAATCCCATATCGCGAAAGAGATAGCCATGCATGACATACGGGGTTCTTATGAAGAATCATATGCCATCCTTCCTAATTATATATTGGAGCTAAAGAGGACTAATCCCGGAACCTATACCAAACTATGGTGGGAGGATGATGACTCATTCCAACGGTTTTTTTTGCTTTCGGTGCTTGTATCCGTTCCTTCAAATCTGTATTCAGGCCTTTCATAGCGCTCGATGGATCACACCTTCGTGGTAAATATCCTGGCTCATTACTTATAGCGGTGTCTCAAGATGGGGATCATGGTCTATTCCCTTGCGTTTGCAGTAGTAGAGTCAGAGTGTCGTGAGACTTGGTCATGGTTCCTAGCAAATCTGGACCTTGCTCTGGAAGGGGTACAAAATTTGACCATAATATCTGATCGGATGAAAGGCATCTCACTGGCCGTAAGGGATGTACTTTCGAGTGCAAAACATTGTTATTGCTGTAAACATATGGCAAGTAATATTCAAGGGAAGTTTAAAAATGAAGGCATCGTCATTAAATTTTGGTGCGCTGCAAGATCCTATCGTTTGTGTGAGTATGAAAGGTACATGGCTGAAATTAGGGATGTGGACCAAGGGGCTTATGATTATATTGCAGCTATTGGAAAAGAACACTGGGCAAATGGATTTATTGATGGACGTCGATATGATATGCTTACAACTAACATTGCGGAGTCCACAAACAGCTTGTTCAAGGAAACAAGAGAGCTTCCTGTTACACAGTTAATTGAGTCAATCCGGGCTAAACTAATGGAGTTCTTCCAGGTACGGCGTGAAAAATTTGAAAACATGCAGACATCGGTTACTCCTTACGTAGATAAGATTCTGCACAAGGAAACCGAGCTTTCCCGTAGACTCGAAGCTCGTCAGGCCGGTGTCCATGAATTCCAGGTATTATCAGGAGAGTACACGGATATCGTCCACCTCGATAAGAAAAAATGTACATGTCGTCAATGGGATTTGATTGGAATTCCTTGCTCACATGCGGTTTCAGCAATTAAACTTCGACGCTACAATCCTTATGATTTTTTTGAACATTGGATCTCAACTGAGATGTACCGGCATGCCTATAATGACATAATTCATGGCACTCGTGATAGACTCCAATGGGACCAAATTAGTGGGCAACGAATCTTACCACCGCATGCACGTAGGCAACCTGGGAGGCCAAGGAAGAATAGGATAAGGACATAAGATCGGCTGCGACGACAGGTTACTTGCTCACATTGCAAAATACGAGGTCATAATAGGCAAACATGCAGGAATCCTCCAGCCTAGTCATTAGGAGTGCATTTACATTTTTTGGCCATGTTACAAATTGTTGAATCGTGGTATCCAGTGCTGATGTTTTGATGACATTTTGTAAATTTGTATTTATCTACATGAAGATGATAATATATGTACATGTTTTTGAAGTATTATGTGAAGAAGGTGTACTGTCTTATTTGAATAAGGATGTGTTTTACACCTTATGATATCAATAGTTGAAATTTGGGCATTAATTGGCGAATAGAAATTGACGATATCATCAATGCGTTGATGATCGCATCATCTCTAGCCTAAATTTGCCCATTAGGATGGTAAAAACATAATGTTTCCTTCTATTTTTTCCTTTTAAATAATGACTTCTTTTTAGTGCAATCATAGATAAGATTTTGCATCATTAAACCAATTTTAGACCAATTGGTAAATGGAAGAATGTTTCTACCAATTCTTCCATTGGTTTGATGACTACACAGAGTGCAGTATTAGCTAACATTGCATCTTTCAAATGATTAGTGAACCGTGTGTATTGTTTATCCATTTCATGCAACAGAAGGGTATGCTTTAATTGCAACAACAAAAATCCTTTCTTACATCCACCATCTTTAGGCCCCAAGTATCACAATGGTACAAAATATGAGAATTCAAAAGCCTTTCAGAATTGTCTATTTATTCATAAGGAAACAACAATGGATACTACCTGGAATGTATAAAACAGAGACAACCCTCTTCTCCTCTTCCTTGCAATTGATGCTTCTTTGGAACACTTTCATATTGCAATTTAGATTTAAATATGCTACCATAAGAAAATATGCGTTTGTAGACTTTGATAAATTGGTCAAACTAGAAAACCAACTCAGATTATGCATCTGCACATGTCTGATTTTGGACTACTTTTATCAATAATTCTATGAAAAGATTTACTTACCGTACTTCTACTTTAATGAAATTGTTGCTGATTAGATTCCTTGTTGATCCATTTACAGAAAAATCCATACCTTTAGCCAAAAGTAAATCAAAGTATCACATAAAAAAACACATGTTTTACCAAAAAAACAAAAAACTTGCTAGAGCGTAATACATATCAATAAAGTGTAGAAGTGGATTGCAACTGATCAACATTTACTAAGGTTGAGAGAATGTGATAAAAGTCATGAACGTGGGTTGGAATTTCTAAAAATGCCATTGGCTATCAAGTAGTCAAAACTCATGAGTTGCATCTTGAAGTACCCAGAATGCCAAGAGATGGGCACCATGCGAATGATGAGAGGTACTAAATACCAATTGTCCCTTGCAGCCAGTGAACATGGTTTGAGTGCATTTTCATTGTTTCTTATTGCTGAAGACTTAGAGATCCTATACTGTGATTTTGACACTTTTTGTAGTTAAAAGTTGATGATATCATCATCTCTGGCTTCATCTGCCCATCTTGGTAACTACCAAGATCCTTCTGTCAATTTCTTTTCATTGGTTGCATGACTAATTTTGAGATTAAGAATGGCTGAAATTACATCATACAGTAAGGTTCTCTAGTGGTGTAAATACGAGCCTCAATTAGTTAGTAAAAGTTGACGATATCATCAACTAGTTGACGATATCATCAACTCTGGCTTCATCTACCCATATTGGTAACTACCAAAATGTTTTTGCCATTTTCTTTCCATTGATTATTTTACTCCGTTTGAGTGCAAGGATAGCTAAAATTACATTATACAATAATGTTCTCTAGTGGTGTAAACTTGACCCTCAATTAGTAAGTAAAAGTTGACGATATCATCAACTAGTTGACGATATCATCAACTCTGGCTTCCTCTACCCATATTGGTAACTACTAAAATGTTTCTGCCATTTTCTTTCCATTGATTATTTTACTCCGTTTGAGTGCAAGGATAGCTAAAATTACATTATACAATAAGGTTCTCTAGTGGTGTAAACTTGACCCTCAATTAGTAAGTAAAAGTTGACGATATCATCAACTAGTTGACAATATCATCAACTCCGGCTTCCTCTACCCATATTGGTAACTACTAAAATGTTTCTGCCATTTTCTTTCCAGTGATTATTTGACTCCGTTTGAGTGCAAGGATAGCTAAATTACATTATACAATAAGGTTCTCTAGTGGTGTAAATTTTAGCCTCAATTAGTAAGTAAAAGTTGACGATATCATCAACTAGTTGACGATATCGTCATCTCTGGCTTCCTCTACCCATATTGGTAACTACTAAAATGTTTCTACCATTTTCTTTCCAGTGATTATTTGACTCCGTTTGAGTGCAAGGATAGCTAAAATTACATTATACAATAAGGTTCTCTAGTGGTGTGAATTTGAGCCTCAATTAGTAAGTAAAAGTTGACGAGATGATATCGTCATCTCTGGCTTCCTCTAACCATATTGGTAACAACCAAAATGTTTATTCTCTTCTTTCCATTGGTTAATTGGACACCGGTTTGAGTGCAAGGATAGCTGAAATTACATTATACAAGAAGGTTTTCTAATGGTGTAAATTTGAGCCTCAATTATTAAGTAAAAGTTGACTATATTGTCAACTAGTTGACGATATCGTCATCTCTGGCTCCCTTTACCCATCTTGGTAACTACCAAAATGTTTCTGCCAATTTCTTTCCATTGGTATGATGACTGATTTTGAGTACAAGGATAGCCCAAATTGCATCATACAATTAGGATCATAGCTGGTGTAAATACGAGCATCAAGTTGTAAATAATAGCCTTAAATATTGATTATAAGTTAATATCATCAACTAGTTGACGATATCATCATATTTGTAAGACTCATTTGCTTCACATATCCAACCATACATGATACCTGTACAAACTTCAGTAGGAAATAAAACAATTCATACATGTGGCCATTATCTCATACACTACAAACTTCATTAGTGTCATTGCAATGATAGACACTTCCATAGAATATCCTAGAAGAAAAACTTTCTGCATGAAATAGACTCATATTCATACACACTTCCATCAAATTGGATCATTTCAAAAAATATTGATTACATACTATGTCTCATATGATTCAGTCACATATATTCAGCTTCCATTCAGACACATATAATCAACCTTCATCCCCACTTCAATAACTTGCAATGTAAATAAACAAAAAAAAAAAGATCAATACACGCTGATCCCGTTTGGCGTATGTAGGATCAAAAAAGCTTTATACAAAACTCGTACTATGTCTCATATGATCCAGTCACATATATTCAGCTTCCATTCAAACACGTATATTCAGCATTCATTCATACAAAAAAAAAAACGGAATCAAAAGATGCTGATCCCCATCGGCATATGTACACAAAATATGATCAATGTCCCCTTTGGCATATGTACACAAAAAATTCTTTACAAAAGACTCATGAATCAACCAATCATGATTGGTCTCCTTCAAGTGCTTTTGCTTCTCTGAATAGTTGAAGACCTGTCTGCCCACATAGCAATCATAGACAATCTTCGCACGATAGTACGGCATGTCCTCTTGCGTGAATCGCATAGGCTTCTTTTGTAAAATGTGATCAACATACGCCAACACAAAGATTCCGCAATCATCGCTGCGAATTTTAGCAAGTTAAATGTATATAAATTCTTAGAAGAAAAAGTGGAAAAGTTAGTGGAAAATCATAATCACCAGTTCATTTGTCGTGGACAGTCCATGTATATAATGTCCCATAGTAATGGGTCCCCCCAACCCAATTGTGACAATCGATCATTTATCCAAAGCACCTGAAATGCCCACCACACATTAATGTTAGTTGGGATCGAAATAATCTTTCTATTTGGGAAGTTAAACGGATACTCACATAACTCTCAACGAAAGCAACATCATCTTCTTGAGGCATACTGTTATAGCATTCCCATCTTGAGCTGTCCACATTTCCCACAAGGAGGAAGAAATGGTAATGGTTCCATATTGGGAAAACTAGTATCTCCATCTCGCGTATGTGATATTTAAATATTTTCTCTGGCACTTCAAATTGTTTTCGTATGGACGATTCGTTCTCTTTTGGATGCGCATACAACAACTGGCAAATGTGCACATGTACAGTAATGGTCAATTACACAACACTTAGTCATAATCTCAATAGGATATAGCCAAATAATAATAGTCAAAATTGCACTTACAGATAAATATGTAGCGAACATATGGGCATATGGAAACTTCTCCTTCAGACTATCCAGCCAAAAATCCATTGCCTAAACAAAAAACAGATAAATAAATCAACTTTGAGATAAATTGAATAATTAGAAAATTTATGCATTTTGACTTAGATGAAACTTTATGATTTCCTTACAAAATTATCAATCCAAGAACAACCCAAAAGCTTCCGCATATTTTCGGGGTCCACAACTGTACAAAGGAGATAAAGCTTTTCGTCCCTGAATGTACATGATGATGTAAAGTCAAATTAAGGTATTATTAAGGAAGTCATCAAGGAAAACTTAGAGATAAACTTACTTTGAGTGATATTCGTTCCAAAAGATTTCGAGGACATCTTTCTCTATTTGTGTCAGACTGTAGTCTTTGTTGCGGACCCAAGAACCCTTGCAACCATAATCCGCCAGCCTAGGTGGAAGTCTTGTTTTCCGCATATGTCCTTTAACCTTTATAATCAGGCTTGGAATGTCTGTAGTCGGGGACCACTTCACATTTGGAAACAACGGAACCTGAAGTGATGGAGTGGATAGTATCTCGTGGACTGATATGAGGTTAGGACTCATTGGACTGTCCAAACGAGGAGCACGAGGACTTGTCAAGTATCTTGAACTAATTGGGCTGAACCTGTCAGGGCCACTTGAAGCCTTGCCACATTGAGAGGTAGAACATTGTGGTAACATTGGTGTTAAAAATGAATGGTCTACATTCATACAGGGGGGAGAATGGACCTTCTCTTCTGTACGTACATCCAACTTTTGTTTCTACAATCCAAAGGCACGTTAGCATAAGCGCTCAATTTTCTACGAATTTGAATCAAATTTTTAGAAATTGTTAAAAATGTGTTCATACCTTCATTCGTTCATCATCGGGTTGATTGTGTAATGAATCATCGAGAGTGTAATTCTCAAACCCCGCAGCACAAGCAGCTTTTAAACCTCTTACTTTATGATGCATAACACTCATAAGATCTTCCCATTGGCTTTGGTCATGACACTTAGCTGCCTCATCAATTGATAAAAGGAGATCGTCTGAAAATTTAAAAATCTGCTAGATTGAACAACAACTACGTTATTAAACAGTTTATAGGAATCCAACATAACAGCAATCCAATTGAAGTTAGACTTACATGAGCTGTTACAAATTCTGGAACAGATTTTAAGCATTCGGGAGGAGGGACATTCGGATTTTCTTCGACTCCATCATTGAGAAGATCCCCTTGAATGGTAGCAATTTGCGGGCGCCCGATACGAAGCCTGGTTATGGGCTTGTACCATTCAAAGTACACGTCCGAATGCGGGCTACCATCATCAATATCTCCTTTAATGATCGATTTCAACCTTTTATTCCACATGTCATTGACCTTTTTCAATTTATCCTTGTAGTTCACAGCCATTAGAGTGGCCCTTTCCATACGGTCTAAAGGCCTCAAAAATTTAGGTGGGACAATTTGTACAAATCTAAATTGTTTCATCACCCTTTCTGTGCAATGGCGCTCGGCAACCCAAAAATAGATCAAGACTGTGGATGAGGTGAATAGAGCTTTATCTGTCTTATTAACAAATTTTGATAGGCCTTTGAAATCATTATATGGTGTCCAAACAAACTGCAAACATAAAACACAATCTCAATATTAAAAGAACAGTAATTTATTGATGCACATAATCAGTTTGAACGTTGTTGAAGCAAATACTTACATCATCTGCACTTTGGGAATCAAGTTGGCACGAGCCTCTAAAATACTTGTTAGGTGGTGATGATTTTGCAATCTCCTCACCCACATCTTGCACAATGGGAACTGAATCTTGACTTTCCAATCTCTTGGTTCACTTATGGGCCTACCTATTCTTATACGTGAAAAGGCCCAAATCTAAATAAAATCAAATAGATGTTAGATTAATGACCCAAAAACAAATGAAATCAAATAAATGTTAAATTACGTGAATAGGCCTATTCTTATATGTGAATAGGCCCAACTCAAACTCGATGATTAATGACTGATTATTTAAGAAAAATTCGGACCTAAGGGGACCCACATGACTGAACATAAGGAGGAAAGGCAACAAAATGCATAGTTTTGAGCTAACTGTGACCCAAAAGTTTACAAGTTGAAAACCAGGCGAACATAGTCTTATTTGTCATGAAAAATAACAGATTTAAAGAATATAATACGATATCTGAGACATCCAAATTCCAGCACAAAAATCCCTTGGGAAGTAGGTAAAGCATTGGTCTAAACAGGGGTACCCAGCAACAGAATTTCTGCAGCACAACTGGTTCACGCAGGCATCTTGTTGCAGTCCTATCTTTTTTATTTTAACTCTTATTTCACTGTTGTTTCCATTGTGGTGTTCATGCATCATCAAAGTATTGATTCCAGCCATTAGATTTAGATTTAGGTCATATTAGTTACGTCGTACAGTCAAGTAAAATTGGGCCTGTGTAGTTGTTTTCATACTAAGAATTTTTTAGCATGCATCAGATTTTTATAAACTTGTCTATATTTGCATTGTTTGCATTTAGGGCCCCATAAATAATTCATATTTGCATTGTAATCTTTTGGCAAGTAGGATTTATTTTAGGAAATTTTTCTTATATTAAGTTCGTTGGTTGATTTGTGTGTTCTTTTGTAGGTTTTAGCTAACTTAGGATTGTTTAGGCTAGGATTTTCTTATTTTAGTTTGTTTTGTATATTTGGAGAGTTCTAATTGTTAATTTTCAGTCATTATAAATTTTGTCAATAATTTGTTAAGTTTCTTATTTAGGCTAGATTTAGTTTTCAATGTTGACATGTCAGAGTTGGACCCCGTACTCACCGAGTTATACTAATGCGCACTTTTGGATGCACTTAGGAGTGTTCAACTTACGAGTGTTCAACAGAGAGCATATATTATGTTATGCAGATTGGTATTGATAGCATGCAGATGATTCCATATATTTTTTTTACTTGGAGAAGCTGTAATGGCCCGGTTAAGGTCTTAGAGGATGCCTCTTCATCCTTGCCCTTATTCCTCTTACCTCTAATTGGTTTTCCTGCCTTTGACACGGTTGTTATTTTTGCCAAATTCCTGTAGAGATTTGCCAAGCACGCCGAGCCCCACGCATACTTCTCAAATTTTCTGAAAAGCTCCAATATATATGCAGCACCTGACCCACCCGAACTTGAAATAATCTGCCCGGCCACGAGAGAAAACAAATATGCACGTGTCCGCCTCTGATCATAGTCCTTAATGCGAGTCTTGGGTGCGCCGGCAAAGTTATCCCTAATCCATTTCAACTTGATTTGCACTCCATTACAATCATAATTAACATCTGGTGCCATTCCCAATAAATCATTGCAAACATATTGCACTTGATCAAAAGATGAAAACGCACGACCCGTAACTGGAGGCCCATCAATGGGGAGACCATATATATGCGCAACATCTTCAAGTGTGATTGTTGCCTCACCACTATTTAGATGAAACGTATTGGTCTCGGGTCTCCATCTTTCGACTAGAGCCAAAATTAGGGAATGATCAATTTTAATCTTTTCAATCTTAGCCAAATGATGCAGACCTGTTCGTCGAATGAGCTCCCACTGATCTTCATTTAGCTCCCATGTATCTTCCTTGCTATTTACAGGAATGGCACGTAGAGGGCCACGTTCCTAGAATATGCAAACTGAATTTCAACACTTCACATTATTTGACATAAATACAAAATAATTCAAAATCTGAAAGAACCCTTTCTATCATACCTTCCCTTTCCAAATCTGCTCAGATATATGATTTTCTTGATTGTATAAGACAGAACCGTCTAATGGACCGGGATTATGGTCTGCCATCTGCAAAACAGAACAATATACTCTTTGATAAAAGAAAGGTAAGATAAAATGACAAAATAGATTATCAGTAGATGAGAAGTTCCGTTCAATTGTCCAAATGAAACAAACCATTAATATTGATCTGGGGCAACATGGGATAAAATTAGCGCATTGGATATACACAACAGAGACACACATGTTACATCATTACCAACAATGTATATATCCTTTAGACACGAGCATGTTGTGTAAATACAAGTATTTGTGAAAAACATGTTGTGGAGTGATAAGGACAAATATCTTGTGATGCTATCATCGAATCATAGTTCAACCATGAGACAAATTGAAGACTGCCTACGAGATATGGGAAGAACAACATAATTTCACTACTTTAACTACATTTAAATTGTACACAACTACATTTACTTTGATTTGCAACACTACATTTATTTGTGCTGCATATTGAAACAAAAACATGACTTTTCCATAGATTGAATGAACTTTGGTATTCTGCTACCATCCCCTGTTTGGGTCACCATATCATGTCAGGAAGATGTAGAAGATGAGATAGAGATGGAGCCCTCCTTAACAACGGATGCACTACTGTACTCACTTGCAACTATTTCACTACTGTGCTCCGTTGCTCTTGGCAGGTCAATATTCGGAAGGGACCAGAGTGTATTGGACTTTGATGGGCCAACCTTTAGATCATTGACTTGATTGGGCTTATTTGAAGACTTCATATGTAGACACATCCATTTTGTTCCTGGTTTTGAGGACATAAGATCTGCCTCTCAATGCTTTAGCTCATGGATTTCTACATACTTCTTTTGACAAACTCACCTTCACCATCAATCACATTGAAGTCATTTCAGTCTTCTATCAAGTAGAAGTTCTACCATAATT
Source organism: Litsea cubeba (assembly GCA_012931725.1). Taxonomy (NCBI): domain Eukaryota; kingdom Viridiplantae; phylum Streptophyta; class Magnoliopsida; order Laurales; family Lauraceae; genus Litsea; species Litsea cubeba. The sequence goes on from CM022947.1 coordinate 13,256,660, forward strand.
TTTAATTTAGAACCTTTCATTGTAGCCTAATCTTCGTGAAATAAAAGACTTCACTTTCAATGGTCATATCCATGAAAAATGACTAAAGTCGTCCACAAAGGACAGTTTGAAATTTTGATTGATAGATTAGGTGGTCCTCATTTTAAAGATGCGAGGACTGTCGTCACAGGATCACTTCCATATATATATGTAACAAGTTCACCAAGTGATATTGATGGAATTCTTTTTTCAAAGTTGGGCTCACAGAATCTCCAAGTTCCACTGTAAGAATCTGGACTTACCAAACAAAAAAGATATACATGTTGATTGCACATGTCTGTCTTTCGCCTATGTTGTTTGTTTAGAAATATTGATTTCACACGTCTGTCTTTTGTCTGTGTGGGATCCCGAGAATTTCTACAATAAAATTAGGTAGGTATCTAGTATAGTTCCTATCAATATTGTGTACTCAAGTATAGGGGGAATCCCTTTGGGCAGGTAGAAGTATAAAGAGTGAGTAAACTTCAAAATGATTTGTTTATGTTATGTATGAAGTAGCATCATTATTTGATTGATATCAGAGGATTATATGAGTTCTTGATATCCAAATCGGCCCAGTCTGGACTCGGCCTGACATAACATACTTCACTGTGGATTGAGATTATCATGAAGGGGAAAACCATGACATGGAAAAGTTGGTATCCAATTTCACCTTTTACAATTGTTTGCTAGCCTTAACTTGAAAACATGAGTCATGACTCAAGTGATGAGCAGGGCACAGGCCCAAAATACTGACACACCGATTCAATCCATTTCACACCCAGTGAAATTGTTTCATTTGACTCCTTTAGTTTGGGTGAATTACTGAAATTGAATCGACACTTAGGAATGGGACTTGCTTATCTTAACTTAGCTGTAGGTTGGACCCATGTGTTGCTTCAGGTCCACAGAGTGAACCAATTGTTTACTTTGTTATTTTCTTTTCTCGACCCCACTTGGAAGTTTCTGTGAAGTCAATTAGGCCTGACCATCACACTAATCTGGCCCTAAACCCACATGTTATGACCTGGGTTATGAATATGGGCTGTATGGGTTTGATTCATTGGATTTGGGTCTGAATTGCTATATGGACTCCGTGAGTTGGGCTTGGGCTTCAAATTTTTGATTTATGGTATTATGAATTACTGTAGACTGCTACAGTGATACAATACACATAGATGTCATGAAATCATTTTATCTAATGACTGTATTTGCAATTGAGTAGGTGGAAATGTAATACAAGCTTTATTTATAATAAAGGGGTAGGGGACCTCGTAAACAACCTCGCTTACTAATAAATAATAATAATAATAATCTTTCCAGTGCGGTGGTTTGATTGTCATTAACACTTGATTGTCATAATCTTTGCATTGCCGGTTCCAAGCCCGAAGAAAGGAGGAGGAAGAAGGGGTTCTCTTGGAAGTCTTTGTAATGTCAATATATCAAGGTATTCACCGATGGATCTCTTTTCTTTCTTTAGTTTTTTTTTTTCTTTTGATCAAGTGTTTCATGTATGTTTGTGCCTATGGATGCACTGATACTTTGGGAATCATGGTTCTATGGATCTACTCAAGTCCAATTGGACTTGGAGATGTACTTCATTTGTTTCTACAAATTGTGCAGTCTGTAATTCCTTCTATTGGTAAAGACCTTCTATTTATGTTTGTTAGTTGTAAATGAGGTTTTCTTTTATCATTTTTTTTCTTTTTTTATGTAATTATATGTCATGGGCTTACTATTTATTTCTGTTTTTGCTTTCTTTTTTTATGTAATTTTTTGTGTTTTTTTTTCTCTCAAGGGAAGCCAATCTTATTTCTCAAGCAAAAGATCATGCAAGAAATGCCTCTAGTTTTTTCTGTTAAGAAATAAAAAAATGCTCTAATTTCTAATGAAATACATATCAAAAACTATATTTCTCCATGCATAAGAGAACTTGAAGATGCATCAAGACAAGCATGACATTGAGAGTGAGGGATTCAACAGGAAGTTGGAGAGTTATTGGAGAAGGATATGGCTTTAAGGGATCCTCTGCTTCAAGGAAGGTCAGACACCTCATCACAGACTGCCATTATAGGCGCCAATGTTTGCACCATTGAAAGCCTGGGTTATGAGTAAGCAGTGCATAACCAGTTGAATAAGTTTTAATGATTTGGTTCATACACAGGTAGGATTACCAATTGCTTTGGCAATATTGATCCTGTTTCTATGACTGATACTGCCACAGACTATGTTACTTATTTAACTTACATTTGTCTTTTCTTTTTGTTTCTTTATTCAGGGTTGCAGAAAACGATGTGTTCAAGGAGGAATGGAGGGCAAAAGGAAAGCAACCATCTCATACATTATTGGATTTTTTTAATAATCTTGCTGTTGAGAACCTTGCTGGATTTAAATTGTTGTTCACCAGCCATCTCATGCAAAAGGAAAGGTAAGCCTGATCACCAATGCTTGCCAGAATATTAACCAGTAAAAAAAATCAAATTGAAAACACATACACACACGACGAAACAAAAAAATTTTACTAAAAGAAATTGCAGCGAAGAAAAGAACCCAACAAACATCAACCTTTGAAATGTGGCAAGTGATGAAACAAATAAATGAAAAAGAAATAAAATAGAAGAAGAAATGAGTCTTACCTTGTGATCCCCAAGCTCTCAATCTCTTCTCCACTGTGAAAAGCGCAGTCCAAGGGAAGGAAGACGAAGAGAAGTTCTGTTTTGGGTTTCTTTGTACAAAGGGATACAACGAGGGTTTGATGATATCAACAGTTGGGGTAAAATGGTCAGATAATAAGTACTAACAATGAAATGGTCATTTTAATATTTTTCTTCATAAAATGGATTAATTATAATATAAGCTTAATTATTTGGTAAAAATCCCTTTATTTAATTGCATTGAATAATGTTATAAGTCAAACTATCAATTCTAAGGTCATATATAGTCTTTATAGTCCTTAAGACTTAATAATTCTCAATTATACTATAAATAGCCTCAAGACTAATTTAGAGACCTATTTATATGCATAGAAAGAGATTTTGATTCAACTAGAATCATCTCAATCCGGACTCAGTTCTGAGTCAACTGATCGATCAGAGCTTTAGGTCCGATCAATTGGACCTGACACGATTTTAGTTTCAGAAATCTAAAACTGATCTCCTTCTTCTTCATCTTCATTCCATCCATTTAGAACCTGCACATAATATGGGACCTTTTGTCCCCTTCTCAATCATCATCTTATAATTTCCAACTTCTTTTCCACTAAACCATTCAACCCTCATATATAAGTTCTACAAAATTAAACATACAACTGAATTAATAGAAGATTACTAGTATCTATTTACAATTAACTGTTTATACTTTCCTTAATTCAAAATCCACATAAAAACCCCTTTCTTTAAGCTTAATTAGAAAGGAAATTCCACCCCTTGAACCCTTTATTAACCCTAACAAAACAAAACAACAAGAATGGAATACTAGTGAGTTGTTAGTGATGGAAAAAGTCTAGACAACCCAAATAAAAATAAAATCTCTAAATTTATTATTGCTTGCTTACTTTGTAGCTTAAAGAAGAGAAATTTGAGGTTCTCCACAAACCCTAACACCCAAAGAAGAGAAGAAAGTTGATGAAGAAGATGAAAATCACCAAACTCTTTCTCCAAATCCGCTTGCAAACTTCCTTCCTAAGCAATGGATGGAAAAAGAGAAGAAAAGGAACCTAGGGTTTGATGGATGAGAATGAACTATCGTTTGAAATGAAGCTTAGGTTCTTTTTAACACTACATATCCTGGAAATTGCATGTAAGCCCTATGACATCAAACTATTTACTTTTCGAGTCAAATGAAGACTAACTTGATCTATATGTGAGATCAAATGCAATGAAATTTATTATGAAAGTTGATGTACTCTTCAAGATACATGCGATGGTATCAAAATTTAACGTATACAACAAAATATGCTAAAACTGAACTTTACGAAAAAGTCATTCTTCTAGCCCAATTGAGTTCAAAACCGGTTAAAATGTCTCACTATTAATCCAAACTGGATCCATTAGACTCAATTCAACCAATTGAGACTAATTTAACTTAATCTAGTCATTAAACACAATTAACCAAATTAAACATGATTAATTAGTGTTAATCCCAATTAACTTGGGACGGGGTGTAACATTTCCCTTCAACTTTTAGAATCATTCGGCCATCCGAATGAAACATAAATCAAAAGAAAGTAATAAATAAAATTACCTGAACAAACAACTCTGGATACTTCCGAGCCATCTATTCCTCGAGTGCCCATGTAGCCTCAGCGGGTCCATGATGATTCCAAAGAACTTTGACCCATTTGATTATTCTAGTGCGCAGAACTTGTTCATTTGTATCAATAATTCTTATTGGCTTCGCAACATATGTGGTATTCGGCTGCACTTGAATCTCATCATAATGAATGATATGTGATGAGTCTGCCACATATTTTCGAAGCATAGATACATGGAATACATTATGTATGCCAGAGAGTTTCGGTGGAAGCGCCAAATGATAAGCAACATCTCCTATTTTGCTTTTTAATTTTGAAAGGTCCAATATACCTCGGAGAAAGCTTACCTTTTTGCCCGAATTGAGTGGTACCATTCATTGGAGAAATTTTCAAAAATACCAAATCATCAATTCCAAACTCTAAATCACGTTGACGTTTATCTGCATAACTCTTTTGTTTTTATTGGACAACCTTCAATCTTTATTGTACTTTTTAAGCTTTTTTCTGCTGTCAATGCGATCATAGTTGGTCCATGGAAGCTTCTAATTTCAACTTCTTCCCAACTCACTGGTGTCCTACATCTTCGACCGTAGAGTGTTTCGAATGGTGTCATCTCAATGCTAGAATGATAACTATTGTTGTACGCAAATTCTCACAATGATAAGTGTTCATCCCAATCACTGCCAAAATCCATAACACGGGCATGTAACAAGTCTTCTAAAGTTTGAATGATGCGTTTCGATTGTCCGTCAGTCTGAAGATGATAGGCAGTACTAAACATGCAGTCTAGTACCCATAGATTTTTGGAATGTCTGCAAAAAAGTAGAAACAAACTGACTATCTCGATCTGAAACAATTGAGACTGGAGTACCATGCAAATGAGTTACCTCCTTCACAATTATCTTGGACATTTCATTAAATCCCATGTCCATCCTAAATGGAATGAAATGTGCAGACTTTGTGAGACGATCAATAATTACTCAGACGGTATCATTCTGTCTCCTCGTCATTGGCAAAAAGGCACAAAGTCCCTAGTAATGTGCTCCCATTTCCATCTAGGTATGTTCAAAAGATGAAGCAACCTAGGTGATTTTCGATGCTCAAATTTCACATGCTGACAGATTAAACATAAAGTGACATAGCCTGCAATCTCACGCTTCATATTGTTTCGCCAAAACCTATCTTTGAGATTCTTGGACCTGGACACATTTCGAAATGATAGTTTCAGTTACAGATCCATTTCTAAGTCGAACGGAACCTATTTTGTTGGCTCCAGACTCGGTTCCGATTAGACAACTCGGATTCAGTTCCGGACCCGAATCTAACTAATGGATCGGGATATAGTTTTAAAAGCATTTTAGACTTTTTTTTAAATATTTTTTAGCTTAAAATAAGGATATCACTTAACATATAAGAGGATGAAACATAAAAATGTCCTACCAAAGTGAGTTTGAGCTAAATTTTGCAACATTAGAGACTCGTATGCCAAGTCTTGGATCCATGGGTTGGAACAATATGCACCCTGAACCGAACCCATTTATCAATAGGAACCTAAATTGGGTTCCCGAACCCGGACCTATTAATCAATCAAAACTTAAAACAAGCTTTAAACCCAATTTTTTATTTGTCAAAACCTCCGTGTAGGAAAAATATCGGGCACCCATTTGCATCCCTACAACTAGGCATTTGTGGGGGTGGCATGAGGTAATGGTTTTGCTCTCCGCGCTTTGTGTTTGAAAACTGCCTCGGATTTGCCTAATGTGCGTTTGAATAGGGATCACCCGGGTGATTAGTTTGTGTGTCCTAGTAGACACCACCCGGGGATTTGGTCTCGTTGGGTCGAAAATGGATAAAAAAATAAAAATAATAATAAAGAATAAATAAAAAGGCATTGTTGTTATTTCACACAGAAAACTGACCTTTTGGATTCGGGGAGTTCTATTGGCACCATAAATTTTTCTCTCCCCACCGCACTGGAAGACAAAAAAGGTATTTTTTCCTAAACTACCCCTCCCCCCTCCTCCCTCCCTCTCCCTCCTCTTCCCTTCCTCCCTCTCCCTCCTCCCTCCCTCCCACCCTCCAATATCTCTCTGGCAGACTATTCCTCCCTCTCCCTCCCTCCCTCCAGCGGACTTTCCTCCCTCTCCCTACCTCTCAATACTGATCCCTCGCCTCTAATTTCTCTCTTCTTCTTCCTCTTCCTCTTCATCTTCTTCTCCAGCTTTGTCGTCCAAACCCTAGCAATCATACATCCGACTGAATTCCTCACCCTGCAATCGATCAGAAAATCGCTCTCCGACCTCCTCGGCTCCACCTTCTTCTCCTCCTGGGACTTCACCTCTGACCCCTGCAACAACTTCTCCGGCGTCCTCTGCAGCTCCGACCGGATCATCTCCCTCACCCTCGGCAACCCCACCGCCTCCTCCCTCGGACTCTCCGACCGCCTCTCCTCCCTCTCCCTCGTCCCCGGCCGCATCTTCGGCCCCCTCCCCAAAACCCTCCCCCAATCCCTCCGCTTCCTCGCCATCATTCGTAACTTCCTCTTCGGTGACATCCCCGCCTCTATCTCCGCCCTCCACCTCCTCCACACCCTCGACCTCAGCTACAACCAGCTCGCCGGACAGATCCCCCGCCAGATCGGAGAAATCCAAACCCTAACCAATCTCATCCTCTGCCAAAATCGCCTCTCCGGTGACATCCCGCCGTTGATCTCGCCGGCGCTTACCCGCCTCGATCTCAAGCACAACAATCTCTAGGGAAGAAGGTGGAAGGTGGAGGGTGGGAGACGGAGGAGAAGGGAAGAGGAGGAAGAGGGAGAGGGAGAGGGAGAGGGAGACGAAGGAGGAGGAGGAGGGAGGAGGGGTAGTTTAGGAAAACTCTTTTTTTTTCGGTGGAAAGAAAAAATTTTAAGGTGCCAATAGAACTCCCCTTTGGATTCAAGGACACGTGAATAGAAAGAAAACATCCCACATCCCGTTTCATTACATCCGTACCGGATAATTTCCCGCGTTAGTCGGTCTCGCCTCCTATAAATACTAAACCATGCAACAAAAGCCTCCCGTCTCTTCTTTCTCCTTCTCTTTCTCTCTTCCTTTCTTTCTCATGTCTACAACAAACAAAGTTCTCATTCTCATTCCAGATCTTCTGCCATTCCTTTATATTCAATATAAAAAAAGACATCTCTATTCAAATCTTCCCGCCTCCAAATCAAAATTCTATTGTTTGTTTGTTCTCTAAACCCTTAAATCTGGAAGAGATCAATCGGGTTTGATCATGGTTATGCTGAATTCTTTTATCATACATTTCGACCTTGGATTGATTTTTTACAAACTTGAGAGACTGAGCAGGAGAGGAGCCAAAATCATAATGAAATCTAATTCCTGAGTTTTCTCATAGAAGTCTTTTAACTTTTTTGATTGTGGCATCTGGATCTTGTATCGTCTCAAATGAGACCTGAAATGAAGAAAATCTTTATTTCTTCTATCTTTAAATCGGATCAGATCGTCTGATTCTCAAACATAAATCGATCTAACATGGAAACTGTGGGAGTTTCTCAATTGGGTAAAATTCTATCTTTAGAAGGTTGAAATCTCTGCGGATCTTTTATGAATCTTTTGAAGACATCTATTCGCTTTAGGATAAAAGTAGAGGGGACATCTATTTGCTTTAGGATAAAAGTAGAGGGACAGCTGGTTTTGATTATTTGAGGAGAAAGAAAGGAGGGAAATGGCCTATCAGGGCTTGGAAGGCAATCAACCAATGGATCTTTCCAAGCATCCATCTGGCATTGTTCCCACTCTCCAGTAAGTCTCTCTCTTTCTTTCTTCTTCTTCTTATCTTTGTTCCTTTGCCACTCTCATTAGGTGAATATCGGTTGGGTTGTTCTAATACTGTGGGGTTGAGGATGCCTATAGAATGCTGGTTATTGTGAATTGGCTGATCTATATTTTATTTTCAGATGAACTTGAAATGCTATTATTTTATGGTAAGAAGATGGAGTTGAAATGCCATTCTTTTTATATCGCAATGATAGAAAATTTTCTCCTACGAATAGGCAATTTTCGCCTATGAATGTACTTACGCCTTTAATTCAGGGACCTCCATTGTTTGGGTGGGGTGGATTCAAAATCATGCAACCTTTACGTGACCGATGAGTGAAAAAAGCACTTGCAACAATACCTGGGTCATCTTTAAAAAGAAAACCCGGTTCTTTTGATTATTTTAGCATTAGGTTAAGCAGAGGGAAACCCTGCAGCACAGTATTTTACCGACCATTATGATGAACTTCTAAATGTCTAAAGTGGAAAACTGAGCGTTGCAGAAGTAGACTTGAGTAGCCATATATCATATATATGAGAACTTTAAACCTAGAAAATTTGTTGCATTAGGATGGTAACATTGCTAGCTTGTTTGATTGTGATGAATGATGTAAGAATATTCAATGGTTAATGTAATGGTGGTCCTTCTATCATTATGGAGCCAATACATACTTGAGATTTTTCTTTTCTTTGCGTTTGGTAGATCACTTGCCTAATTATTAATGAAGGAACAGAGCATTGAATTGATATTTGCTGTGTCTGCATATTACTTGGTCAATGATTAAATTATGTAAACGCCAATACTTGTAAGAGTAAGTTTGATTTCTTAAAAGGTGAATGGGATCTTGGCCAATTGGGAGGCTTCTCGTCTTGGCAGGGTTTCTAAGGTGAGGAAGGTGGTTTCTTGGGTTCCTCCTCTTCCAGGTGTGTTAAAGTTTAATATTGATGGTGAGGCTAAACGCAAGCCGGGTCCGCCTGGGATTGCAGGGGCGCTCCCGACCCTAATAGTTATGGGATTGTAGTTGCCTTATTATCTAATTAAGTGTGTGGGTAGCATGGAGTCTAATGAAGCAGAGGTGGTGGCTATTCTAGAGGCCCTCTGGATTTTCTATCATCGTTTTCCAAACCAGCTTGTGATAGAGAGCGATTCCAACGTTATTTCACAGGTGTCTTCTTCTGCAATACATCCACTGGCGGACTCAGGATTTTTATTTGGGTGGCGCTAAACTTTTGTTCGACTTTGCTAACTTCTTTCACATGAACAACACTAGAAGAGAAAATTTATTGCATTTAAATAGAAATAAAACTATTTTTCGTGCTCAGATTTCCTGCTCAATTGAAGGGTCTTCCCACTATCTTTCCCAAGTTTGGATTATCATCCATTCATCACCATCAAATAAGCCTAAGACGATATTTTCTTTAATCCTAGGCAATGTCCTGAAATAGTGATTTGGGTGAGCACCCAATTACCCAATTTGGGTTCCCAAAGGGGTTTTATTTGGACTAAAGAATTTGGTTGCATGTACTTACCTTAACTGTAAAAATACTTCCCTATAGTTGGTCATGAGCTCACGGAAAAGAAGAAAAACCACCACTTAAATGTAATTCAAATTATCCACATATGAACTCTTAAGACCCAATTTATGTATGAATTGAAGATTATAGTGTGCCCAATGGTGATTTGTCATCTTGTAGATATACTTAAATTTGGTGATTTAGGACTTAAGTTTATATTAGGATTTGAAGATTAACGGTTCAAATTTAGGTATAGAGTGATCAGAATTATGCTACATTGGAAAGAGGGGGTTACTTTATTTAGGGTTATTTGGTGAGTGAGAGAGACTAAGCACGGAAGGACCGCCGTGAAGAGGATCTCACACTCTCAATATAAAGAAGATGTCAAAAGAGAACGATGCAAAGATGTTACACCTCGTCCCGAGTTAATCAAGATTAACTCTAATTAATCGAGATTATTATGGATTAAGCATGATTAGTCAATTTAAATGTGATTAGTGGTTAAGATGAGTTGAATTAGTTTTGGAAGAATGAATAAAGCTTAATGAAATGATTAGGAAGACATTAAAGTAATTAAATTGAGGTTTAGACTTAAATTAGTGAAATAAAGGGCTTTAACGTAAATATAGATTTATCCGTATTTCGTCGAATGTGGTAAAACTTTATACCATCATGCGTATTTCATTGAGTATATCAATTTTCATAATACACATGTTTTCATTTGACTTAAGATGAGTCAAATAGGTCTTAATTTGACTAAAAATGAAAATAAGCATGAAAAAGAAGGTTAAAATGAAAAAGGTCCTCTTGTAAGGTTTTAAAAGAACCCAGAACCCATTTTTATCGGTGGAATGAATTTGCAGTAGCTGAGAAGAGCCCTAGACTCTTTCTTCTTCATTCTTCTTCCACGATTGTTAAACTTTGGAGTTGCGCAAGTGAGTTTGGAAAAGGATTTATGATTTTCATCATCATCTTCTTCACTGTACTTGGTTTTTTTTGAAGTTGAAGTGAAGAGAATCTGTTATTTCTCTTCCTTGGATTAACAAGTAAGTAAATCATCATAGTTAGAGAACTTTTGAGGTCTATTAAATGAATTGGAATGGTTTTTAGCTTTAAAACTTCTAAGAGTTCTGTTATGGAATTGTTCTTGGTCTTAGGGTTTCAAGAGGTGGAATTCATCTCTAATTGAGCTTAAAAGAAAGGGGTTTCTGTGTTTAACATCTATTAAGGCAAGTATAAACACTGTTTATGATTATATCCTAAGTATTATGAATTTCTTTTGATTTATTGATTGTGTTCAATTGTATAGAATTTATGTGATTTATGAATCATTGGAAATGATTAGATAATGTTGTAAAGAAAGAAAAGAAATAAAAGTGTTATATTGTGTTTAAATGATGATGAGGGTGGGAACAGGAGGTTCCAAGATTTTATACAGGTTGTGATGGTTTGGTTCAGAACATAACTCATTTCAGAATTTATAGAAAATTTCTGTGCAGAGGTCGGTCAGCCGACAAGCTGACCGACACACTAACCGACGTTATAAATGTGGAAACAATCGCGTCTCTGGTTTTGGAACCGAGACCTGACCGAACTTTGTTCGGTCAGCCGACAAAAGGACTTCGGTTGACCGACAAGTCAACCGAGTGTGTATTATGAAATTTAGAAGATGTATATATCTCTGGATTTTGAAGCGATGAGCAATCGATAGCCTAACCGACAAGTGTCGGTTAACCGACGAGCTGACCGACAGTCAGTAATTTTTCAGAAGTAATTTCTAAATTTTAATAAATAAAACCTATTGATTTAATCAAGGCTGTTCGTACTGTTTATACCTCCATAGGTGTTAATTAAGGGGACTTTAATGTACGAATTATATATATAACTGTGATGTTCATCGAGAATAACACAAGTACATTAAATAACTGAGGATTACACCCATTTGGATGGTATTTGTTTAATTAAATTTGAGCACTGAATTATGTCCAGATTGGATTATGAATAGAAATGAATCATAAAAGGATTAATATTGAGTTATATCCATTCATTATGATTAAATGGAAATTAAATGAAGTGACTTGTATTATACATTGAGTCTGGCACTGCATAGTGATTTCTGTATCTAGCTGCAGCAGATTATTTGGGAGTGTTCCAGAACTCCGTGGTAATGCCAGTGATCTCTGATCAAGACACTGAGTAGATGCCATTTAATTAATAAGTCCTTTAGACCTGAGTCATGAATGGTGCGCCCATCAGTCCTGTGCCGGGGAACACTACAACAAATTACACCACTCCCGACTAACACTTTAGTCGGCAAACGTAGGTTTTTTAGTCGGTGAATAGTATTCCCGACCAAAAACATTTGGTTGGCGGTTAGTCTTTGAAGTGAGGTCGAGAAATGAACTTGCCAACTAAAATTAATTTAGTCAGGACATAAAACAATTTCCCGACCAGTAATTTAGTCGAGTAAGCGTGTATTAGTACCGACTAAGTAATTAGTCGGCCAATGGTTTTAGTTGGTAAAAGATAAGAGTATTACCAACTAAGTGTTTAGTCTGTGTTGGTTTACTTTGCCGACTAATAGTTTGGTCGGTGAACGTTACAAATGCCCTACTAAACAATTTAGTCGGTTAATGTTATAAAGCTTTTCTCGACTAAAATGGTTAGTCGGCAAATGAAATATCTTAATCATTTAATTTTAAGTTTACCGACTAACTGTTTAGTCGGCAATTTATTTATTTATTTTTAACCAAAATGTTTTATATTAGAATTAAATCTATTGTCAAAACCTGCTTCAATTTTTTAGAGTTCCAACAAAATAAATCAAGCACCAATATCCATAATGACCACGCACTAAAATTGAATTATCACGTTCAATTTCATGCTTCATCAATTCGTAACAGAAAAGGCTTGAAAGGTGAAATAAAAATATGGCAGTTGGGCAGAAAGAAACATCAAAACTTTATTGCGTTCCAAACATAACACAGGAAATTCTACTCAAGCACCATAGTGCACCAATCAATGAGATATTATATACATGTGACAGTAAGCCATCAAAACTTCCTGTACCTTGGTTCTCTTGTATAGAAACCCAAATATTCCTCTTGGACATCATCACTGACCTTTCAATTCCTCCACAATATCCAAATGGGAATGACTAAAAAAACCATAACTTCCATAAATAAAAAGCATTCACCAAATGCTTAACATATAATATCCGAATTTGCAGAGCACAAAATAATACGAAATTGTACCAAAAAAGTGGAAAATAAGGTCATAGCAAAGTTTCCACAATTAGCATTAGACAAGTTATATCTAAACCCCAGAGGGTGCAAAATTAAAGAAGGTGAAGCAACAAAATGACAACTTCATTAACGTAGAACCTAGGGCAGAAATCTAACTTCTTCAACTCCGTAATCAAAAGGTGGGATACTCCATCTGTGCAGAGAATAAAACACAATCATTAGTTATTGTTAATTGGTCACAAATTATTTATTTTTGACCTTTGGTAAAGCAAGTAACATTCAGCTCATACATAATATTTCCAGCATGCCCAACCTAGTTTTAGCACTCAAAACACTTGTTTCCAGCATACAAAACCATTTTGGCTGTGGTGACTCCGAAATATGAAATTAAAACCATAACAAGGCTTTAGTCAAAATCAGACAATAAATCAGGCCAACGTAGATTTTTCATGCAACAGTACTCTGATACAATCAGGGCTAGAAATGCGCCCAATAAGTCTATAAGATGGAGAACTTGTTCAAGCATAAAGTTTTATCATTACTATAGGTCAACATATCCTGCTCACATAAAAAAAAGAAAAACTCTTAAGCTTTCATCATTGTAGTCCAACATATCCTGCTTGCATCAAAATTCTCCACTACATTCATAGATGGAATTGAGTGTAACTTCCACTTACCACTATAGTTTGACACATCAGCAAGAAGAGCTAACCTCTATTTCAGACCACAAAGTGTATACCCGCCCCCTAAACACAACAATCAATCAGTGAAATTTAAACTAGCAAGAGTGCTCTGATCCGTCACAGATTGTAGGTGATTATAGAAGTTACAGAACATGTTACAAGCAATCCCAGAAAATTTATTGAGTTTACACCTGGAATTCCAAGACAGCAAGGCTAACTCTACAATATCTAGAATTTAATGAAGACGACACATTTAGCATTCAAAAAACTACTTGATATCCTAAGCTAAGAAAAGTTAATTTATGGACATCAAATAAGATACTTTGGGAGAAAAAAGTCCAATCTTTGTCAGCCTCACATGCCATGAATGTTGAGTCATTGATAAGAATTGGAAAAATCATTCATTGAACTTGTGACCAAATCTGTCAGTGGTGTCCTACACAACTAAACATCAAAAATATAAATTCTAATCACTTGAGCAATGCATATAACAATGTTTAAAACTATAAGAAAAATCATCAATCATGTGTTAACGAAGAAACATCCCACAAAAACATGTTTGCTTATAACAACCACATAGAACTAAGCATAGAAATAAGCATTTATAACTTTGTAAAGCAATAGCAGGGCCCTTCATAGATATTACCACAGAACTTCATAGAAGCTTTGAAACAACTCTGTCCTAGTTCTTGCACCTGGTTCTTCTATATACCTTCCATGCACACACAAGAACAAAACTAGTCAAAATAAAAATTAAAAAACAACACATGAATCAATGTCAAACCCACCACCCAAAAGCATAAAATAGAGAACCAAGGAGAACCCATGATGCAAACAAGCCTAAGACAGCTACAAGCATCAAAAGAAACACAAACCCGATTACAGAAAATCAAAGAGAAATGGAAACCCGCTTACAGTAATTAGTTAGAGCAGAATCAATTCTTCTAAGTGGTTGGAAAATATTTTGAGGAAAATGGTTCTCTATCCCTCACCCAATGAAAATTAACTGAAGGCATACCTATCAAGTAGTGAAAGGAGCCAAAAACAATACACTAATTTCCACTCCTAGTACTAATTTCCATTTTCCAGCATCTAAATACCAAGTTCCATCATTCAAAGGCCATTTCCTTTATGTTGCTATTCAAAAGCCATTAACAGAAGCTACTAAAAGCTAACACCCATCAGTATAAGAAGAACAGGTTCAAGCATTTCCATAAATACGCAACTCACATACCGAGCCATGGATCAGGTTGCAAATTTAGTTTACCTACATAAATACACAACTCACACTCTTTTTCACTTGTTAAACAAGATCAACTAATTGAAGGTATTTAATATTATGTCCAAACTGTATAAACTTGAGCTTCATTATGAGTATACTAGTACATTGCCTGTGCGTTCGCACCACGTATATACAAAATAAGAATCCATAACAATAGCAGTCATCCCGAAGCGAGTTGTTTCGTTTGCTCACAAATAGCTTCAAGCACTAAAAATTAATCCTTCACCTAAGATAACAAAATATAAGATAAAAGAATGAAAAAGAAAGTAGAAAAAAACATAGAGAAGTGTGTGAAAATTTAACTAAATCACACCATCATCTAATACTAACGTTTTCCAATAGATTTTCTTTAGTTGGTGCAGCAAGCTACATGGAAAAATGCTACAGTCAAACCACAATGGATTAAATGCCCAACATAGATCAACCAAACCTGAAATGATGAAGGATCCCGTGTCAATCGTGGCGAAAGTCTAGAGCAAGAATTTATATTATGTGGGGAAAAAGAAAAAAAAACACACAACCTAATTCAAAGTGATTTCAGATTTATGTGTTTAGAACTCCATACAACTGAAGAAGTTCCTACATAATGTATACTTCATTTCATATAAAACGTCTTTGTGAAATCAAGGCTAATCCAGTTGTACCAATAAGATGAAAGTAAATGGTCAAGTTAGAAGCAATATCAATAGCTTAATGTATTGTGATCAAAACTTAGAGCCACCTTGGCAAACTTAAGACAGAGCAATACATAATAATACGAAAAGGTGGGCATAAATGAGAGGAGGAAGTTTACAAAGACTTAATGAACATTTCAAATCTAATATCGTAAGCATCGAACTTCCAAGTTATTAAAGTGAATAAATAAATACATAAAACTTACAATGAATGTGATCGAACTTCCAAGTTATCAAGTCCGAACCTATTATAAAAAGGAGATTGCATACCAAATGTTTGACAACATCAGTTCGATCCTCCAACGTCTTGTCCAAGCATTTGCTTCATCATCAAGGCTTTGAAATTTTCAAATTCTTCAAGCCGCCTTTGAAGAGCATCGCAGCGTGACTGGTGCTCCTCATCCCTTCTTCTTTGATCCTCCCGCTGCTCCTCATCCCTTCGTCTTTGAACCTCCCGCTGCTCCTCATCCCTTCGTTTATTATCCTCCCGCTCTATTCGACGCTCCTCACGCATTAGCTCCATCTCAGCTTGGAGTTTTAGAACCTCTTGATGTGCTGAATTAGAGTTGGGAGACAAGGATGAGGGCCTCCGGCCAACCCCTAATCCTCTTACGTAGTACTTTGCTTCCCCAAGAACACTTGTTGACATTTCTTCAGCCATCAAAGGAGTTCTGATTGAGTTGCCTCATCTCGCATGGCCACCATCCTCTCCTGTCGTTAGAAAAGAAGACAAGAAACCAAAAAAATATAAGGAATAGACTAATTGAAGAAGAAAAAACATAAATGTAGAAGGACCTTAAGTGTTGGATATTAAATGCATACATGTAGCTCCTCGCACTGAGGATTGATCCATCCACCATCTTTCTTTGTTTTTGCTGCCTGGTATATCTCTGGAAAATTTAGCACCCTTCCATCATGCTTGTCTGCCTAAATCAACATAATAAACCATAAGTTAATCATTAGTTGAGGAGTTAAACAGTTAAAACAGCACTCAAGATCACTTGAGACGTGTCTCAAACAAAGTCAAAACATAGCACAAACGTGTCTCACTCAATATTACAATTTATGTACATTAAAGTCCCCTTAATTAACACCTATGGAGGTATAACCAATACGAATAACCTCGATTAGCTCAACAGGCTTTTAATTTAGAAAATTAGAAATTAAATCTGAAAATCCCAATTTCGGTTACCTTTCGGTTAACCGACTTCTGGCTGATTTCGGCAGAGCGATAATAATTCGGTTCGAAATCCAGAGAACAACATTTCTCTTAAAATCTTAAAATTGACATTTCGATTAACCGAAATGCCTTCTTCGGCTGACCGAAATGTTTCGGTCAGCTTTTCGGTTAGAAAACCAGAGACACCATTTGTCCCTGATTTTACACTGACGGTCAGAATTTCGACTAACCGAATTTGTGTCGGCTGACCGAAATTACCCAGAAACATAAAATTCAGAAACGACTTATGTTTCATTCTACTTTAGTTCGATCCTGTATAACAGACTTGGAACCTCCTGTTCCCTCCTCAATATTATCATTTACATACATACAACACTTCTATTTCATATTCTATTCTTTCTCCAATTCACCATTCATATCAATCATATCATAAAGAAAAGGGTTGAACCAAAAACCTCAAAGAAAACCAAGTTCTTTAGCATATATACACATAATTCATTATTTATAATTGCCTTTACTTCAATTACTTCAAGTCCAAGATAAACAAAAACTCTCTTGTTAGCTTGAGGGTCGAAATCCAAATCCAAATAAAAAACCCCTTTGAAAACCGAACATCAAGAATAAACCCAAAAGAAACCTCATGAGTTATATGTTGTAAATGCCATCCCAAATCACTCAAAAGTTCTACAAGAATAATTGAATACGTACTTGAATTGTAAACCAAAGAAATCCAAAGCTTCTTCACACTTTAACTTCAAGAAAGAAAATGATATAACTGAAACTCACTCTCAAAGTCTCTATTCTCACTTCACAAGGAAGAAACGAAGAAGAAGAAAGCTAACTCTCCAGCATGTTATTACTGAGATGGGTTTTCTGGCATGCTATAATGCTGCCAGCTCTTAATTTTTATGGCATCATCTCATGAGTCCAGCTCCTGGTTCATTTGAACCTTTATAATGCAACTTTGCATATAAATCCTTCTCATCTCACTTATTTTTATTTTGAGTCAAATCACAACTCACTTGATTCATCTTAAATCAAATGTAATCAAGTGTATTATGAAATTTCATGCACTCATCGTGATACACACGATGGTATCAAATTTTACTACATTCGATGAAATACGTATAAACTAGTATTTACGTAAAAGTCCTCAAAACCACTAATTTGAGTCTCAAACCCAAATTAATTCACTTAATCTCTTCCAAATTATCTCATTAGATTTAATCCATTTAGTTGTGACTAATTTGATCCATTTCAATCTTTAATTACACTTAAATCAACTAATCACATTTAATCCATATTAATCGAGATTAATTAGAGTTAATCGTGATTAAGTCGGGACGAGGTGTAACATTGGGCTATGCCCAACATACGTGTTGCAGCCAAAGAAAACTCACCTCAATGGTAATTGCAACAGCAATGGAACTAGAACCTAATGTGTGACCACGAGAAGCCACAGTGAAACCTTCTACAACTTTATGTCTATTCTTTTTTCCAGCACTTTTGCGGGCCTGATGTGAGAACCCGACCCCAGATTTCCTGGTTTAGCGTGGTTTTAATCATGGATTTGTTTTCTCAGTCGGTTACCGGTTGTTTGATCGAATTTCTGAATTTGATTATATTTTCTTTAGTTTTGTAAGCTAGTGAACCTAGACAGTGATCGTAGGATCCTATTTGTTTTATGTGGTCATTTTGGAGAGATTCTCTTTGATTTCTAAATATTCACATTTTAGCTTCGTTCGACCAATCTCGTCATTCCCTACAACTTTCGTGTTCACTCCGTACCCATTTGAAACTCCGAAAATCAGTTTTTCCAGCCCTAGGGACAAAATCAGTCTTTTTACACTAAATCTGGACCCAAATTACGAGATCTCAGAACCTTGCCAAATATATACTTTTTGGAAACTTGATTTTATGAGAAACATTTCTCTCTTCTTTGTCGATCGCATTCGAGGCCCAGAAATCGATGTCTTAACACTTGAATCCATTATTTTGACCCCTTTGACCAAACAGTTGACTTTTTCTGTGGACCCCGGAAGTATGTCAATATTAACCTTGTTAGAAAGATTATTAGCTTATTTTTACATGGCTTTTATTAGCCTGTCGTTTTGGGATTGTAATTAATGTACATTGTTATTTATAACTTGAACATATGTGGGAATATAATATCCAGATACTGTCGGCTCTGTATTTTGCTATAATGGTTTGTTGCAGTCTGATATGTTCATTGATAATATAATTATATGCTTGGGTTGAGTGCGACACGGAATCCGATGGCCACGGACTTCGGGTCGTAACTCCACGAAAGCTTCCGCAAAATATTCAAGAGGTGTTGGAACATGTTATCCTCACACGCTTCAAGAGGTGCTGCATTTTCTACAATTTCTGATGCTGAAGTGTCGGTCAGCTGACGGTGAATCGACAACCTCTAGGTTCCAATTCCCGAGAGCTGTTTTCTCCCCATTTCTGGTCTCGGCCAGCCGTCGGTCAGCTTGTCGGTCGACCGACATGACCCTGGACAAGCCCACCGAGGGTTGACCGAAATTTCAATCTTGATGAATTTCTTTTGAAGAACTTGTGGATCTATATGGGATAAGAATGTGGAACTATATTGAAGAAGAAATCCCTTTATTATGATTTGTTAAGATCCTTAGATTTGTCAATGTATGTAAGGTCCCGGAATGTTTTTAATTCTTAATGAGTGACAAATGTTTATCAAACCTAACATACGGAACCCTATACACATTGATTCAAATCTTGAACCTTCAACACTTAGCTAGGAGAATATTGGAAATCCATTCATGTTCATCTTGACCCGATTTTTAATTGTGCCTTTCAAACATCATATCTTATGATTTTGACTTGTCCCGAAAGTATTGGAAAGTGTATTTAGCTTTTGCTAACCTGTATATGACCGACCTGATATGAATGTGTATTTGTGACTATGAGCACCCTGTTCCATTATTATACATTTGATTTGATTTCTCGTATTTGACCTATGAGTCGGCACCACTAAGCTTGGACAACCTTGTCGGTTTGATCCACCGACTTGGAGATCCTTCCCCTCCTGTTAGTCAGTTGCAGTCTGGAATCCGCAGAGTTTTTACCCGGTTCGCTACCGTGGTCCCGCAGAGTATATATATGTATATTATAGTATTTTATCATTGTCCCTCCTCACCTTGTGTGACTGAGGTCAATGATCCTGTAGGGTATGTGCTCTCATCACTTTAGTGATAGAGGATTTAGCTTTGTGTGGTTGCCATCTTGACAGTTCCCGATCCTTGATACCCTTACTGTTTTAAATATACATGCTTCATACATGCTTTAAATGAATCCCCGATTTGTAAATGTTCATACTTTATACATGTTTTAAATGAATCCCTGATTTGTTAAATGTTCATGCTTTGTTCTTGTTTAAAATGAATTCTCGATTTGTCAAATATCCATGTTCTATACACGTTTTAGATGAATACATGTTTTGCTAAATATACATGTTTTATACATGCTTTAAAGAATACATGTTTTTGTCAAATGTACATGCCTCATCCATGCTTTTACATGAATACAGTATTTTGTCAAATAACATGATTTATCATATGTTTTATCTTCAGTACTTGTATTATCTTTTCACCCACCTGCCAGACCGTCGTGTCTGACCCACTACTTTGGTACTCAGGTTCAGATTTCTTGCCCGAGATGAGTGCACGTTTTGGCTATGGAGCCATGAGCTTGCAGGTTGTTTTGTCGGCTATGTCTTGTAGACATTGAGCTTGACATCGGAGCTACGTCACATATGGGGTAGTGATTATTAGCTTGTTTTAATATGGCTTTTATTAGCCTGTTTTTTTGGGATTGTAATTAATGTACATTGTTATTTATAACTTGAACATATGTGGGAATATAATACCCAGATACTATCAGCTCTGTATTTTGCTATAATGGTTTGTTCCAGTCTGATATGTTCATTGATAATATAATTATATGCTTGGGTTGAGTGCGACACGGAATCCGATGGCCACGGACTTCGGGTCGCAACGCCACGAAAGCTTCCGCAAAATATTCAAGAGGTGTTGGAACATATTATCCTCTCACACGCGGATCTTGGGAGAAATATAATCATCACTTAACTCCCAATTTTCACGGCCCCTCGGGTTTGGGGTCGTGACAGACTGGTATCAGAGCGGGCAGGTTTCTAGGAAATAAAACACTCTAGGAACCTTAAGACGTGTGGTGAGGAATCGTTAGATTTGTGATCTTGTTTTGACTAGATGTCGTTTTGACGGATTCGGATTTGTTTTTCTTCTAGTGGGGGAGACTCTCCTTGTCTCTTCCCTTTTGATATTGCTAGGGAATTTAGGGGACCAAATTCTCTTCTAGTGGGGGAGGATTTAGTGTCTTCGCACCCACATTCAGTGCTTTTTCCTTGTTTTCGCGCCAGAGAGTCAGAGTTTTATGGTCTTAGCATGTGGTTCTCGAAGGATTTGACAAAATTTTAGCTCTTTCGGCATCACATTTATTACCAGCAAGAGAAGAATTGTACAGCTGTTAGTCAACAAGAGGCGTGAGCAGCACTTCAAGACTGTTTACAACTGATTGAGAACCGTTATGTGGCAAGCCAAGGCAGGTAAGTACAGATGTTTGGGTTGAACTTGAGCCATCTTCCTAAGTCAAGAGACTCCAAAGACCAGACAAATGGTAGATTTCAGGAAGGTTGAGGTGACTTTCAGTGGATAGAGCTTCAAGTGGATGCCAAAAGGTAGAGATTTCTCGCGTATTAGTGAACTTGTGACAGAGAATTGTTCGAGGAGGTTCAACAATTGCGATTATGGTGATGAAGTCGGCTCAGCAAAGTGCGTCAGTGCGTGGTTAAAAGCATAGGAATTCAATTTTCGGCAGCAGTAGAGAGAGTTGTATACAGAATTGATTGTTACTTGGTCATATGATAGAGTAGATTTTACAGACTTGTAGGACATCAGTTTGGACATAGTACAGATACGAGATGAAGAATCATAACCTATGGACAAGGCAAGTTGAAAGATCCAGAAAAGAAGGGCACATGTGCAGGACTCGAGGATGGTGAACCTGAAACAAAGATGGAAGATTGAGCAACCAAGGTTTGATTGAAACAATTTTGATATTTAAATGCAGAGTTGTAACCGTTTGAGTGTGATGAGAAGTAGACAAACATGTATAGTCGAGGACCGATCATCGTGCAAAGGACCAATGGCAACCGGAAGAAAGAGTCAGAGTAACAAAAGCTTTTGGATATTTTGGAGCCTGGGTAGAAGACCGGAAGACAGAGATAGATTTCGACAGAAGCACACCCTACGAAGTTGGGACATGTGGAGTAGCATGACAGTTAGAGTGTTAACAGGTTTGGTTAGAGATGGAAACCCACAGAGTTGTGAACCTTGTGATTTCAACAAACAGACGAGACAGCAGAAGTGTACCGAGGACTGGACGACATTACCTGAAGTAAGACACATCTGGTAGTACTCAGCGTCACCAAATTCTGAAGCCAAGAGTAGACAGAAGAATGAGACAATATTCCGAAGAATTAGTAAAAACATGTAATGGAATTCCAGGACTGACAGAGACAGGGTGACAGTACATCAGAATGAGTCAGAACTTTCATTTTCTTGGACCGACATTGATGGACAAGAGTAGCAGATTCGAGATCGTATAAGAACATCTGAAGGGTGTTAGAGGTTTGATGGAAGGATTCTTCGAATATTGATTGTGTCAGAAGAGCAAGTTACCAAGTGGAGTTTGGACAGTTTGAGATCTTCAACCAAAATCAGAGAGTTTGACTGTGGATAGTGCAGTTATACAGGAGCAGTGCAGATCATCAATGTATAGAGACAATTTTCAGTTGGTAAAACTCCAAAGAGATGTTCAGAGTTAGAGATTTCTAGAACTTGATGAGTTTTGTCAGAGAATTATTTTAATATTTTCAACAAGTGCAGCCATGTGGAGGAGTAGACCTAGCAGGATGTGTCAATTGTGTGGTTAGAAGCTTTTGGAGTTGAATTTCAGCAGCTAATGAAGGAGTTGATTGTAGAAAGGACCTCTACTTGATCGCCTGATAATGAAGATTTTCGTGGACCTTATCGACGTGAGGAACTTCAGATTTCAATGCATATATCGAGGAGCAGGAAATCAGTTATTTTGGATGTTGGTTGGGAAGGCAGATCTGGCAGGACAGTCGCAAGAGTGTGTGCAGAGCTTCAAATGCTGAAGAATTGTGAAGGTACAAGCATGTTAGTGTCAGAGACCGACTATTGTACAGAGGATCAAGAGCAACGAGCAGAAAGAGTTAGAACTAGCAAGAGTTCACCTTGAAGATTGTGCAGTGTATATGAGATCATAGCTTTGACATTTACGACGAAGCCAACAGAATTGTTCCAAGCATTTTCTTTACCAACCTGGCTAGAAGCAAGAGACTTGGTTGAATTTAGAAGGAGTCAGAGTTGGCAAATTTCTTGAGCAGTCAGATTGGCAGGGCAGTGACAGATTCGAGCCAGTGAAAGAATGTTTGACGACTGTTGATAGTTGACCGAAGAGTTCTACAGCGAGGATGACCCAGCGAGTTCAGATGTTTTCGAGAGGACCGTTTTGGAGTTTTGATTTGTGGTTTTGTTTTCGAGGTGCGGGATTAATGTCCCCACTTGCTTTTGGATTTGTTTAGTTCATTTGGAGGACCAAATGTTCTAAGTGGGGGAGGATGTGAGAACCGGACCCCAGATTTCCTTGTTTAGCGTAGTTTTATTCGTGGATTTATTTTCTCAGTCGGTTTATCGGTTGTTTGATCGAATTTCTGAATTTGATTATATTTTCTTTAGTTTTGTAAGCCAGTGAACCTAGACAGTGATCGTAGGATCCTATTTGTTTTATGTGGTCATTTTGGAGAGATTCTCTTTAATTTCTAAAAATTCACATCTTAGCTTCATTTGACTAATCTCGTCATTCCCTACAACTTTTGTGTTCACTCCGTACCCATTTGAAACTCCGAAAATCAATTTTTCCAGCCCTGTGGACAAAATCAGTCT
Organism: Litsea cubeba; assembly: GCA_012931725.1. NCBI lineage: Eukaryota > Viridiplantae > Streptophyta > Magnoliopsida > Laurales > Lauraceae > Litsea > Litsea cubeba. The sequence continues at coordinate 13,280,379 of CM022947.1, forward strand.
TTTTACACTAAATCTGGACCCAAATTTTGAGATCTCAGAACCTTGCCAAATATATACTTTTTGGAAACTAGATTTTATGAGAAACATTTCTCTCTTCTTTGTCGATCGCATTCGGGGCCCAGAAATCGATGTCTTAACACTTGAATATATTATTTTGATCCCTTTGACCAAACAGTTGACTTTTTATGTGGACCCCGGAAGTACGTCAATATTAACCTTGCTGGAAAGATAATTTTATTTCGGACACTTTTCATGTTTTAAGTTTCTTGATCTGATGTTTAGAAAGCCTCCTAATCTCCATTTGCAAGTTTTAAGTGTTTTAAGTGTGGTGGGGCCCACACCCACCCATTATAAGTACCACCATTCCTCTCCCTCTTCTCTCCCGATCGTCCCGGCGGTGCCTCTGCAGGAAATGGGGGATTTTCCATCCCCTTTCTTCTTCCCTTGTTTTCTTCCTCACAAATCACCATCAAGCCTTGCTCAAATCAAGAGAAGACCTTAACTAATCTTGTTCACCTCGTCAAGAGCTTTCATTTGGTATCATTTTTAGAAGGATTAATCAACTTCGAATTTCTCATTGAGCTAACCTTGCTTATTTGAAGACTTTCTAGGTAAGTGATTCTCTCCATCTCCTAGATTTGTGTTTTCCTAGCCCATGAGACTCCATCTCCATTATTGAAAGCTTTCTCTTTGTATTTCTTGGTTTTGACATTTTAGGGCTTGTTTTTGGGGGTTTTTGAATAGGTTGTGATTTTTTGGCTTGGAGTGTGATTAAAGGTTGATTTGCTTAGCTATGGACCTAAGGCAAGTGGATAAAATGATTTATTTTCATTAATCATGTTTTTATGCAAATGCTTAGCTTTTATTAATGATTTTCATTACTTAAGCTTTACTTCATGACATGCTTTTATTGAGATTTGAGATACACTCATTAATGCATATTTCTAGCATATTGCTTTCTTGAAAATGATATCTTGATTGTATTAAGTTTTGACTCGTTTCAAGTAATGGATTTCTTTGGTTAAATGTGAATGGGATGAAGAGGTTGGATCCATTTTTATGGATGATTTGATGGAAGAGTGGATATGGTGAAATGGAGGAGTTTTTGGCTCACTTTGTTACAGGGATCTGACCCTTAAAAATGAGGAGTGTTTGGAGAAAGAAGGGATTGAAAATAACTTCAAAATCTGGTGTTCGCAGTAACGTCGGTTAGCCGCCTCTCGGTCCCAATTCCAGAGAGCTGCATTTTCTACAATTTCTGATGCTGAAGCGTCGGTCAGCCGACAGTGAATCGACAACCTCTCGGTTCCAATTCCCGAGAGCTATTTTCTCCCCATTTCTGGTCTCGGCCAGCCGTCGGTCAGCTTGTCGGTCAACCGACATGACCCTGGACAAGCCCACCGAGGGTTGACCGAAATTTCAATCTTGATGAATTTCTTTTGAAGAACTTGTGGATCTATATGGGATAAGAATGTGGAACTATATTGAAGAGGAAATCCCTTTATTATGATTTGTTAAGATCCTTAGATTTGTCAATGTATGTAAGGTCCCGGAATGTTTTTAATTCTTAAAGAGTACCCAATGTTTATCAAACCTAACATACCGAACCCTCTACACATTGATTCAAATCTTGGACCTTCAACACTTAGCTAGGAGAATATTGGAAATCCATTCATGTTCATCTTGACCCGATTTTTAATTGTGCCTTTCAAACATCATATCTTATGATTTTGACTTGTCCCGAAAGTATTGGAAAGTGTATTTAGCTTTTGCTAACCTGTATATGACCGACCTGATATGAATGTGTATTTGTGCCTATGAGTACCTCGTTCCGTTATTATGCATTTGATTTGATTTCTCGTATTTGACCTATGAGTCGGCACCACTAAGCTTGGCCAACCTTGTCGGTTTGATCCACTGACTTGGAGATCCTTCCCCTCCTATTAGTCAGCTGCAGTCTGGAATCCGCAGAGTTTTTACCCGGTTCGCTACCGTGGTCCCGCAGAGTATATATATGTATATTATAGTATTTTATCATTGTCCCTCCTCACCTTATGTGACTGAGGTCAATGATCTTGTAGGGTATGTGCTCTCATCACTTTAGTGATAGAGGATTTAGCTTTGTGTGGTTGCCATCTTGACAGTTCCTGATCCTTGATACCCTTACCGTTTTAAATATACATGCTTCATACATGCTTTAAATGAATCCCCGATTTGTAAATGTTCATACTTTGTACATGTTTTAAATGAACCCCCGATTTATTAAATGTTCATGCTTTGTTCTTGTTTAAAATGAATTCTCGATTTGTCAAATATCCATGTTCTATACACGTTTTAGATGAATACATGTTTTGCTAAATATACATGTTTTATACATGCTTTAAAGAATACATGTTTTTGTCAAATGTACATGCCTCATCCATGCTTTTACATGAATACAGTATTTTGTCAAATAACATGATTTTGTCAAATAACATGATTTATCATATGTTTTATCAAATAACTTGAACATATGTGGGAATATAATATCCAGATACTGTCAGCTCTGTATTTTGCTATAATGGTTTGTTCCAGTCTGATATGTTCATTGATAAAATAATTATATGCTTGGGTTGAGTGCGACACGGAATCCGATGGCCACGGACTTCAGGTCGCGACGCCACGAAAGCTTCCGCAAAATATTCAAGAGGTGTTGGAGCATGTTATCCTCACACACGCGGATCTTGGGAGAAACAATAATCATCACTTAACTCCCAATTTTCATGGCCCCTCGGGTTTGGGGTCGTGACACCTGAAAAAAAGAACTTATTAGATATTAAAGTAGCATTTGAAATGTAACTCATAAAACTTTTGCTATACTCACCTGCCACTTAGGATCGTTGAATATGTGATCAATCATGAACTTCCAACCGTCCACGGTTACCCCTTCAAAAGGATGCTGATATGCATCTACCCTTTTTTCCTTCAGCTCGTTATAGTGATGAGTCATTCTCCATTTCCAATCTTTGTAGATTAGGTTTCCTTTTTTGTGAAAAACTTGCTCAACCAGTGGAGTGAACTCATCATCATCTTCAGTGACTGAAAATTTATCCTACGAGCATATAAAAAATTAGTCAATAAATATCTTGCATAGTAGATGTGAAAACGTTATTCAAAGAGCAAGCTGAAAGTTTACCCGAATAGCCTGTATTATGGCCGCTTTCAAGCCCGGATCAATCCGTTTCCAAGAGTGTATAAAACCATCAACCGGGCACATCCTCCTAATGTGCGAACCCAATTCGTTTGACACTTTCGTAGCATTTTCCCCCTAGAAAGTTTTCATTTCTTGAGTCACATAAACTTTGAGCCTGCTCCCACTATTGGCAGAAATCATTCTTCGAACTCTTTTTCCTAGTGTTGGGCCCCGCACACGTCTCAAATTTCCTGGAGGTGGACCTACAAAAGAGTAGTGAAACCTTGTTATACTGAGACATGTAAACTTAGCTTAGGAAACTAAAAGCAGACCAAGTTTTACTTTAAAAAAAAAGTAGCGAGGTTTGATTGTAGAGAAGAGTAAATGAGAGAGAGAGAGAGAGAGAGTAATTACCTGCAACACTCGCATGGGTAGCAGTAGATGGAACACTCGAAGTTATTGTAGGTTCCGGATGTGGTGTATGTGGTTGAGGAGTAGGTGTACCAAGTTGCATGGCTGTAGAGTTGGAGTTTGCACTGCTTCTTTTTTATCCCGGTGCCATGATATATTCTAAGAAAGAATAAAATGTAAGATCCACATTAAAAATCCAGTCCAAAACAGTAGCAAGTGATAGATAAAAATGTATGTGCTGTCATTGAAGCCTATGTGTACGTGCTGTCTGAAATTGTCGCGACCCCGGACCGGGATTAGGGGACAAGCCAAGTCCGGGATTGGGACGCTAATGATGCCGCGCCACGTGCATCTCTTTGGCTAAACCGTATACGGGATTAAAAGAACATTTATCCGTGCACGTGATTTCCCACAGGGTTCCGCGGTGAGGATTATCTTTACACATCATCTCACATATAACCATATCAAACACATTCTCAAGATTGCGGAAGCATGTAGCAAATCATAATAATATTATTCCATCCCATAAACAAGACTGATCTTTGATTAACATGACAAGATATCAGAATGAGCAATGATCATAGGCATATTTCCCCAAAAGTAAAGTTAAGTGTATTTACAAAAGATCAGTTGATTAATGCCCCAAAATAACGGTCAACAAAGACCATACAACCAAATGAAACCCAAAATAAAGTTAGCACAAGTTCCCCAAAATGTGTCGTTCTCAAGGCAAGGCCGAATGTCTAAATGACATCGTCGGCTTGCCATTCAATCACTCGCTGCGGTTCACCGACCGCCTCCTCAGGCTCCTCCTCAATGGCAATAAGCTCGGGACCTGAGTACCAAAATAAATGGATCAGACACGACGGTCTGGCAGGTGGGTGAAAAGATATAACAATAATAAAACAATGATACTATGCAAGAGTTTAGAAAATCTGTGTATAAATAATGAATTTCATAAAAGATAATGCATCATTTGTTAAATAGCAACATGAACGATATAAAACAGTAGAGGTACCAAGGATAAGGAACTGTGAAGATGGCAACCACACAAAGCTACATCCTCTCTCACCGAAGTGAAGAGAGCGCATACCCTTACAGGATCATTGACCTCAGTCACACAAGGTGAGGAGGGACAACGATAAATACTATAATATACATATATATATATACTCTGCGGGACCACGGTAGCGAACCGGGTAAAAACTCTGCACATTACAGACTGCAGCTGACTATCAGGAGGGGAAGGAACCCCAAGTTGGTGGATCAAACCGACGAGGTCGCCCAAGATCAGTGGTGCCGACTCATAGGTCTAATACGATAAATCAAATCATATGCACAGTAAGAAACGGGGGTGCCAAGAGGCACAAAATACACATTCATCTCAAGTCGACATATACAGGTTAGCAAAAGCTAAGCACATCTCTTCTAGTACTCTTGGAACAGTCTAGTCATATCATGTGGGTTGAAATCCCAAAATAGGAGTTTGGTTGAAAATCGAATACAAATAGTTTCCCATACCTTTACAGGCTAACAATGGGGTTCCTAGAATTGAATCAGTGTGAATAGGGTCCCGTATGTCGATCATGATGTAATTTGGTACTCTTTAAGAGTTATGGACATTCCGGGTCCTTATACACATTGGTCAATCTAGAAAATCTCATGGAATCTCCATGATAAGGTTCCTCCTTCCTCCGGACTTCATGCAATGCCTTACAAGTCCTTAAATAACATTGGGGTTCCAAACAATACCTCCCCAATACAACCCATCACAATTTACCCAATTCTTTCATGGGTTCAATGCATCATTATAGGTTCAATGTCTTCAAATAAGAAGAGAAGGGATAGAGCTGAATTGGACTTGAGTATGGGCTCGAAATGAATCTGGAGAACAGTCCCACAATTCCCTTTATTTTGCAGTTCATCTCATTTCAGTTCGATCGATCGGACTCATTGGCCGATCGATCGGTCCTGAAACGTTCTCAGTTATTTACAGTCCTATCGATCGGACCTGATGGGCGATCGATCGGTTCTGAAAACACTCTCAGTTATTTACAGTCCGATCGATCGGACCTGATGGGCGATCGATCGATTCTGAAAACACTCTCCGTTATTTACAGTCCGATCGATCGGACCTGATGGGCGATCGATCGGACAGCGACGAATCTCAACCCATTTGTTTGAATTCCTCTTTTGTCCAACTCCTATCCATTTCCTTTCTTTCCCCTTCTTCCAAACATAACTTCATGAATATTTGGGCCCTTCCTTGACCTCCTCATCTCATCAAATCATCATTCAGAATCAATAATACCAAACTATCAAGCATGATAAACCATTAAAACTATTAATGAAGATAAATCAAGATTTTGTATAAAACATGATAAACACATGAGAATCATTTCATCCACTTGCCTTGGGTCCAATGCAAATCAAATTGAGCTTTAATCACCTCTTAAGCCCACAATCAAACACCTATACAAAAACCCCCAAATCCAAACCCTAGAATATCAAAATCCAAGCAAGACAAAACGAAATCTTCCAATAAACGAAATGGAGCTTCCCTAGGGCTTAACAAACAAGATTCTAAAACTTTTAGGAAGATCACTTACAAGGAAGTTCTTCAAAAAGCAAGGTGTTGTCCAAAGGAAGCCTTGAAGTGGGTGGTTTTCTTTGAAAATGGTGTCAATATGAAGCCCTTGAGACGAGGAAGAAGATTGTAGCCTCTATTTTTCCATTAGCACTAGTTTGGTAGAAGATTGAAGATGAAGAAGCAAGAAAAAGGCAAGGGAAAACCCTAGGGCTGGAAATCTCTTCTCCTTTTAGGGTTTTAGCAAAGAATGGGAGAATTAAGAGAAGAGCTCTCCTTATATAGTAAGTGGGAATGGGGCCCACAACTTAAAAGACTCATCGGGCTCAAAACATGGCTTTCGAGGCTTCAAACGACTTCGACGAAGAAGACAAAGTTGATCGGCAAAATTTCTAGTTTCCAAAAAGTATATATTTTGCACATTTTTGTGACATTGAAATCGGTGTCCAGATTTTGGATAAAAAGACCATTTTGCCCTCAATTTGTGAAAAGTCGGGTTTAGGGTCCTCGAATGGAAACGATGTCAACATGAAAGTTGTAGGGGTTAACAAGGTAAGTCCAATGGGTTAAAAACACAATTTTTTTGAAATCATCGGTAAACCCCCAATCTCACACAATTCGTAACAAGAACCCCCAAAGGGTCCCACAAGTAAAGAGGCTCTCCAAATTCCCAAAGCTATTATAAAAGCTATTCTAATCCCCAACTAATCCAAAAACCACTAAACACACTTAAAACTAAAATACAACTTAATTAACTCTAATCGAGGTCTCTCGGGTCAGGGTCTCTCTTTTCATGTTATTCCACCAAAATCTGCCCTTCAAATTCTGGTACATCTTCGTACTGCCCGGGTGTATGGAATACTTGGTTTTGTGAGCCTCAGTCATGATATCATTCCTCAAGTCCTCCAAGTTAGGCACACACATGCGGTCTCAGTAGTACAAAACTCCATCTACAACACGGAAATCCGGGCGATCTGCTATATGTTCTGAAATCTTAGCCAACTCTGGGTCTTGTAACTGATTCTCTTTGATCTTCTGAATGAACGAAGGTTCTGACACTGACATATTTGCCAGCATGACACCCTCTCTTAGTGGCTGAAAATCTACTCCCAACTCTTCTAACTGTTGTACCACATAAGTCCCCCGAAGACTTGCCATGCTCACTGACTTTCTGCTCAAGGCATCTGCAACTACATTCGCTTTCCCCGGGTGGTACTTGATCGGAAAATCATAGTCCTTGATATATTCCATCCATCTCCTCTGCCTCATGTTCAACTCCTTCTGAGAAAACAAGTACTGTAGACTACGGTGGTCGGAGTGAACCTCAAACTTCTCTCCATAGAGGTACTGTCTCCACATCTTCAAAGCTAAAACGACTGCTGCCAACTCGAGGTCATGTGTTGCATAGTTCTTCTCGTGGTCTTTCAATTGCCGGGATCCATAAGCAACTACCTTCCCATCTTGCATTAACACGCATCCAAGTCCAACATTGGAAGCATCAGTAAAAATGGTGAAACCGCCGCTCCCAGATGGCAAAGTAAAGACTGGAGCTGTAGTCAATCTATTCTTCAGCTCTTGGAAACTAGCCTCACACTTGTCTGTCCACACATAGGGTGTGTTCTTCATAGTCAACTTTGTCAAAGGTGACACAATCGACGAAAATCCTTGCACAAACCTCCGATAATACCCTGCCAATCCAAGAAAACTCCTGATCTCCGATGCACTTTTCGGTCTGTCCCAATTCATAACTGCCTCAATCTTGGACGGGTCCACTGATAATCCTTCCTTGGAGATGATATGACCCAAAAATGTGACTTGGTCCAACCAAAATTCACACTTACTAAGCTTTGCAAACAACTGATTCTCCCTCAAAAGCTGGAGTGCTATCCTCAAATGTTCTTCGTGCTCTTCTTTGGTCTTGGAAGACACTAAAATATCATCAATAAACACCACTAAAAACTGATCCAAATACTCTGCAAATATCTTGTTCATCAATGCCATGAAAACTGTCGGTGCATTGGTCAAACCAAATGGCATCACTAGGAACTCATAGTGTCCGTATCTTGTCCGTAAGGCTGTTTTTAGTACATCTGAATCTCTAACTCTCAACTAATGGTAGCCTGACCTCAAATCAATCTTCGAAAAGTAAGCAGCTCCTTGCAACTGATCAAGCAATTCATCTATCCTTGGCAACGGATACTTAGTTTTGATGGTCACTTGGTTCAATCTCCTATAATCAATGCACATTCTCATAGAACCATCTTTCTTCTTTACAAACAAAACTGGTGCTCCCCACGGTGACACACTAGGTCTCACAAAACCTTTGTCCAAAAGTTTTTGCAATTACATCTTCAACTCTCCCAATTCTGTCGGAGCCATTCTGTAAGGTGCAATAGATATCGGAGCAGTCCCCAGTAACAACTCAATAGTGAAGTCTATCAATAGTGAAGTCTATCTCTCTAATGGGTGGCAATCCTGGTATTTCCTTCGAAAAAACATCCAGAAATTCACAAACAATTGGGATCTCCTCTACCCCTTGGGACCGTTTATCCTCCGTGATAAACGCCAAATAACCCTCACAACCACTTTTTAGAAGCCTATCAGCCTTCAACTGAAATAAACCCTGCACCAGAACTACTCCTCTCTCCCTGAAACAACACCCCTGCCTGGGTCTCCTCTATCTTAAAAGTTAGGGTTTTATGGAAACAATCCATCGTAGCATGGTATCCTGCTAACCAATCCATCCCTAGGATGACATCAAAATCCTGCATCTCTAATAAAATGAGATCTGCCGGTAATACTACTTCTCCTATCATGACTGGACAACTAGGGTAAAAAGTTCTACAAACAACTTCCTTACCTAGAGGGGTAGTCACAGTCAAAATGAAACTCAACTCTCTAGCATGCATATCAATCAACTTAGCAAATTTTGGAGATAGGAATGAGTGAGTAGAGCCAGGGTCAAACAAAACCCTAGCCTCAAAACCACAGACGAGAAGTGTACCTTCCACTACATTGCCTTCCGCCTCTACATCCGCTCTATTGACAACACAAAGTTGTGCCCTCTGTTGTGGCCTGTTTTGCCCTTGCTGTTGCCTGCCTTGCTGTGCATTCCTGTTCTGATTCTGAGGACGCTGATTCTGATTCTGATTCTGCCCTTGCTGACGGGCCTGTTGTTGCCGCTGTAGCCTATACTGTTGTTGTGGTGCCTGTTGATGTAGTGGCCTTGCCTGATTCTGAACTACTAACGCATTCTGAGGTGGTGCCTGACGCTGTACTCCCTGCTGCTGTCTATCTGGCCTTGGGCAATCCCTCATCTGGTGGTCCAATGAACCACATCTAAAACATGCCCCTGTGATAGAACGACATTGGGCATTCCCATGATGTTTTCCACAATGGATACAAGCTCCTTGATTCTGTGCATTCTGCTCTTGTCTTGGCCTCTTGTTCTGATTGTTTCTTTGTTGATAGTTCTATTGCTGACCTTGACCCTTTCCTTGGTTCTTGACGATCTTGTTGTGGAAGCTCTCAAATTTGTATGCTCTCTTGACAGCTTCTTCAAAGGTGGCGGGTGGTAGAACCCCGGTAGCATCCCTCTCAATAATCGGGTGAAGTCCCTCAAGGAACTTGGTTATCTTCTTCTCCTCCGTGTCCACTAACTCCGGTGCATACCTTGACAATCTCTCGAATTTGGTGAGGTATTCGAGGACTGTCATGTTCCCTTGCACAAGTTGCTGAAATTCTGCTGCCTTTTGCCTCTTAACATGTGTAGTACATATTTCTCCCCAAATTGTCTCTTGAAATTAGCCCAAGCTTCTGCATCAGCCATTGTCCTATATTCTGCCTTGATGGTCTTCCACCATATATCTACTAAGTCCGTGAACATAGAAGCCGCGAGCTGCACTCGTTCGACACCCGTACATGTGAAGATCTCAAATATGTTTTCTGTGTGCTCAAGCCAGTCATCTGCTGCCATTGGATCCTCAGTCCCTATGAATTCCTTCGGTCCTCTCTTCCTGAACCGTTCATATAACACATTAAGGTCATTCCCTCTATTGTTAACCGGACCCGGTGGTGCAACTGGGATTGGTTCCGGTCTCCTCTCTAGCACACCCAACAACTGTGCTTGCATTTGAGCCATTTCCATAGCATGATCCTCGTCTTTCTTAAGTATCTGTTCTTACAATCTGGTCTGTGTCTCATATGCTTGCGCTTGGAGTCTAGCCTGGTTCTCATTTGCCTGACGTTGTTGGTCTAACATCGCCTGCATCATCTGCTGGAATTGGTTCCGCATGTTGTTGTCCTGTGGTTCCTCTGCAATAGGCCCTGTATTCTCACTGTTACTAGCAACGTGATTAGTGTTTGCTGCTCTTTTGCGAGGTGGCATAATGCTGCAAAACAAATTGTTAGCACATATAAATCAAGTACAGGGAGGTCACACATTGCTCACACGATTCTATCTAACGAATCCTCGCCATGTACTTAAGATTTCTAGTTTCTTTTAATTGCCTGAAACATGTCCCGCTCTGATACCAGTCCTATCGCGACCCCGGATCGGGATTAGGGGAAAAGCCAAGTCCGGGATCGGGATACTAATGATGCCGCGCCACGTGCATCTCTTTGGCTAAACCGCACACGGAATTAAAAGAACATTTATCCGTGCACGTGATTTCCCACAGGGTTCCACGGTGAGGATTATCTTTACACATCATCTCACATATAACCATATCAAACACATTCTCAAGATTGCGGAAGCGTGTAGCAAATCATAATAATGTTATTCCATCCCATAAACGAGATTGACCTATGATTAACATGACAAGATATCAGAATGAGCAACGATCATAGGCATATTTTCCCAAAAGTAAAGTTAAGTGTATTTACAAAAGATCAGTTGATTAATGCCCCAAAATAACGGTCAACAAAGACCATACAACCAAATGAAACCCAAAATAAAGTTAGCACAAGTTCCCCAAAATGTGTCGTTCTCAAGGCAAGGCCGAATGTGTAAATGACATCGTCGGCTTGCCATTCAATCACTCGCTGCGGTTCACCGACCGCCTCCTCAGGCTCCTCCTCAATGGCAATAAGCTCAGGACCTGAGTACCAAAATAAATGGATCAGACACGACGGTCTGGCAGGTGGGTGAAAAGATATAACAATAATAAAACAATGATACTAGGCAAGAGTTTAGAAAATCTGTGTATAAATAATGAATTTCATAAAAGATAATGCATCATTTGTTAAATAGCAACATGAACGATATAAAACAGTAGAGGTACCAAGGATAAGGAACTGTGAAGATGGCAACCACACAAAGCTACATCCTCTCTCACCGAAGTGAAGAGAGCGCATACCCTTACAGGATCATTGACCTCAGTCACACAAGGTGAGGAGGGACAACGATAAATACTATAATATACATATATATACTCTGCGGGACCACGGTAGCGAACCGGGTAAAAACTCTGTACATTCCAGACTGCAGCTGACTATCAGGAGGGGAAGCAACCCCAAGTCGGTGGATCAAACCGACGAGGTCGCCCAAGATCAGTGGTGCCGACTCATAGGTCAAATACGATAAATCAAATCATATGCACAGTAAGAAACGGGGTGCCAAGAGGCACAAAATACACATTCATCTCAAGTCGACATATACAGGTTAGCAAAAGCTAAGCACATCTCTTCTAGTACTCTTGGAACAGTCTAGTCATATCATGTGGGTTGAAATCCCAAAATAGAAGTTTGGTTGAAAATCGAATACAAATAGTTTCCCATACCTTTACAGGCTAACAATGGGGTTCCTAGAATTGAATCAGTGTGAATAGGGTGCCGTATGTCGATCATGATGTAATTTGGTACTCTTTAAGAATTAGGGACATTCTGGGTCCTTATACACATTGGTCAATCTAGAAAATCTCATGGAATCTCCATGATGAGGTTCCTCCTTCCTCCGGACTTCATGCAATGCCTTACATGTCCTTAAATAACATTGAGGCTCCAAACAATACCTCCCCAATACAACCCATCACAATTTACCCAATTCTTTCATGGGTTCAAATGCATCATTACAGGTTCAATGTCTTCAAATAAGAAGAGAAGGGATAGAGCTGAATTGGACTTGAGTATGGGCTCGAAATGAATCTGGAGAACAGTCCCACAATTCCCTTTATTTTGCAATTCATCTCATTTCAGTCCGATCGATCGGACTCATTGGCCGATCGATCGGTCCCGAAACGTTCTCAGTTATTTACAGTTGTTTACAGTCCGATCGATCGGACCTGATGGGCGATCGATCGGTTCTGAAAACACTCTCAGTTATTTACAGTCCGATCGATCGGACCTGATGGGCGATCGATCGGACAGCGACGAATCTCAACCCATTTGGTTGAATTCCTCTTTTGTCCAACTCCTATCCATTTCCTTTCTTTCCCCTTCTTCCAAACATAACTTCATGAATATTTGGGCCCTTCCTTGACCTCCTCATCTCATCAAATCATCATTCAAAATCAATAATACCAAACTATCAAGCATGATAAACCATTAAAACTATTAATGAAGATAAATCAAGATTTTGTATAAAACATGATAAACACATGAGAATCATTTCATCCACTTGCCTTGGGTCCAATGCAAATCAAATTGAGTTCTAATCACCTCTTAAGCCCACAATCAAACACCTATACAAAAACCCCCAAATCCAAACCCTAGAATATCAAAATCCAAGCAAGACAAAACGAAATCTTCCAATAAACGAAATGGAGCTTCCCTAGGGCTAAACAAACAAGATTCTAAAACCTTTAGGAAGATCACTTACAAGGAAGTTCTTCAAAAAGCAAGGTGTTGTCCAAAGGAAGCCTTAAAGTGGGCGGTTTTCTTTGAAAATGGTGTCAAGATGAAGCCCTTGAGACGAGGAAGAAGATTGTAGCCTCTATTTTCCATTAGCACTAGTTTGGTAGAAGATTGAAGATAAGAAGCAAGAAAAAGGCAAGGGAAAACCCTAGGGCTGGAAATCTCTTCTCCTTTTAGGGTTTTAGCAAAGAATGGGAGGATTAAGAGAAGAGCTCTCCTTATATAGTAAGTGGGAATGGGGCCCACAACTTAAAAGACTCATCGGGCTCAAAACATGGCTTTCGGGGCTTCAAACGACTTCGACGAAGAAGACAAAGTTGATCGACGAAATTTCTAGTTTCCAAAAAGTATATATTTTGTACATTTGGTGACATTGAAATCGGTGTCCAGATTTTGGATAAAAAGATCATTTTGCCCTCAATTTGTGAAAAGTCGGGTTTAGGGTCCTCGAATGGAAACGATGGCAACATAAAAGTTGTAGGGATTAACAAGATAAGTCCAATGGGGTTAAAAACATAATTTTTTTAGAAATCATCGGTAAACCCCCAATCTCACACAATTCGTAACAAGAACCCCTAAAGGGTCCCACAAGTAAAGAGGCTCTCCAAATTCCCTAAAGCTATTATAAAAGCTATTCTAATCCCCAACTAATCCAAAAACCACTAAACACACTTAAAACTAAAATACAACTTAATTAACTCTAATCGAGGTCTCTCGGGTTGGGGTCTTACAGAAATGCAGTCCAAAACAATAGCAAGTGATAGATAAAATGTAATGTAAGAGCCACATTAAAACATGAGCAAAACGATGTCACATTCAGATCACTAAACTGTTAGTTACAATAGCACTTTAGAAAATACATTCAATCCCAATCACTGAAAACTGTCAAAAGGACCCTCTCACATATACATCTTGGAACACTAATGCTCAATGTCAGGATGTACATCATACTCTTCTTCTTCTTCCTCTTCTTCTTCTTCTTCTTCTTCTTCTTCTTCTTCATCCTCCTCTTGTTCTTCTTCTTGTCCTCCTTCTTCACCCTTAGCTTGTAAAACCACATCCTCACTAATAATTATAGGATCAATGTCATTTCTCCACAAAGAGGCTACAGTGTGAACTTCAGCAACAATTAGTGGAACCTCAGTAGTTATGTCCTGTTGGAAAACTTCATTGGGAGCACTGCAGATCTCCAAACCATCCATCTCTGGGACATTCCAGATTCCTCGACGTTGAATTCGTTCTACTACTTTCCAACTTTCACCAAACTTGGTATCTTTAATGTAGAATACTTGTTGGACTTGATTTGGTAGAACGAATGAGTCATCTTTATACCATCGACTCCTTGTATCAATGCTTATGCAATGCGCATCAACTCGCATAGTTTTACTATCACCAGAATCATACCATTCACACTGGAACAAAATAGCTCGATGATTTAACATATAGGCCAACTCCCAAATTTGGACTAAAAAACCGTAGAAGTTAATTGTCTGGCCTTCATGATCCCCTTGCACAATTACACCACTGTTCTTAGTTGTATGTCGGTTGTCATGTTCAATTATATCGAGCCGTATGCCATTAGAAATGCACGCTGAATATGTGTTTACTATTGCATCGGGTCCATTGGCCAACGACCACAACTCATCAGTTGCTTCTAGAGACCCTTTGTTCCGCAAATCATTTATCTATATAAACAAAAGTTTGTATTACGATACACTGCATAAAATCTATAGCTTAATTTGAAACATGACAAATACAATTATTTTATATGCCTTACGTGCCCTTGGAACCATCGAGGAAACTCTTCACGTTGACTCTTCTCAATATCAAGGGTGTTGTCACCCTCTAACAAATTCTTGTGTATCCTAGTTAACATGCAGGGTTAGGAATTAATGATAAAGAATCAACTCAACTACATAAAATATTTAAGTAAATATGTACTCTCGATAAGGATCGACTTTTGGGCTATTGTACAGGATAAACCAATGAGCCATGTCACGCTGGTCTATAGGTACATTACGCGCTCTTTGGATTTGACCGAAGGGGCATACAGTTTGTTTGAATGCGGCTAATCCCAATGTACGCTCACCACCATCATCATTCCGTTCTTCGCGATTAAATACTGTCTCAATTCCATCAAGATACATAGAATAAAAGTTGTACATTCTTTGGATATGTAAGCCTCCACAACGGAACCTTCGGGACGAGCTTTATTGGTAACAAATCGTTTTAACACTCCAAGTAATCCATAAAAACGACATAGTTAATAATCTATAAAAAAATGCCAATTTATTATTTTATAAGTATAACTATAACGAATAGTTTCGTCATACCTCTCAATCGGGTACATCCAACGATATTGCACTAGCCCTCCAAGCCTAACCTCGCGAGGCAAATGAATAGCCAAGTGTACCATAACATCAAAGAAAGTGGGAGGGAAAATCTTTTCAAGCTTGCAAACTACAAGTACAATATTCTCCTGAAGTTTATCCAAATCGCTCAACCTCACTGTTCTTGAGCACAACTATTGGTAGAAGTTACCAAACTCAAACAGCGCGGTTCCAATTTCCTTGTTCAAATAGCCACGCATCCCTATCGGGATAAGTCATTGTAGAAGGACATGTCGATCATGACTTTTAAGTCCCGAAAGTTTACCACTACGAGTGCTCACGCATTTAGAGATGTTTGCTGCGTAGCCATCCGGGTATTTAATGGATTTTAAGAAATTGCAAAAGCCTTCTCTCTCATTTGGGGACAATGTATACATGGCTGGGGGCTTCTCAAATGACCCATTTGCACGCCTCTTTAGGTGCAGCTCCTTTTGTATTTTTTGATCTTCCATATCCTTCCGTGCCTTTTCTGTATCCTTGTTCTTTCCATCTATGCCCAAAGATGTCCCAACTAAATTGTCACATGTTTGACCCTATGTGCATACAATCAAGATTATGTCGAAGATTGAGGAACTCAAAGTACTCAAGTTCAAACAAAATGCTTTTCTTCACCCAATTCAGATTTCTCTAATATTCATCCCTTTTTCTTTTCTTACTCTTGTTTGGATGTTTCCCAAATGGCTCGTATGTCCCTGAATTAATTTGTGTAGTATTTCTTGGCCCGACAACTCTATAGGTCTAGTCCTATCTTCAAATTGACCATTAAAGAGCTTGCTCCTTCGCCAAATGTGGTTCTCGGGTATGAAGCAACGAGCACCCAAGTATCCAGTCTTACTTCTTAAATCCACTGATGAGTTGTCCTCATTACAAATGGGACAAGCTAAATAACCCTTTGTAGACCACCCAGATATCATGGCATATGCAGGGAAGTCATGCATGCTCCACAAAAGACAAGCACGCATTTAAAATATTGTCGACTGGAGGCATCATAAGTTCGCACCCCATCATTCCAAAGCACATTCAACTCATCAATTAATGGGCGCAAGTAAACATCAATATCTCTTTCCAACATCCGACGGACCAGAAATAAGCAACGACATGAAGCAAAAGGACTCTTTCATGCACTTCCAAGGTGGGAGATGTAAGGCATAATGAAAACTGGCCACATTACTATATGATGTACTCATATTTCCAAAGGATTGAAACCATCAGTGGCCATCCCTAGCCTCACATTTCGCGGCTTAGCAGCAAAATCGGGAAATCGCTCATCGAAGTCCTTCCATTCCTGACCATTTGCCGGATGACGCAATTTCTCATCATCTACACGTTTGTCCTTGTGCCATCTCATATCGGGAGCTGTTTTCTCATAATAATATAGCCTTTGTAGTCTCGGAGTCAATGGTAAGTACCGCAATATCTTGTGGGGTATTTTTTACCCGTGCCATTCGTTAACTTTGTACCTAGGGTCGTTACATGCAGCGCAATTTTTCCAATCTACATTCTCCTTCCAAAAGAGTGCGCAGTCATATTTGCATGCATGAATGTGCACGTATCCCAAACCCAAATCCCTCAAGAATTTCTTAGCCTCATAAATATTCCAAGGAATAGTCTCAATATCACGGTCTACAAGTAGCATCTCTTTAATAATCTTCAAAATCATGTTGAACGTGTCATTGTCCAACTTCTTATACACTTTAATATGAAGCATCTTAACAACGAATGCTAACACAGTCTTTCCACAACCAGGGTAAGCTTTACTTTGAGCAGCATTGAACAGCTTTTCAAAATTCCGCCCATCTTCCCTCTCAAGATTAGGCAATTCGTCGGCGTCATCATCCAAGATGCCACCAACAAAAGCCTGTTCTAACATATCATGCAATTGGTTGCCATTCTCAGGGACCTCTCCTTCCAATTCGTCTTCTTCTTCTTCCCCAATATCTTCATTGTGTTCGTGATTGTTATCATTCTCTGTTCAAGGCTAACGAGCAGGAACAGGTTCCCCATGGTACACCCAAGTCTTATAAGAAGAGTCGATTCCTCTTCTTATCAAAGATCCAAACAACTTCACTGCTAAGTGTTTTGCTATTTAGACAATCGATACATGGGCATTGAATCTCAGCCAGTGCTCTTGCATTCACCTTTGCAAATTCTATAAAAGCTCCCACCCCTTGTTTATACCCCTCACTTAACCACCTATGTTTTATCGTCATCTAACTCTTATCCATTTAGTATGACCTAGAAAGATATAATGTATTGATTAAGATACTTCATGATCTCCAGATGTGTTTATCATGATTAAACCACAACACCATTGAATTCAGATACACATAGTTTGATATATATTTGGGACCAGGTCCAAGTTCAGGTCTCTAGTTAAAATTTAGCCACGGCTACGGGTCTCATAACATGGACTCAAGGTGAGTGGAGTCCAGGTGAGATGATGGAGTGTCACTTCATTATTAGGGTGAGATGATGGAAAACAGCCCTGCATTACCTTTCAACCAATGCAACTTTCCATCCAAGAAATTGAGTCCCTGAGGCGACCACCCACGTTTGCATAGCTTTTGTTTTTGCCTGCAAGAGGGGGACAAAGGTGATGCCACCCAACTCCCTAACAAAGCCTCCCGAGACAACATGGGCACCATCTTTTTTATGGGATTTCCATTTCATGGATTTCACACATCTATGGTGAATTACATTGGCATGAAGGACACTTCAGTCATTTCAATATTGAAGTGGTCAATGTGAGTTGCAACTTGCAACTTGCAAGGACCAAGCGAAATGTGCACACGAGGGTCTACCAAAGAAAAATGATTCTCACCAAAAACATTTATTTTTTTGTTTATGAGTAGTGACCGTCACTAAAAGCATTTTAATGTGTCACTGTAAGACAAGAAAGACAGGCAAAAACTTTGGTGTCAACAGTCACTTGTTGGGTTAGGGAAAATGGAAAGAAACGTTGAATTCACTTTGAACAACCACTTGGGGATACAGAAAATGGAAAGAAACACACAGTATCCTGAATCACAAAAGATGCTCTCATCACTTGGCTTTTAACAGATGGAATTCATATTATACTTTTTATGTACAAAATCTGAATGTAAAGTTTGTTAGAAAAAAAAATTATGAACACGAGATGAGCTAAAGCTGATTGAAACCAAGTTGTAACCAACAAAGATAGTGTTTATAGTAATTATGATTGAACATATTTGCAATGCTTATTTAACCTTGCCCAACAAAATCCCTACATGTTTAAATTAATGGGATTGGGCAAAGTTCATGATGAGACAAAGAAGAATAGGAGAGATGGGTTCAGATCCAAATCATATAAGGAAATATGTTTTGGGCATTCCAGGTGAGTTCAGACATGAATTTGGTTCCCACATTGTATGGGTATGGAAATGGGTTATGCATAATCAAACAAAATCCAAAACCATTTGATCCATCAACAAAATCCAACAAGAAATATGGCAAAACAAAAAGGAAAAACAAAAAAAAATAAAAATGAGGAAAGCAGAAGAGGCTTACCGAAATATCAAATAGAGACGAAAAGAGGAGATAGATGTAGAGGCAGGACCGGCAGAGAGACAACGGGGGGGTCCGAGCAGAGGCAGTGGCGAAAGAGAGGGATACCGTTTTCAAGCGAGAGAGATAGAGATCGAGCACAGAGAGATCGAGAGAGAGAGAGAGAGAGAGCAGAAAGAGAGTGCGAGAGTGAGAGAGAGACAGAGAGAGTGAGAGAGATCTAGCAGAAAGCGAGAGTGAGAGAACAGAGAGCAAGCATGAGAGAGAGAGGCACAGGAGAGAGAGGGAAAAGAGGCGCGTTGGTGGCGGGAAAGAAAAAAATTGGTGGGGAATTTCCCTTCCAATTTTTTTCTGAGCAAAAAATAAAATTTTTGTCAGTAAAAATTAATTTTTTTTAAACAAGTAGAAAATTCTACCAATCTTTACCGATGTTTTATATTAAAACATCGATGATAAATTTTTCGAAGCTACATTTCGTCGGTAAATAAAAAATTATCGGTAAAAGACTCTGATTTTTAATTTTCCTAAAAATTAAATTAAACATTACCGACGTTTTACAAAAATTTTGTTGATAATAGTCTTTGATAGTTTTATCAACGTAAAATAAAATAAAAAATTTGTTTTCTATATTTTACTATATTTTTTTATATTTTACTATAAAAAATAAAATACTATATTTTACCGACTTTTTATTAAAAGAAAATGTCGGTAAAAGGTGCAATTTTACCGACCATATTAGAAAACGTCGGTAAAATCTAACTTTTACTGACGAACTTATGAAAACGTCGCTAAAAAACGTCAGTAAAAGTGCAACTTATTGTAGTGAAACATATGAATTTAATGCGTTCGAATGCATTAATTTTTTGCGATCATGTGGCTGCCTATATCTAATGTGTTAGACCATAGGTTGTTTGCAATTTGATGTCTAGCATAAGCATCATAATTCAACTCATCACATAGTTTCACATTTCACAAGTTTCATCTTGGAAATCACTCTTTTGAATAAACCATGTTTTTGCTTCATATAAAACTCTTTATGGTTGATTTAAATCTTGATTTTAAATGTGTTTTATTGTTAAAATATTTTACAAAAATACCTTACTATTCTGAGTGTTCACTTGGTATCAAAGTTATACTTTTCAAAAAGCTTCTGAACTTCAGAATTTCAAAACTGACCATACCATCGGTCAGAATTTCGGCCAGGTATCGGCTAACCGAAAATGCATCTGAAGCTGGCCAAAAGCATTTCGGTTAGAAAACTAGAGAGTTGGTTTCTAGACCAAATTTCACTATTGGTCAGAATTTCGGTTAGATCACGGTTAATCGAAAATTTCGGTCAGCCGAAGTTTGGAAAGTTTCAAAATATGACCGTTAGCTTGTGACCGTTGGGAATCTCAGCTAGCCGGACCCTGGATTTCGGCTAACCGACAGGTAGCTGTTGGGTCAGTTTTTCTATAAAAAGCAAGTTCATTTTCAAAGTATTTTATGATGATTGGAGAGGCCATTTTTGGTGTTTTAAGAGCCCAAGCCAAGGGAATGAATTAAGGGAGCTTAATTGGTCCAAATGGAAAGCTAAAGCTTGATTACAAGAAGTTAAATTCTAATAAGCTTTAATTTCCTTTTTCATATGGTTCATGCTTTATTTTCAGAACTGTGCGAACTACCGCGGGATTAAATTGGTGAGCCATACGATGAAATTATGGGAGAGGGTTATTGAGAGAAGACTAAGAAGAACAACAAATGTTTCAGAGAATCAATTTGGTTTCATGCCTGGGAGATCAACCATAGAGGCTATCTTTGTCCTGAGGAGGTTAATGGAACAGTATAGAGAAGGTCAGAGAGATTTATATATGGTGTTCATTGACTTGGAGAAGGTCTATGACCGGGTTCCTAGGGAGATTCTTTGGAGAGTTCTGGAAAAGAAAAGAGTGTGTGTCGCTTATATTGAGGAGATAAAGGATATGTATGATAGAGTCTGACATCTATAAGGACGACTGGCGGCGAAACTAAGGAGTTTCCTATCACAATTGGTCTACACCAAGGCTCAGCGTTAAGCCCGTACTTGTTTGCCCTAGTTATGGATGAGATTACAAGACATATCTAGGATGAGGTGCCGTGGTGTATGCTATTTGCAGATGACCTTATTTTAGTGGATGAGATGAGAGAAGGAGTGAATGCTAAACTAGAATTATGGCGAAAAACATTAGAGACAAAAGGGTTTAGGCTAAGTCGATGCAAAACGGAATATATGGAATACAAGTTTAGTCAAAGTAGGACACCTGGTAACATAAAAATAAGTTTGGGCACACAAAAGATTGTAGAGAAAGAAGACTTTAGGTACCTTGGATCTATGGTGCAACAGGATGGAGGGATTGATACTGATGTAAGTCACAGGATTCAGGCCAGGTGGACCAAATGGAGGAGTGCTTCGGGGGTCTTGTGTGATCGGAAAGTCTCCCTCAAGGTTAAAGGGAAATATTATAAGGTGGCGGTACGACTAGCGTTGTTATATGGATCAGAGTGTTGGGCAGTAAAGCATAATCATGTCAAGAAGATGGAAGTTGCGGATATGAGAATGCTAAGATGGATGTGCGGGATCACAAGGAGAGATAGGATTAGGAATGAGGAGATTAGGGGCAAAGTAGGAATAGCACTGATTGGAGATAAAATGAGAGAAAATCGACTGAGATGGTTCGGCCAGGTTAGAAGGCGTCCAACGGAGGCACGTGTTAAAAGGTGTGAAAGCATGGAGATTGCCAAGAGTAGGAGAGGGAGAGGGAGACCCAAGAGAAATTGGAAAGAAACTATTGTTTGATAATTATTTGTTGAAAATGCATTTTTGAATTCAAAAGGTACTTTATATTAAAATGCATATGTTTAATCAATTTAAATTGAAAAAGATTTTCTTTTATTTTGATTATTTTTCTTATGATCCTTTAATTGTTCTTCATAGTTAAATCAATCATAATACACCTTAACTATTGATCATAAGTCAAAATTTTAGTCTCTGCAGTTTTAATTCATAATTATGCAGAATTCGGCTGACTGAAAACACTCTGGGGCGATATA
This sequence comes from Litsea cubeba, assembly GCA_012931725.1. Taxonomy (NCBI): domain Eukaryota; kingdom Viridiplantae; phylum Streptophyta; class Magnoliopsida; order Laurales; family Lauraceae; genus Litsea; species Litsea cubeba. The sequence continues at coordinate 13,302,385 of CM022947.1, forward strand.
AACCCAGCGCGCAGAACTATTCTGTTCTGTTTCGTTTCTCCTTGACTCATCTTCAAACCTAGGGTTTTCCATCTCCTTCTCCAAGCTGCTGCCCGTCATCCAAGATCAAGATCTCCATCTCTTTTGAAAAAAAAAAAAAAAAAACGAGTCCGATCATCCTCCTCAGCTGGGCGTCTCTTTTGATTGAACCCTCTTGTGCTCACTGTTCATCTGTTGTTCGTTTGGGAGCAGTGGATCACTGGCTTGAAGATTTTCTACATCTCTATTGTGTTTTCTCTAGCATTTCCAGAGATCCTCCAGGAGCATTCAGTCCTTCACCCAGTCAAGCTCTCCAAATCGTGTGTTGGCCTCTCCTACTACTATGCATGTTTTGGGAGACCCAACGTCCGTTTCAGGTTCTGTTTGGGTGGTCTTTGGCTATTCTCTCACTATGAATGGATGCATGTAGATTCAGAAATCATTTGTAGAGACTTTTGTCCAAATTTGAGGAGCTGAGATCAGTGATTATACCAAGCTTCAATTTCTGCACACCAAGAGTTTGACAGTTTGGCTGAACCACTTTTTATCTCATTTTAGCTTCTGTCATTACTCTTTTCAAGTTACATCTTTGTGCATTTGATCTCATCCTCTTTCTCTCATCATCTTTCATAGCTGTGCTCTTAAATTTTTCAAAAAAATCTTACTTGAAACTCACTGTGCACTCCATCTGTTTGTCAAAATGCCTCCAAAATCGAAGAAAGCCACTACCAGTCATCCTCTTAAGAAAGGAAAAGCCACAGCTTCATCTAGTAGGCCCATTGAGGAAAGCACTGATGGTAGTTCATCCCCATCTCCTCCACCTCTTTCAATTGAGTTGAAACATGACTCAAATATTTTGCAAGGTCTTCATAAAAAGTCCATTGTTGTTGAGAGGAGAACTGTAGTAGACAGAATTCTTACCAAGGGCTATGATTTGAATGCGGTAGTTGGTAGAGTAAGATGGGAAGGGATTCTACATTGGGGAGAAAATGCATATCCAACTCTGGTAAAACTCATGTATGCATCCATCTCCAACACTGCTGTTAGTAACAATGCTTGTTCTTTCACCATCTCTTTTGTGGATAGGGATGAAGTCATTACTCCTCAGAAAATAGGTTCAATCATGGGTATCCCTTGTTCTCAGAATGGTATATCTTTTGTGTCTGATTCTCCTTCTGAGGATGAGAAAATTAAAGCTACCCACGACATTTGTGGTTTTGACTGTCCATGGGACAACAAAAACACCACTTAACTATCAACTCTCTCATTCCTTTATATCGGATAATTCATCAAATCTTCACATATAATGTTTATCCGAGAGGTGGGAATAGGACCGAACTCACTCCCTTGTTCTCAGAATGGTATATCTTTTGTGTCTGATTCTCCTTCTGAGGATGAGAAATTAAAGTTACCCGTTTGTGGTTTTGACTGTCCATGGGACAACAAAAAACACCACTTAACTATCAACTCTCTCATTCCTTTATATCGGATAATTCATCAAATCTTCACATATAATGTTTATCCGAGAGGTGGGAATAGGACCGAACTCACTCCCTATATGGTTAGCGTCCTATCCAAGGTAGTAACAAATACTGCTATTTGTCTACCTTCCATCATTTGCCATACAATCATCAAATTCCACAACAATCCAACTCAAAAGAATGCAATCCCTTTTGGTTATTTGATGACCCAATTGGCTGTCTCTTTTGGCATGTCCATACCCCATGAGCAACCCATCCTCAAGACTCCATTTTCATTGACCAATCCGAATCAGATGAACCTTATTCCAAATCCTCAGATTCCCATAGCAGATGATCCTCCCTTGGCACAAGAGCCACCTGTTTCTCCACCTCCTATTCATCGTGCCCCATCTTCTATGCACACTCCTAGTCCTGGTCCTTCTTCATCAAGCACATCTCAAGACTAGAGGGCAGCAATGGAGAGAGATATGGCTTACGTGAAGAAGAAGCAGAAGAAGCAAGCAAAAACTATGAACAAACTATTCAATATCTCTCCAATATTTCCAAAAGCTGCAGAAGGGATGATGTTGCTGGTTCACCTTCTCCATCTCCTCCATCTCCAGACTCAGACTAGGGAGTCATCCTTGTTTTTTCACCACATTTTGTTATGATTGGTATATTCTTGGTGGTGTATTTTTGTTGGAAAAAGGATAGAATATTTTGTTAAGGATGTTATTTATATTTCTGCTTATGTTTATGGATGGTTTTATAATTAGGTTTAGATCTTTGTCATTTATCAGTTGTAAGAGTTTCAATTTCATTTTATGAATGACATATTTTGATCTATGAATCATCTCAATGTTATCAATTTGTGAGGATATATATATCAATATTATGTTACTTTGAAAGGTATATTTCTTGCATATGAGTCTTTTTTGCAGATTTTTAGCAATTTGATGTCAATGGGGGAGAAGAAGAAAGATAGGAAGAGAATATAAAAAAAAAGGAGAATAGAAACAAGAAGAAAGAAATGTAGGCGCAAACACTATAGGGGAGAAAAGAAAGAAAAAGGGAGAAAGGAGAAAAGAAATATGAAAACACCATTGCTAGAACAATGGGGGAGAGCTAGAAAAGCTAGAACAGTGGGGGAGCAAAGGAAGAAAGAAAGAACAATGAAGTAGCCGAATGGACTGTTGTGAAATGAATGGTTTATGTGTGATGTAGTCTTAAATGTTTCTTAGTCTTTTTAGTCTTGTTTGCCATCAAATTGCAAAGGGGGAGATTGTTAGACCCTAGGTTGTTTGCAATTTGATGTCTAGCATAAGCATCTTCAACTCATCACATAGTTTCACATTTCACAAGTTTCATCTTGAAATTCACTCTTTTGAATTAACCATGTTTTTGCTTCATATAAAACTCTTTATGGTTGATTTAAATCTTGATTTTAAATGTGTTTTATTGTTAAAACATTTACAAAAACACCTTACTATTCTGAGTGTTCACTTGGTTTCAAAGTTATACTTTTCAAAAAGCTTCTGAGCTTCAGAATTTCAAAACTCACCATACCGTTGGTCAAAATTTCGGTCAGGTATCGGCTAACCGAAAATGCATATGAAGCTGACCGAAAGCATTTCGGTTAGAAAACCAGAGAGCTGGTTTCTAGACCAAATTTCATTATCGGTCAGTTTAACTGAAAATTTCGGTCAGCCGAAGTTTGGAAAGTTTCAAAATATGACCGTTAGCTTGTGACCGTTGGGAATCTCAACTAGCCGAACTCTGGATTTTGGCTAACCGACAGGTAGCCGTTGGGCCAGTTTTTCTATAAAAAGCAAGTTCATTCCAAAGTATTTTATGATGATTGGAGAGGCCATTTTTGGTGTTTTAAGAGCCCAAGCCAAGGGAATGAATTAAGGGAGCTTAATTGGTCCAAATGGAAAGCTAAAGCTTGATTACAAGAAGTTAAATTCTAGTAAGCTTTAATTTCCTTTTTCATGTGGTTCATGCTTTGTTTTAAACCTTTGGAAAATGTTTTCTAGCATGTTAACTATGTTGTGTGGAATCCATATCTTATATAATCTTTGATTCATTTGTTTTGGATTCCATCTCTTGATTCAAATAGTTGAATGTACGTTAGCCATGCGACTATGAAAAAATCAAAACGATCGAGATTGTTGATTTGGTTGATCTTGTCGATTACATCATTCGGGTAAATTTTTTACTCGATCGGGTTTAAAAAGTCCGTAAATCGCAATACAATTGATAGTAAATTATACCTTGTGCACTAGTTGAATGTAGAGTATCACCAAAGCCGGGACATAATCCTGACAATCTAGATCAATGATTTCTTTTTAATTATTGATTAAATTATTTGCGTAAAATTTTAGCTCGATCGGGTTCAAGAAACTCATTCATCGAGGTGCAAAATCATTAGGAACATGATTTGTGATTGCTGTACAAGTTTTATTTGCTGGATTTTTGCCGACTAATTATTTTAGTCGGGAATTACTTAGAAACAATAGCCAACCAAATAATTTAGTCGGTAAATATGAAGTGAAATTTCCGACTAAAATATTTAGTAGGAGTTGATCAAGTACCCGCGATTACTTCCCGGGAAGCGAGTTGGCGCAAAAAAAAAACACAAATTCACCGACTAATTTAATCTTTGGTAGGGAAAATATATGATTTTGCCGACTAAAAATAGATTAGTCGGTGAATTTGTTTAATTTTGCCTATCAATGTTTATTTAGTCTGTAATTGTTCGTTATTTTCCGACTAACGTTGGTTAGTCGGGAAATTTAGTCGAGAGTGGTGTGATTTGTTGTAGTGGAATTTATATAATTCTTCCTTTTTAGGGAGATATAATTTGATTTGGAAATGCTATAGTAGTCTGCCAAATTATAAAGACTCACATTGTTACTGGTTACGTAATCCTTCCTGTTTAGGAAGATGGTAATCCTTCCTTTTGAGGAAGATGTGGAACTGATTTGTAAATTGTAAAGATTGTTACTGACATTATAAATGTTACTGGTTTTAGTCTAACATTGAATTAGACAAATTGATACTGTTTATTTGTTTAAGTCTAATGATGAATTAGACATATTGGAATTATGATTAGCATATGAAATTGTAGGACTGTTTATACATTGCTGAATTATGAATTCACAGTGTTATTGATGGCATTACAGGCACAGCTGCCATTGCTAGTCCTTTAGAGGTCACAACACCAGTGGAAACAACTAATACAGTTACTTCTGAAGGACTCGTTGAGTGAAAGGAAAGTATTGTAATAATGATATAAGACTTTTAGAACATGTTTATTGTTCATAATGTAAATATAGTTTTGTTTATATTCCGCATAATGTGTAATTTGATATCCCTTGTGAATTTTATGTTTAAGATTCATGGGTGTAAGTATGGTCATGACTCGAGATTAACTCGTTTTAAATTTTTATCTCGGGCTCGGGTTGTGGCAAAAGATGATCAGGTACTCTTGGCGGGAAGAAAATATCATGAGAAATGAGTGTTTTTACCAAGGTTTTGTGAAGTGGGGCGACTATTTATTCGTTATAAGTGGGACAGGTTCGAGCCCATCTAATTCTCTAGCAATTTCAAAATAGACTTGGGGCCACCACCCCAGGTCATCTAGATGTAGGTCCGTCCATGAATACATCCTTGGAGGTTTCTAGTTTTACTTCAATGAGATTAAAGTGTTGTCTTCTTTGATCTTTGTGGAATTCCTTCCTTGGCGCTCGGTCAATGGTTTTGCAGACTCTTTGGCTAAGCTAGGGGGGGTGTATAGTTCTCATCCGTCTGTAGCTTTTACCTAGTTCTTTCTTTGTATTTGTTTATAGTTTTTCTTTGGATGGAGCTTGTGTTTAATTGTTCTAATCTCTTTTAATGACATTGTTGTTACTGATCGGAAAAAAAAAATTTATGGGGGCTTCAGGTGTTGGTCCATGCCATTTGGCTGTGTTCTTCAACTGAAGAATATAGGTAAGAAAAGCATTTCTACTTGATAGGACAATGCAATAGAGACTTAAGTCATCGTCATTTTCATGCCTACGTCAGTTTCGCTATTCCATTCGACCCTATTTTGAGGTCATGGTACATAGTAAATCTATAGTCTAACATGTTCAAAGAAGATCATTCCCAAAAACCGATATTAAAAGATGTGTTAAAAGTTAAGACTGAAATGAGTGTAGGTATGAGTGTGGGGATATTTCCCGAAGTACTGAGGTTATGCTAACTCCGGCGCTTATGCCCATTAATCGCCCTCTGACCTCGGTAAGCACCGCTCGTGTGCCACCCGAACCCAAGACCGTCTCTGGTCTCGGGCACCCAGATCTCAATACAAAGCGTCCACTTCGGCTACTCAGTTCGGCACCAGGGCCAGACCCCTAACCGAGACGGGCGGCAACGGCTATACTTTTAGGAGCATCCAACTGGAACTGACAGAGCCACCCTGGCCGCCCTTTACCCCTGACAGCGTGGCCCCCAACCAGGCCCGATGGGACTAAGCCCAAAAGTCAGCTGTGGTAAGGTCCGATTAGACCAGCATTTAATGCATTGTGGGCTGATCGGACCCTCATTTAATGCATTGTGGGCTGATCGGACCCTCATTTAATGAATGGTGGGCTGATATGACGATACCCCTAGGCATGCCAGGGCGTCATCATGAGCCTCTCCATGCAACGTAGGCCTCCTCCTCTATAAAAGGAGGAGCGATCTCCATTACAGGTATGCACACCCAAAACCAGAGAGCTATTACTCTGTCTCTTTTCCCTTATCTCTATCCTATTGCTCAGACCACTCACTGACTTAGGCATCGGAGAGCCTTGTGCTGCCCACAGCCAGGGTCCTTTGACGTCCTCCTCTTATTCCTTTTCAGGTTCCCAGACCCTCCATTATCTTCCACAAAGAGCATCAGACTCAAGATAATCCTTGTTACAAAGTCCGTATTATTTAGGCACTTACAATTGGCGCCGTCTGTGGGAAAGTAATAACCCAGACCTAAAACCTTTCCAATCGCCATGGCTCTGAGAAACAAGAGAGGTAGAGAACATCCGAAGTCCCTTCCTCCAGGGCCACTGGTTCTCCCTGGACCATTGCTATATGTAACCCATCCAGAAGAGCCCAACGCGAGAGAAGGGAGGCCGAAGAGGTAGAAAGTTACCACACCGAGTCTGCGTCGTCCCCGTTGGAGATGGCAAGCCCACCGCGGCGAAATGCTCCCATGCAGGAGCGTCTTTCAAAGGGAAAAGGCCCAGCGGCGGAGGGGTCACGCCGATCCGGTCGCCGGACGAGCTACGAAGACGACAGAGCCGACCCCGCTCAGGCGGCAATCAGGGCTCAGAACCTTGCCTTCCAGGAGAAGGACAACCTGATCCGCCAGCTCAAACAGCAGCCACAGCAGCAGCCAGAGCGCGAGGCACAGGTCGGCCCTCGGCCTTCCAAGAGTAGGCCGACCCATCGATCCGAGATCGACCTCAGGCACCACCTCGAGCAGAAGAGGCAGCGCCGAGCTCAGGACGAGGGCTCCAGCAACAGCCATTCAAGGAAGAGGTCAGCCCCTCCCCTCGAGGGCGTAGAAGACGAAGGTGCGAGGCTTGACGGCTCATCAAGCAAGCAATCCTGCGCAACATGGAGGCTATTTCCCGTAATCCCTTGGATTCGTACGACTCCGGCGACACCGGCTCATCTCCTTTCTCCCAGGAAATTAAGGATTCCTCCTGCTGAAGAGATTCAGCGTCCCGAGGTTTGTCCATTATGACGGCACCTCGGACCCGGCAGCGCATCTACGGCATTTCACCCAAAAAATGTCAGTATGGGGTGAGGTCGGTCATCTGAACTGCAAAGTTTTCTCGTCAAGTTTGGGAGACCTCCCCCTCAAATGGTTTTGCAGCCTCCCAGAAGGATCGATCTCAAGTTGGTACCGGCTGCGGAACTCCTTCCTGGGGAAGTTCCAAGCCCACCGAGTCATCTCGAAGACAGATGGCGACATGATGGCCCTCAAGATGGGGTGGAACGAGAGCACCACCCAGTTTGCTAAGAGATTATGGACCGTCTATAGCCAGATCGAAAACTCAAATGACGAGGTGGCGATCATGTCTTTCCAACACGCCCTGTTGCCGGGCAACGACCTCCGCAAAGAGCTGGTCGGGAGCCCCGTGACCTCAGTAGAAGCGCTAATGGCCAGGGTGAACAAGTACATCGCCCAAGAGGAGGACGAGGTCAGGGCCAAGGAGAGCTCCGGCGTCTCTAAAGCCACATCCAAAGGCCAGACCAAGCCCAAAGATCAAGCCGTCCAGTGCGATCGACGCCCTTCCGAGAAGCCCTTTTCCAACAAGGAGAAGAGGACGTTTCCGAGGGAGGAGAGGGATCGATACCGAGCCTCCACCAGCTCGGCAATGGCCTCGTATCACAACAGGGACGACAGCAGGAAGCCCAGGCCGCGCGTCTACACAGTATTTGTGGGGCCGGTCCACAAGATTTTGAACAAGATCAAGGACCAGACCTACTTCAGATGGCCGCAGCCTCTGAAGAGCAACCCCGCCAACCGAAACCAGAGCAAGTATTGCGCCTATCACAAGGCGAAGGGGCACGACACCGAGGACTGCTACTCCCTCAAGTCACACCTCGAGAGGCTTGTTAAAGATGGACGCCTGAAGGAGTATGTGAAAGACGGGGGGGGGTAAACACCAGCCGAGCTCAGCACCAGGACGATGAAGCCCATTCCAGCGATGAATCAGAAAGACTCATCAGTGTCATCCACCTAACCCCCGCCCCAAAGGGGAGCAACCAGGCCCGTGCCGAGGCCAGGAGGGCCGCGCATGGTAAACAGGTGATGACTGTCGAGCTCGGGCCAAAGTCAAAGAAAGCTCGAAAGGAGAAGCCCCGGCTCTACTTCTCCGAGGAAGACTTGGAAGGAGTCCAGCTTCCCCATAACGATCCGCTAATCGTGACCCTGAAGCTCAAGAACTGCATTGTCCAGAGGATCCCCGTCGACCCCGGAAGCTCTTCCGAGATCCTTTACTTCGATTGCTTCAGAAAAATGGGCCTCAGAAAAGAAAACCTGGAGGAGGTGCGCACTCCCCTAATAGGCCTCAGCGCCAAGCCAGTGTACCCAAAGGGGAAGATCACCCTCACGGTCCAGGTCGAAGGCGCCTCCATTGCTGCCGATTTCCTCGTGGTAGATGCGCCGTCTCCCTATAATGCCATAATGGGGAGGTCTTGGCTGCACAGCTTAGAAGCAGTACCTTCCTCCCACCACCAGAAGCTTAAATTTCCCTTAGAAGATAAGGACGGCAGAATGAAGGTAGTCACTGTCAGGGGCGATCAGCAGGCGGCCAAGCAGTGTCTTATGGCCGTTGCACCCGGAGAGAATGAGCCACAGCAGGTGAATGTGGCCAAGTTGGAAGACGAGCTTAATAAGGTCGTCCGCGACCCCGAAAAGAAGAGCGTTGAGAATCTGACTGAGGTCAGACTCGACCCCACCAATCCTGAGCGCCACTTCCTGATTGGCAGCCAGCTCGCCGAGGAAGAAAAAGCCGAGCTCGTCGATTTGCTACTCAGAAACAAGGAGGTCTTCGCCTGGACCACCTACGAGATGCCCGGCATTGACCCCGAAGTCATATGCCACAGGCTCAGTGTGGACCCTCAACACAAACCAGTAGTGCAGAAGTCACGCAGGACGGGGGTCCCACAATCAGAGGCAGTGGTCGAGGAGGTTGAAAAGTTGCTGGAGGCAGAAGCCATCAGAGAAGTCAAGTATCCGGAATGGCTGGCGAACACAGTGGTCGTCAAAAAGAAAATGGGGAAGTGGAGAGTCTGCGTCGACTTTACCGACCTGAACAAAGCCTGTCCCAAAGATAGCTTCCCACTCCCAAAAATCGACCAGTTGATCGATGCCACCGCAGGCCACGAAAGGATGAGCTTCCTCGATGCCTATCGAGGCTATCACCAGATACCGATGTACGAGCCTGATGAGGAAAAGACTGCGTTCATAACGCCCAGAGGCATCTACTGCTACAAGGTTATGCCCTTTGGACTCAAGAACGCAGGGGCCACCTACCAAAGGCTTGTCACGAAGATGTTCCAGGCGCAGTTAGGCAAGACGATGGAAGTCTATATTGACGACATGGTCGTCAAATCTCAGCAGTCCCAGGATCACCTGGCCGACCTCAGACAGGTGTTTGACATACTCAGGGGCTTCAAGCTGAAACTCAACGCCTCCAAGTGCGCGTTCGGAGTCAGATCGGGCAAATTCCTTGGAAGCCTGGTCACCAGAAGAGGAATCAAAGCCAATCCAGATCAGATCACGGCGATCCTGGGGATACAAAGTCCGGTGACGACGAAACAGGTCCAGAAGCTCACCGGCATGGCAGCCGCCCTCAACCGTTTCGTCAGCAGGTCATCAGACAAATGCAGGCCCTTCTTTCAACTGCTGAAGAAGAACCTGAAATTCAATTGGACACCAGAGTGCGATGAAGCACTGCAAAGGCTTAAAGCTTATCTCTCTTCACCCCCCTTACTCTCGACTCCGAAACAAGGAGAAGTACTTTATCTCTACCTTGCAGTCTCAGATCATGCGGTCAGTTCGGTCCTTCTTAAAGAAGTCGACGGACAGTAAATGCCGATCTATTACATGAGCAAAATCATGCTTGATGCCGAGACCAGGTACCTCCCCATGGAGAAGCTCGCGTTGGCACTTGTCAGCGCTTCTCGCAAACTCTCCCACTACTTCCAAACTTTCTCCATCATGGTCGTCACAGAGTATCCGCTGGGGGCGATCTTCAAAAAGGCCGACTTCTCCGGCCGAATCTCGAAGTGGGCCGTCGAACTAGGGAAGTACGACATACGGCGATCAAAGCCCAAGTTCTGGCGGATTTTTTCGTTGAATTCACCTCTCCGAGTTCGGCACCGACCCCCATCGACGCCGAACTAGGGGGCGGGAGGTATGAGGACGAGACCACTGGGACGGAGCAGGAGCAAGATCAGGCCTGGAACCAATTTCTCACTTCTGCTTGGAAGGTGTTCGTTGATGGATCCTCCACCCCCAAGAGGGCCGGCGCCGGCGTAGTCCTTCAATCTCCAGAGGGACTGGTTATTGAGCAAACCTTCACCCTTGATTTCAAAGCATCCAATAACGAGGCAGAGTACGAGGCCCTCATAGCTGGGTTGAACAGCGCCAAAATCCTAGGAGCCCAGCAGCTAGTGGTCTTCAGTGATTCACAGTTGGTGACGAGCCAACTGACCGAAGATTACCAGGCTCGCGACGACAGGATGGTCGCCTACCTAGCGTATGCCAAAAAGCTCCTCTCGCAGTTTCAAAAGGCCGAGGTCAAGCGGATCGAAAGAGACTCCAACTCGCATGCCAGTGCCCTCGCCAGCCTAGCTTCAGCGGTTGAAGCTGGGAGGAAAAGAACTATCGAGGTAGGGTCGCTAGAAAGACCAAGCACAGAACTCCCTCCACCTCGGCAGATTCTATGCGTCGATCTCGGTCCGAGCTGGATGGACGAAATCATTGCCTTCCTTGGAGATTACCAGCTCCCAGAGGACAAAAACGAAGCTCGGCGGAGTCAGGCTCAAAGCAGCTCGATTTTGGTTAAGCCCAGAAGGCAAGCTCTACAGGAAGTCCTTCACCGGCCCCTACCTTCAGTGCATGCACCCCGAAAACGTCGACAACTTCCTCTATGAGATACATGAAGGAATCTGCAGAAGTCATATCGGCGAACGGTCGCTGGCATACCGGGCTATCAGCCAGGGTTATTGGTGGCCGTATATGCAGTCAGACGCACAGAAATATGCGCAGCAGTGTGAGAAGTGCCAGAAGTTTTCACACTCCCTCCACCAGCCAGCCCAAGATCTGAGTCCGCTCTCCAGCCCATGGCATTTCGCCCAATGGGGACTGTACATCATAGGACCTCTCCATTGAGCTCCAGGAAATAAGAGGTGGCTGATAGTAGCCACCGATTATTTCACCAAGTGGATAGAAGCAGAGGCCCTCTCCTCCATCACCGAGCACGATTCAAAGAATTTCGCCTGGAGAAACATCGTCACGAGGTTCGGAATCCCACGAACATTATTCTCGAATAACGGGACTCAGTTCGATTCCAAGCTCTTTAAAACCTTATGCCAGGGGCTCGGCATAAAAAATCATTACTCTACCCCAGCATATCCCCAGAGTAACGGTCAAGCCGAGATCTCCAACAAGGTGATGCTCGATGGACTCAAGAAGCGGCTCGATCAAGCCAAAGGAAGATGGGTAGAAGAACTGCCAAGCGTCCTGTGGGCATACAGGACGACCCCAAGACGCTCCTCCTCGGCGACACCCTTCTCCCTCGCCTACGATATGGAAGCCGTGATTCCACTAGAGATCGGCCTCCCGACCCTGAGGTCGGAACTCTTCGACCAAGGCCATAACGACGTGAACCTGACTCGAGAGCTAGACCTAGCCGATGAGCGCAGGGAAGCGGCAGCCGTTCGTCTAGCCGCCTACCAGCAGCAGTTAGCCAGGGGCTACAATCAAAGGGTCAGAGAAAGGAAATTCTCCGTCGGGGAACTCGTCCTGAAGAAGTCGCTCCCGCAGGACAAAGATCCGAACCACGGCAAGTTGGCGCCAAATTGGCATAGACCATTCAAGGTCACTGAAGTCTGTGGTCGATCAGCTTATAAGCTTGAAAGCATGGATGGCAGACCATTGCCACGGCCGTGGAACGCAACGCATCTCAAAAAGTTCTATTTCTGAACTGTAATCGATCTTTGAGAAGCAATAAAAGCACTTTGTTCCTTGTTTCCCGCAATTCTCTCCAGAACATAGAGCTCTCCAACGACGCACCCCTGGCGCCCAGCCAGCGGGTCTTAACTAGTTCGCGTTATGTGTGCACCTCGGCGCCCTAGCCAGGTTGCCGACGCGCCCCTGGCGCCCAGCCAGCGGGTCTTAACCAGTTCGCGTTATGTGCGCACCTCGGCGCCCTAGCCAAGTTGCCTACGCGCCCCTGGCGCCCAGCCAGCGGGTCTTAACCAGTTCACGTTATGTGCGCACCTCGGCGCCCTAGCCAGGTTGCCGACTCGCCCCTGGCGCCCAGCCAGCGGGTCTTAACCAGTTCACGTTGTGTGCGCACCTCGGCGCCCTAGCCAGGTTGCCGACGCGCCCCTGGCGCCCAGCCAGCGGGTCTTAACGAGTTCGCGTTATGTGCGCACCTCAGCGCCCCAGCCAGGTTGCCGATGCGCCCCTGGCGCCCAGCCAGTGGGTCTTATCCAGTTCGCGTTGTGTGTGCACCTCGGCGCCCTAGCCAGGTTGCCGACGCGCCCCTGGCGCCCAGCCAGTGGGTCTTATCCAGTTCGCGTTGTGTGTGCACCTCGGCGCCCTAGCCAGGTTACCGACGCGCCCCCGGCGCCCAGCCGGTGGGTCTTATCCCGTTCGCATTGTGTAAAAACCTCCTAGCCAGGTTGCCGACGCGCCCCTATCGATGAGCCAGTGGGTCCTCTCCAGTTAGCGTTATGAGTGCACCTCGGCGCTCATGCCAGCCCTCCGACACATTATTTACCAGCGGGTTAGCAATCCTACTATCATGGTCCAGGACCGACCTGGGGGCAACTCGACACCTACCCTTACCACACTCATACACTTGTGCAAAATTTTGGAAAAGCAAAAACATGCGTAACAGGAGAAATGACCCAGCCATCAATCAAAGAAAACCCGAATTATATTGAATTTTCGATTCATTACACAAAATAGCAGGTACGAACGAGAACAAGGAAGCAAGAAAGATACATCAGAAACAAAACAAAAAGCAAGAAATAACTTGTCCACAAGAAGAATCGACAAGACCGGCCCGAAGTCACGTTGGATCAGAGGCGTGAGGAATAGCAGCGGTTCCAGTATTGGTCCCGATCTATTCGGCAGCAGTCGCCTCGCCGGCAGGAACAGCGACAGGAGGGGCAGAGCTCGGCGTCGGAAGTGGAAACGGAGGGGGTTCCTGGAGGACGGATGATCCTCCGAGACCCCGGCCTCCTTCAGGCCGGCGCGCCACCCTTTCACCCAGGCCTTATCCCTCACAACGAGGACTCTGGCCTTGTAGTGAGCCGTGACCTGCGCCCTGGCGTCCTAAAAAACAGCATCACACTCTGACTCGAGTCTCGCCTCGGCCTCGTCTGCCCTTTTTGGATTCGGCCTGAAGCTGGGCCGCGAAGTCGTCTTCCAGCTTCGCGATGGAGGCCTCGAGTTCGGCCACCTTTTTCCTCTCCGCCTCGGCTTCGCCCTTCGCTTGCTCGAGCCCCGCTGCGTACTCTCCTTCGGCCCTCGCTAATTTCTGAGTAACAGCGTCTAGGGCTTCCTCGAGGCCGTTCTTCTCCACGGTCAGCTCGGCAATATCAACGCTGTACTTGTACAGTCTGTCAGCCGCGACCATGGACTTCTGTACCGCCTGTTGAAGAAACAAAGCATTCAGGACGAAAGTCAAAACATTCACTGATATTAAACAACTGGACAAAAAATATAGAGGTCCAGATGGACTTACCACGAAGTTCGACTGCAGCATCGACAGTATCAACTTCTAATCGCTGTACCCGTCCAGTTGAGCCATATCTCGAGGAAGGGCGCAGGCCCGCGCAAGCGCCTCAAGGACGAGGGGATCGATCCTATGGAGAACGCGATCGTCCATCGTCATCGGCCTCCCCGGTTCGAGCGCGAAGCTCGGCTCCCATGGGCGTGGGCCAGCAGATGGCGAAGCCGCAGCCGAACTGGGACCTGCCTCGGTTCTCGGCCTTTTCTGCGGCCGAATTTCCTCTTGCCCGGCCTCAGCTGGGGGCGAACGTACCTCCAATTCGGCAGGACTGGAAGGGGCAAGGATCTCTACCGCTGCCACGGGAGAAGCTGCCCGAGCCCCCGGAGAAGGAATCTCGAGGGGATCCGGATTCGTGGGCGCCTGGGGAGCTTGGGCGTCCTCGACACCAAGTGCCAGAACTTCGAGGTCCTCAAAGGACAGACGTCGGGCGCGCCGCATCTCTGAGTTCGGCGAGGGAGATTGGGCGATCTGACGCGACCTACTTCCTGAGGCCTCGCGTGGCCTCGACCCCGACGTGGAAGCCTGGGCACCGGACGCAACTCTGATGTCGGACGTCGCCCGCGAAGGCCCTTCTTCGGTCCTGCTCTAGGATCAGCCTGCTCTCGCTCAGCCTTGGGGTCGGCTCCGCCCGAACCTCCTTCTCGGGCCAGCTCGGTTGTGCCCCTTATGTATCCACGATACTTCAGCTGGTACCCTAACAGCATGGTTCAAAATCTCGGCCGGTACCAGTACGTACCGGCCGGTACGTACCGGTACCGGCCGGTACCGAGACGATATATCGGCGAGAAATCGGTAGCGGCGAGACGAGGGAAAAAATCGCCAAAAAATCGCTACATATCGGCCGATATTTTGAAAATATCGGCCGTGGCGATATATCGGCCGATATTTTCAAAATATCGGCCGAGACCCCTTAAAAGCCCTAAAACCCTAATTTTTTCCCATTTCTCATCTTCTTCCCCACTCCTCTCCTATCCAAACTTCTAAGAGCAGCAGCCACTCATTTGCTTACCCATCTTGCATATTTTCTTCAAGAAAATATTATTAAGGTAAGAGAAAATCAACTTAAAGCATGGTATTATGCATTTATGTGTTTTTTTTTTTTTTTTTAGATGAAGCATGAAAAATTAGAAATCATGAGAATGTCACTTGTGTTGTGTTCTTCACTTTGAACTAAGTTAGATCCATATACTTTCTTGCTAGATCTACTCATACACATGATTTTGGATTTTTTTTTAATTTTTTTATTTTCGGATTTTTTAATATTTGAATAAAAATATATCATTTTTTTGAAATTTCATCACAAATATGTTCTTTTAATGATTCATGATCATATAATGGTATGTAAATGATTGATCTACATACTTTTATGCTAGATCTACATATTTAGGATTTGAAAATGATTTTATTAAATCTTTATTTTTTTTAAAAACAATTGTTGTTAATTGTTAGAGTATTTGTGATACTAAATGCTTATTAATGGTGTGTAGATAATAGATCTACATCTACTCATTGTCATAAACATCATTTAGATTTTTATTTTAATTATTTTATTTTCGGATTTTCTAATCTTTGAATTATAATATATCATTTTTTTGGGATTTCATCATAAATATGTTCTTTTAATGATTCATGATCATTGTATGATGTTTAAATGATTAATTTACATACTTTTATGCTAGATCTACATATTTAGGATTTTGAAAATGATTTTATTAAATTTTTATTTTTTTTAAAAACAATTGTTGTTAATTGTTAGAGTATTTATGATACTAAATGCTTATTAATAGTGTGTAGATGATAGATCTACATCTATTCATTGTCATAAACATCATTTAGATTTTTATTTTTATTTAATTTATTTTCGGATTTTATAATTTTTGAATTATAATATATCATTTTTTTTGGGATTTCATCATAAATATGTTCTTTTAATGATTCATGATCATTGTGTGGCATGTAAATGATTGATTTACATACTTTTATGCTAGATCTATATATTTAGGACTTTGAAAATGATTTTATTAAATCTTTAATTTTTTCTAAAAATAATTGTTTAAGTGTATTTAATATTTATGATACATTAACTACCAAAGGCTTAGGACTTTGAAAATGATTTTATTAAATCTATAATTGTTGTTAGAGTATTACTATTATATGAGTGTCTTATTTTATAGGAACAATGGTGCGTGACATAGATCCGGCATGGAGTCACGGTGAAGCTGTAGGAAGTAGAAGCAAAATAAAATGTAATTATTGTGAAAAGGTTCTCAATGGGGGAATTACCCGATTGAAACAACATTTGGCACATGTATCAGGACAGGTGATAAAATGTCCGAAAGTGCCACCAAATGTGAGAGCTGAAATGCAGGGGCTCCTTAAGACACTTACACAAAAAAAAGTAGTACAAGAAAGAAGAAGAACCGAGGAATTTGAAGCATGCAGAGAAGAGGTTTTTGGTTCCTCTGATGATGACGATGAAGACCCGGAAATGACAAGGGCTAGGAGGGAAAGTGTAAGGGCACTTCAGGAGGATGAAGAGAGGAGAAGAATGCAATATGAAGCAGCAACTAGAGGTAGCCAATATGAGCAGGGTGGGTCATCCGGATCGGGGGGAGTGAGTTTGAGTCGGGCATTTAGTCAAAAACAACCCCGTCAAGATCCAGACATTGAGGAGGTTGAAAGACCTCCTACACAGGCACCTCGTAGGCCAGATGTGGTGGGGCCAACTGACCCATTTGCTTATAGAAAACCAACATCAAAGCAGCCAGGCATCATAAAAGCACTAAAGGGCAAGTTTGGTAAAGCAAGAGATAATCTAGTGAGAGCTACTGGGAAGTTTTTTTTGGATGGAGGCATTCCACCTAACAAGGCATCTTCTCCTTATTTCACCACTATGTTAGATGCAGCTGCAGAACATGGTCCAGGTATAAAGGCACCCACCCCTTATGAGATTGGGCATGTATGTGTTGAGAAAGAGTATGATGAGTTGCAGGCTTGGGTGGAAACTTTCAAATGGGTATGGAAGGAAAGAGGTTGCACACTAATGTGCGATGGGTGGACGACGATCACACATCGTCATCTCTTGAATTTTCTAATCTACTCATCTATGGGCACGGTGTTTATCAAATCAGTTGATGCAACTGATCACATCCAAGATGCAAGATATATTAATAGGTTATTGAATGATGTGATTGAAGAAGTTGGGGCAGATTGTATAGTTCAGGTGGTTACCGACAATGCTGCAAACATGAAGGCTGCAGGAATGATGCTTATGAAACAAAGGCCAAGGATTTTTTGGTCTCCATGTGCAGCACATTGCCTGGATTTAATGCTTGAAGATATTGCAAAAGGAAAAGTCATGAAGCAAGTGATTGGTAAGATAAAGCAGATCACCAATTTTTTTTATCAGTCATATAGACTCATTTCCATGATGAAAACACATACAGACAACCATGAACTACTGCGCCCTGGCATCACTAGATTTGCCACCCACTTTATTGCTATCGAAAGTGTTTACAAGTATAGAGATGGACTTCTGCAATTAATAAAATCACAAGAGTTCATGAATTCAAAATGGGGAAAGAGACCAGGTCCCATTACAATAGAAGTGTGTAAAACAATTGAGTCCAATAAATTTTGGCCTCATGTGAAGGGTGTTTTGAATGTTTTTGATCCCCTAATAAAGGTTCTTCGATTGGTTGATGGCGATGATAAGCCAACAATGGGCTTCTTACATGAGGCCATGGAGAGATCAAAGCTGGCTATTCAAGCAGATTGTAGATATTACAAAAAGTATTGGAAGATCATCGACGATCGATGGGGACGACAATTGAAACATGATTTACACACTGCTGGTAAGTAAAGGCT
This sequence comes from Litsea cubeba, assembly GCA_012931725.1. Taxonomy (NCBI): domain Eukaryota; kingdom Viridiplantae; phylum Streptophyta; class Magnoliopsida; order Laurales; family Lauraceae; genus Litsea; species Litsea cubeba. Next base: position 13,320,299 of record CM022947.1, read on the forward strand.
GTTTCCTTTAATATTTGAATTGTTGCATTCAATTTTGCCTCACTATATTAATTTATCATTGACTAAAATTCATTGGTACTTTTACAGGATACTTTTTTAATCCACAATTTTCGGATGGACGTATATCTGATGAAATCCGTTTGGGATTAAAAAATGTAATTGAAAGACTGGCAGCGAATACAGATGAAGCCATTTGGGCTACTAATCAGGTAGGCAGTAGGCTAATTAAGGGAAAAAGTATAACATTGTCATTTCTCCAATTTATTTTATTATGTTAATGTCTTCAGGTTGATATATACAATGTACGTGCTGGAAGCTTTGGAACGACGACTGCGCGGAGAGCTATCACACAGACCAATCCCGGTATTGATTGTAAATTTGTAATGTCATTTATATATTATTTAAGGACTTATTATTATTTTATTGACTCTAATATCATTTCTATTTTTTTTTCAGCTGAATGGTGGTTGAATTATGGAGAGAGTGCTCCTGCACTAAGGATGATTGCTATTAAAGTCCTTAGTCAAACAACATCGTCTTCCAATTGTGAAAGAAACTGGAGCACCTTCTCCTTTATCCACACAAGACCAAGAAATAGATTAACAATGCAGAAGCTAAATAAATTGGTCTACATCCACTACAACCTCAGGCTCCGGAGTAGAAATAGAAGGAGAAGAAAGTTTGAGGATCACCGGATTATTTTTGTCCAATTAATTTGGACTATATCTTTTCAGAAGAGGATACTGTGTTAGGTCAATGGCTGGAGGAACAAGAACAACCGGTGTTAGACCAAGACCCAGAGTTAGAGGGGTTGATGGAGATATTGACTGGGGATAGGCCTGAGCCAGTGAGGGCCTCAGAAAGGTTGGAAGAAATAAACTTGACAATGCAACAGGGGCGCGCGCCTGATACAAGTGAGCCAAGGGGACAGGACGTGGACGAGGAGAGTGAGTCAAGTATTTCTACTTCTTCATCATCAGCAGGAATCCCACCTGACTCTCCCGGGGATGAGGGTCATTATAGAGATGATGAGCATGTCACTTATGAGACAGTTGAGCATTTTCCTGCTGCTACCGAGTTAGATCCTCGCCGTGGCTATGTCAGACATGTTGGACAGACAGGGAGTAGTGGTGACGCTGCTGGGCAAGGAGTGGGGGAAGGTACTCATGGTCATCAAGGGGGTTATGTTGGCCAACAGGGTGCCATGTATGGACAGCATATGAATTATTCATATGACCCTAATTGGGTACCCCCTTCACCAACACCGATAATGTCTATCGAACAGCTATTAATTGAGCAAGGGAGGCTTCCCCCACCACCACATGATCCCCAACGACCTTTATATACCCCTCATGGCTTTTACATACCATTTGTGCACAATTACCAAGAACAATCTACAGGGGATCAAGGTAGTTCATCTTCATCATCTTATCAACAACAATCTGAATATGGTCATGGGTATGGTAGTGCTGCACAACAGTATGGAGCATATCTTTTTAACCAAAACCGAAGAAATGATGATGATGATATTGAGCCTGGGCGACACTCCACTTGGTATTAGGTTGTCAATCTATCAACTATCATACACTCATACTCATCAATCTCTCTCTAATTTCTACTCTCTAGTCCCCTCTAATTTCAGGTAAACCATGAACCTTTTGATGCTCAAGTGCTTTATGTCATTTATCTATCACTATCATATTTCAGATTTTAATATGTTATCTTCATGGTCATGAATTTCACAACTTATTTGATGATTGAGTTAGTATTAAATGATAATTGATATGTTTGTTATCTACTTATCTTTATTTTCTTATATTTTACACTAATAAATTGATCATGAGCATAAGCAATGGTTGCATTATATAAAATACTGGAGAATAAAGCGAACAGCGACACAGGCAGGACTCATAACTTAAGGTGACCGAGATTTTGATTTATTGTTGTTACTAATGGAAAAAAAATATTGTTTTCCAGCATTTTCTAATATTCTGGATTTTTTGAATATTTTTGCGAAATTTTTTGGATTAAAAAAAAAATTCACACCGCGACGACCGCGACGGACCGATATCCGCGACGATATCCGCGACGTATCGGTTTTTCGGCCCGGCCGATACCGCGACCGATACCGAGATTTTGAACCATGCCTAACAGTGACCAAGCTGCCCTGCCCTCGTGGCCGTTGTATCGCTTCACTTGTCTGAGCCAGGCTTCGTTCCTCGTCCAGATATACCGAGCAGCCCGCTTCCTCTCCTTCACAGCTGCACAGCAATCAGAGGCATCAGTACGGGAAAGGAAAAAGCATGTGGGAAATAAACAAAGAAAGGGAGATGGTATTTACTTGGAACGGTCCCGAAATGGCGAGGAACCCGGTAGGCTCTATCAGTGTCAGCTATACCGAACTCCCAGTTACCCGAGACGTACAGGAGATCGTCCTCGACATATTTACTTGAGTCCTCCAGGTAGCGAACGAAGCCCTCCCGACGTGGCTTGGCCTGGAGATAGTAGGCATCTCCAGACTTGCATATGTCGTAAACATCCTCGATATCGAAGACGCCGAGGTCGATGCCCAGGACCTCGTTCAGCTTGGCCGTGCCCATCACGATCTTGAAGATGTTGGGCAGCAACTGGCAGGGGCAAAGGCACCACTGACTGAGGCACCTCCTAAGAAGGGGATGAAGGGGGAAACGAGCCCCACCTTCTGTCATGGCCACTAGGGGAAAAGGCATCCAGCCTCCCGAGAAGTCGCCGAGGTTGATACCATTAGGATCAGCCCCCTTGACTTGGACATCGGCGGGGATCTTAAAGGTTGACCTAAAACCCTCAATCGCCGCCTCACCCTCTAACCAATGGTTATAGATACCCATTTCTATCCAAACCTAAAAGCAGAGAAAAAGCCCTAGACCCAAAAACCTACGGGAAAGGGTAGGGGAAGGAGGACTTACAAAGGCCAAACCAGGATGCAGACTAGCGAAGAACTCGATCTCGGCAGCGCTCCTCTTCTCAGGCAAAGTTCTCTCGCAAGCAGTTTCGTCTTCTCTGGTTCAGAATGACAATAGGGAAGAAGGGAACTACAATGACCCTATAAATAGGGGAAGGATCACCTCTTCAGAAGCCCTAGAGGCGCATGCCAGACGCTCTTTGGGGCTCCGCGCACATCATTTCAAACATTGAATGCGTCCCTGACAAAACGGCGCACGCACCCTCGAGGCGACTGGACAACTAATCAGAAGATGATACGTAGAGCCGTCGATATGTCTCCTACATCGGTTTGCGAGCATCATTTATTACCTCGGTCATTCAAGGCAACTATGGGTGAAGGCCAAGCGCCAACGGTCGAAACCAAGAGGAACTCTATCCCAGAAGGGTTCCCTATCATATAGCTCCCGACCTCACTTTGCTGGCGAGCTTCGTAAGGTTAGAAGCTAGGGGGCAATTGTGTGGGGATATTTCCCGAAGTACTGAGGTTATGCTAACTCCAGCGCTTATGCCCATTAATCGCACTCTGACCTCGGTAAGCACCGCTCGTGTGCCACCCGAACTCAAGACCGTCTCTGGTCTCGGGCACCCCGATCTCAATACAAAGCGTCCACTTTGGCTACTCAGTTCGGCACCAGGGCCAGACCCCTAGCCGAGACGGGCGGCAACGGCTGTACTTTTAGGAGTGTCCAACTGGAACTGACAGAGCCACCCTGGCCGCCTTTTACCCCTGACAACATGGCCCCCAACCAGGCTCGATGGGACTAAGCCCAAAAGTCAGCTATAGTAAGGTTCGATTAGACCAGCATTTAATGCATTGTGGGCTGATCGGACCCTCATTTAATACATTGTGGGCTGATCGGACCCTCATTTAATGAATGGTGGGCTGATATGATGATACCCCTAGGCGTGCCAGGGCGTCATCATGAGCCTCTCTATGCAACGTAGGCCTCCTCCTCTATAAAAGGAGGAGCGATCTTCATTACAGGTATGCACACCCAAAATCAGAGAGCTATTACTCTGTCTCTCTTTCCTTATCTCTATCCTATTGCTCAGACCACTTACTGACTTAGGCATCGGAGAGCCTTGTGCTGCCCACAACCAGGGTCCTTTGACATCCTCTTCTTATTCTTTTTCGGGTTCCCAGACCCTCCATTATCTTCCACAAAGAGCATCAGACTCAAGATAATCCTCATTACAAAATCCGTATTATTTAGGCACTTACAGTATGTATATTCAAGTTTTGGGCTGCATGCCGAGGTTGCTTGCTATTTTATCCAAGTACAGCATCATTCGTATGTGGTTGTGGTATTTACACCGAATTATAGTGCTACTCATGGCATGGCACCCATTTTAAAACCTGTGTACTTTCGTTGCAGCAAGTTTTATGTATGCTTATAAGCGATCCATCGAAATTCGCTAGCATGTGTTTGCATGATCTATTTTGAGCTGTCAAATATTGGGGATGTTTCCTTTATATCTCTAATTCTATTATGGATTTCTTTGAAGGGAACTATGATCCATGATTTCAGGTAATTAAATATATGTTCATACAACATTCTTCTTGATAACATATGTGTTCATGTTGAATTGTGTAGGAATATTGTATCAACAGTTAATCTAGACTGCAAGGTGGATCTGAAGGCTATAGCTCTGCACGCCCGTAATGCAGAGTATAATCCCAAGGTATGGAGCTTTTACTAGAACATAGCCTATAAGCATTTTAATTAAAATACTCTCACTTCACACTCTGATGATTAGCTGCATATATGCTCTGTTAGTAGCTTGCAGTCGCTAATTTGCTTTCCGGGTCCCTTCTTACAGCGTTTCACTGCTGTTATCATGAGGATAAGGGAACCCAAAACCACAGCACTGATATTTGCATCTGGAAAAATGGTATGTTAATATTTAGCCTCAGAAGTTTCTCATCCAGATCCACGGGTACTCTTTCTGTCAAATTTTTCTGAATATGTCAACTGTGTTGCTGATCCTTTCCACAATTACTCTACAAAGTTTTGCACGAAATTGCTATATTGAATTAATCATTCATCCAATAATGAAAAGCATATACATGATCTTTCCATTTTACTTTTGTTACTGTTGCCTGTGTCTTTCGTTTCTCGGACCACACAATCTGCTTATAGTCAATCACCAATAATAAAAATAGTAGATTTACTATAAATATTTTTTGATTTATTAAATTTGTACTCTTTAGAAGGCCTATGGAAACAAAAGGGGGGAAAATATTTCATGTGAGAGAATGCATTTTAAGGATAATTTTGAAGAAGAAAGTACTAACTACCAGACTCCAACATAACCACAAAAGCATTCAAATGTTAGCAGAGATTTTCCTGATATGGAAGCTGAGCATTTAATGTAAGCATAAGAGCATTCAGATGTTAAAGAAGATTTCTCTGAAAAGGTTTCTTAGTAGTGTCCCCCTCTCTGCACTTTGTTTGGATATTGCTTGGCAACATGAGGTCTACTTCACTAACTAGGCAAGGTGGTTTATATTAGAGTTTTATTATGTCACTAATATTTTATTTTAGAGAAATGATTAAGAAATAGCATCAGGACCATCCTAAACACCTGCTTGACCTTTATTTGATTCATCCCATTTGCAACACACAACACACCTTGTCCAGACAGTGGCCCATAGACCGCCCCATCCAATGCGATTTACAGCACTAGATTGATCATGTTTGAAGAACAAAATAATGTTTTTAAAGCATGATAAGTGATAGCTCCAGCGGTATAAAGCACTTCAGTTAGTGAAATTTGGGCCATTGCCTGTATAGGCTGGGGCATGTGATGTGATGCGAATGGTTGATCGGAATAATGGATGTTTCACAGTAAATGAGTTGTTGTAACGTGACTGATTGTAATGAGCTGCTGTGAACTGGTAAATGTGCTAGAAATGTTACTGCTTGGTTAGATAAAAAGAGTACAAAATTAACTTCATCCAAGAGCTTTGTTCTGTTTCCAATTAACGTTTTGAGTAGAAAGCCTTTGTTCATCTAGATAATGAAACTAAGTTTTCCTTAAAACAATCAAATCTGCTTCTACTAAATTTTACCATGCTCTTTGATGGATTTTGGGTTTCTAGTTTAAAAGCCATCTGTCTTGTATTCAGGTTTGTACAGGAGCAAAGACTGAGGCACAATCAAAGCTGGCAGCAAGAAAGGTATAGTCATTAAGAAATATCTCAATGACTGCTTTGGGATTTTTATCACATAAACATATGAATATCTGAATCCCAACTGAGCATGAAGCTTTGTTCAAAGAACTTGCTGCCTAACATGATGTCTTTGTCCAGTACGCACGTGTTGTTCAGAAGCTTGGGTTTCCTGCTAAATTTAAGGTAAATAGTTTTTTTTTTCTTTTTTTAAATAAGAAAAATACAGGGTTCGGCGTTCTCCAATACCCCCTGTTTATAAGCTCTAATAAAGACTTTATGTGCAAACTGAATTGGCTTATGCTACTGTTGCACCAGTCCACAAAACCATATTTCTCAATTCTCTTTTTGGGTAATTTCTGTTCTCTGTGAACTACAGGACTTCAAGATTCAGAATATAGTTGGCTCTTGTGATGTCAAATTTCCAATAAGACTTGAAGTCCTTGGATGTACTCATTCAGCTTTCACATCTGTAAGTCAAAATTTTATTTCAAGTTGCTTTTTGTGCTAAAGATGAATTATCTTGCTAATGTTAGCCTTATGTTCAGAGAAAATTTCTCTTATTCATTCTTGGCTTTCTTAAAGCTTCTAGTTTAGTTTCAATGCATGCACTTGCATATTGATTGCTGATAACAGTATGCAAACTGTTTGCATCACTTGCAATTTGGAAATGGAGGAAACTTCTGTTATTGGTTTATAATTGTTTGATCATAATTAAATGTGGCCTGCATATTATTGCTTATAACAGTATGATCCAGAAATATTTCCTGGATTGATCTATCGGATGAAGCAACCGAAGATTGTGCTGCTCATTTTTCAGTCTGGAAAGATCGTTCTTACAGGGGCTAAGGTGATTGACATTTATTCTAGGTGCACCTTACTCTGTTATCGCCTCCCACTTCTTGTGTACCTCTAAAACTGGCTCCCTTGTTTTTTGATGCTGCAGGTGAGAGATGAGACTTACACTGCCTTTGAGAACATTTATCCAGTCCTTACAGAGTTCAGGAGAAATTAACAATTGTATGAACCTTTAATTGCCATTTTTTTTATGCATATTGTCTCCACTTAGATCCTTCCAATGTCATGTCTAGTAGCATTCTTAGTGCTTGGCATCACTGTTTCAAAACTCAGTGAAGTTCACACAATATTCTTTAACTCAATTTGATTCAATTGTTAAGTCAAATTTGGATTCACAAAATACATTTTTTCTTGAAGAGCCGCCATTCAAAGAGACAAGTAAATTTTGGATGTGCCAGATCTCCAGCCACTTTTGCTTTGAATCTTTCAGATTTGGAGAAGTGGACTCAAGACCTAATCAAACTGTTAGGAATCTAGATAGATTAGGTTGATTAGTTTCCTTATCTTGTCATTTAATATCGTACTGTATATATACTTAATTTTTAATTCAACAATTTTAAGAAAAACCTCTAATACTTTACATGGTATCAGAGCCCCCTGTACAATTTTAACAGATAATAAAGTTCAGAGTTGATCGGCCAATCATCTCAATTCTCAACCCCATGATCATATTTTGATGAAGCTCAAGTAGGGGCTGCCTAACCATGGGCTTTTTAGAGCATGAGCCAGATCCAACTGGAGGCCCATTTGTCCCATCATGTACCAAAGAAGGCTCATGCACTACAAGTTGATAAAGAGGATATATCAATAGGGATTTACCTTGTATTTACTCTGTAAATCAGTAGATATTTGCTGTAGATATTTACCATGAGTGTTCTCTTGGTAAATCATTAAAGAGTTACTTCCTATTAGGAATGGCAATAGGTCGGGTTTAAATGGGATAGTGAGTTGGCGGGTTTGCGCTTTTTTATGTGCCTGACCCGATACTCAGTAGGGTTTGGGTTTGGTGTGGCTGACCCCTACTCAGTAAGTCATTTCATCCAATACTAGTAACGCAGGTGGTAGTAGGCAATGGAAACTATTACAACATTTATTTTATTTTAAAATAAAATGATTTTAAAATCATCTACTTGAAACTTAACCCAACCTGTATCAGTCACGGGGCAAGTTTAGCATCACAAACCATAATATGGGTACAGGGTTAGGCTCCTTACCAAATACTTCTCGTTGCCATCTCTAATTTCTGATTTCTATAAAGACTGATCCTATTTTAGAATCCTATATTAGTATATGAGTAAAGTCTTTTCATGACTGATAGACATAGTAGTTGTTTAAAGATGCATTGACATATCACCAATGCACGGAAGATTGATGTCTCATGTTGTCTGATTATCTGATAATTCTAATGCTTGCTTATAAAAAAAGGGTTGGGTTTGAAACTGGTGAGAGAGAGTTATCATTAATTAACCAAAACACAGATATGGGATTTGTTAAAAAACTGAACTAAAGATAAGGATGAATTTATTTTAAAATAGATGTGGTTGTTGGGACCATGAATCTCACTTAAAGCATGTTATTTTCTTGATTGGTGGAGAAGAGCAATGAGCTGTTGGGGTTGGATTTTCTGGAAGGAAATTCTATTGATGATGCCGATTGCTGGGATATGCTTTGGGATGTAAATGAGTTCCCGATTCTCCGATTGCCCCGGAAATTCCGACTCGTGAAAAACCAGATCTGGATCCTTATTTACGCCCCGATAAGTAAATTGGTTCGGGTCCGGTTCCACCTTGGTTCGGACCCAACATATTACCTCAATTTTTAAAAATCTCTCATAAAAACCATATTTTTTTAATATCATTCTCTATCTAGACCTGGACCCGGATCTAGGCCCGTCCCATATATGGTTCTGGTTCCGGTTCTAGAGCCAAGAAACCGGTTCTGGGTCCGGATCCGGTTCCACCTTCTCCTTAATGGTTCTGGTTCCGGGTCCACCATGGATCCGGACCGAACCAACCTATTTACAACCCTAGATATGCTTCTTTCATTTAACATGTACATAAATTTTAAAATAATCTCTTGCTGTTTGAGTTCATCTCAGATTTTATCTCCTGCCTTGGAGGTCTAAAGAAGGCTGAATTTTAGTTTCAGGGATAAGGCCAAATAAATTTTTAAAAAATGGAAATGATTAAAAAAAAAAAAAAAGAGAGAACTGTTGTTTTCAGTGAACTCCCTAGGAGAGTTTTTAATCATATGAAATTGTTCAGGATGAAGGATTAATATTGTTTATCATCATATTTAAGGCTTAAATGCGTCATATATAATTCTTTTTTTTTTTTAAACTGTAATTTGCACCCGAGCCAACCCAACTCATGTTCTGCTTAGGTGCAATGTTCAATCTGAGTTTAGGTCTTGTTGAGTCAGTTAGGTTAAGCTTGGCTGGGTCTGTCGTGTTGGTGAGGTTGAGGGGCCACCTTGAGCTTGAGCAGTCCTAACATGAGCTTACTCTAGCTCGTTTTCAGCGCAAGCTGCAGTTTCACAATGAGATTTTGTTGATCTTTATCGCAAAACCTCTTTTATCATTTTTTGACGGATACCCTTCTTTTAATGAGACCACTTCTTGATTAGCCAAAATAAAAAAGGTAAAATTAGCGAAAGGTTCCTCTAAGTCCATGGTTCCAGCCTCTAATCTAAGGAAAAACTTTTTAAGGTCTCTGGTCCACTCAGCTAGACTTTTTCCAGCCTTAGGTCCCTGTGCACACATGTTTTCATTTTTCAGGACTAAAATACCCCTGTAATTGTTTGCCGTCGGACGCAAGGAATAAAGTAGAAGAATAGCGAGAGAGGGGACCAGTCACCAGTCCAGCCAAGCGCTGCCGACGTCACGACACGTAATGCCTGTGCAGGCCCACATGTAGCAAGGGCAAACCCGGGACCACCAGCTATCGGCAAAACACAGTCCATCATTTAGATTATTCCAATATCTGAGTTTACCGATCACTAGATCCATCGCCTCACGAATTTATGGCGAGTGGAAGACTAATAGCAGAATGGTTTGTGACACACATCGAAGATTCAGATTAAAATAGCTTATCTTTTTTTTACTGACCGTAGCAAACCTCGATTATTGGGCTTAATGTCGACTCTTTCTGTCTTTTACCGGTGAGATTGAGATCCATCCTCATCCTCCCTCTTCTCATTTCTTATTGCTTACTTCTTCTTGTGCTCTTGATCTATTCAAGTTGCAGAGAGAAAAAGAAAAGGAAGACGAATGAGAGAACATGGCGCTACAGGTAGTAGAAGACAAATTTATCTCAGAACTCATATAAATAGCAAAAAACAGTCAGATAGATTTGACGAAAATTCGGATAAATTTGTTCGGAACTCAGATAAATTTGACGAAAATTCAGATAAATTTGTCAGAACTCAGATAAATTTGACGAAAATTCAGATAAATTTCACAAAAACTCAGATAAATTTGTCAAAAACGAAGATAAATTTATCAAAAACTCAGATAAATTTGTAAAAATCAACCTCCGGCGATGGAAATAGTTAACGTCCGGTAATGAACGGTGACAAACAGCGACAGGAGCGGCTGCAAATCAAAACGCCAATGAATCCCACCTCCATCACCACCACAAATTAACAAAAACCAATGAAGAAAAAGGTGAATTAATTTGAAAAAAACTCCAGTTTTCATCAACCCCACAAAACCAGAAGAAGAAAAACAAAAAAAGGAAGACAAAGGAGAAGTTGCATAGAGAGATGGGTGGTAACGGAAAAACCAGGTGGAAGATCTCTTTTCATATTCTACCCACTAAAAACTAGGTCCTCAGATAATTTTTATACGAGGACTAGGCTATAGGCTGGGCTTTCGTAGCTGGTTAGGTTAGAACCAACCCGCACCAAACCCAACCTCCTTCTTCTTCGTCCTGTTCTGTTCCAACTTCAACAGTCAACGGAACCCATCGCCTCTGACTCTAAAACCCTCCCCTACCCCCATGCCATGCCTCCGACGCTCTCCTCCTCCTCCTTCCGCCAGAAAATGACCTCCTCCACCGATATCCTGTCGGCGGTAGTAGACTCGATCACCCACTCCCTGTCGGAGTGTAACTCATGGTCACTCATCTTACAAACGCTTCACATGTAGATAAATTTACTTGCACGTGGTTTACAAAGATCCAAATGTCACCCGCTCCCTGTCACATCTCTCCAGGAGCGCATGATAGCAATAGGCACGTGGCTCGCGCTCCTCAACTCTGCTTCGTTTCAAACCCGAATCTTTGCAAAAGGTGACAATTTAGAGAGGGGTAAATTGGTCTTTTCAGGTACCCATAAGTGTGATAGGGACCTTTGACTGCATGACTTTTTTTTTGTGGAATGTTAGCAACAAAGTTATGTTATTAGGGACCTCCGGCCAAAAGCCCTAATAAAAAATGAGCGACACAGGTATCCCTGAGGTCTTTGACCCAACAGAACTAAACCCCCAACCCCAAGTGGTGCCCGCTAAACCCATACATTCGCACACCGAGCAATTCTTGGGCGGTTTCAACCACAAGAGGTGGAAATCAAACCCTCCCAACAACTCCCAGGTGAGTAAACAAAGACAACTTGGGACTACGGGAAAGTAAAAAAAAAAAAAAAAAATCATTTCATTATGGCTTTGTTTATTTGGATGCAATTGAACTTGATAGGATTTCAAGGCAAAACGCATTTCAACAAGGGATTATTTAAGAGGTGAGGACTGAACATTAGACGATGAAAACTGGACCGACTTTCCTACAATTTGATTTATCAGGGTGGTGGCTGGCTTATCAATTTTCATTAAAAAGAGAGATTTGATGGCCAATTATGGATCTTCACCTTTATTTCTCTGATTTTAACCACTTCGAAAAATATATGTCCTAGAATTCTTAGGAATACCTATGAATTCAATTCCTATAAACAAACGAGACCTTGGACGGATCGGGTAATCAAATGAACATCAAATCCTTAGAATCTATTTGCATAGTTCCTTCTCCTTTTCTTTTGAGAGAGATTTTCATAGGATGGTAAGCGAGAATCTGACGGTCCCATGTAGATTCCTCTCTCAGGATTCAGCAGTATTCTGCCACAAGATCTCTAGAAAACATTATGCAGTGAAAAAAATATATATATACACAGATTGCTGAGAAAATTCTAAATTGACTTTGTTTCTCTGATTCCATGATTTGAACATCTCATACCTTGAGATGCCAAGAAAATGAAATGTACAATTGATTTGAGATTCATATGCATGGATCTGTGTCCACAATCAATGTGTCCACCTCCAAAATGCATATACAATTACAATCGTCATCAACATACCAGCATAAGCAATCCACTTGTCAATGCGATGGCGCTTCTCAATGAGCTTTAACACCGAGTTTGAGAGCCCCACTGTGTTGAGGATGTCCAGTGCTTTTCGTTGTGCCCCCTAAAAACCAGAAAACAACTCTCAGATAAAGCTCATCTACAAAGTAAAACTTTGTGGCAACTCATCCACAGAGCATGTGACATGGATGCATGCCAAAGCAGACCGCTCAAATTGTGTCAAAAATCACGCTGACTGGACAAACCTAACCGTCATATTCCAGATGGTAGACTGATGACAGTCAAATTTTCAACCATCCATTTGATGGTCAACTACATGGTTTGGATTGTGAGATTAGTGTTACTTCTAGGCTGTAGTCATTCCATCACATAAACAATCATTTATAGGATTACCTAGATACTGCAGCAAGTATGCCACATATACATTGGATTAATTTACACAGTTTTAAAGAAAGATGGGACATAATCCAGGTCAACAAGAATTCTTGATATTCTTGAAGAATCAAGATACAATGGCACTTCTCAATGAGCTTTTCTTTATTTCTTTTTCTTGAAAGGTTAGTCCTGTAGGATCTTATGAAAATATAATGGGAACCCTATTTAGCAGGACCTTGTGATTATCATACTTCTAAATCAAATAGTAGGTGGTTTACCTTTAGGCGATCCCTTTGTTCTGAATATTTGGAGAGAATGGCCACCCCTGTATTGTAGGCATCATCAAGCACTAAAGATGAATTGCGGGCTGACTGCATAGCCTGTGCTTCCTCATCGAAAATTCTCAGAACATGAGCAGACTCCCCATTCTGCAGCATATAGTATCACAATTCATTAGTCGAACTCAAGAAAGAACTTTTACCAGTTATATTATCGAAGTAGTGACAAAATCAAAATCGAATACTATAATCTTTGCTTTAGTCACCAAATAGAAATATCAATGCAACTTGGGACCTGGTCAAAGTCAATCTGAGACTGAAGCAAAATAATCCGATCATTTTTTTTCCTCAATATTTTATTCGCATTGTACAAATGTGTGCAAGCTCATTTACAAAAAAAAAAAAAAGAAAGAAAAAGAAAATGTGTGCAAGCTTTGTTTCATCATACATCTTTTAAGTATTTGGGTTCTAAACAAAATGTTTATTTTATATTTCTTATAAAAAGTTTCCACTCTTTCCAGGTAATCCTATATTGAGAATTATTATCACCAGTAACATGTTGTGTTGGTGTTGCACAAATCCATCCTGTGGGCATTACTTTTCATCTAGGCAAACCATTGAATTAATTCACTCCCTTCTGCAATAAGTGATGGGCCTGTTTAAATTAGTTCAAATAGTATGATTAGCTCATAGTGGGTGACCGGTCCATAACCATGATAAGAGTGCTGATTTGGGGGCACGTGTTAATCTAGGAGTATCCCGTGTGGTGTCTTTATGAAAGATGGGCCACAGTATGGATTTGGCAACACTATAACTTCTGATTCTAGTTGCAGCAATTCAATAAACAAGCATGCTAGTGTAATGCCGGATTTCCAATAATACTACATCGGCAGTTGAATATGGGACAAACCACCATATAAAAGAGAATCTGATGGATTAAGTAGTCATAAAAGACAAAGGATCATTGGACGGTTCTACCTGACCAATCAAAGATCGCAAGTTATTCGTTGTTTATATATTATTTGGTCCAGTTTGTGACCTTTGATTGGACTGCTAGTAGTTTCCAATGAAGCCGACTTTTCTGCTAGTATTTTCCAATGATGGTGACCTATGATACCCGAATACTTGTACAAGCCCAATGTATCCATATTGGACCGATATGACACTTGTATTGGTACCTGATACTGCACGACACTTCTAAGGAACAAGTTTAACATATGCTACTTATAAAGTCTTTTATTTCATATAGTTCTTTTTATATTTTTACTTCTCACCATAAAAAATGTTAGAAAAGGATTAAAACAACGATAATTTCATTAATTCAAAAGTGATCTAAAGAAAAAATCAGGACACCCTTACTGTATCCGTATCCTAGATTTTCAAAAGTGAAGAGTCGTATCCCCGATCCCCGTATCAGTGTCCGTATCCATATCCGTATTTGGGCATCATAGATGATGACTTTCATATATAGCTAACTTAGCAAATGCCCTTTTATATGGTGGGGGCATAGGATGAGGGTCCCTCCCTGAGAAAGCCCTTTCATCAACATTATCCTATCAAGCTTGGGTTCCACTCTCTGTTGGTAATGCACGTTTTTGGCAGTTTGCTACAGGGAATGCATTAGTAGAATTCTTTAATAACTCATGGTAACATGACTTGAACCCGCAACTTCAAGGTTGCAAAAGTGAGCACCTTCTGTGCCACAAGCACTTGTCAACTCTGTCCAAATATCACTTTGATAATAGTGATATTCACCACGGTGAGTTACCTGAGCCATCTGATCCGGTTCAATCAGAAGCATCTCTCATCACAAGCATGAAATGTATGCTTACTTATTTGTCCATAATAGGCCAAATGAGATATGTAATTGCAGGAATAATTGTTCGATCCAATAATTTGCCTACATGAAAGTGGACCACAGTACGAATTTGCTAAAAATACCAGACATTGGAGTGCTAGCGTCAGTAACTAATAAACATTTAAAAGAGAGACCATCAACTAAAAACATACAGCTCTTTCAAGTAACTCTGCCCTCTCTTTAGCTTCCTGCGTCCTTTTCTGGTTCCGTAGCAAATGTTTATCCAGGCTTTGTTTCAAGGAGTCAACCTCTTCCTCCACCTGTTCCACTTTTCTGTGCAAGAAAATAAGATATTTTTTGAATAAAATGGTGCACTTCAAAGCTGATGGTAGCAATAGATACTAACAGAGGAAAAAAAACAAATAAATAAAGATTAAAAGCAACTCTCAAAGTTTAGGCAAAGGCCAAACAGATGATAAACCTGTAAGGCTACCTTTGGGTATAAGGAAATCCATGGAAATATACCCACTGCAGTTATAAAAATAAGGTACAATCTCAACAATAAGTGCACGGGTGGAATTAAAGTAAGTTTTACCCAATTTCCCTTCTATTTTGTTTCCCTCGGAGTAAAGAAGTAAAAACATGGAAATATCCTATATGGAAATAGAAAAGTTCAGGCACGTCTACTTTTCTGTGCTCTAAGAATGCAGTAGCAGTTATAAGGTGCAATTTCAACAATAAGTGCATCGGTGGAATTAAAAGTAAAATTTACCCAATTTCCCTTCTATTTAGTTTCCCTCGGAGTAAAGAAGTAGAAACATGGAAATATCCTATATATAGAAATAGAAACGTTCAGGCACATCTATTTTTCTGTGTTCTGAGAATGCAGTACATAAATACAGGCACCAAATGCAGCCTAAACCTCGAACAAATCCATCCACGACAGACATGAGATGACCTTAATCCATCCAAACTGGCCAAAAGAGAAAAGGAGAATGCCATGAAACAGTGATCATTCTTTTTTAATTTTTATAAACAGTAAGAATTTGAATTAGGCCAAATAATTAGTGAATCATCACGGCAAAACATGTGAGGTAAGAAAACACAAAGCCACACATAATCCAATTTACTACTGTGTGATACATATAATATACTATGAATCATCAGGCAGTGATGAGTCATCAAATGTATGATCCTCACCCAAGGATATGCTACAAATCGTCGATCCTTAGGTAAGTACAAGTGGGAACAATAAATTGGCTATCAAAAACTGATAATATGGTCCCCCAGTGTGGATACTAGATAGTCCGCCCAAGACGAGGTGGGACAATCCCAGCAGCGGTCCATTCAATGTATGGAAGCCAATTCTTTTTTTTTCTACGCCAAATTGTACATGGGAGCCAAATGTGGGAAACCACAAAAAAATAAAAAATAAATAAATAAATAAATAAATTTGTTACGATGGGACCCCCATTTACAAAGAACAACCTCGAAGCCTAAGTACAACCACAAAATCTTGTCAAAATATCTAGATAGAACATAAAACAAACGCATGAAATAGAAAGTTTTCCAGCAATGGGTATTATAATAGATTAGTTTCAGCATTTTGATATATTCAAACAGCAAATTTACCAACAGATTATAAATTTATCATGAATATCATTGAACCCCTAATCATCAACAGTATCAGCATAAGGCATAGTTTAGGACCCCATCTTGGCCAAGTGAAGAACTATAATACTGATTCGAAAATCGGCCACACTAGTTTGATTCCATTCTTTCACTGAAAAGTGAAAACTAAAAAATAAGAGTCAGTATCTGCCTGCATCAGCCATATGAATCTGAGCTACAAACCAGCAAAATTGGCGACGAATCGGGTATTTCATCAACAACATCTATCGCTTTTTCTTTTAAAATTGATACATATCGCACATCGCACATCATTTAATTGAGCAATCCATCCCAAAACACTATTTGGAAACTAAGATCATTGAATTGAAGCAAAGCTGTAGGTGCAGAAAATTATGACCCACAATAAGAGGGTGCCTTATAGGACTTATCCGAGAAGATGATGGTGTCTGGAATGTCTGGATGCCGCCCGAAAGCCTGAAAGAGAGTAGCAAACGGTCAGAGGACCCTGGCCTGAGCGGCGCAAGGCTCTCCGATGCCAAAGTCAGTGTGGGAACTGGAACAATGGAAGGAGAGGGAGAAGAAAGACAGAGTAAGGGCTCTGTGAATGGGATTATGCGTACCTTGCATGGTGTTTGAAGGTCTATTTATAGAGGTTTGGATCGTATCTCTCAGAGAATATCTTGGTGTGGGTCCCATGATCTGACTGGGAAGTCATGATCAGCCCACAAAGTAATAAATGCAGTCTAATCCGGCCCACTCAGCATTTAATGCCAGTCGGGTCAGCCCACATTGCATTAAATGCGTGTCTTGTTGGGCCAGATTGTGTTGGGCGCCTTTGGCGGTAGGAGTACCAGCGGATCTGCCCTCGGGCCTTGCCCTGATGTGGCCTCAGCCGCTGGATGCTGCCATGTGGCGATCTGGTGAAGATAGTGGGCGGCTGGATGTCGCGTCTGTCCCACTAGCTCGTGACCCTATCCCTCCACGTGTCTGATGACGTGGGGGATGAGGGGCCCAAGCGAAGGTTCTTTCTTGCTTCGGCTACTGTTCTGGCTTCTTCAGCCGAGGTGGCTTTAGCCGAGGTAGGGCTCTCTGCGGAGATGGTATCCGGGGTGGCCCTGCCGAGGTGGACTCTTTGCCGAGATGATGCCCGAGGTGGTCCAGTTCGGCGACTGTGGCCTGGAAATGCTTGATGTCGGCCAAGGCCTCTGCCCTGGTAGCCGGGATGAGATCGGTGCCACGTGGATGGCACGCGGATGGCACGTGAGAATGCTTAGCCCCATCTGATGGCTGTGATTAGCTTAATCCTGTAGCTCTGGAAATTTCCCCACACACCATCCTTATCCTTTCATAGGTTGTCATGCTTCCATGTGAGCCCCTCTTGAAAGATAACACTTCCTTAGCTTGCCAAGTACCTACTAGTATAATCTGAGCACACCAAACACACATAATGCTCTTTGTCTGACTTGCCACACAATTGCCCCCTAGCTTTTGACCTCTGAAGTGTGCTAGCCTTTAGGGGTTGAAAGCTAGAAGAATCCGTCCGGGGATGTGGCGATCGTCGTCTGGTGTTGCTTCAACTGCTCTGAAGCGATACATGCTCTGTCTTGCCTGTACTGGGAAGCGAGTCGACGGCTACACGCGTCGCCTCTTCACTGATAGCGGTGTCTGCCGGGATCCCCGTGAACGATCCTGTTGCGAGCCGAGCTGCATCCGATTCCGAGTCGTCTACTTCAAGTTCGGAACCGTCGAACCTAGCGGCCAAGTTTAGGCGGGGGTCTTCTCAGTCTGCGACGCCATCTTCTGCCAGCACCCGCGCTGCTTCGAGCTCGGGAGGTGCTGGCGCTACTTCAGCTTCTGCTCCTGCTCCAGCTTCTGCTCCTGCTCCAGCTTCTGCTCCTGCTCCGAGTGCGGGAGTGCGGCGACGCTTCGCCGGAGCGCCCAAGGGAGGGGTCCCCGCCTAGAAAGAAGTCCAAGGCTGGGGAGAAGGACTCGGGGGCTGAACAGCCTCCGAAGAATAAGGCCCCTGCGCGGGCCCCCGGAGCCAAGACTCCTATTGAGAAGAGCGCGCAGGTCAGCAAGCCGACCGGTGGAGCGGCCCGCGAGCTGACGATCTCGGTGGGGCAAGGGTCTGGATCGGCCTCCGGACCCCGGAGTGCCCCACCGCCATGGAGGCCGAGGATGAGGACTCAGCCCGGTGAGCCTCTGAAAGTCGAGGACCGGCTGTTGGGGAATGCCGAGGTGATCGGAGCTCTCGCCAAGGTCTGTGCTCTGCCAAGAGACATGGAGACGCACGAGATGGTCTCGGCGATCCAGGCTAATCTTCTGGTAAGTGTTTGCGACGCTTTTCTTCATTCTTCAAGTGTCTTGCTCGAACCTGACCCTCTGTTTCCACTTGCAGAACGTGCAGAGGCTCCTGACCGTGGTACGAAGGAGCGATAAGAACGCGACGCGGGTCACTCAGCTGGAGTCTGAGAGGGACAAGCTGAAGAGGGAGTTGGAAGAGTCGCGGAAATGAATAGAGGGGATGAAGAAGGCCAGCGCTGAAGAGGCTGCTCGGCTGGCATCGGCTCTGGCTGATGTCGCCGAACTTACGTCGAAGAAGGCGATGTCTGGGCCAGGAACAATAAGACCGCCGAACTGGAGTCTGAGCTGGCCAGATTGAAGGCTGAATCTACTGCTGAGGGGACGAGGCTGTGTGGGGATGTGCTGGCTGGGCGCGCCGAGACGACAAGGTTGAAGACGGCAAACGCCGAGCTGGAGAAGGAAAAGGCCTCTCTTCAGGCCAAGGCTCGGTCCGCCTTCCAGGATGGGGTGGATCGAGCCACTGAGCCGTACGAGAGGCAGTTGGAGGAGATCACCGCCATCCTGTTCGAGGAAGGATGCCGGGCCGCACTGAGAGGTGCGGGGCTCCTGAGCCGAGCTCCGCTTTTGCAGCCGAAAGTGCCCCAGTTGGAGCTCCTGCAGTGGTTCCTGCTCCGGAAAATGCTCCAGCTGGCCCGGTTTTGAGCGGTGCCCCGGTTGCCAGCGATGCTTCTGCCGTGCCTCGGGGTGAGGCCTCTTCTGCCCCCGGAGCAAATGAGGCTCTGGTCGAAGAATCTCCTGCCAGCGACGCTCACAGCAAGGTCGCGGTTTCGGCCGAATCCATTGGTCCAGCAGATACGGTGATCGACCTAGTGGAGTCGCCGAAGCCACAGTAGCCGGGCTGCTCTTTATTTGTCTTTTTTCCTTGCACTGTTCTGGAACACTTGTGTTTTTGTGCTGCTTTTCTGTTTGAGTGATGGCACAGCTCTTTTCTTTTTTGAAGACTGACTTTGGCCGGAATGGCTGGCTTTGGCCGAAATGGCTGGCCTTGCGCCGAGGTGGATCCATACCTTGGCCGAATTGCCTTGCGCCGGGTAGATCCATCGTTCCACTGGACTCGGCTAGGCGAGAGTGCGGCTATGGCCTTCTGAGGGTGTATGAACCCGGACTTCAGGAAACGGCTGAGTGTAGGGACTCCAGACCATTCCCAGGGCGGTAGACCCTTGTAGAGTGGGATGAAGCCCTGATTTTAGGAATTCGGCCGAGTGTCCGAACTCGAGGCCTTTTCCAGGGCTGTTAACTCTTGTAGATGGGTGAAGACCCTGAGTTTAGGAATTGGCCGAGTGTCCGAACTCGAAGCCTTTTCCAGGGCTGTTAACCCTTGTGTGTTCCAAACACGGGGACTTTAGGAAAGGCTGAGTGTAAGAACTCCATGCCATTCCCAGGGCGTAGAGCCATGATTGCGTCCAAGACACGGGGCTTTAGGAAAGGCTGAGTGTAAGAACTCCAGGCCATTTCCAGAGCGTAGAGCCATGATTGTGTCCAAGACACGGGGCTTTAGGAAAGGCTGAGTGTAAGAACTCCAGGCCATTTCCAGGGCGTAGAGCCATGATTGTGTCCAAGACACGGGGCTTTAGGAAAGGCTGAGTGTAAGAACTCCAGGCCATTTCCAGGGCGTAGAGCCATGATTGTGTCCAAGACACGGGGCTTTAGGAAAGGCTGAGTGTAAGAACTCCAGGCCATTTCCAGGGCGTAGAGCCATGATTGTGTCCAAGACACGGGGCTTTAGGAAAGGCTGAGTGTAAGAACTCCAGGCCATTTCCAGGGCGTAGAGCCTTGATTGTGTCCAAGACACGGGGCTTTAGGAAAGGCTGAGTGTAAGAACTCCAGGCCATTTCCAGGGCGTAGAGCCTACGCTGCCGGAGTCGTCCAGAGAGGTGACAGATTGCCCTTGGCCGAAATGGCTGGCTTTGGCCGAGGTGAGCTGCTTGTGCCGAAGTGGAGTCGTCATTCCGGCTGTGGAAGCGTGAGCTCGGCAATGATCCTTGAGGGGTGTAAAAACCCAGGCTTTAGGAATCCGGCCGAGTGCCCGAACTCGAGGCCTTCTCCAGGGTCCAGGACCCGGAGCTTTAGGAAACGACCGAGTCTGGACTCGAGGCCTTTTCCAGGGCGGTAGACCCTTGTAGCCGAAGTCGATCAAAGAGAGATGACAGATTGATGACGGGGCGAAAACTATTTCCATTGATTCAGAGATTCATTACATCTTTTAGAAATTGAATTTCTTGGGATACAGATGGATACAGAGGACGCCAGATGGATCACGTAATGATCTTCTCCGAATCCTCACTGTCTGGAACCTGGGCTGCGCTCTGGTGAACTCGGCCCTCGCTGCCGCCAGCATCTCCTGCCTCAACGAACTCTGGAATGTGGCCCTCTTCGGCCAGCTTCTCCAGATACCACTGCAGAGAGTTGCAGTCTTCGGTCCTGTGCCCGTTGCCCCTATGGAAGGAGCAGTAGAGCTTGCTTCGGGTGCCTGAGGTGGGCTCATTCAGCATGGGCGGAGGGTACTTGAAGAACGGCTTGGACCTGATCTTGGTCAGGATGCGGTAGGTCGGCTCCTTGAAGACGACGTTGACGCTCTGACTGGCGCTGGAGGGAGGTCTGGGCTTCCAGGTGCCCCCAGACCTGGACGACGAAGGCTTCGCCGAACTGGAGACCCAGGCCTGCTCGGGCTCCTGCTTCTGGGAGGGCCTCCCGCCTCCCTGCCGAGGCTGGCTACTCTTCTGCTCGGGCTCCGGATGCCCGTCCTGATCCCGGGCTCGGATCTCATCTTCCTCCCGGGCGATGAAGCGCTTCACCCGGGACATCAACTCTGGCATGGACTCTGGGGTGTCCCCGGCCAAGTCCTTTCGCAAGTCGATGCCGGGGATCAGGGCATGCTGGAAGGCGTAGATGGCTATCCCTTCCCTCGCGCCCTCGATCTGGCTGTAGACCGCCCAGAATCGGTGGGTGAACTTGGCGAGAGTTTCGCCCTGCTTCATTCTGAGGGCGATGAGGTCCCCTTCCTTCTTGGGGACGACGGTGTAGGCCTGGAACTTCTTCAGGAAGGAGAGTTGGAGCTCCTTCCAACTGGAAACCGATTGCTCCGGGAGGGAGCAGAACCACTTCAGGGGGAGGTCGCCCAAACTGGAGGAGAAGATTTTGCAGTTTAGGTGACCCTCGTTTCCCCAGATGGACATCTTCTGGGAGAAGTGTCGGAGGTGCGCAGACGGGTCGGACAGTCCGTCATAGGGAACGAACCGCGGGACGGAGAACTTCCTGGGCAAGGGGGTGTGCTCGATCTCTTTTGTGAAGGGAGAGCCCCCGAGATCAGTGTGACCACAGAGCTGCTTCTGGTCCCGCATCTCCAAGTTGTGCTGTAAAGCCAATCTGACGCGTTTGTCAAATCGCTCTTGCTCGTCGTCCTTCTCTGGAGTCTGAGCTCGGGTCTTCCGCTTGGGACGGCTCGGGCTACGACGGCTATGGGTTCGGCCATCGCGGCTGCGGTGACTTCGGCTGTTGCTCGAGCCTTCGTCACGGATCTGGCTCCGTTTCTGGTCCAGATGAGGTCTGAGGTCCTCACGAGGAGGCTGGGCTGCCTTGCTGGGGGCGCCCTTCTTTTTCCCTTGAGGCTCAGAGACTTCCCTCAAGGAGGCAGTTTGCACTGCCCTCAACTGCTGCTGGAGCTCGCGAATCAGCTGCCCTTGCTTCTGGAGTTGCTTCTGGAGGAGAGCAGCTTCGGGAACCTCTCCAGTAGCAGGGGGTTGAACGTGGCGCGTCTCTCCTACGGCCACGGCTTTGTCCTTCCGGGGACGCTCATCCTGACGCTCATTGCGTCCGGATGGCGCGACTTCTTCTGGCGAGATCGAGGCCTCGAGTCCCTCTTGGAGTGGGAACTCGATAAAGAGTTGAGAGCCTATGCGGCCCTCGCCTGCAGTCGTGCCATGCACCGTACGGGAGCGTCCTTGGGGAGGGACGTCCGTTGGCGGTGGTGGCAGCTCGAGCGCTGCTCTTGAGGATTCTACACCCTTCTTAGCTTTCGGAGGCATGGCTTCTGAGAAGATGAGGTTAAGAAAGATTGTTTGGAAAGATTTGGAGAAGGTTGGGAAGGCTGGGATATTGCTTTCCCACAGACGGCGCCAATTGTAGGTGCAGAAAATTATGACCCACAATAAGAGGGTGCCTTATAGGACTTATCCGAGAAGATGATGGTGTCTGGAATGTCTGGATGCCGCCCGAAAGCCTGAAAGAGAGTAGCAAACGGTCAGAGGACCCTGGCCTGAGCGGCGCAAGGCTCTCCGATGCCAAAGTCAGTGTGGGAACTGGAACAATGGAAGGAGAGGGAGAAGAAAGACAGAGTAAGGGCTCTGTGAATGGGATTATGCGTACCTTGCATGGTGTTTGAAGGTCTATTTATAGAGGTTTGGATCGTATCTCTCAGAGAATATCTTGGTGTGGGTCCCATGATCTGACTGGGAAGTCATGATCAGCCCACAAAGTAATAAATGCAGTCTAATCCGGCCCACTCAGCATTTAATGCCAGTCGGGTCAGCCCACATTGCATTAAATGCGTGTCTTGTTGGGCCAGATTGTGTTGGGCGCCTTTGGCGGTAGGAGTACCAGCGGATCTGCCCTCGGGCCTTGCCCTGATGTGGCCTCAGCCGCTGGATGCTGCCATGTGGCGATCTGGTGAAGATAGTGGGCGGCTGGATGTCGCGTCTGTCCCACTAGCTCGTGACCCTATCCCTCCACGTGTCTGATGATGTGGGGGATGAGGGGCCCAAGCGAAGGTTCTTTCTTGCTTCGGCTACTGTTCTGGCTTCTTCAGCCGAGGTGGCTTTAGCCGAGGTAGGGCTCTCTGCGGAGATGGTATCCGGGGTGGCCCTGCCGAGGTGGACTCTTTGCCGAGATGATGCCCGAGGTGGTCCAGTTCGGCGACTGTGGCCTGGAAATGCTTGATGTCGGCCAAGGCCTCTGCCCTGGTAGCCGGGATGAGATCGGTGCCACGTGGATGGCACGCGGATGGCACGTGAGAATGCTTAGCCCCATCTGATGGCTGTGATTAGCTTAATCCTGTAGCTCTGGAAATTTCCCCACACACCATCCTTATCCTTTCATAGGTTGTCATGCTTCCATGTGAGCCCCTCTTGAAAGATAACACTTCCTTAGCTTGCCAAGTACCTACTAGTATAATCTGAGCACACCAAACACACATAATGCTCTTTGTCTGACTTGCCACACAAAAGCAAACCCACGAAAGACGCACAATCACAAGCGAATTACAGAATTCAACACTAGTTCCATCGGATCGTCATTTACAAGCCCTAATTATTCGTAAAAATAAAGGACAAGGGTGCTTATACGTTATTATATGATCATCATTGAAACCCTAATCGTGGAACAAATTGCGTAAATTCCCAACCATAAACGCACAATTCAACTGAATCGAAACCCTAGAAACCATTCAGTAACTGAGATGATCGATTTGAGAAGGGAGACTGAAAATAAAAAAATTCCCAAGATCGTGGTTTCAGAAGCCTAAATTTGGAAGAAAGAGAATGAGAATTGAAGATACCTTCGCCAGAGATCTCTTTGGGGTTTGGAGGCGACGGATCGCCAGAGGCGGTTCATCTCGACGCAGAGAGATTGGATCTGAGTGATGTCTTTGTTGATGGAATGGACGAGATCTGAAGAAGAAGAAGAAGAATCGAAGCGTTCCAACCTTTCCAATCCATCTCTGGTTCTGAGGAGCAGACGCTTGGAGCTGTGGTGGATTTCGGACAGCGTATTTCCACCTCCTTCCATTTCACCACCACCTTCGGAAGGGCGGAGACAGAGAGCGTTGGGGAGGGGTTTTTGTAATAAACGAAAGGAGATACGTGGCAGTATCGCATCTGACGGTAGATGTTTGAAGACAGGAGCACCAGTTGGCGTCACTACATCAAATCCAACGGTGAGAATTTAAAGAGGCATTCAACGGCACTCGTATTGGCATTAAGAAATTTTCTATTTTGAGGATTTTATTAAAAAAAAATAGATTAGGTGATAAGTCGAATGTCATCATTTTTTCACCAAAAATAGAAAATGAGAATGAATTTTGTTCATTTATAATTGTACACCGCAAAAAACTAAGGTCAATAGGGAAGCTAGTAGAAAGTGTTAAAAAAATACGTTTTCGGGCAAAATGACTGATCTGATGCAAGGTCAGTTAAAATCATCTTTTCGGTCCACTGGTCACCTAATCTGTTTTACATATATATATATATATATATAATCCCCTTCTATTTTAAATATGAGTTTACTCCATATGCCCATATGCTTGTTATTTTGTGTAGCTATACTGCAGTATTGTCAATAAAGACTTTCATCTCTCTCATTCCTTCTAATTATAATCTAATAAAAGTCTCTGCATGGAAGAATCATTAATCCTCCAGCCATGATTAAAACCCAAAAATGAGCAGTTTAAATGGTGTAGGAGCATGGAATCTACTTAACCATTATTCTTCTTTAATTGTAAAGTGGAATATGTTTGTCTAATTCTTTCTCTTTAAAGTTGTATAGCGGTTGTGGAAAAAAAAAACACTCAATTTTGGCCTTAGGAGAAGCCACGTCAACTTCTTGGGGCCCATTTGTGAATGTGTCTTTTCAAAAATCACATATGTGCCTTTTCAATAAAATGTGCCCCTGGTCCATTTGTGAATGTATCTTTTTAAAATATACATTTGCCTTTTTAATATAACGTGCCTCTTGGGCCAATTTGTGTGGATGTGACCCAATTCAAAGGGATGCCTTCAACTCTATAAATTAAGGTCATTTTCAAAGTTTTTATATAATATTCAAAATGAGCAGAAATGCATATGAATCCTTTACTTTTAAGATGAAACGTATATGTTGACATAGATTAAGAAAATAAATGTTTGATTTTCATGGTTGATTTGAATTTTTTTAATTATTTTTTTTATAAATGGATTTATACTAAAGGAATATTAATTTTAATATATTATTTAAGTCACACGGGACTTAACCTCTGCATCCCACAGGGGCTTTATGCTGGTTAAGTATCAACTGGCTTCCAGTTAATTATCAGAGCCGACCAAGTGATAATCCTGCTTCCACTGGAATCTGTTTGTCTAATACTTAACTGAAACATCGTTTGATTTCTCTACTTCTTTTGTCTTCTCCATGTCCCTGGGCTTCCAAGAATATAAGCCATCCGTCACTGTCATCATCAAAATAATCTTATTCCTTATAGCTAGATAGTAGCTGGGAAGAAATCAGATCAAAACTGTCAACCCCTTGATCTACATCAACATATGGGCCCCACCTAAAAACAAAAGGGTTTTTATGTGTATCCCGCCACTGAGGCTCTTCATTGGTGAAACTCCCCATTCCCTAACTCTCCTCTTCCTTTTCCTCTTCATCGGTGCCTCTTTCTCTCTATCTCAGCACCTACCAAGGTGTAGTTTTTGATTCACTCTTCCTCTTCATCTTCACCCGTTACTCTACCAAGGTGTGATTTCTGATTCTAATGCTCTGCTATTTTATTGCCTTTGACATGGGGATTTGACAATGGGGGCTTTTCTTAAATAAAAAAAAAATGTCAATAGAAGTGTATGCAATTGGTTTCTTTCTATTTCAATAAATTAAACCACTAGGGTTTTAAAATATATTCTAGGGCATAGAATATGGGGATTTGACATTGAAGGCTTTTCTTAAAAAAATATTAATAGAAGTGTTTTGTCATTGGTTTCTTTTTATTTGAAGAAACTAAATCAATGGGGATTTAACATTGGGCTTCTAGTTTCTTTCTTTGAAAAATTATCAACAGATATTTGACCTCACTTTGACGATATTTTTTCAACATTCCCAATGTATTATCCATACTTGATACAAATCATCTTCGATAGAATCGAATAATAATTTAAAATCAAGGATTGGAGTAATCTGATAGGTTTTTGGGTTTTTTTCCCTACATGTCTGGTTAGTGGGTTGTAACACTTTAAATGAGTTTTTTTTTTTTTTTTAACTATAATAACATTTATGGTTTTATTAGTCAAATCTACAGCTAATTACTTTAGTTTGTGATGGGTTTGTGGTGATTAATTTAATTTATTAATCAATTTGCACAAGATTAACTTGTGCATTGCACAGGGGTTTATGCTAGTCACCACTAATGCACAAATTATGTTGCATTGGAAGGTGTTGGGCCACACAAAAGAATAAGAGTCATGGACATCCAAAGCAAGTGATTTGCTTCCTTTTATTTTCCTTTACTTTTTTTCCTTTATTATATTGGATGTAACAAAATATCCGACAAAGGAAAGAAAATCACCAACACTTTTATTAAAATCTCCTTATATTAAAAGTACCCATCGTCTTCAAAACGATTCACGAGGAAAAAACATACCTATTTCATGAGAGATTGTACATGCTCTCTCTCATCCAACCACGTCCATGAGAATTGTCAGGAAACATACAACTTAAAATACTTACTTCATACGAATACAGTACATACCTTTCTGGTCTTTGTATTTCTACAGTCTTGTTTGTCCAAGTTCCAAAGCAATTAATCCGAGCCTAGTGAAATCACTATGTCCTTAAGACAGATTTTCCCCCTCACAGTGCTGAAGGTTAAAGGGAAACTGTCTCCCAAGATAGAACGGATTTTCTATTCTCTAGAAAGTAGCACTTCAATTCCAAAGAACAACGAACGCAATAGCAGTACCTGACCAAGAACAGAGGGAGAAGAGAGAAGAGATCTCTGGTGTGTTTTCTCTCTCAAAATCTTCCACTATTTATAGGAGATAGGTGCCTCTGAAATGAAGTTATGCAACCCTTCATGAAAGGTAGCACCACCACACCCAAGCCCGACCGGGCCGGCGCGCGTGTGGAACCTGAACCCGAACCGAGCCGGGCCGGACGGACGGACGGCGCGCGCGCGTATTTGTTGAGCTTGACTGCGTTCCGTCTCCACGAAAAATTAGTGGTACCCCTTGGGGCCCAACCCTTATAGTCATACTTTCTCTATATATACTCAACATCTCTTTGGTTTTCTTCCAATGTGGGACAAGTGTTTTTCATACTTTCCCTCATTCATTTCTTACTCATTTCATTTCAAGTGGGGTAACTTGGGAGACAAATTACTCATTAAATACTCAATGGATTTCTGTAATTCCAAGTTCTATGTGTTCACTACACTTTGAACGAATTACTAACCCATTTTTCTAACAAGAATCACACATCCTTCCGCTTCCACATCAGCCATCAGCCATCCCAAATGAGAAACTGAAAATACTCTTCTTCCTTCTCAGAAAATGAAAGGGATTAGTATTAAGGAAGCAATAATTGTGTGTGTGTGTGTGTGTGTGTGTGTGTGTGTGTGTGTGGGGGGGGGGGGGGGGGGGGGTTGTTTGTTTAGAGATCCTGCCAAGGAAAGAGATGCGTTTCAGTTTTTTGAGTTTTAGTTCTGATGCACCTACTACGTGTCTTGTGGAGGTTTAAGAATGGGTTTATTTTCTTTCAACCATTTTCCAACTTTAAGGATAAGAATTTACTAAGGATCATTTTATAAGACAAGAAAGGAAAAGGGATTATAAAGTTTTAAAAATAAATTATAATTTTTTTTAGGAATTTACTGGAAAAAACCCGTCGGTAGACAACAAAGGACCCAGTAAAATCGTGCAGACAGAAGGGGTCCTTTGGGTTCCTTTCTTCTTTTTTTTTTTTCTTTTGGAAAGGTCGATATCGACCATTACTGTCTGCTGCGGCACCCCAATAGGTCTTCTTCTCCATCTCCTTTTAAACCCTAACACCTTCATATCTCAATTCCTCAACCAACAAAGAGACGAAGATTGGAGTTGATCTCCAGGTGGGCCACACAAACTGTGTTCTCAAATCATAAGAACTCTGAGATCGGAGTGTTGCTCATGGACCTTGTGCTGACGGTGGTAGCGCTTCGCATCAGTTAGATCCGTGGCGCATTTCTCTACCTGGAAGCTTGGCGGCTGTAGATGATTCATCCCTCCCTTCTTCAGAGAAGGTGACCCGACGGTGGCCATCACCCTCTTCTTCTTCTCATCCTCCGTAGTCGTGCCACCACCTCCATCTCCTTCGGCGTCTCTTTCATCTTTAAAAGCTTCCTTATTCGCCTTCTCCTTGGCGCCAGCTTTTGACTCCATGGCTCCGTTGGGAGGAAGAAAGGAAGAGAGAGATAAAAAGAGGGGTAGAAATATGGGAAGGAAGAGGGGGTGAAAAGAAGAGCGTGCGTGTGAGGACCACAAGCTCCTCTCCATTTCTTTCTTTTCCCTTTATTTGTTTTCTCCTGTCAGGATAGATAGAGATGATGGGATGATGGTTAATACATAAAGGAGGGAGAGAGAATAAGGTGATTTTTATGGTGGTAATGTAGTGCGTGAACGGAAATGAGTGACAGAGGAAGGTTGGTGGTTGGTCATGTGGAGTTCCGCCCACACCACTACCCTCTATGCGTACACTTCTCTTTTTCCACAGGGTTTCGCTGCAGACAAAGGAGAAGAGGTTTGGTCTCTTGTTTGAATCGGAGAAAAGAATAAAGATCTTGGATTTTTTTTTGCAAGTCCACGCTGGGCAGCAACAGAAGAAATCCAAACTCAGTGAAGTCGTAAAAAAAAAAAAAAGAGGAGATCGATGTGCAGGGCCGTAGCGTTTGGAGAGGTAGGACTCAAAATGGGTTAGGAAGTCTCGGTTCTTGACTGGTTTTAGGAGAGGAGTGGAGACGGCTTTGGGGTTGGAGTCCATGTGTTTGGTGTTTTGTCTCTGAGAGAGAGGGCTTAGGAAATGAGGAATGAAGTCCAGACTGGAATTTGTAGGTGAGAGGGTTGTAACTTGTAGGATTCTTTCAGATTGGAAATGCAAAAATTCATGTCATTGTTCTTGATTTTCTCTTGAATTTAGAGACATGGGTTTGTTTTTATAGACTTGTAAGGTCCATTCTTGTTGGAATTCAATGATTCATAATCATGTTCTTCATTTTCTCTAAATTACATTGGAGTCATTTTTTATGGTGCTTTTCTTGTTGTCGTGTAATAGGCGATCAATGAAGTGAAAATGTGAGAATGTGACAAGTGATCAATGTGAATATGTTGTAATGTAACAAGTGATCCAACCTGTAACTGTCTTAATTGTTGAACATGACAGAATGGTCGATATCAACCATCACAACTTAGCCATGATGGTCGATATCGATAAATTTGTCAGATTTGCTTCAACTTGTAACCGCCTTGTTTGCTGGATATGACAAAATGGTCAATATCGACCATCACCACTTAGCTAAGATGGTCGATATCGACCAATCTGTTAGTCAAATTTTCTCCAACTTGTAACTGTCTTATTTGCTGAATATGATAGAATGGTCGATATTTAGTCAAATTTTCTCCAACTTGTAACTATCTTATTTGCTGAATATGATAGAATGGTCGATATCGACCATATTGCAAAACGACAAAAAAAAAAAAAAGAACAAAAAATTAACTTGAGGACCTTATCTGTTTCCAAAGCTTTACTGGGTCCTTATCTGTGTATAGACCACTTATGGGGTTTTCTTCCCGTAAATTCCCCTAAATATTAAATATAAAAGATCAAATATAAGTTTCAAGTTTCATTTCATTCATCATTTTTTAAATTGATGACTCCAAACCTCATGAATAATTACTTATAATTAAATATGAATTGTTTGAAATTGTAGACCTACCTATTAAATGATGCAGAATGTAAACAGCTTATTAAAATGAGATAACTTTGCCGAATCTCCCCTATTTTGATTCGGTCCTTCGTCAAAACGAGATGACTCGGGAGAGTCAAGAGTCAACTCGGAGAGTTTTCCAACCATGCATAAGATTCACACGGGATCTATTTATACCTTCCACAGACAACATCTCCATAATTTGAAGATGCAATTTGACAATACTTTTCTTTTAATAAAATAAAAAAACAAATGCACTTTAAATCCCACAAAACTTTGAAGCTTAAAATTAATGGCTAGGGTAATTTAATTAAAATGATAGTATCATGTGACTGTAGCATATCAATAGGTCCTTTGAAAGTAAGATGTCGACCCCAAATTGCACTAGTGGGGAACATGCATACAATATTTCAAGTTGGACTTGTAAACATGGATGGGTTTTCATTTTGGCCAGTCAGTCTTGGGTTGGGCCAATATCAATCCTGATTAGTAGCCAATTTTTCTTGGAGAGAGAGAGAGAGAGAGAGAGAGAGAGAGAGAGAGATACAGATAGAGAGAGATTGGGAGTGCCTGTTCTAGTTAGAGAGAGAGAGAGAGAGAGAGAGAGAGAGAGAGAGATTTCGTGTGCGACAACAAGATCAACTTCAATGACGGTTCCATGTGGTTACAGATTTCATCCTAGAGATGAAGAACTCTTGGTCTACCTGAGAAGAAAGATTCATAATCTGCCTCTGCCATCCGACATTATCAATGAGGTTGAATTATACAAGTACGATCCAAGTGTTGTTATAGGTTTGTTCTAATCTATCCCTTCTTTTATTTTTATTTGTGTAATCAATCAACCGATCGCCTTTCTTGCAGTATTATTTTCCTTGTTCTTGTTCTTCTTTTTCTACTGTTACTTGTTCATGTTGCTGCTATTCTTATGTGGCTTTTTTGCTTGTTCTTGTCGCTCTCTACTGAACATTACAAAGACCACCTTCACCTTTCTTGGATGTATCTAGGTGAACTTGGAGGGTTTTCTCTATCGTACTTGGGATGATTCAAGTTCTGTCATTCTTTTTTAAGTTTAATGCTTTAGATTCAAGTTCTTTTATGTGTTTTTATTGTTCTTGATTTTTTATTTTTTTGAGCTGAAGTCAAATGCACGCAGTTTTTTTTTTTAGTCTGGATCACTTGTTTAATGGGAATTTTACATCTCGCTTCACAAAGACTGTTGGGTGGGTCGTTAATGTTTGATCCACTGTACTTTAATACCTGCCAAATCATCAGCCTCTAAGGAATGAATCCATATGCAGATGGTGTGAGCTGCGATTAACAGATTCTGTATTGTGAATTTAGAATTATGTACATGTGTAATATTATGTTGTTCTTTGATTCCTCATTTAGTAGGGTTAGCTAGGTCTTGTCTTCTTCTTCTTCTCCTTGCTGTTATTCTTATGTGTCGCTTTTCTTGTTCATGTTGCTCTCCATTGAACATGACGAAGATCATGTTCACATATCTTTCTTGGATTCATGTAGGTGAACTGGGTAGCTACGTTTTCTTTTTTGCATTCTCAATCATACTAGGGATGGTTCAGATTCTCTGTCTTTTTTTTTCTTTTCAAGTTTAATGCGTCAGATTCAAATTCTTTTCTCTTCTTCTTGTTTTTGATGATTTCTCTTTTTAATGAGATGATGTAAAATGCATTCAGTTTGTTTGAGTTTTGATGATTTTTTTTCATGCATGGGATTTTTCATCTCATTCACAAAGACTGATGGGTGGATCATGATTGATTAATCTACTATACTTGCTGCCAAATCATCAGCCTCTAATTAGAAAATAAGGGCCTACCTGATTATGTAGATGGTGTGTGCTTGTGATTTTCAGATCATTCTGTATTGTAAACTAAAATTATGTTTGTGTAATCTCATGCAGTTCTTTGATTCCCCACTTGGGATAGATAGGTTTTGTCTTCCTTGTTAATAATAATGTGTAATATGTCGTTGTTATTGTTTTTAGTAGCAGTAGTATTAATCTTGCATGTTCAATTAATTTCTTCATATTTAATACATTGGAGAAGTTTTACATATTCTTGATATATTTAGTTTTTCATGATATCCTGCAGGTCAATTTCTTTCAAAGGGTGAAGAGAAGTGCTACTTCTTTACCTCAACTTATAGAAAATATGTGAATGGAAGCCGACCAAATCGATCCACCAATAACGGATACTGGAAGGCCAGTACTGCAGATGCACAAATAAAAGATGAAAGAAGTAAAGACATTGGCACCAAGAGAATGCTTGTTTTTTTATTATGGAGAACAACTGCATGGAAGGAAGACTAACTGGATTATGCATGAGTACAAGTTGATGGAATATCAAAATACAGCTAATGTCCAAGCTCCTATTGACCCAATGAAGGTATATAAACACTACACTTCATGACTCTATGTTTCACTTCCTTTTAGATGGATGGATATGTTAGGAAAGTAAGAATAAAGATGCAACCAAACAACACAAAGAAGACACACAGATTTACGTGGTTCCCTCGAGATTGAGGTACGTCCACGGATCACACCGATTTTACTATGCTCAAAGGCAGAAAATGAGACTACAAGATACTGATTTCTTGCAGCTATGCTAGGATTACATAAAGGCGCACGGTAATAGTCTGATCCGAGTGTAATCAGGCTCCACATAACAGGATATGCATCTTTTAATTAAATATGCACTGGAAATAATGTGTTATATATATAGGCAAATTATCCTGCTCATTGTATAATTATGCGCACCAGCCAGTCGGGCCCATGTTATGATCTATCCGAGTGGACAACAAAGAAGGAGACCACCCTGATAGTTACTAATCCCGGAGTTTTGCACAACCCATTT
Source organism: Litsea cubeba (assembly GCA_012931725.1). Taxonomy (NCBI): domain Eukaryota; kingdom Viridiplantae; phylum Streptophyta; class Magnoliopsida; order Laurales; family Lauraceae; genus Litsea; species Litsea cubeba. The sequence goes on from CM022947.1 coordinate 13,353,672, forward strand.
GAATGGACTAGTCCGTTTGATCGAGGGACAATTAGTAGTTTTCAATACAAATTTGTTTAATTTTTGGGTCAAGGATCAAGAGGTTAGAGGCATGGGAGTAGCTTCAAGCTTCATATTTAGGGTGGTCCCACTTGGATCTTTCAATCCCCCTACTGTCCCATGATATGTGGAGCCCCCAGGGCCCAACAGCTGGTGCCCATAGTACTCCTGTGAGTACCGTGCTCACATGATAATTACCCATATATACTTCTTGCCTTGCCTAATGGTTTTCTCTTATTTTCCAATCTCCAGCTTGATGAATGGGTTCTTTGTAGTATTTATGAGAATTTGAGTAGTGATAAGAGGGAGAAAAGGAAGAGGAATGCTACAGAAGAATTAGACACAAGAACTGAAAAGAGAGCTCTCGTGGTGCAAGAACCCCTAAGTCAGATAAATGAATATAAAGCTAATGACCAATATGTGGTCTCCTCATATGATATTCTTGATCAGAAAGAGCCCATACATGATGCTTCAGACATTGGTCTTATGAGTGACTCCAACTTTGCCCAACTAATGGAGATGATGGCCACGGAAGAAGTAGGCACTAAAAGAGGAGAGAATTGCCGTAGTGCAACAAGAACAACACCAATCGGTTGTCTTCTCAGCTGATTATCTTGAAGATATCATAAGTTGGGACATTCCACCTATGAGTGACTCCGACTTTGCTGCCTTAGCCAAACTTATGGAGGTGATGACTGGGGAAGAATTAAGTGAAATTAATGTGGTGCAACAGGGACCCCAAATCAATATCAGTGAAAATGAAGATAATGACTAATCTGTATTCTTCTCATATGATGATCTTCAAAAAGTGCCAAGACTTGATGCTTCAGATATCTTGAGTTGGGACATTCCACCTATCAGTGACTCCAACTTTGATGACTTAACCGAACTTATGAGGGACAGGGAAGAATTAGACACAAGAAGCGAAATTACTGTGGTGCAACAAGGACCCCAAATCGAGACCGGTGAAAATAAAGATAATGACCAATCTGTATTCTTCTCATATGATGATCTTCAAAAACTGCCAATACTTGATGCTTCTGATATGGTGGGTTCGGACATTCCTCCTATGAGTGACTCCGACTTCACTGACTTTGCCGAACTCATGGAGATGAAGGCCGGGGAAGAATTAGACGCAAGCAATGAAATTACTGCGGTGCAACAAGGACCCCAAATCAAGATCAGTGAAAATAAAGATATCGTCTCATATGATGATCTTCAAAAAGGGCCCATTGATGCTTCAGATATTGTGGGTTGTGACATTGCTCCAACAAGTGACGCTGACTATGCCTCCTTTGTGGGACTCATGAAGAAGCTGACTACACCAACACATGACTCCTCTCCGTCCTCGCCATTGTCATGATCTTAGTGCCTGGAACCTCATCTCGGCAATCTCAATCTCGCTCTGAAAATGCGGATCGGCGTTTTAAGAGCGGATCCGTCCTCAAGCACGGTTCAACCATTTTCGGAGCACGGTTCGACCGAATATGGAGTGAACCGTGCAGAATTTTTAGTTTTTTGTGCATTTTCTTTTTCTGTAAGTTTGATATTTATCTTTTGAATGAAGAAACTTCTTTTGACTTATTAATTATTGTCTGTTTTATGTGATTAAATTGCAAAGTTAAATTCTTTCTCCATTTTTAATACTTGAATATATAGATAAGATATATTTGTGCCCATTACTTAATTATTTATAAGCCCACAAGCACTATGTTGTATAAGCGCTCCGGAGGCGCTCCGGACATATAATTATTTTAAAATTTAATGTTTCGGCGCTCTCGCTCCCGATCCTATCCCCGCTCCGCGGTTTGGGCACTTAGGTCATAATCATGATAATGATAGTATACTATCCCATTTATCTAAGAGATTCGGTAAAATGGGATTGAAATGCCTTGTTTGAGCTTCAATTGAAAGATAGTACCATCACTGTATGTTTGAATTTATCAGAAAATTTTATTTTGATTTTTTTTTGTTATAATTGATATGACTAATTCAATTCACTGAAGCATTAAATGATCGAGTTTTATTCAGTTATTCTGCAGGTAAAGTCCATCCTAAGTCTCGAATGTCCTGTAAAGCCAAAAGAGAAGAAAGATTTAACTTTGGGACATCCAAAGTGTAACTGTTTTATTAAATACGGAGAAAGTGTGGCCTCCTTTTGATCCACAATATTTAGATGGGATGTGTCAATTTTAAATCATCTCTAGAGATGCTAGAAAATTGAAAACCTTGAAACCGACCTACGAAGAGCTCATGAATTCTATAATGTAAAATCTGATACGACTCATATTGGTCAGCTGCTTGGTCATCAAGCCATTGCAGGTGGACTTTCCATTGATGCATGATGCACTTAGGGCATGTTTGTATTAATCCCCACAAAAAACCGATTTTACATATTTTTTTTCTCTCTTGATTTGATGCTTCACCTCACTGCAATTCAATTCACCGCTCATCCAAACATGCGTGATGTGTTGTACAAATATTGTTGGAGAGCCTACTTTAAGCTAAAAGATCCTTCTAGATCGAGGACGTGCTGTTCATTAAATCTAATGGAGTGAAAACTCTAATAGGATGTTTAAATTGTTGGATAACATCATGTGATGAGTAGATCATGGTTTTATGTAGAGTTGCAAAATCAACAGCATCTAAATTAACAAGATACCTAATGCCATGGACATATGGTAGATATGTAGCCTAGATCCTTGATCAGGCACTTGAACGTCCCAGATAACTCACAGTAGTTTCACCTCTATTCCTCCCTCAGGGAATAGATATCCGTTTTAGACTTATCTTCAAATAAACAAAAGCCAACAAAATGGATATCAATTAAAACAAGGGGATCTGACATTTCAATGCCCCTTAAACACTCAATTCCCAATTTCATGACTAAAAGTCTCAAAATGTCATCTCAGTCATTTGACTCTGGTACACTTTTTTTTTTTTTTTGCTTTTTGCCCCGGATCCCATAATATCATGGGTTTTAAAAACCCATGATATGATGAAATTCATGTAGCTTTTCAACTTTTAATATTTGGATCCTATGATATTATGGGTTTTTAAACTCCCATGATATCATGGGATCTATCGCAAAAAAGTGAAAAAAAAAAAGTGACATTTTCAGAATTTTAGACATGAAATTGGGAATTGAATGTTTAAGGGACATTGAAATGTCAAATCCCCTTAAAACAAACCAAAGATAAAATATTTTTAAAATACTTATTGGTACCACTTAAAGTTTATCCAACATAAACGAGATTGCAGGATTCTGAAAATTGAGAAACAAAGAAATGCCGGACTGTCCATTTTCCAGGCTTCCTCAGAAGCAATGGAAAATTCCCTGCTTCGTACCTCTCTTTCAGTTGTACGGGCTTTCTAGCACTTGTTTAGAAACTGCCTCTGATATAAAGGCGATGGTTGTATATAAAAAAAGTTGTGATTTTTGCACTGGCTCTGTTTCTGAAAGTCAGCTCCACCAATGATCTTGAAGAAAACATTTGACATGGAGATCTCGGCTAGAAATTTCATCATAGAAAAAAAGAATAATGACAATGAGTTTGTTATATTAGTTAGGTGAAAATATTAATCACGCCAAAGATTGTTATAATTAGATCAAAGAAAATCATCACATGAGAGCTTGCAGTTTGCACCTCTCACCGATTCAACTATCGGCTTTAGAGAACGGCTCCTTATTCAAGTGGTAAGAAGAGGCAATTCTCACCAGGTTGTCCAAAGTTTGAACCCTGGGTAGCCACCTTCCCCGCATGTGGGGGCTTCTGTTCTCGCGTGTATGGGCATCCTTCCCCGTGTGTGGGCTTCCTTTCATGCGTTTGCGGGTTCTCTCCCGAGACCCAGACCACTTGCCTGGGGTAAAAAAAAAAAAAATACGGGCCTTATGAATGGGAAGCCAGGTATCAAGTTTATGCAATTTGTTATGAAATATTTAATGGGGAAACTTTTAGAATTCATGGATTTCTAATAGTTAGGCGGTCCTAACCCAATTTGGGCCAGAAGTGCATTGTCAAAGGCCCGCCCGCCCGCCTGAAAAAGTCCAGTCCCGAGCCCTGGTGGATAATAATGTTTATAATGAAAAATAATGGTTCGGGCTCATTACCCTGAGTCCTAGCCTGGCCCAAATCAGGCTGGGCCTGTGTTGGGCGGCTTGGACCAGCCCCGTCCATGAGCACCCCTAAGTCCTTCCTTGTAGGTTAATATTTTTTTTTCAACAACGAGTATTGGAGAGTTTTTGAAATGCAGTATATGCAGGAGGAAAATTGAAATGGGTGAGAGAAATGAGGCCATTGAAGTTCATTTTGAAAAAGAGACAATTGGTGAAAGGATCATAGTCAAAGAACTACATGTAGGTGAGCCCAATTAAGTAAGCCCCATGGTGCTGGACGGGAGGGGATGGACTCCTATTTTTGCATGCTATGAAGAAAATCTATTCAAACAAGCCGTTTTCTATGGATGTTTTGTATTGCACCAAACAACTTATAGCATATGGAAAAATGAATGTGCTGATTTCACAGAAAACTTGTTGCACAAACATGCCATGAAGGGGTGGGGGAAATGCAATTAACACAATCTTATGCATTATCGATCATTTTATATTAATTATATGATTAACCATATGCTCGGCTTTACGGTGGCACCAACTCCCATAGAAGTTTTTTGGGAAATCTATAAGGGAAGAATATATGCTCCGAACAGTTTGGATTTTCATTAATGGGTGGGCCAATTGGTCGAGTTCCAGCCACTTCACCCAAAAGAACTAAAGTTTCCAATTCTCTACCTCCACCACTGGCATGGCCCTTTGTGGGCCCCACAGTAGAGTGTGGAACATACCTCTCATTTCATTCTCTACACAAGTTTAAAAATCATAGCAAAATCAAACCCATAAGACATACAATATATTCAGGGAAGGTTGGAAAACTCATGACTCGGACTCGACTCGTCCAATTCAAAAAAATTGACTCGGATAGAGTCAACGCGGACACTCAGGAGAGTCATGTTTTTTTTTTAATATTAAAAAATAAACCCATTACTTACAAAATATAAAAATATATTTATTTACATGCATTCAGGATAATCAATTCAGATTAATAAACTTATATATGCAAGATAATAAAGAAAATAAAAGAATAGGTATTGATTATTACATAATTTGTTAGTCCAAATATCATATGTAAAAGATCAAATATAAGTTTTAAATTACATTCTAGTCATCATTTTTTAATTAATATCTCCATAATTATTTATAAATAAATTTTGATTATTTAAAATTAGAGTTGCCTATTAAATGGTTCAGAATGTAAATAATTTATTAAAATGAGATGACCCGGCCGAGTCTCCCCTATTTTTCACTCAGTCCTTTCTCAAAATGAGATTACTCGAGAGAGTCAAAAGTCAACTCGGAGAATTTTCCAACCATGAATTCAAGCTATACACGGATGGGTTTAATTTGGATTGGTCAGTCTTGGGTGGGCCAATATCAAACCTGGTTAGTAGCCAATTTCACTTTCTGCCTTCATTCAATCAACACTTCCCGACTACAACTTGTGCCGGGCCTGGGTTGGCCTAACACCAACCTGCCCAGATGCATGGGAAGGACGAAGACCCCATTATATATTAATGTCGATGTACGTACTCGTAGAAAATGGCATGCATTCCTCAACATGAAATCATTTGAGCATCAGTGTCCTAATCCACTGATATCTCTTCTTGCATTTACTTTCTATTTCCCACTTGATTAGTTAGAAACAACTCCAACTCCTATCACACTTCCGACTGGTTTAATAACAGAATTCAGTTATGAAATTTCTTGATATTGCTACAGAAAACTATATAAGAGATTCCTGTACGTGTGTAGATGGTCTATTTGCAATCTAATATTTCTTGGAGAAAGATTTTGAGTTCTTGCTCTAGTCATAGAGGAAGGGAGAGAGAGAAAGAGAGAGAGAGAGAGAGTTCTTGTGCTGCAACACGATCAACTTCAATGGCTGTTCCATATGGTTATAGATTTCATCCTACAGAGGAAGAACTCTTGGTCTACCTGAAAATAAAGATTCATAATCTGCCTCTGCCATGCGACATAATCAAAGAGGTTGAATTATACAAGTATGATCCAAGTGAGCTGACAGGTTTGTTCTAATCTAGCCCATCTTCTTTTCCATTTGTTGATCAATCAACCACTCATCTTTCTTGCAGTATTATTATTGTTGTTGATCTTCATCTTCTTCTTCTTCTTCTTTATTCTACATTTTCTTGTTGTTGCTATATATTCTTGTTTCGTTCTTTTTCTTGTTCTTGTTACTCCCTATTGAACATTGCCAAGATCTTAATGACTTTCAACCATCTTTCTTGGTAAACTGGGTGGGTTTTCTTTTGGCAGTCTCAATCATACTTGGGATGGAACTCTCTGTCATTTTTTCTCTAGTCTAATGCTTAGATTCAAATTCTTTTATCTGTTTTTCTTGTTTTGATGCTTTTTTATTTTAATGAGAAGATGTCAAATGCACGCAGTTTCTTTGAGTCTTGATGACTTGTTTCATGGGATTTTTACATTTAGACTCAGAGACTAGTTGGGTGGCTCGTGATTGATTTATCCACCGTACTGTAATTCCTGCCAAATCATCAGCCTCTGATTACAAAAATTAAGGACCCACCCCATTATGCAGATGGTGTGAGCCGCGGTTAACAAATTTTGTATTGTGAATAACAATTCTGTTTATGTAATATTATGCTGTGCTTTGATCTCCCATTATGCAGATGGTGTGAGCTAGGTCTTGTCTTCTCCGTTAATCATAAGTAATACGTTGTAATTGTTGTGGTTAGTAGTAGTATTAATCTTGCATGTCTAATTACTTCTTCTCCTTCTTGCTTCTGCTCTTGTTCTAGAATGTACATAGGCGAGCTGGGTGGGCTCCATTTTGCAGTCTCAATCATTCTTTGGATGATTCAGATTCTATCAATTTTTTTTTTCTTTCAAATTTAATGCTTCATATTCAAGTTCTTTTCTGCTTCCTCTTGTTCTTTAATGAATTTTCTTTTAGTGTGATGATGTCAAATCCATGCAGTCTCATTGAATTCTGATGATTTGTTTGATGGGATTTTTACATCCCATTCGCAGAATCTAATGTCATGATTGATTGATCCACCGTAACTTTTATCAAATGATCAGCCTCTAATTAGAAAATAAGGACCTACTCGATTATTGGATGATTTTCTCCTGCGTGAACAATTTATTGGGGCCATTCGTCACGCGGGACCAAGTGACATTCAGGAGGGTCCCGCCTCTGGCGACGGATATTCGCTCTCACAGGAGCGTGTGCACAGGAGAAAATTTTCCTCTCATTATGTAGATGGTGTGAGAACTTCTCAGATTCTCTGCATTGTGAAATGGAATTCTGTATGTATAATATTGTGTTGTTCATTGATTCCTCAGTAGGGTTACATAGGTCTTGTCTTCCCTGTTAATAATAATGTGTAATATGTTGTTATTAATGTTAGTAGTAGTAGTAGTAGACGGCTAGTAGTAGTATTAATCTTGGATGTCAAATTTCTTCACATGTAATAGAATGGGAAGTTTTACATATTATTGATATATTTAGTTATTCACGAAATCCTGCAGATCAATTTATCTCAAAGGGTGCAGAGAAGTGCTACTTCTTTACCCCAACTTATCGAAAATCTGTGAATGGAAGCCGACCAAATCGAACCACCAGCAATGGATACTGGAGGGCCAGTACTGCAGTGACACCAATTGAAGATGAAAGAAATAATGAGATTGGCACCAAGAGAAGCCTTGTCTTTCATTACGGAGATCATCCACATGGAAGGAAGAGTAATTGGATTATGCATGAGTACAAGTTGATTGAAAATCAAAGTACCACTCATGTTCAAATTCCTACTGACCCAATGAAGGTATATACACATTACACCATTCCATGACTCTATATATGCTTCACTTTTTTTTTTTAGATTGATGAATGCATCATTTTATTAGATATACACTAGTGATGAATCTGTGAGCATGGTGACTAATGGTTCTCTCTTATTTCCAATCTCCAGCTAGATGAATGGGTTCTCTGTAGCATTTATGAGAACTTGTGTGCCGATGAGAGGGAGAAAAGGAAAAGGAAGAGGAAGGCCACAGAAAAATTAGACACAAGAAAGGAAAAGAGAGCTCTGGTGGTGCAACAAGAACCCCAAGTTCAGATTAATGAATACAAGGATAATGACCAGTCTGTGGTCGCCTCATATGATAATCTTCAGAAAGAGCCAGTTCATGATGCTTTAGATATGAGTGGGGACATTGCTCCTATGAGTGACTCCGACGTTGCCGATTTTGCCACCGAGCTCATGGAGATGATGGCCAAGGAAGAATTAGGCACTATAAGCGAAGAGAGTGTTACTGTGGTGCAACAAGAGCAACCCCAAATTAAGATTAGTGAGTATAAAGATAATTACCAATCTGTTGTCTTCTCAGGTGATAATCTTGAGAAAGGGCTCATGCATAATGCTTTAGATATGGGTGGGGACATTGCTCCTATGAGTGACTCCGACGTTGCCGATTTTGCCACCGAGCTCATGGAGATGATGACCAAGGAAGAATTAGGCACTATAAGCGAAGAGAGTGTTACTGTGGTGCAACAAGAGCAACCCCAAATTAAGATGAGTGAGTATAAAGATAATTACCAATCTGTTGACTTCTCAGGTGATAATCTTGAGAAAGGGCTCATGCATAATGCTTCAGATATGAGTTGGGACATTCCTCCCATGATTGACTCAGACTTTGCTGACTTTGACAAATTTATGGAGATGATGGCCAGGGAAGAATTAGACACAGGAAGTGAAATTAATGTGGTGCAACAAGAACCCCAAATCAAGATCAGTGGAAATACTGCAGTCTTCTCATATGATGATCTTCCAAAAGGGCCCATTGATGCTTCAGATACGTTGGGTTGGGACATTGCTCCAACAAGTGACACTGACTATGCCAACTTTGTGGAACTCATGGAGAAGCTGAATGCTACACCAACACATGACTCCTCCTTTCTGTCCTCGCCATTGTCATCATGTTAATGATCATATTATTATCCCATTGATCTAAGAAATTCAGTAAAATGGGCTTGAAATGCCTTGTTTGAGCTTAAATTGAAATTTTTATTACCATGACTGTATGTTCAAATTTATCAGAAAATTTTATTTTGATTCTTGTGTACATTGTAATTGATATGATTTCAATTCACTAAAGTATTAAATGATTTAGTTTTATTCAGTTATTCTGTGTGTAAAGTTAATCCTAAGTTTCAAATGTCCTGTAAAGCCAAGAGAGAAAAAGAAAGAAAAAGTCCATCCTATGTTTTTTTTTTTTTTTGGTAGAACATCCTATGTTATTAAATATGTAGAAAGTGCATGTGCCTTTTGATCCACGATTGGGATGAGATGTGTTAATTTAAAATCATCTTTAGAGATGGGCCAAATCTGAAAACCTTAAAACCAACCTAGGAAGAGTTCATAAATTCTATAATTGTAAATCTGAACACCTCATCATCGGTCAGCAGCTTGGTCGATCGTCATGCCATTGCAGGTGGACTTTACATTGATGCATCATGCACTAGGGGATTTTTGTGTTATTCCGCAGAAGATATGATTCTGCTGACTTTTTCTTCTTCAGTAGAATTCTTTTTCTGACTTCACTCGTGGGAAATACTTTTTCGTGGAATCATGGAAAAATTAGCTTATTTTCATACTTTTCCACTCGTGGGAAATACTTTTTCGTGGAATCATGGAAAAATTAGCTTATTTTCATACTTTTCCTTGTGGAAAAGTAGTTTCACCAAACGTGGGAAATTTAGGAAGATGGTCAAATTATATGAGTAGATCCAAAAAAAAAAGTATTTTTTTGTCTTTTTATAAAAAAAAAATTAGAATTTTTTTATTTTTTATTTTCTTATTTAATATTTACAATTTGTTGTTCATCAGAGTGAACCTTCAATAATGTGTTCATTATAACAAAAAACTCATGTAAATCAAAATTGCTTCTATATGAAATCTCAAATCCGATTTTTTTTAAGAATTAAGAGCTAAAGAAAAGAAACTAGAGGGGAGAAATTACTATATCATTATCAAAAGAAAGGTAAAGATGATCTCTTATTAATTTCTAGGGATTAACCCTCCTTGTTTGAACTTTTTAAACTCATCTTCCATGCCACTTTTTTAGAAAGATGTTTACGGTCGCATTTTAATGTGAAGGGCAGAACTAATGGTGCACCTAAATGGATGTTGGGGCCAACTTTTTCAAAATCTAACCGATTACCAGCCATAACATCCATTGTAATTCATTTCAATGTCAATTTAAGCGGGAGAACAGTTAGATTAATCACATAAAAGACTCCCTTCATTTCTATTCGGATGAGAGAAGTAAAGTTCCTTCATTCATCACGTGTTCCAAATATAGTCAATCCTTGCTGATTTGGGTAATAATTTAGATATGATCAATACATATGGTGTTTGTGTAAGCAACCCGCTTGGATTTTGAAAAGGTGGACCCACTATTACATTTTGGAATGGGAATGAGGTGGGGAAAACTGTAAGTTAAGATTTACACTTTTTTCCGGTATTCTCAACTTTCAAATGACCTGTTTGAAAAACAACATCAGACTGAACCCAAATCAAATGTATCTGAAACATTTTATCTCACTTGTGTCAATGATGTCACTAATCTTCCATCTTGAGAACCACTCCTTAACCAAGTGGTACCGAGTGACAGTTTTCAACTAACTGTCCAGGGTTCAAACTCTCTACGTAAGCCACCTCTTCCCACACGCCAGGCTCCCTCCTACTTATGTAGGCTCCTTTCCCATGCGAGTGGGCTATCTTCTCGTGCGTGCCAGCTCTCTTTTGGGTCCCAGCCCCTATGGCTGGGTAGCAAGAAAAATTCTTGCATCTTTACTTTGCACCTACAAGGAGATTACATATTTTATGTAGTCCATCTTGTGGGGCCTAATTGGATGCATTCATATCATTGAGATGGGATAGATAGAAACATCTTTTATGAATGAGTCATGTAAAAAGTGAGCCCCACTAAATTATTCTAGCCCTTGATTTAACAACTTAAGAATTTAATAACCTTTTAACCTAATTAGATTTTTTTTTTTTGAGTTTCAATCCAATAATAAGTAAAGCTTTGATGAATATAAAATCGGACATGATTGGAGATATTGAGGGGATAAGAGTGTGAAATGAGTAGCATTCATCTAAGGAGCCCAAGTGGCTCCCTAAAGTTGGACTCCACATAAGGTCCGCCTTAAGAAGAAAGTTCTCCCTTTAAGCAAAAGTACTTCCATATTAACTTTTTCTTTAAGGGTTGTTTGGTAAAACCACATGATAAAAAGATGATTCACGTGAGTAAATGATGCACATATGATTCATTTTCATATGCAACTGAGTCCGATGAAAATACTTTCTATTGTTTGTTATTTTCACATATGCTTCAGAACCATGCAAAAAGGCCATTTTCCATCAAACGTCTAAATTCTTTTTCTCGAATTTCTCAAAATACATGTTGAATTAAAATTTGATTCTCCATAATAATTTTTCCTTACAAACACTACATCATTTCAGGGCTTTTACAGTATGCAATGCATGCCGTAAATGTAAGTTTACGGCCCACGGGGGTCGTGCCGTAAAAGCTCCTGTCGTAAAAGGTTTGATGTAATTACAGCATGCATATACAGACCATAAGTAGCCTCAATGTACGCCGAAAATGATGCTCTTAGGACTTTTTGGACTAGATTTATGGCCTACTAAGCAGGCCGTAGATACTAAACTTTTACGATGCAAACTGAGTACCGTTAAAGCATTGGTGTGCTTAAGTTTATGGCACACATAGTAAGCCGTGAATACTTAAAACGAAAAATGTTTTACACAGCTTGCATTTGTGGGCTGTAAATGGGTTGTATACAATCTGATGAACGGCTCCAAATGCAAGCCGTAATTATATGTTTTTACAACTTGCAAATGCAGGCCATTAAAGAATTGGCGAGTTTCAATTTACGACTCGCAAGACGCGCCTTAATTGTTTTTTTTTATAAAAAAAATTAATTATTTTTTAATTAAAAAAACTAAATCCACATTTTTTTTATTGCTACAAATACAAATTAATAAACTAAAATAAAAAATATAAACAGAACCTGCAACTCAATTACCCATCCTTAACCAAAATTCTAAACAAGTAAACTCTCTCTATGTGAAAGGTAACATCAACCCAAGAGATGAAATCCTATAAGCATTAAAATGAACAATAAATCTAATAAATCTAACTGTAGAAAATGACCCCAGAATCATATGATTCATTATTGATGCTGTTGCAATCCTTGCCAGACTCCTCTATGGAGCATCCTATTGCCTTAAAGCCCACAATTCTTATGACCTATACATCTATAGGAAGATGAATGTTCATTTTCTATAACTTATTGATAGGTACAAAGAGAACTTCATTAACAGAGAAAAAAGCATACAGAATTTACAGCATGGAAGAAAAACCCAATACATATCTGTAGCACAGCAACCTACAGACCATAGCAACTATCATAATGGAAAAAAAATTAGGACAGCCCCAAATCAAGAATTAACCGTTAATGCTAGCCCAACGACAAATGAAAATTGCCTCTCTGAGAAAAAGGGGGAGAATTGCTACAGAAGAAATATACATTCCATATAATGGTTGATATAAATTTTGGCTTTCTACTCCGAGAAACAAACTAATCAACAAAATCACAAACTTTAGAAAAATACCAGGCTTTCTTATTGGGACTTGTATCAGACAATAAACCTACATTCACTAGAGAACATCAAAGAGAAAAAGGGCAAACTCCAACAAAGAATCATAAACAGAACAAAGTTAAACCTAAATTGTTTCTGTAGTAACCCAGTAGGCATATTCCAGATGATACATCCACATAATTAACAATGATGTCAACAATTGTTTTTTCGCTCAACAACTTCAAAAGAAGCAAAGTTGAAATAATGACAAGCGTCAATGACCAAATCGAGGATAGAAGACATAGAACTGAAATAAACACTAGCATAAAAATTTAAAAAAAAACACACAAGAACTCATATATATGTCACTCTAAAACTACTCACTTGGACAAACTGCTCATAAAAAACAGAACTTAATTAAAATACATACTATAATCAAAATTCAACTGCATGAAATTGATACCCAAAAAATCAAACAAATAACCATATGATAACAACACCAACAAAGAAAGGTCTCCTGAATCCCACATTCAAATTGTTCATTTAGCTAAATTAATTATACCAAGTAGAACTTTAGAACTACCCAAAGAAATCCGCAAGGCATAGAATAAAACAAGAATCCACTATCAATAAAAGAGATTCTTACACACATGCTCAAAAAATAAAGATAATAGGAGAAAGAATGACCTGGGACCTGGGACTGTGACTGTGAGGAGGGCTCTGCCCTATCATCTCCTGAGAACCCCCCTGTGCATGATACACAGAATGGAACTGCCCACCCTCAACTCCAACACCAGTTGGGTTCCTCCCTCCCTCTTTAACACTAACATTCACTACACCAAAAACGGAAAATTGGAACGGATTACCGTTCCTAATCCGTGTGTTCCTAATCCGTTCATCCGTTCCAATTTTCTATTTTTGGAATAGATTAACGGATTAGGAACGGTAATCCGTTCCAATTTTTCATTTTTGGTGTAGTGATTACCTATCACCCAAAAACAACTAAAGATAGAAAAAAGAAAATTCAGAAAACACGGTATGTAAGAATCACTCACAAAAAAAGTTGAAGCAAACATAAAATCAATCCAGTCACTTAAACCAAATGTATTCCAGTTAAAAGACTACATAAAAAAGGGCAACCTCCATTTGGTAGTAACAAATTCCAGTTGTAGAGATCTAAACAAACTAGGGCTTACACACTGATTCTCCAAATTAAAACAGCACAAATTTCACCTATCATCTTGCTTCTAACAGGTTGTTATGTACTTGATCGGCCATGCTATTGTGCTTCCCAGTGCTTCATTCAAAAGAAAGGCTTCACGAGTTGGTCGATAGAGGGCCACTCTTTCATTACCCTCTACTACATGTTGCACGGAAACTTTCCAACATTCAGCACCAAGCGGCACATGATGTACTAGTGATTTGGGATCCCTTGATAGTATTTCACCAGTAACAACAACTGTATTTGTGTCTAGCCAACTCAGCAACTTGCATCTTGAATTGTGAACTGCATGTTCCTTTTCCTTGCTTTGTGTTGTCTCATGAACAGAATTTTGTATTGGACTTGAAGTTTCGTTTCTCTTGCTTTGTGTCATGTGATTGGCAGAATCTTGAACACTTGCATTATCTTTGAGCTATAATTAATATATGTTAAACTTCGCATATAAATACAAAAGAATCACAATAATTAAAAGAAATCTATTGAGGTACTTACCATAGTACTTCCTCCTTTTCCAACCATTGCAAACATTGTTCATTTGGTTTTTCAAGACCTGAAGTTCTTTTTCTAATTTATTAAATTCGTCCCTCATTTGTGCTTGACCCTCCAACTTTGAAGGAGTTGCTCCATACCCAAGCCCTCTTACTCGTCCTCGTGGATCAGGACCGAGTACCTTTGCAACATCGTCATCTCTAAAAGAAGAACCATTTTCTTGTTCTTTGTATTTTTTGACTTGTTGCTATATTACAATAGAGCAAGAAAATGTCAGCAATAAGATGCTAATGTTTATCTATCAGCAAGCAGAGTATCAATATGAATAATAAGATGCTCATGTTTATACTAAAAAATAGTATTTGCAGTACAGAATTAAAAAACTAAACTAAAAAAATCCAGAATATAAAAATAATAACCAAAACCGAGAAAGCACATAACTGTGGATGCTAGAATGATCCAAACATAAGCTCATTACCACAGAACTGTTCAACTTCAGACAGAAAAAAATTAGCCAAATAATTAGTCGTAAATGATGCAATATTTCTCAGGGTTTGAGTTATATGTCCAACTGGGTTTGAGTTGTAGCGCACAGTCTTGTGCAAAGGTAAATGTTATGTGAGCTCTAATGTCTATTTTATCTACTAATCATATGCTACTCAGATAACAAATTTTGATGCATTTAAATTATGAGGTCTGGGTCTAAGATAGACATTGTCATGGACTTGGCCTTATGTCAATCTCTTTAAAGCCCTAAATTGCATAATGAAAAATATGTGTGTAGCCAATATATATATATATATATTTATATAATGTGTAGACAATGAGCAACCTTTGGGCTTAAAGCCAGTGAACAAATATAGCCCCACTCATCTCCTAGAAGCCATAACAAGTCCCAAGATTAGTAAGCTTCAACAAAAAATGTGGTCGAAACAACACCCATGCAAGCCAAATCACACTGGGCTATAATATATAGTGCCTAAGCCACAACCTGTAGTTGTCCTTTTTTTTTGTGTTCATATATATAATGGTAAGTTCCCAGGCAGTTTCAAAGATGATGACCGAGGATAACAAAGGTAGGTTTGGCTGGGCTCAGTTAGCTCATGGTCTAAGCTCATATCCATTGGGCATAAAGATCACACAGAACCACATACCATAAAGATTAGTCCTAAATGATGCAGTATTTCTCAGGTTAGCCATCGAGAGAGTAAAAAGATTTTTAGACCGAAAATACACCATAAAAGAATCTAGTAGTGACCTTACTATACTAGAACACAAGAATTCCAGCACTTTACAAATCAACAGATTCTCGGGATCAAACTGAGGAAAACTAACAACTAATAGCCACATAATTCAAGTCTACTTACCACTATCTCCGGATCCTCAACTTCTTCATCTTCATCCTCATTCTTCTTCTTCTTTCTTGCTTCATACCCACGAATCCAAACATCAGACCTTGATATTGCATCTGGTGTCTCACTTTCTTGTCTCCACATAAGAAACTATATTTGTCATATCAACAAATTAAGTGTCACCAATACATATTCAATAATTTTCCTTACCATTTCATCCTCTAGCCATGCAAATCCTTTACGACTCATTCTATGCATCAGAGTTTGTTTTGGTCGCATTTCTTTATACTTTCCATTTATCGCCTAGAAACATTCACAATTAAGGGAGAGACGCTCAAATAGTCAACTATGTACCATAAATCATAATGATATAAGTTAAGTGCTCACCAATTGTTGTGGATTGGTCTTTGTTTTTATAAAAGCTTGCCAAACTTCCGTGGATTCTACACTATCAGGTTTCAAGAGGGTAGTAGCACGTTTCAGACCTACCAACTTGGCTTGTTCCATCACTTTCTTTAGCAGCAAACTCCGGTTATCTCTCCAATGTTTTCTTAGCTTTCCAATCGTGTACGTTTTATAACACTTAGAGAAACTAAACTTTTGCTACAAAATAAAATGAACAATTGTATTAGAAATACATCTAAACCAAATGTATATAAATACTTACAAAAAAATACTACCATTATGTGATCCCATATTTGCGTCATAAAGTCATTTGTAAGATCACTCCATTTGTCAAGTGTCATCGGAATTAACTTTCTCGCTGTGATCCCAAGGAAAGAAGATAATTTGGCTGCATTCGCTCTATTTGTCTTCCCTCTAGGTTTTGGTTTCGTACCAAGTTGATTGTTTTCAACTTGAACATCTGGGACATTAGGAACTTCAGTAGTTGGAGAATTAGAATCTCCATCCGATGTACGTAAATGTTGACTATCATCTTGAATGGTTGCAGCTACTACATTTATTTGTTTGTTTTTTTTGAAAATATACATTTTTTTTTTGGAGACATCTGGTTGAAAAAAGTGAGTAACAGTTATGCTAACAAAATATGACAAAAGAACATCAATGAGAAACAGATTGGCCAGAAGATATCCTCTTAAATTGACCAAACAGTAATATGAAGTCTATCTAAAAGAATAAAAGTAAGTAATGATGCTTACCACGACACCACTCATGATCTATGATGGCTGAGTCTGCAAAGGAAATTAATAATTAGTATTAGTGTTTAAATCTATCTCAGGCAACATTAAAATAGTAAACAACATCACCATTGCAACAATTACCGACTCATCTATGACCACATAGTCATTTCTTTCATAATCTTCATCATCAAGATTAAGAGTGGATACATCTAATGGAACATATGGTATGCAATCATTCCCATTAGTATGAGACTCATAAATGCCTCTTCGTGGTGCTTTTAGTACAACATACCAATTTGAAGTATCGTCATGCCTGGAATAAAAGACTTGGTTTGCTTGTGAGGCAAATACAAACGGATCATTCTCAAATTGGACTGGACTTGATGAAGGTTAACTAATGTAAAACACTCTTCAACTTTGACACCACTTCCCATGTTTGCCCAATCACAATGAAAGATAGGGAGTTTAAACTTGTGATAGTCCAGCAAATTATATCTCTTATAACACCATAGAACACAATCTTTCCACTAACATGTGATGTATCTATAGCACTTGATCGACATAATGTCTCTGCTTCAAGAGAAACACCAGAATTTTGTGTGCAATTTTTAACATCTCTAGTATGGAATCGATTACCATTGATAATAAAACCTGAATATGATTCAACAAAAGGTTTAGGTCGACACCCTATCCATTTTACAAGGTCTTACATGTTACCAGCATTTCCAACCTTGACTTTATTTGCTAACCACTCACTAAACATGTCCCTATGCCTCTTTCTTAAAAGGCTTTCATTCCCACGAAGACGTATATCAGATTGTCGAAGTTCCTCTAAGTGCATTCTGAAAAAAAAAAAGATATATATAGAATAAAGTTAAAAAGTGCAAATAAAAAAAGACTAAAACCACCAAAGACATGCCTGCTATCTTATTCCAGCACATATAAATGAGAAACTTACTCTTTGTACGGTTCTACTTCTGTTGTATTCTCTAGGACATATAAATGAGCAACTTTAAGCATGTTAGGAGACAATTCCTTCAATTTAGCCTCACCAATTGGTCTTCCTTCTAATATATTCTCATCTTCATACTCTTCATATCGGCTCTGTTGAGCACCTACTTGAGCTGCTTGCTTTATGTAAGGAGCACAAAAACTTGTGCACTCTTCTGCATTATACTTTTCAACTATACAACCTTCAAAATTTGAACGGTTTTTCACAAAGCCTTTAAGTACTTTCATATACCTAACTCAAAATATAAGTTTAACAAATTAATAATAGCTAAATCAAGCAAGAACTAAACTAAAGAATTGTCTATATAGAAGAGTAAAATATTGGAGTCACCTTTCAAATGGGTACATCCAACGAAATTGCACTGGACCACCTATCAGTGCTTCTTGAACCAAGTGAACATTAAGGTGAACCATAATGTCAAAAAATGATGGGGGAAAAAACCTTTCAAGCATACACAGAGTCTCGGCAATGTGGTCTTCAAGTAATTCTAATTTATTTTTATCAACCTCTCTTTGACATAGGCAATTTAAAAAAAGAACATAATCTGAAAATTGCAACCCTAGGCCCCTTGTCTAATAGTCCCCTTAATGCTACTGATAAAACTTGTTGCATTAGCACATGACAATCATGGGACTTGAGGCCATATATTTTGCAGTCTTTTAGTGACACATGACTTGCAATGTTTGAACTATAGTCATCTGGCAATCTCAACTCGGATAGCCTTTTACAAAACAACTTTTTCTCACTCTTTGACAACACATATGGTGCTTTTTTATAACTGGAGTTGGCAACATCTTTGTTAGGATGCAATGACTTTCTAATTCCCATATGTTTTAAATCTTCACGAGACTTTAAGTCATCCTTTGTTTTGCCTTTAATATTCAATAGAGTGCCTATTATACTCTCGCAAATATTTTTCTCAACATGCATCACATCCAAATTGTGCCGCAATAGTAATGACTACACAATAACCAAATAGAAGCATGTTAAATTCCATTCTCAAATTGAAAAGGAAAAAATCATATTATTCCTACCAAAAAATAATAACAAAAAAAAGACCCACCTCCCAATATGGTAGCTTGAAAAAGATTGATTTCTTTTTCCATACCGATTGAGGTTGTACGACAATTTGCTCTTCATTTTCATCATCTCTCTTTCTTTTCTTTGTCTTATTTTTCTTAGCCTTCCCCCAATCATCTTCGATGTTTCTGATCACTTCAAATGCTTCTGAACCGGTTAAAATGCAAGGCTTTCTTCCATGTTCTTCAGTCCCATCAAACCAAGTTTTTTTTAAGCGAAATGGATGATTGTATACTAGAAATCTCCGATGACCCATGAATACGTTCTTGTGGCTGTTTTTCAACCATTTTGAAAATGTCTCAAGTCCACGTGCCAGACATCCTTTCTTAGATTTAACAGCATACCCAGACAGATTTCCATAAGCTGGGAAATCGTTTATTGTCCACATCAAAACAGCTCTCAAATTGAATGTGGATTTAGTAAATGCATCATAAACACTCACTCCATTCACCCAAAGCTTTTTCAAATCATCTATAAGAGGTGCTAAGTACACATCTATATCATTTCCAGGTTGCTTTGGCCTAGGAATGAGTAATGTCAAAATCAAATTTTCTTTTGACATGCATAACCAGGGAGAAAGATTATATGAGACCAGAATTACAGGCCAACAACTATGTCGAGAGCTAAGATCACCAAAAGGATTAAATCCATCTGAAGAAAGGCCGAGTCTGAGATTACGAGGATCAGATGCAAAAGAAGGCCACTTATCATCTATTCTATTCCATGCCAATTAGTCAACTGGATACCACATAATGCCATCCTGACTTTTATTTGTGTAGTGCCATGTTAATTGTTTACTCATTTCAACTGACTTAAACAATCTCCTAAATCTTGGAATAATAGGAAAATCCCTCAAAACTTTTGCCGGAACTCCCTTACTTATCTTTTTGGTCCGTTCATTGAGTTTCCACCGTGAAGAACCACCCTTCGGACATATCTCACTATGCTCTAGATCTTTTCGGAACAAGCAACAATCGTTCTCACATGCATGTATTTTCTCATAACCTAGATCAAAAGCATTAAATAACTTTTTGACCGAGTAGAAGCTATCCGGAAGTATGTTATTAATAGGTAGCAAATCATGAACAATCTTGAGAACATCATCAAATGCTTTGTCAGACAAACCGTGTCGAGCCTTGGCCTTGCATAAAATAAGTGTTGCAGACATCTTAGTGTGGTAGATCCTAAATATAAAGGCAGTTCTGCCACCTCGATGAGTTTTTCAAAATCTTGGTATCCTTTTTCATCTATATGATCCACATTATCATCTTGGAAACATGCATCTGTAAACATTTTATATGATGCTTGAATTTCATCATCTTCAATTTGTCCTACCATAGTTGGTTTTTCTCCATGAAAAATCCATGTGGTGTAAGTAGAATCAATTCCAGCAATAACTAGATGATCGTATACTATATCATAATGATGATATTTTAAGTTTAAGCATTGGATGCAAGGACATTGGATCTTCTCTGGATACCCCTTCTTTTTTTGAACCGTATCTACAAACTTTCGTGCTCCTTCCCGATATGCTTTTGATGGTCTAAAATAAAAAAGGAACTCAAGTTTTTCATTAACTAGAAATTAATGAATAGGTGTGGGATATGATCAAATTTATAGTTTAGGGCTTTGGAATTCACCTTGATAAATGAGTCCATTCTTTATCCAAAATGGAAGATTGTCTTAATTATGTTGACAATACTGTGAAACTATAGATGTGAGACATGGCAATATCATATTAACACCAACAAAAAGAATAGAGGGAGAAACCAGTTGTTACACCCTTCCATCAACAAAGTGCCCCTTGAAATGCCAAATTCTATAGATTAATCTCCAACAACATTTATTCCTACCCAACCACATGAACAACTATATAATAAGCAGAATACAGTAAATATTTGGTAGGGAAAAACCATGGATCATGTCAATCTACCTAGCAGAACAACCAAGAATTAAAGGCACATCATGATGCACTCCAAAGTCCATATCACAAACAGTAACGGATTTAAAAATTAATAAATGAAAACAAAGTGAATCTTTCATAAGCAAAATTACCACCTGTTGGTGATGGAAGTCTTGCCAGATGATTAATCTTCTAACACCCCCTCCAAAAAAAAAAAAAAGCAACCAGATTGAAGAGGAGAATGCAAATGAGAATACAAGAAATCCTTTCCTGGAGCTAGAAATCCTCAATCTCCAATCTGGGGAAAACACAGCAAGCACAAATAAGGCACTGTACATGAAAGTTGGCAAAAATTGTAAGAGCTCCATTAACAAATGTAATTTTGAGTTGAGTTGGTTAATGCAAACAAGTCGGGCCAACGTCTATTGGCTCAATCAAAGGACATGCTATATGCCATATGCAGGTAAACCCAAACTCATACCAACCAAGATTGAAATCTTAACATACCCAACTAAAGTGTAAGCTCCCCACCTGACTACAACTCGGATAGCAAATATACACAGATAATTAATTGTGACTAAAAATCGACCACAAAACTTGATAAGGGCTAAATGATCAAATTTTTAGCATTGGCATTCAGACACTTTCCAGTTTCTGTAAAGTAGGTAAAAAAAAAATCCAAAATCCATTACTGATACCTTACAAAGCCAAGAATCTCCACCGTTGGAGTCGATGGATCTCTCTGCCTCCCTCTCTCTCTCTCTCACACATCTACAGATGGGGTGGGATTGAGAAGAGGGAAGGCTACCTACAGAAATATTTAGGTGCGTGCCTGAGATTTCTCAAAGTCCCTCAATTTGGAGAAAAATCCCTTTGTCTATCCCCAGGTCAGATTGCCATTGTGACTTTCTCAGTAGGGTTTTGGTAGCAAACAAATGACCACAATAAAAAACAATCTCTATCATGGGACTTTCCCTAACCCATCTAAAATCTAGGTTACAAGGGACTCAAACCACCATCACTTCCTGTAACGGGCCTTCAAAGGAATTTTACACATACACAAAATCAAAGATTTTCAAAGAAAGAAGCGAAAACCTCTGCAGGTGAAAAGAAGAAGAAGAAATCCTCTATTTTTGAGATCTGAAGAAGAAGAAGAAATCAAATCGACATAAAAGAAGTTGATTACCTCTCAGATTTTGAGATCTGAAGAAGAAGAAATCCTTTGCAGTGAAAACTCGCTGAGAGAAATGACAAGGAGAGAGAAAAGGGGAGGAGTTTGGCGTGGGGAGAGTAGAAGGCGTGGAGGACTTTGGGAAAAAAAGGTGGGTGCGTGGGCTTACAGTGGGCGCTAGGAAGAGGAAGATGAAGAAGAGAGGGAGGGGAGGAAGAAAAGGAAAGAAAGAAGAAAAAGAAGGAGAGGGTGCGCTGGCGTGCAAGGGAGGTGTTGAGGGATGCAATGGTGATGTAGAGAGGAGGGAGAGAGGCTCTTACCTGTGAATGGGGGATGAGTTCTGAGCATGAAGGGAGAAGAGGGAGAGACGATGGGGCTGTGCGCTGCTGCTGGTGGTGGTGCGGTCTGCGCATGGAGGAAGAAGGCTGGGGCGACGTCCGCGGGCGTGAGAGAGATGAAGAGCAGAGAGATTAGAGAGGGGTGACTGCCTCTGAGATGGGTCTGCGCAGGGGTTGATGGTGATGGCTGAGATCAAGAGGGAGAGGAGGTGATGGTGCTGCGCCTTAGTTCCGGTGTGAGAGATGGACGAGGTCTGCGTGCGAGGGAGATGGAGGAGCGCAGGTCGCCTGGAGAGATGGAGGAGCGCAGGTCTCCTGGGGGATGGAGGAGAGGGCTGAGGTCGTGAGGGAGAAGGAAATGGAGGGATGGCGAAAGAAAGTCAAAGAGATGAGGGATTGCTGGGCGAGAGAGGGTCAGAGAGATGAGGGAGAGAAGAGGGATTGAGAAGAGGCAGAGGGGGCGCTGGAAATGGTTTTTACTTTAGCGGGCGCGAGAAATGGAAAATGGCGCGGGCAACACTGGAATGTTATTTTTAGGGCTGAAGTGATTTTGAAGCCCCAATTAACTTTTATTCCTCCAAAACAAAAATAATGAAAATTTAATTTTTCCCGGCGCAGTAGTTAAATAAATGGTCAAAATTTGGCAAATTGACATTTGCCGGCGATATAGGTATTTCACCGGCAAAAAATATATCATTTGCCTGCGATACAAATATTTTACTAGTAAAACATAACCTTTGCCGGCGAAAAAATGAGTTTGTGGTGCAAAGCTGAACCTTTACCGACGAAATTATTTCGCCGGTAAAAGTATAACTTTTCCCGGCAAAATAAGTTTTTTCGCCCAAAAAAGTTACACTTTTCCCGGCGTTTGAGAGAGATGGACGAGGTCTCGTTCGATGGTGTGACGTTATTTCATTTCGTCGCCCAATGGTTCTAAAAAATGAACCGCAAAGAAAGTTCACGCGCCCAAATTTTAATGTATTATTTCATCATGGATCTTTTTCACCAAAACGAAGGGAGGGAAAGAATAAAAGGGCCGTGTGAACATGTTTTTTTTTTCCAAAAAATAAATATTAGATCTTATTGTTGCAATCGAAGTAAAATATGTACTTGAAGTCGCGACCAAAACATGATCGTGGCAAAAGGAACAACTTAAAGCAACGGCTAGATTGAAGTGGTTGCAATAAGGACACGTTTTGTCACGGGCAAACACGGGCGAGGCAAAATGGGATTTGTTGCCACTAACTCTATTGGTGGTGGCAACAAGTAAGAAATAGCCACAAAAACACTGGCCGCAGTAAAAAGTTCGACGCTAAAAGTCAATTTTTTTGGTACTGTGAACAATGGGTTCTCGGTGGGTATCGTGAGATGAAGAAGGGGTGCGAAATTTTTTTGGTGTCAAGATTTGGGTTCTCAGTGGGTATCATCTATCCCTAATTTGAGGTTAAATTTTTGGTGTCAAAAAAAGGGTGCGAAATATTTTTAGAAATTTTAATTTGGCGGGTTTCTTTTTTTACGGCATGCGAAATGTAGGCTGTGAAAGCTTATTAATCTTACAGCTTCTCAAAGTAGGCCGTGAACTTAATTTGAATGGCTTGGCCTTTTACAGCGTGCAACATGTCGGCTGTGATACCTTCATATTTTTACGGCTTCCGAATGTGGGCCACAAATGCTCAATAATCTACGACGTCCTAAATGCACGTCGTAATTGATAAAATCTCACAGCGTGCAAAATGCACGCCTTAATAAAGAGAAGAAAAAGCCCTTTTGCGGCTCGCATTCCATGCGCGTCGTACTATTATATCATTTACGGCCTGCATTCAATATACGCCGTAAATGAGAAGCTGTAAAAGCCCTGAAATGGTGTAGTGAAATAGGATTAATGGTTCGGATCGTAAAAATTGACACTATAGAAGTCCAAATTTGCAAATTTTAATGTCTGCACTCTTTCGCAAATATCTCAAAATCCGTGATTGATCAACGGATAAAACTTAACCGCTTGTCCACTTTTGGCCTTATAAAGATTTTAACGATTCAGATCTTACTTTCGGGGCCCATCCAATTCGAAACAATAGAAAACACAAGCTGGTAATGAATCAAGGACGCCCATAAACATGTCAAATTACTTGTTCAATCCAACGGTTTTACATTTTTATATGATCTCTTGAAATCCATGAAGAGTTAAGTTCTAAAATCTTACCCTCTAGCCATTTTTGGCCTTCTAAAGAGGATTAATGGTTCACATCATGAAAATGGGCCCAAAGAACTCCAGAAAGGTTTTTTTTTTCAAATATCTCACGATCCGTGATGAATCAAAGGTTGAAAATTGAACCTTGACCATATTTGGCCTTTAAAAGAATTCGAACAGTTCAGATCAAAATTATGGTGCCCACCATACCCTTTCCACACCTTATGTATGGTGCCCACCATACCCTTTCCACACCTTATGTACACATGTGCAGCGTAAATGACTGCAGCCAAACATAAAGTCAATAAAACATCAGGCTCAATAAAACATCAGGCTTAAATTAAGGCCAGAAACCAAATGCATAATAGCCTCAATTGGTTTTGTTTTATGATCCAATTAAACAAGGTACAACACTGGTTGGGCTTGGAACCTGACCCAATATTGGAAAATTGGTACTTGGCTGGGCCTTTTGCTCAGTAATGTACATGATGGAAAAACTCGCACGCACAATAAAAGGACAAGTTCCTGAGATGAAACACCAAAAAAATCAAATTAAGCAGCTTGAAATAAAGCAAAAATAAAAAAAAAAAAAGAATTGCAAAACAGAAATATGAACAAGAAGTGCTCCCCCCCCCCCCCCCCCCCCCCCCCTTTTTAAGGGGTTCATTTATCTTCCATGCATGGGATAAAAAAGTAGGACTTTTAGTTATTCAATTGCAGAATAGAACGTTAGCATTACCCTCCTCTTCGACTGCATCCCAGCATATGATATATAACAGAGACAACTCTAGCATCGATAGCCTACAATTTCAAAAAAGCCCAAAATCTAATTTTCTACACTTTTTGCGGCTCCAATTCATGAACCGGACCGTTCAACATTCTCATATTAATGATAAGCATCGAGAAGTCTTTTTTAATACATTGGACAGGTGATCGAGGAGTGTTACTCTCAACTTGAGAACCTAGGCATCAATCTCTAGACATGTGCGTAAAACTAAGGTGTTAACGCCCTCAACCAGCCAAGAAGTTAGTTTTATATCTAAAACCTTCATGGATTTTGAGGAGTTTGTAAAATAAAGCCCAAATACATTTAAGGCTTATTTTTTTATGAGAATTTTTATTGGGATTTGTGATATTAGGAATTCATTTATATGATATGATGGATTGTTCCTTTAGCAATTGCAAATGCCATGCATGTTTATTTTTATTTGCTAGAGTTCCAAGTTTCAGCCACCTAGAAGTCCATTTCTTACTGGAGTTCAGGGAATTCTTATTTGAGGAATTTTTTATGTCTCAAGTATGTGGGAGGAATTCTTATTTGAGAAATTTTTTATGTCTCAAATATGTGGGATTCTTGAATCTCTTTTGTGGTTGAACATCCAGTAATTCCACCAAAGAGTAAAGATGTTAAGGGACCATTTGGCATCATGCTAAAGAGATGTTTCTGTGTTTGGTAAGTTTAATTGACATTCCAAATATTGTTTTGGCTGGAATGGTCTGTAAAAAGTTTGCCTGCTAGAGTAACAAATGAGAAACGATAAAACTTCATTTCTTTTTTGGAACGACTCGTTAGAAAGATCATGTCTCCGCACTTTTTCCTCCTACACGTCTGCTCCAAGCTCCCTTTGCAAAGTCATATCTCTATTTACCCTATCTTTCTCACTCTCCCGTACAGGTCCGACCCACCCTTTTTGTTTCTCTCTCCCCTACTTAACCCTCTTCTCTCTCACTCTCCCATGTACAGGTCAAACCCACACATCCGCCAGCAAGCTGCATCTCTCTCTTCCTTCCTCAATCTTCTAAAAATACAACTGCTTAAAGAGGCAGATTGTGCATGAATTATAGACTCTTTCAATTACTCGATTTTAGTAGTGATTTCATGAATTGAGCTCTAACGTCTTGTAATTAGGGTTGTAAATGGGTCGGTTCCGGTCCGGGTCCATGATGAACCCAAAATCGGAACCATTTCGGAATCGGTTTCTTGGCTCCGGAACCGGTCTGGATCCGAGTCCGAGTCTAGGTAGAGAATGATATTAAAAAGAACATGGTTTTTAGGAGAGATTCTCGAAAATTGAGGTAATCTGTCGGGTCTCAGGTCCACGGGTTCGAACCAAGGTGGAACCAGACCCGGACCCATTTACTTATCGAGGCCTAAATAGGGACCCAGACCCGATTTTTAACGGGTCGGAACATTTGGGTAATCAGAGAATCGGGTACCCATTTACATCCCTACTTGTAGTAGCACACATAACAGGCCGAAACACGCAAAAGAATATGCTTCAGCCATGAAAAATGAAAATCAGAAATCTAATCCAGCGTGTTTTGAAAGTATACGGCTAATATAGTCAATGCACATTAACTATATATCGGTCCATCTTTTGTCTCCAAAGGTGTTATGGAATGAGCGTTTTCTTTTATTTATTTATTTATTTATTTATTGTGAAAGCTTATTTGATTAATTTTTCATTGCATGATTGTTGCTTCTTCATTTTTTTTTTCAAATAGTTTTTATTTGTAGTGTTTTGAACTACCTTATAAATTTTTCAAAAATGACGCAAATTGTGGGCTTTACATTCTAATTTTTAAAAGGTGGTGTTGACTAGCACGAAAAGGTGACCCCACTTTATAATTCTTAAAAGTGGGTCACATATTCACAATCACAAAAGGTGGGCTCACATTGTAAATGCTATGAAGGTGGACTTCATGTTGTAATTTCTAAAAGATGTTAAATTTAAGTTCAACACTATTGCCAAACATGATTCTCCATATTCTGCTCCTTAGAACAAAATTGTTATGATGTTATCAAACAAGTTTCGTGCAACAAATTCTCATGGAAGCAATTTAAACTAATGTTGTCAGACAAGTTATGCGCATAACAGTCTCAGCACAATCTAATCTCAACACAGAATCGAAAACAACATAGAAATGATGCCAAACGCACCCTATAGTTCTAAGAATCCCAAAGGTCATTAGAGATAATTTAGGTGGTTGGAGTTTTGGAATTCTAATAAAGAAAGATGACATTTGCAAATGCAAGCGACAAGCCATCACAACATGTACATGAATTCCCAACACACCAAATTGTGGTAAAAAAAACTTTAGAAATGCCCGAAAAGTCTCATTTGACCTTTGGGTTTCTCAAAATTAAAATTCAATCTCTTTGGCATTTATAAATCCTCAACCCAAGAGGAGGATTTAGAAATTTCACTTCAGAGAACACCTTCCGGATAATTCAAAGATTCTCCATATGTAAATTTCCTGAATTCTACTTGAAGAAACCCTTAAGGGCGTGTTTGGCACTTAACTAGTTAAAGTGAAGTCAAGTGAATCTAGACAAAGAAAAAAAAAAATGACAAGGTGTCACATCAAAAATACACAATTTCAATATTCCCTCCCAATTTTTCAAAAAAAGTTAAAAAAAAAACAATTTCATTTTTCCACTAAAAGATAAAAAAAAAACTCCACTTTTCTATATAAAAAAGTCAAAAAGATTCCATACTAAACAATTAAAAACAAAACACCATCATAACACCTTATATTTTATTCCCTCTTGATTTAATGCTTCACCTCACCATACTTCAATTCACCACACATCCAAACAGGCCCTAAACTATTGAAAATATTTATAGGTGAGAGGAGAAAGGGAAGTAATCATTTTATTGTAGAATTTGTGTCGCGCACACATGTAATTGGAGATTCGGAATAGGAATGTTGTGACCTAGGTGCTAAAAGGTCCACTGCACAATGCAATTTTCCCCTTGGAACTTGGAAGCGCATTGACTCACGAGCTTTCCCACGCGCACTCACATAGCACGAGCACGAGAGTCACGGCAGTCAAACACAAATTGGATTCTCATATGCATGTTTCCGCATTTAGCAGCCACTCTGTAGTCTGTGTGGCCACCTTGGTATGCAGCCAAAATGATTCATAGTATATAACATAAGTGATACTGAGGTCAAACCTAGTAAGCAAAATGGTGTTGTTTGGCAAATCTACTTATTGGTCTATTTGATTTAAAATTTATTCAAGCAATGCAATTTTATTTAATCAATCATTGAAACATCTTTAAGATCTTGTGTCTTCTCTTTTCTAATTAAATATCAGTCTAAAGCACAGAAAACAACTTCTTATTTTTTGTGACACGTTTCCTTCTAGACTTTAACTTTTTAACCATGTGACTTTTTTTTTTTTATGTATGACAAGTTTATTATTTTTTTCTTCAATTATATATAATAAAAATCTATTTAAATAAGAGTCTAATTGAAACAAGCTCTATAATCAGAAAGAAATTACAAAGTCTAGTCAACTAGAAATAATATAATGCGACATGAGCTAAAGTCCCACTATGGACCGAAAAATACCTCAAGAATCATAGTTATGACCGATAAGATCAAAGTAATTGGTGGCCACCATATAAACGACTAAAAAGAAGCTATAGCTTGGTCGTATTCTCCCACTAATTGAATGATTCAGATTGGCACCCGAAACTAAAGCTTTGCGAGAAATCCACATGTGAAAAAAAAAAAAAAAAACAACCGTGCTACATGACTCAGCTTTTCTGGCTGGGCCGTGTGCCCGATCCTAGCTGCACGCTGGGATCGGTCATACGGCCCGACCAGAAAAGCCGAGCTGTATAGACTTTTTGGAAAAAAAATCCAATTACATTACCGATGGGGGTGAGTTGAGGGCCCATATCATCAACTACTCACTTGAGCTACGTCAAGTCTCGCTCATTTAGTGTGTCGTTTAGCTAGCTCAATTGCCTAGTCTTGACCTTTTTGTTCATTTGGCCTATCATTTGTCCGTATTCATTGGATATTATGATTTCTTGAAAATGGTTTTGAAGGACTTGTTTTGTATTTGCACAGTCACTTTTTGGACCCCTTCTTTGGGATAGAGTCAAGATTTTTAATTGAGGGTGACTTGAAAAATTAATTTTTTTTTTAAATGATACCGTGAAAGAGCTATTACAAAAAATCATAATAGTTAATCTTTTTAGTATCGGCCAAACCAATGTATTGGTTGAGTTTTAAGAGCTATTACAAAAAATCATAATAGGCTCTATTAACACAAATATCGTAGTAGTTAATTAAGCTAATATGAGATAAAGAGCCAACGTCATATCAAAATTTTACTGTTCTCATTCATCTATCCTTTTGAAACGAAGCTCCGTTTGCGTTGATATTGACACTCCTTTTACCCCCTTTTTTATGCAGGCACTTCCTTTTTTTTTTTTGGAGTGCCTGCATCAAAAAGGGGGAGGGGGAGTGCCAATATCAATGGCCATCATATATATATGTGTATATCCCATACATAAGAGGCAAATGACTCCTAACTTCTTGAAGAACCATTTTATAGGTGAGACAAAAGAGGGAAGTAATCGTTTTCCTATAGCGCACGCTTGTAATTGGAGATTTGGAATTGGAATGGGAATGTTTTGGCCGTGCTAGAAGATCAATTGCATAATACAATTTCCCCCTTGGAAGTTGGAAGCCCAATTGCCCAAAGAGTCACGAGGTTTCCCACGTGCACTCACATATCACGGACACGAGCGTCACGGCGCTCAAAGGCAATGCGAGCTTTCCCACGTGGATTCTCATGTGCATGTTTCTGCATTTTATTAACTAGGGAAAATGTTGGTGGGATGTCTTGGAGAATTTACAACCCTTTCTTACAAAAGCAGCCACAAATTATCTTCGATTTTAAATAGAGTAAAACGTGCGTAACTATATATTTTATAGATAAATGAGTGGGTGATTATATATTTTATAGGTAATTAATAAGCTTGGACTTTATGCATATCAATATATGTTATCTTGAACTTTTTAGATTCTAAAATAGACAAATATAACATGAGTCAACATATAGCTGAGTAATTAGGCCTGCATGATCACTGTATAAGGTGGAGGTCTTGTTTGTTTGTTTATTTTGTTTTGTTTTATTTTTATCTTTTGTCTTTTCCTTTGTAGCTAGTATAGCTGCATACAATATACATGCATAACATTATTGACTAGATTTTGTTGTGATATTTTACTAGATGAGTCTGTTATGTATTTAGCAAATATGACAATCAGGATATAGACAAAGTGGAGGTTGATAAGCAGTGATTATGCAATTGTTAAATAGTAGTTCAGTTAAGCTGTTGTTTATGTAAGGGATCAAGTTATAAAAAGCTTGTAACAATGTCATTAATATTGATGAAACAAATAAAAGTTGAGTTAATGTAATTGAGATGGCTTTTCTATGAAAAGAATGGGTTGGCTACTTTAGTATACGGCCAGAATGATTCATGGTGTAACATAAATATGGTATTGTAGGATCACAAACCCCATTGAGCTACCACTTATCCCAAAATTAATTGGTGATGAAAAATGGTACGACAATAGTTTTATGGTCTCTTGGTTGTGTTAGGAAGACATTCGAGCATCACCCCACCACAGGTACACACGAGAGTTGTACCAAGGACCTAAAAGATATTAGGATCAAAGCTCGTAGACAAAAAGGAGTTGTACTTTGTCAAACCCATTAATTGGTCTACTTGATTTAAAAAATTTATTCAAGTAATGCTTTTATTTAACCAAATCAATCATTGAAATAGCTTTATGATCTTTGTCTTCTCTTTATCAATTAAGTTCCAATGTCTAAAGCACAGAAAACAAGTTCTGATTTTTTGTGACATGCTTCCTTATGGACATTAACCATATGACATTTTTCCTCATGTACTATTTTTACTTATGACAAGTTTACTATTTTTTTTAAATCTACACACATCAAAATCCTATTTAGATAAGAGTCTAATTGAAATAAGTTCTACAACAAAAAAGAGATTAAAGAGTCTAATCAGTCAGAAATAAAACTATGCAACCATGGTCCCACCATGGACCGAAAATAGTTCGAGAATCAAAGTTATGACCAATAAAATCAAAGTGTTTTTTACTTTTTTTATAAAAAATGGAGATTCATTAAAAGAAAAAAACCAACAAACCAACTACTACACATTAAAAAAAAAAAAATAAGAAACCTGCAACACATGACCTGAGCCTAACAAAATGCCTGAGATCATAATACCTTATGGCAGGGGCGGATGAAGGGGGGGCCCGGGTGGGCTGCAGCCCACCCAAGATTTGGGCCCCCCAAAAAAAATCCAGTTTTCAAAAAAAAAAAAAAATCTAGTTTCCCAAAAAAAAAAAATTGTCACTATTACTTTCACAACTTGTAGTCTTAGCTTGTAAGCATGGGTTTAAATCCTGTTATTTCTTCTCTAATAAAATATCAGAGGAATTACCCTACCATTGTTGCAGCAGACAGTAATTCTCATAGCTTTGACAAAACTTCATTGTGAGCTGAAAATGAAAAGAAAAGAAATAAAAAAAAATTAGGAAAAAAAAAAAGTGAAACCGGTCGTCTTATGTATAATGTATTGTATATTGATGATTATTTACTATCTTAGGTTATAATGTCGCATCATCAAGCGCCCAAAAAATCAATAACTCTTCTATCGTTCTATAAGAGAAAAGATGATAAATCTGAAATTGGCGAAACTTCCACATCTATTCCTGATATTTCAAAGCTTGATGAGGATGAGCGACGTCCTACCAAAGTTTAAGTTGTTGAAATTGAAGGAGTTGAACCTTCTTCTCGAGTCCAAAGAGTCGTAGTTGCACATTCTTCCAAAGCTCAAGAAGTTGCACCTATGGAAGTTGATGTCACTTTTTTCATTTGAATGTGATCTGGGTAAACGCATTGCTATATATGAATACCCGCTTAATAAACATGATGAAGTTCGGGTAGCTTATCTTAGAATGGAACCTTGTCGACCTACTCATGGGAAAGAAAAAGATTATCCGGTGACCATATTTGGAAAGCAAGGCCGACGGTTCAATACTAATTGGTACAAACTATTCCATTGGCTAGAATATTCACTCCACACGGATAGAGCATATTGTTTTTATTGCTTTCTCTTTGAAACAAATCCTCCGAAGCATCCGGTATTTACCATTGATGGGTTTCAGAATTGGAAGAAGGTTAACAATGGGAAGAAGTGTCCTTTTTTGAAACATGAAGGTGGTCTTTGTTCTCCACATAGGTCGGCGACAATGTATTGTGAGAATCTAATGAAACCTTCTCGACATATTGATAATGTTTTCAATACACTTTCTAAAGAAGCAATTGCAAATAATCAGTTGCTTCTCCGAAATGTTATTCAATGTATTCGGATGCTTGCATTACAAGGGTTTCCTTTTAGAGGACATGATGAATCGAAGAAATCAAAGAATTGTGGAAAACTTCATTGCAATGTTCGAGTTTTCGAAAATGTTGAACAAGAAAGTTGCCGAAATAGTAGGTGATTGTCCATGAAATGCCACGTATACCTCACATGGTATTCAGAAAACACTTTAGCATATATTTGCCGAAAATGTGAGAAAGAAAATACGCGAAGATGTTGGTAATGCAAAGTTTTGTATCCTTGTGGATGAAGCACAAGATAATTCACATAGAGAACAAATGTCCATTATTCTACGATTTGTTGATCGTGGTGGTTTGTTAAAGAAAAGTTTTTTGCTATTGTTGGTGTTGAAGACACTTTCTCGCGGATTGCATGGTTATTTACATCTAAAGAGAGTTTGCTAATGAAGTCGACATAGAGTTGGTAATAAATGAATTTGATAAGAAGCCACGCAAGTCAAGATTTCACTAGTGTCATGTTTTAACTTTTGTTTGTCTTTTGTCATACTTGTCAAGATCTATTGTGAAGACATTTTTTTATTGATTTTGAGTAGTATAATAAAAATGATCACTCTTTTGGTATGATGCTTGTAGAAAATGAATAATGAAGATAGTACATAGATAGTTTTTGGTGAACATTGTTGTTATTTTTTATAATTTTTGGTGAGACATTGTTGTTATTTTTTTAGTGTAACTTAAGTGCAGCCCCCCCAGATTAGAAATCCTGGATCCGCCCCTGCCTTATGGCCACCAAGTTTTGGCAAAAAAATGAACTGGCTATAACTTGGCGGCTGTATATTCTTAAACTATGGGACCACCAATTGAACCCGAAGCTTTGTGAGAAATCCACATGTGAACCCATATTAGAAAAAGAAAAAAAAAAAGACAATTACATTAGTAATGGTGGTGGGTTGGGACCCAAATCATCAACTTCTCAGGTGGGCCCCACGGAAAGCTTCAGCCACCAAGACGATAGAGGATTAGTGAAAGAGTGCCGACACTAAAAGCCTGACAACGCCAAATACCCGAGCTGTCTGCGACTTATAAAAGGCCAAGGCCCAAATATCTCCCACAAGCAGCCAATACTCCACGTGATTCCGCCGCGTGCACCGCCTTCACTGTAATTAAGCTGGCGCCGTTGCAAAAGAAAAACATCTGGGAGTGGGAGTCTACCGTATAGGCGTATACAACCTATGAAACAACCTTATACAGTTATACCTTTGTATACCTCTTGCATCTTATGGGGATAAAACAATTGTGCAAGTTTTCTTCTTTTTTGGTAAAAAAATAATTGTGTAAGTTGTACACAACCTATGAAACAATCTTACAGCTTGTAAAGTCAATTCACTTTTAGAAGACCTTATCAAAAAAGTATCACAAGTACAAGTAGGTGGCTGTGTTAATTCCAATGCGTAGCTCAGTTGATCTAGAATCATAATTTGCATACCACACTAGAGTTATAAAAGAGTTTACCCTATGCATTTTTTGGAGTTTTATAAGTACATAGGGTGAGGTACAAAATGCACTTTTCATGTGCAAAAAGGAGAGTGTCCCTCATTCTACGGTGAAGAAAAGATGCATATGAACATTTTCCTTATCTGGCTTTCCTTTAGGTCCAAAGGATTAGTCCAATTCAAAAAATTGGAACCTCTCGTTGAAGAAAAAAAACACAAAAAGGAAAGAAAATAGGTGGCTGTACGTGTTGGAATTTGAGTGGGAGCAGAGGCATGGTCGGATGTTGTGGGGATTGATGGGGGGACAGGGGCCATGGCTTGGTCTGATTGGGTGTGTTGGGAACTGGGATATGTTGATGGGTGGTCCTATAGTGATGTGTCATTGGTGGTAAAAGTGGGTGCTGCATGTTGATTTGATGAGCTAGGTTCTGTGTCTTGGAATAGTGGACCAAGAGATTAGCGTTTTGGTTAGAAGGACCAGGTTCTGATAGTTGGCCACATGTAGTGGCTATGTTGAGATTTGGGTATATGGGTATTTGATTGAATCCAGATGAAGTGGGCCCACCAGAATATGTTTGTGGATGACACTCATCTGATTTTATACGCAACAATAGCATTGGTTCAGTGCTATTCGGGGCAGAAATGAGAGGAGGTGAGGCCAAATCCTTGAAAGGGAACACTTGTTCATTGAAGACAACGTGTCCAGAGAGAAAAATACGTCCAGTGGACAACTCTAGGCAGCGATACCCAAAGTGATTCAGGTTGTGTCCAAGTAAAACACAATGCCTGGAACAAAATTCTAATTTGTGCTTAATGTCAGATGGGTAAAAGCAAAAGATTACGAGCCCATCGGATCACCTCCTCTTAATGTAAAGGCACCCAAAACTACGAAGAAACCAACAGTGAGGAGGACGGTGAACCAAACATTCCCACGGTTAACGATTTTTTTAGAATTTTAGATGGAAGATGGTTAATAATAAAAACTGATGAGTCAGGCCCAAATGATCCAACCCATGAGGATGAAGCTCAGGTCCAAGCCCACGAAGAGACCAAGTCAAGGCAGCCACGTTGCTCCGGAAGTAATCCCGCTCCTACCAGGTCCTGCGGAGAAATATCGCACCTGCCTCGTCCAGCGCGAGGGCAGTTCCTCACCTGCCTCCTCCAGCGCGAGGGCAGTTCGAGGGTTCCAATGACGAACGTTGCTGAAGAGTCGTCCCCATCTGTTAGGGGAGGACTATAAATCAAGGAGTCCCACCAGCACTTGCAGGAGGATGGATCTCTCTTTATTCACTTCGACGCTTGTATTCCTCTAGTTTGTAATAATCATTGAGGAAGTAAAACACCACAGGCAATCTCTGCCTTTCAACAGTGGACGTAGGTCATCTTGACCGAACCACTATAATCCCTTCTCTCTCTTCTTTAATTACTGCATTTACTACATTTATTACTTGACCGGTGGTGTCCGAAACCCTATTTTGGCATCATCAAAAACTGTTGTGTTAAAGGCCTCAACCCAATAGCAAAGAGGCATATTTGCTTGAACGAGCAGTGTGAGACCCATCTCAAGTTCTCAACAATGAGACGATGCTTTCGTTCGGCTGCCAATTTTTGCTTAGGAGTGTGGGGGTAGGAGATACGATGCATGATGTCATGTTCAGATAGGAAAATTTAAAATTTGGTACTTGTGCTTTAATTTTTTTATAGGAAAATTTGAAATTTGGTATTTGTGCTTTAATTTTTGTAAAAAGTATGTTTTCTGCATATTTCTTAAATTTAAGAAAAGCATCAAATGCTTGAGACTTTGCAGACAAAAGGACACACCCATGCATATTTGGAGAAACCATCAATAAAGGAGATATAATAACTATAACCACTTATGGATAGTTCAGGAAAAGAGCCCCAGGGATCACACCAATCTGACACTCAAGTGGAAGGCCCATACGACTTTCCAACACTCCCCCTTAGGGGTGCAGATGGGCGGTTTAAATCGGTTTAGAGGGAAAACCATCAATCAAACTGAATCCATCGGTTTTCTATTTTTCCAAACTGAATCGAACCGCCCAGGTGCTCAAACCGAACTCTGTTTTCTATTTTCCCAAACTGAATCGAACCGCCCAGGTGCTAAAACCGAATCGAACGGTTCGGTTCGATTACGATTTTTTTTGTTTTTTAATTTAATTTTATTTTTTTTCACAAAAAAAAAAAACTGCAATCCAAACTTGGTCCATTAAATGAAATGAGGAGAAGCTGTAATGAACAATAAAATATATTTCATAATTCTTTTCAACCAAGGAAGCATACATCAAATGATGGATGAACTCTTTCCATCCATCATCCGGTCGCGTGATTGAAAGGACCGGGCCACAACTTTTTAGGCCAATCAGCTGTAGCAATTCAAATCTTCTGGTAAAATACACCAACAAAATGGTCAGGTACGTTCCTATTTTTCTGCATAAAACCTGGACTAGTGAATTCAACACAAAAGGAACTAGTTTTTATTTTTGCCAACAAGATGGGTTCGAGTGGAATGTAGCCCCAATTTTGAACTAATTGAGATGGGCCTCTTGATTGTTCACTCCTAGACAACGCTACTGAAAATCCAATAATGCACACTTCATATAGAACTTTCATCAAACATGTAACATGCAAGTAAAACATACAGATGCTTCCCGTGAGGCTAAAATAGTCAAAACTCAATACTAAAGTTAATAAATACGGTCGGTTTGGTTTAGGCGGTTAACCGTGGGTTTAAATCGATAACCGACCGATGTAAGGAGGTTTCTATGATCTTCAAATCGTTGACCAAACCTATCTACATAAAATCGATTCGAACCACCTGGTTCGGTCGGTTTGGTTCTGCGGTAATATTGGGTTTTTTTTGTGCAGCACTACGAGTGCCACGTGGGCTAGACAAGAATGACAAAAGCAACTTGAGCTACACAAAAACAACGGGATCGAAACCTACTCTGATACTATGTGCCAAGTACCAACCCAAAATCTTAAGATAATAGGTGGAAGGATACATGTATATGAAGCCTTGTCCAACTTATGGCTTGGGCGATGTGGGATGTGAGACTTCCCAACAATACGCCCTAAAGCGTGTTTAAACTAAAAAAATATTAAAAAGGTGAGAACTAAAACATGTAAGGAAAACATATACATGAGACCTTCGTGTTACTAAGATTTGATGAACTAAGGTGATGGCTTGGCAATCAGCTTTACTGTCTGTTTTCATATGATACTAGTGGTAACTCTATGATTGAAATAAAGCTATTTTGATTGGACCCTTTTATAAATAATCTATTTGGTATGTTTCAATAACGACTTTTAGCTGTTAATATATGCTAAAAGTAGGGCTGCACAAAAAAGCCGGTATCACCGCAAAACTGGACCGAACCGACCGAACCGGGCGGTTCGGATCGGTATATAGTAGATCGGTTCGGTTAACGGTTTGAAAATCATAAAAATCGCTTACATTGGTCGGTTATCGGATTTAGCCCATAGTTAACTGCTTAAACCGAACCGAACGTATACAGTAACTTAAGTATTGCTGTATTATTATTTTGGCCTTAGGATTTAATTTTTGTGCGCTTGCATTTAGTCAAAACTCTCTTTTTTTAGTAAAATTCATTTTTATATGGATCACTAGAATGTTGGATTTTTATGTTTGCACTAAACATTGGAATAAATGCAAAGGACGAGGTATCATCATTTTGAAATTTTCAATAAAATAAAATAAAAAATAACTGTTTAACTGACCAAATAGAACCGAACCGTTTGGTTCGGTTCGATTCGGTTTAAACCCTCTCTATCGGTTGGATCGGATTGGTTAATTAAAAAACCGACAGGTTCGATTTGGTTGT
This sequence comes from Litsea cubeba, assembly GCA_012931725.1. Taxonomy (NCBI): domain Eukaryota; kingdom Viridiplantae; phylum Streptophyta; class Magnoliopsida; order Laurales; family Lauraceae; genus Litsea; species Litsea cubeba. The sequence goes on from CM022947.1 coordinate 13,391,917, forward strand.
TGGTTTTAGTATTAAATCGATCTGAATCTCCCATGTGCAGCCCTAGCTAAAAGATGACATATCAATATTGTACATATGAATTAACTGAATTAGACTTGCAAATCATGCAATCTGAGTCAAACTTTGTTGAACTAAAACCGAATGTTTTCATAAATCTAGCAAACCTGATCTTTGCATTGCATGAGTAAGCAAACTAAAAATGTATTGAAGCCTAAGTGCCGGTAAGACGCCATAATTCTCAATGGGGCGACCAAGTCCACCCTCCCTTGCACGTGTAAGTTCCTGTTATCTCGCATGTCCGAATTGGTACTCCTTACATGTGTGAGTTTCTATTACCTCACAGGCGTGAGTTGTCCGCCTTTATATTTGCGAATTCCTATTATCTCACATGTGTAAGTGTCTAGAGGACCCAACCTTTATCTGGAGTAACAAGATTTAAAAAAAAATATTGAAATGATGGAACTAGAGGTGTACAAAATTAACCGTGACCCAACCCGACCCGACCCGTGGGCCAATGGATGAGTCATGATAGCATATTTCCGGTGCTCGACCCGACCCGTGACCGTTGGTACCGGTTAACGGGTTTCATGAGTCGGGTTACCGGGTGACCCGTGAACCCGGTAATATTTTTTTTTTTTATTCATCCTAGAAAACCAAATGTTCTCCCCTGTCTTTATATTTTCTTCCTCTCTTCTTTGTTTTTCTCCTTTTATCACACATGTACCTATCACATATTTGAGGGGGTGGTATAAGGTTGCAGAGGGGGCGGGTTTGAGTTAATTTTTATCATCCTTATTTTATTTTTTTGGGAAGCAAAAAGATGAGTGCAATGGGTACAAGGAGGTCAAGATGTCAATAGATACCTGCAAGCAGTTCTTATGCATGGCCCCTCCAAGATTTCTCTTATTTTACAGTGGGGGTGGACCGTGGCCATTATAGTAATGCAGCAAAAATTAAATTTCTGAATCAACTAGCCAGGCATGGACCTATGCTTGCTTAAACTTCCAGCCTAAGGGGAAAAAAAAAGCATCCTACTAAAGAGGTACTATTTCCAAGAGTTTTAAAGCTGTTCAACTTCAAATGCTAAATTATGTATGATCCTGCACAATTTTGATGAGTGTCAAATATGATCCATGTAAATTTACAGGATGATAATATGGAGGAAGGGGGCTTGATCTCACATGCTTGATTGTTCTCACAAGTTTGGTTGTTCTTGAAAATTTATAGTTCATATATATTTCAAATGGGCAAGGCTTAGGTCTGACATTTTGACCCATGTGCTGAATTTGGACTTAAAACATAGGTCTGATGACTAACTAGGTCTTGATTGGAACACCCTAGTTGTAGTGGGGTCGAAATTTTGAATAGTTTTGTATGTGCGTTAGTGCTGAATACAGGTAGGTATTCTGTAAGGAAGATGAGGTGTTGTAATACAGTTCTGATTGGTGGTGCTAGACTAACAGAAGAACCCAGAGCATCTCCACTTTGACTCAAACCTGAGATTCGAAACCATATTTCTTTTTCTAATTGAATTGTAGTTTTTTTTTTATTGTTTTGAAAACTTCATGAAGTCTGTGACTGGCATTGTTGTGATTTGTGAATTGTGATGAGCGATGAGTGATGAAGGTTGTTGTGAGTTGATGACTGATATTGTTGTGAGTTGTGCTGGAAGTATGTATTATTTATGGAATATGGACTATTGTTGATTGTTGTATTATGGAATATGGACTACTGTGAACCTAGAAGTTTCAACTTGTGTAGATTGATTGGAAAAAAAAAAAACTCATTTGTTTGTATCATTTTTAATAAAATCACATTTTTTTATAAATTTTTTATTATTTCTTTTTGACACGAACTCGACCCGTGACCCGCTAATCCATGACCTGACTGACCCGTGACTCGACTAACCCGTGACCCAAACAGGCCGGGTTCGGGTGGGTTTTCACCCATATAAATTTTTTCGGGTCGGATCGGGTTTGATCCTTTGAACACCCCTAGATGGAACTTTAAAATTTAAAATGTAACCGTTGGGAGTGGTTCAACCAAGTTATACCCATGTGTCGGGTTGGAACCAACTTTATAAACATTTGACACAAACATAGGAACCCCTAGTCATAAACATTAGTAATTACGGACCTGTAGGCCCACATAACTACCTGGGCGTTGGATAATAGCCTATTAAGAGATCTCATATGGGTAAACTAGAGGGCCATGTGTCCCAATCAGTAGATGATTAGGCCACCATTCTATTCCCTCACCTTACTTGTTTGACCCAAAAAGCTTCACCTACTCCACAACATTAGCTTATGAGGACTAATTCATAAAATTCATCACTAGGGAGATTTAAAAGGAAATCCATCCAATCATGTCATAGATGTAGGGCCCACCACTCCTACCAAACTCTTTTCCACCAACTTTGGCCGTCGCCATTTTCTTTCTCCAACGCAATCTCCACCTACTTGGTGGACCCCACGATTGGGATGTGGTCTAAAATATACAAATAGCAAGTAGGACCCGTTAAAAGCACATCACTACTGTCTCTCTCTTAAAAAAAAAAATAATAAAAAATATATGTAGATGTATTGGATTCAGATTTGACCATGATATTCTTTTGAAAACCAAACTCTATCATCCATTACTTTCAAAGGATTTTAATTTTGAAAATCATACACTTGATCCTCATTCAACTAAAATTTAGAAAGGGTTTTCATTTTCAAGCCCAAATAGACCCTACACCTATGCTGAAAATGTTTTATCTTACATTGAATTTCATGTTGCACCTCTAATTTCTCCTTGCCCACATTCTTTACTTTGACAAGAATTCTGCTTTTACCTCCTTGACCAAAGGGCCCAAAGTAGAAGTGATCATGGGCCAGGGATTGGACATATGATTTAATATTTGGGCCAGGCTTAAATTAAGCGAGATAAAGCCCAATGCCCAGCCCATCTTGAATGACTAAATGGACAGGCTTTGGCCTGACATTTATGGCCAGGTCGAGCTTTGGCTGGATATGGGCCTCTGTTTATAAAGTCGGGCAGGCCGGGCTTGGATATATCTTAGACTGGCCCAACCCGGGCCATGAACACCCCTGCTCCTAAGCATCATTTAATTCCATTGACACAAAGAAACTGAAAATTCAGGTATTTTCAGAGCTCAATGAGCTAGTTTATCACACCCCCATTTCATAATCAGTGGACCTTCAAAACTATACTATTTGGAAATAAGCTAGTGATAAAGGAAGAACACTCGTTTTCATCTTTGTGAATGCATGCTGACCTACTAAATAAAAGGCCTTTGAAATTTAGTCATCTAAAGAAATTGGATATATTAGGTCAAACTCAAGGACTTGTGACTTTTATATAATATTAATTATTAAAAAAATTAAGAAATATATTCATAAAAGAGGTTATAATTGAAGAAATAAAGGTTAAAACTCAGAGATGGACATCAAATAATCTCCCTTTAATGAAAAACGAGTTAAGTAGATACGAGGAATGAATGCCCATTCATTAATTACCATAGTAAATCAAATCTACGAAAAGTTAGGGTCCATCAACATCTCATGCTTATATCCTTGAGGCCACTTCTTTAACAATTCTACGTTGAAGCCCATTTTATCATGAATGCATGGAACTCAAATTCAAATTCTTTGCAAATAAACAAACCCTACGTACATGATACTATGATAGGCCTATGAGCTCTTTCCACAAACTTCGTTCTAATTGTAGTCATTTCGAAGGTCGACTGGATAAAGGAATAGGGATATAATCCATTTCATGGTTTTTAAGGATAGTAATTTTTTTAGTTGTAGTAACTTTTGGAATAAAGTTGACTATTACAGTATTGTAACTTGTAAGGGCTCATATAGACACATGTATGTGGACCAAAGATTTTATATTTGCCACACCAACTTTTTCGATAGGATGCTTTGTGCAACAAAAGGGTTCTCCAATGCAGTGGATGCAAAGATATTATTTTTATTTTCCTGACAACACACTATTTCATTGTTTGATGTGATGTATTTTTTTTTTTTTGAAAAATAAAAAATTAAGTTAATTTATTTTTTAAAAGAAGAGAATTTCGATTTCCCATATAACAGGTAAAAATGTTGTATTTCTTTCTATCAGAGAAATAAAAGTTAGTAGAAATTAAAATCCTCAACGCTTGTAAATAATGAGAGCTGGGGATCCAAACCGTAGAGCGGGAGAGGGAGAGAGGGGTGGGGAGAGAAATAAAAGTTAGTAGAAATTAAAATCCTCAACGCTTGTAAATAATGAGAGCTCGGGATCCAAACCGTAGAGCGGGAGAGGGAGTGAGGGGTGGGGGGTGAATAGGGTGAGAGTAAATCTAAACTAATTATGACCAATTTTAAATTCTTTTTGCAATTGAGGCACAAGTAATGTTCGTAGAAATAAGGAAATGGAAGCATAAACAATAAACATCCACCGTATTACCACAATGCAAAAGTTTGTAGTGGTTCGACCAAAAAGCTTACATCCACTCCCAGCTTGTGCACCAACACCTCACCAATATTCTACTAGACACTAGAGGTTTCCGGTTCACCTCAAAATTTTACAACACTTAAATTTTCTTTGCTAATCTAGAAAGAACCATTACAGATGCTTTTTAGGCTTAGCAATAACTTTTACAGTAAATTATTTTTCTTTTAAAACGTGTATACAAAAATACAAATAGAGATAAAATGAAGTACAAGAAGATGCCACTAAAACAGGCGGATATTAAAGTGATAGTCCAGCCTAATACACACAATGTGAATATACAAATTAAAGTTATAATGCAATGTATGTGTTACCATCAATAAATGAAAGTGATAGTATGTAAAAATATGCCAAATAGATTCAAAATAAAACTAGAACTTGATTTGGATTTCTAAAGATATGAAATCTAGATATGATTTGATGGAGGTAATATTCCAAACACAAGTAATGCATGAGATAGCTTGATATAGAAATGAAAGTAAAAGTATAACAAGTTGATTATACAAAAGTTATAATGCAATGTATGTGTTACCATCAATAATGAAAGTGATAGTATGTAAAAATATGCCAAATAGATTCAAAATAAAACTAGAACTTGATTTGGATTTCTAAAGATATGAAATCTAGATATGATTTGATTGAGGTAATATTCCAAACACAAGTAATGCATGAGACAACTTGATATAGAAATGAAAGTCAAAGTATAACAAGTTGAATAAAGATTCAAAGGCAAAACATGTGATGAATGAGCACTGTTGAATCCAAGACATAAAATAATTTGAAAGTAATTATCATGTGATGGAATAAAAAAAAAAAATTCACCCAAGCAAATAAACATGCTGTGAAATAAATCAAAGATTTTAACAAAGCACAAAAACTTTAGAAAAAAAAATTAAATTTACTTTGTGTAAATCATGTAAAGGACCCTTACTTTAGTTTTTTTTGTTTCTTCATCTCTAGCATCCCCCAACTTAAAACCCTTTGCTTGCTCCCTTTTCTTTTCAAAAATTCAGCCCACTTAAGCCTTGAAACTATCTTTGAATTTATATAAATCCAACGTACTATAACAACGTTATTATAGCGAAAAAACTATAGTAAAAACACTATAACAAAAATATTCAAAAAATAGATTTTTAAAAATGATTGTCCAAAAAGAGCTACTCTAAAGAGATTTACACATCTTTTAAAATCAAAAGGATAACAATGTTTTCAAAACATGATCCTAAGATGCCTAAAAAGATATGAAAATGAAATCATAAAAATGCATGAAAAACTCAAGTTAAAAGGTTAAAAACATACAAGAAAAATAATCTTTAAAAATGAAATTGTATCCAATCAAATTGCAACACAAAATCCAAAACAAACAAGAATTACGGGCAACGTTTTCTTACGAGCAAACTATATTCATTCTTCTCATCTGACTACGACGGTGGTGGGGTACATGGAAAGGTCTACTTATGTTTAAGGGTCAACAGAAAAACAGCTTCATTAGGTCATCCTAATCTTTGATTTGATAACCATAAAATTTAGTGGTCTTTTAAAAATAGATTTATTAGAGATTCAATTCAATGGCAGATGAAGGTTTGATAAGAGTGGGAATGGACCTTCGTGCCAAATCATGGAGGATGAGAGCGTGAAAGGGCCCTCTCTCTCTCTCTCTCGGTTAAGAAAGAGAATTACACAATTACTTATACTATGGAGAGAAGTTAAAAAAGATGTTGTTATAAGCACCAAATAGGGAACATAATATTTTCTAAATGATAAGAGATGAAAAATATAAAATTACAAGCATGAAAACCCCATTTAAGGGAAGATACAATATCAAAAACCTAGTATGAGTTGGGAGTAAAAGCACTCTTTTTGTTATTTTATACTTTTTTAATAGTATATTTTCTGTCATTTTGTGCCCATTGAGCATTCTTTTGTCATTTTGTGCTTTTGCAACCAACTCCCTCTACTATCTTTTTTAAAAGCTTTTTGCATATATTTCGCTAAGTTTTTAGAGTTTGTAAATAGGCCCTTATAGTTTTAGTATTTGTAAATAAAGCCCTACCTTTTCATTTTAACAAAATCAGCAGCCTTCTAACCACCAAAATTTTTTAGAGTGAAATGACATTTTGCCAATATTTTTATCAATATATGCATAAATTTAAAAGCTTGGATTTATTTTTCTCTAAAGCTTGTAATACTAATAATTACATTTAGTTGGAGAGAATAACTATACATAAATCTATTTTTATTAATATAGGGCCTATATCATTAAATATAAATCAATCATACTTATAATTGGTTATAATTGATCCAAACCATGCATGACCTAGCATTAAATTGACGAAAGTTTTAAAATACATGATTATACTTCATATGCATTAAATAGTTATTAAGAGAGATGGTTGGGACTTGGGACAAAATAATAGTATTTTTATAAATAATGAAATACTTATTTTTTTTAATGGATATAAGGATAAAATTGTCATTTTTATAAAAGTTCAACACAAATATTACGGTGCTTACCCATTATCATTAGGAATACTGATTTTGGGATATGAAAGGTAATGAAATGAAAAAAAAAAAAATTTTATTTCCAAATACTAAAACCACATAGGCCTATTTATAAATCACATAAACCTCAGGGGTATATGCCAAAAAAAAAAACAATTTTTTTTTATTTTATACTTTATTTAATTGCATTTTACCCTACCCTACCTGCAAACAAAGAGTTGCTGCCTCCTTATAATTAGATCTGACTTCCTTACTCTCTCTCTCTTTTTCTATTTAAGCCCTCTCCCCCCTCCATTTGCACTCGCCTCTCCATTTTCCATTCCTCTCTCTCTCTAACCGGAACCCATCAAGCTTTCCTGTTCTTCCTCCGAAGAGGTACTCTTTTTTCCGGCTTCCAATTTACCACTTCTCCTTTCTCATTTCTTCCTTCTTTTTGCAGAGATTTGGTTTTTTTTTCCAAAATCTTTCCTGCTTTTCTGTTCTAGTTCCTGATCTGCTGTTACAGATCTGATTTTAGATTCAGAGCTTTTAGAGTGTAAGATCTAGTTTATGGGCAACTGAGTTTGCAGATCTGGATTTGGATTTGTGAAGATCTTAGATCTGTGGTCAGGAGCTGCTTCAAAGCATCGGATCTATTTTAAAAACTTCATCTGATTCTTCTCTGTTTGGATCACTCTAGTTCACATATCAGATCTAGCCTTTCTCTGTTTTTAATTGGATGTAGTAGTTTAATGATCATATCTCATTTAGCTTGGCTACTTTGATTTGATTTGATTTGCTTTTTTATGATAGCTAGTTCTGGCTTTTCAGTAGCCATTTATAGATCTAGTTCCCTGTTCTCCATTTAGCTTGTAGAAGATCTACGGTATCATCGCATACGCTGTAGATCTGGATTTGCCTTTATTTCTTCCATTTCCATCTGTATATACCCATCTGGGGCCCATCCAAATGGACCAAAAATCAGCCCTACTATTTACTCGGGCCCACCCATCCAAATGAACTGGACACGTGGATTGACTATCCACCGTTAAACTTTTGGACTTTTGGGGCCGGATGAGGATGATAGGGTGGTTGGTTGGTTGGTTAGGGCTGATAGTTTTTTTTTAAAGAGGAGGGGCCCGGGAAGATCTTCAAATCCCCCCGGTCCAGCCTCAGGTGGGGGCACTAGGTGGGTCCCACAGTGAGTGAGCCCTCGGAGTTGTATGTTAGATCTCTTGGTTCTTAGGTCCTGGTCCTGTATGGATGTGGAGAAAACATACCACATTACCATTTTTTTTTACCTCATACAAACAGACCATGGATTTTTTGTAAATAGCAGCAATTAAGGGCCAGCATTCAATACAGGCAAGGTCTACCATCTGGAGTTCTGGATAGTTTATTTGATGGAATATACAATGGACTGTAAGAATATATGAAAAGTAGCCAACTGGCCCAAAGAATCTTGGTGGTTTAGTATTCTGTTGTTAGAGGTCCTCCCTTGGGTGATGCAGTTTCCAGATTGTTTATTTGGTGGGCAAAAATTTTAATTGGCTCTACCGAAGGATATGCGAACACCACCCAACTGGCATGTAAATGGCATATAGTAATCCTAGCTTTTGGATTGTTGGACTGCAAAGGAATGGGTAATAAAAAAAAAGAGTATAGACTACTGTTTGAACGCAATGGAAAATTCTTCGCTTATCAGATGAATCGGATTGTTAAGATGCTGAGAATTTTGGTCCAGTGTCCAGCAGTTAGACTGACACACTTGCTAAGGATTTTATAATCCTCCTCCTCAGTTTCACCATTTGACTTCATGTAGCAGGAAGTTTTCTACCCATCCTTTTCTTTTTATCTTTAAGTTATATGAGATTTTTTTTAGGTGGATATTTTAATGATTGCTTTCTTCTTCGCATGCAACATTGTACATCTTTACCACAGTGCACTGTTTAAGATATATTGTACATTTCTTAACAGAAAATGGCATCACATATTGTTGGATATCCTCGCATGGGGCCAAAGAGAGAGCTCAAGTTTGCATTAGAGTCTTTCTGGGATGGGAAGAGCGGCGTTGAGGATTTGCAGAAGGTTGCTGCAAATCTAAGGTCATCCATCTGGAAACAGATGACTGACGCTTGTATCAAGTACATCCCCAGCAACACCTTCTCCTACTATGATCAGGTACTTGATACAACGGCGATGCTTGGTGCTGTTCCTCCAAGATATGGTTGGAATGGAGGTGAAATTGGGTTTGACATCTACTTCTCTATGGCAAGAGGGAATGCCACTCTGCCTGCTATGGAAATGACCAAGTGGTTTGACACCAACTAGTAAGCTCTCATCTTCTCTCTGCCTATAATTTTAATTATTTTTTAATGCTCCATTGCATTATGTTTCATACTTATGTTACTTGATGCAGCCATTTCATTGTACCGGAATTGGGACCTGACATGAAGTTCTCCTATGCCTCTCACAAGGCAGTGACCGAGTACAAGGAAGCAAAAGCGGTAGGTGATTTGGTGTTGCCATTATATTACTTATTTATTACTGGTTTTCTTTCATAACTTTAGGAATTTTAGACTTCAGAGTGTTGGTTTCTGCTTAGACTTAGAGTCCAACTTACATTAAGCTGTACTTCAGAGTGTTGGTTTGCACAAACATATGCATGCATGACTTTTTGTATTTACATGCATACAATAATTTATCTATGCTATATTATTTACATGTTAGAGTTAATATAGCATTAGCGCGTATGTTCTGTAGGCTTGTACTTTTATGCACTTTGAAAGTGCTAATTGCTATTTGTTGGAAAGAAAAAAAAACTGGTACAAGAAAAATCTTTTACATTATAGTTAATAACCTTAAAAAGAGTTAACTTCAGAGACTAAGATAATATCATTTTTTGAAAAGTAGGAGAACAGGTGAATGAGGCACATTATTAAAAATTGTTTATTTTTGTAATATATTAGGAAAGTTGCTTTTGTAATTTATTTTAATGAGAATTTTATTTAAAGGAGACACTGTTTTCATTTAAAATTAATTCATATCTATTTCATCATCATCATTATTTACACGAATTCTGTTTCTCTATTCCGATCTATCTTGAGCCAAGTCCTCAGATAAGTTGCACTTTTTCAGATCTATTTTTACTACCTCCATCCATGTCTTCTTTGGCCTTCCCCTTTCTTGGTGAGCCATAAACCTTCATAGTTAAACTTTTCCTTGCCGGCATCTTTACCGGCCTGCATTGGACATGCCCAAACCATCTCAAACAGCCCTCTAATGAAGAAGACTGTCCATTTATATCCACTATTTTTTAAGGAATCCTTAAATGGGACTTGTCTGATGACGAAGAGTGTATGCCAAACCTTTGAGAACCCTTGACCTCTTTGGGATGCTTCTAATCATGCAACTGTAGAGAAAGAAGGAAGATTGGTTAACATGACATATTTGAGTTATCTTAATGTGTAAGTAAACATAGGGTGCTAGTGGCTTTATATATCTGTATTTGATGATATTGTTGTTGAGCTTCTCAAAACTTAAAAAAAGGTTGAGCCGGTATCTGTTGTATCACAATGCATGGAGAATTTTAATCATTAACTCTCTTTGGCAGTTTGGCTTACTCTCTTTTATCCTGATTCATGCAGCTAGGAGTCGATACTGTTCCAGTCCTTGTAGGCCCTGTCTCATACTTGTTGATGTCAAAACCTGCAAAGGGAGTCGAGAAATCTTTCTCCACTCTTTCACTGCTGAGTGGCATCCTTCCTGTCTACAAGTGAGAATCGGAGTCTTGCTTCTAGGTCATCATTTAGTTATAGATATCCTTACATGTCTCCTCAAATTTGTATACTGATAAATAAATCATGTGCAGGGAAGTTGTGGCTGAGCTGAAGGCAGCTGGTGCTTCTTGGATTCAGTTTGATGAGCCCACCCTTGTGTTGGACCTCGATGCTCATAAATTGGAAGCATTCACTCATGCCTATTCAGAGCTTGAATCATCTCTATCTGGTTTGAACGTGCTTATTGAAACCTACTTTGCTGATGTTCCTGCTGAGGCATACAAGTATGTGGACTTATTCATTTTTAGGAAATTTAATGTCTTTTACAAGTTAGTTTTATATTGCCATCTTGATATTCGGTTTAAGACCATTCATCTGTTTATCTATATTTGTCTCAGGACTGTCACTGGTTTGAAGGGTGTCACTGCTATTGGGTTAGATCTGGTCCGTGGAACACAGACAGTTGATTTGATCAAAAGTGCTGGATTTCCTAGTGACAAATTTCTTTTTGCTGGAGTGGTTGATGGAAGGAACATCTGGGCTAATGATCTGGCTGCTTCTCTCAGCACCCTGCAAGCTCTTGAGGCCATTGTGGGCAAAGGTGCTTGTCCTTGCATGCATTTGTGACTTTTCAATCCACATTGAATTTTCACTTGCAAATTACAATTATGTGTTATTTGTGCCACAGACAAGCTTGTCGTCTCTACTTCCTGTTCGCTTCTTCACACTGCAGTCGATCTGGTGAATGAGACAAAGCTGGACAGTGAAATCAAATCATGGCTGGCATTTGCTGCTCAGAAAATATTGGAAGTGAACGCCTTAGCAAAGGCATTGTCTGGCCAGAAGGATGAGGTACAAACCACCATAACTATCTCTCTTATCCATTTTGTTGAGCTTCTCCTTCACTGATTTACTAGGCATGTTCCTTTGTTGTTTTTGCAACAGTAGTTCTGTAATTGGCTTGGTGTCATTGGTATAAATTTTTTCACTATAGCATCAGTAATTACGTACCTTTGTTGTTGTGGTTAATGATCAATGTTCTAGAAGTTGGAATCGGCATGAAAATCTGTTTAGGGGTTGTTCTGTCTGTGCCACATTAATCTCTCAACACAATTGTACTCTGACATAGCCTGAACAAAGCAATATGATTTGGTAGAGTTCCAAATTACCTAGTCCAATTCTTAACATTGGTAGGGAGTTCTCTAAATATGAATATGTATTCCCGGTTATGGTGTGATTGGCAACTGCACTGTACTATTCGACCACTTGACTGTTTGCTGGTCTCTTCAGGCATTCTTCTCAGCCAATGCTGCTGCTCAAGCTTCTAGGAAATCTTCTCCAAGGGTGAACAACGAAGCAGTTCAGAAAGCTGTAAGTGCTTGCAACAATGTAGTCCTTTTTTTTTTTTTTTTCTTTTTTTTCTTTTTTTCATCTTAAGTACCACAAATCACAAGTGGTTTAAATCTTTTGCTAGCATCAGTCATTATCTGTTGGCATTTGATGACATGCTGTAGAAACTGGAAACCTCATTGGTTAAGTTTTTTTTTTTTTTTTTTAATGCAAGATGCACTGTAGGAGCTGAAAACCTCGAACCTAGTATCAGTGTTGATGCGTTTGAAAATGAAATTATTAGTGTTGGGTGCCTATATAATTATTTGGAGAAGAAAACTCGGAAGAACAGTCACCCATCTAATGTGATTTCCATTTTTTTTTTCTCCAATACTCATCTTAATGTATCTTCCTCTTTATGCCAATTTTTTTCTAACTGATTTGTGATTTGGTTTACATTCAAATGCACTTCTACCTTCATAAGATCTGTAATACATGTTTGGTTACTAATGGAGTGTTGTCACCCGTCCAGGCTGCTGCTCTCAAGGGCTCTGATCATCGGCGAGCTACTACTGTCAGCGCCAGGTTGGATGCACAGCAGAAGAAGCTGAACCTTCCAATTCTCCCGACGACTACCATTGGGTCATTCCCTCAGACCATGGATCTTAGGAGAGTGCGCCGTGAGTACAAGGCTAATAAGTAGGTGGTCTTTATCAACTTGTATTCAGAGTAGTCATCTGGAGCCAGTCTTCAATGTGCCTACACTGAAATTGTCTGTTCTTTAATTTCTTTGCAGAATATCTGAAGAAGAGTATGTGAAAGCTATCAAAGAGGAAATCAGCAGTGTTGTCAAGCTGCAGGAAGAGCTTGATATTGATGTTTTGGTTCATGGAGAACCAGAGGTGAGTTTAAATGACGACCTGCATCCTGCAGTCTATGAAGCAAATAGATTTTTTTTTTCTAATTTAAAAGTATTCTATGCAGAGAAACGACATGGTGGAGTACTTTGGGGAGCAGTTGCAGGGTTTTGCCTTCACAGTCAATGGATGGGTGCAATCTTATGGTTCTCGCTGCGTCAAGCCTCCCGTCATCTATGGTGATGTGAGTCGCCCTAAGGCCATGACTGTGTTCTGGTCCGCTATGGCTCAGAGCATGACTTCTCGCCCGATGAAGGGAATGTTGACGGGTCCTGTCACTATTCTCAACTGGTCCTTCGTCAGAAATGACCAACCAAGGTGACCACTCTTCATGCTTACCTCAATCCTTTAAACTGTCTTTAACAGATGATTCTTAGCATTGAATGTGGATGTTACCAGATTCGAGACCTGCTATCAGATTGCTTTGGCCATCAAGGATGAAGTTGAGGATCTTGAAGCTGCCGGCATTCAGGTTTTTATGAGCTTTGACTTGGATTCTGTTTAAGTGAGACGTTGAGAACCTCACCTGTGATTACATTAATTTATTTTGGTTTCATTTTTGGGTTGACTGCAGGTTATCCAAATTGATGAAGCTGCTTTGAGAGAGGGCTTGCCTCTGAGGAAATCAGAGCAATCATTTTACTTGGAGTGGGCTGTCCATTCATTCCGGATCACCAACTGTGGTGTTCAGGACACTACCCAGGTACTTTCCCTTTTCACTCCTTCACTGTGGTTACTAATATTATATGCAAAGAAGATGACCATAAGAGATCAAATCAATATTTTCAAGATGGCCTAATCCCAAAGTTGTCATTTTGTGACTCTTACCTAGGCATCTATTCTCTCCAAGTGCCCGGCCCATGAGACTGAATTTGCAATCCTAATCACTATGCATTTGTGGTTCAAAGATCATCTAGTCCACTTGGTCTTTCCCCCTATGGAACTCCCTCACAGCTCGTGTGGAATTTCCGGTTCCTGACATTCAAGCAGGGAGATTCCCCATCCTTGGATGGTGGGTGTTGAAAAGTGGCTGGTCCACTCATTGTTGGGTGGAAATGGACATTCTTTTGTCATGTTCATCAGTTTTTACATATAGAAGTCCCATCCAATGAGATCTACATCATGGACCCCACTGATAAGCAAGCAGTTTGGAACTTGCATATATGCTGGTATTTGAGAGAGAGAGAGAGAGGCGGGGTATTCAAACTAATGGCTTATGTCATTTTTACAATTTTGTTGTTGGGTTCTTAACTCAGTGTAAGCTAATCTCCCACGCTTGCTTGTGATCTCTCTTCCACAGATCCACACCCACATGTGCTACTCGAACTTCAACGACATCATCCACTCCATCATTGACATGGATGCCGATGTGATCACCATCGAGAACTCTCGCTCTGATGAGAAGCTCCTCTCGGTCTTCCGCGAGGGAGTGAAGTATGGTGCAGGTATTGGCCCAGGAGTGTACGACATCCACTCCCCTCGTATCCCCTCAACAGAGGAGATTGCGGACCGGATCAACAAGATGCTTGCAGTGCTCGAGACAAACATCCTCTGGGTCAACCCTGACTGTGGGCTTAAGACCCGCAAGTATGCTGAGGTGAAGCCCGCTCTCACCGCCATGGTTGAAGCAGCCAAACTCCTGCGGACCCAACTCGCCAGCGCCAAGTGAGAGTGCCTTTTGGCAATAATCTTAGTAGCACGTGATTCTTATATGGAAGGAATGATCTATTTGTTGCTAATAAAGTGTGGCTTGTGTCATGATTAATGTTGGTGACTTTAGATTTTGTGGTCAAAGGCCATTTATGTTTTCATTTTTGGGACTTTGTTTCCTCCTTTATTTCAGTTTGATCTTTGTTGCCATCTCTCTCTCTCTCTCTCTCTCTCTCTCTCTCTATTAAAGTGATGTAAATGATATGGATATGATGGTTGAAGCCTTCTCATCCTTTAGAAGTTTGCTTTTTGGCCGTTCAGAATTCAGAGGGCTTTCCTATTCATCACATTGTTCTGGTTTGGGGACAGTTTTTTCTGGATGCATGTGGCCTAGAGAAATATAAGCTGAAATAGATATATATTGTACATTGCATAACCAAAATTTCAGCAGAAACCCGAGGAATTGGTGGCGAGCATAGGTAGGTGTGGAAACGTTTTTGAGACAGTTTTGATTCCAAAAACTGAAAAGATGACCACCAGTCTCTCACTAGAAAAACACCATGGGAAGTTGGGAACTCCCCCCATCTTTTAGATGGTTTTGCCATTTGGGAAATATAAAATCCCAACGTTCAGTAGTCAGTAGTGAAAATTTCACCTACTGGACTCCCACCCATAAAAGCACAACCCTCCTTCCCACTGAAAATCCTGTGCCTTGGGTTTGTACCCATGTCGTCAATTTTTAATTTCTTTGTGATCTGAAAAGGGCATACAGACTGAAATTCATCCATCGTAAATGTTACTTTTTTGGAGGAATGTATGGAACTGGAATTTACAGAATTTGAGATGTTAGAATTCTAAAATGTTGCTGAATTTTATTAATTTTGAATTCTTTATTTCTTTTATATTAGAATTCTTGCTTGCGAATTTCATTCAACGTGAATTTAACAAATTCATGTTTCATGGCTACTTAATTTTTTAGTGAAATTTTACAAGTTAATTTATACATTATCTTTACATATATTCAAGGCCAAAATGGTTATGAATATACTATGTTGTGAATATATTGGTCTCACTCAATGAGAAAGTACATCACTCAAACTTGTGGTCAACCAATTTTATGGTGTGGATTCACTAGCAAAAGAGGGAATGATAAGAGTATACTTATATTCAGGTCACGACTATTTGTAGCTCATTTATTTTTTATTTTTCCATCTTATTTTTTACTTGTAAAATTAAATCGTTCTCACAGGCCCTCTGATAAAGCCTCCCACTGCCACCTAAGAACACGGAGTCACTGACTGCATAAGAAGAATAAATAATATATAAAAAATCAAGAAAAACCATCAGTCCCGCCCTTTCTCCTTTTTTTATTTTCTCTTTCTAATCCCTCAACCAAACCCATTCAATTGAGGTTAACCCATTCAATTGAGGTTGTAAGTCAAGCTGATCAAACGCCCATTTCAGCCATTTTCTGTCAAAACACATTTAAAAAAAAAGAAAACACCTATCATCAACAAGTTCTATCGAACTCATTTCATAGAAAAAAATAGCCCTTTCAAACCCATTTCAACTGCTCTTTTAAGCCATGACACTCATTTCTGCCCCTTGAAAAAATACCTCTCCTTCCTCACCTAATTTAATCCAAAACCCAAATAAAAAGACCCAATCAAGAGAACACAAAAAAGAAAAATAAAAATAAAAAAACCATAGAGATGAACAGGGTGCACATAGGCGGTTCGGATCGGTTGAGAGAGAAAACCATCAACCAAACCGAATCCATCGGTTTTCTATTTTTCCGAACCGAACCGAACCGCCCATGTTTTATTTTTTTTTTCACAAAAAATTTGCAGTTCAAATTTGGTCCATCAAATAGAATGAGAAGAAGCTGTAATGAGCACTAAAATATATTTCATAATTCGTTTCAACCAAGGAAGTATATATCAAACGATGGATGAACTTTTTCCATCCATCATCCGGTCGCGTGATTGGATGGACCAGGCTACGTTCGGCCAACTTTTTCAGGCTAATGAGTTGAAGCAGTTCAAATCTTTTGGTAAAATACACCAACAAAATGGTCAGGCACGTACCGCCTGAATCTGCTTTTTTTCCCACCTTTTTTCCACTGCTTTTATCATTTGTCATTCTCTTTGTTGTTTATGAAATTTCTCATGAAACTTCACTCTATATTGTAATATTGTTTGATGGACTCGTGCATGTTAGGATAAGCACACAGGCTCAACCATCCAAGCCCAAGCACACCAAGGCTAGTCTCATCACAGGTGTATGATAAAACCAAGCAGAATAAGATCTCACAAGATAAACTCTTATGTATTAGCTAGGAAGATCTCATGATGTGTAATTCTTATCAACCAAATCTACACTCTATAAATATACTATTAATACATGCATCGATGGGTGGATAAACCCATGGTGAATTCATTCAAGCCTTTCAGTGCACGCATTACCTTTGTTTTATGCTTTATTTACCTTAGAATATGATTTCCCTTTTCCGTTTGGAGTTAGTTTCATATCCCTATTATCAAATGCATAGATATGGTCACATTGTTTTTGTTACTAGAAATGAGACTCTATTAAAGAGGCTGGTTGCACACATTTATATCCTAGTTCATGATTTCCTTTTCCATTTGGAGCTATTTTTGTATCTTTATTGTCAAATGCGTAGATATGTTGACGTTATCTTTATTGATAGAACTACTTATTTGAGACCATTGCATGCATTTCACATTTGGTGGCAGTTTTCATTTCTCTAACTAAGTAAAAATATGATGTTTTTAATCCCAAGGGGTAACTCAGTTGGCCTACGACCACGGTTTGCACAAAAAGGTTGTAGGTTTAAAACTGCACTACCACACTGGGGTTACATGAGAGTTTACCCGGCTTCCCTTTATGCCCAAAGGGAGTAGCCCAGCCCAAAGCGTTGAGAACCCTCCAATAGCAAAAAGAAAAAGAAAAAAGATGTTTGAGCACATTCCTCTTTTTAACAAGTCATTGACTTTACTACTTGGTCAAGACTCGGCCAAGTCCCTCCGAGTCGATAGCCTTCGAAGCTAGAGAATAAGAACGAATTTTTGGACTTCTTATACTTTGAATTGAGTAAGTCTTGGTTTTCAAAAAGTAAATTTTATTATTATTTATTTATTTTGCAAGAAACAAATTAGGCGTTTGATAGTGTAAAAGATAGCATCGGGTCAGCCATATAAGAACTGACGCTCCTTACCATTCGGATAAGGAGCTGTTCTTTATAGGATGAGTAAAAATCTAATTAAGGTGGCATGATGGCACTTTAGAGACTCAAGGTGGGCCATTTCCATCAAGAGTCTTTCATTTCAAATGTAGGCCCTGTGGCTTACTTGAGTTTTTCCCCATAGTGGTCTAGTGGAGTTGGAAGAACCATGGATTATGCCTGAAAATCTGACATGGTTTATGTTATCAAATCAAATGGTTAAGTTGTAAAAAGATGAAGTTATCATGTCCACTCTCTTGCAATTCAGAAGGGCTGAACAAGAGAGCACTTCAAGAATTCTTAAATTCCATTCTCACACCAAACACATGCAGTTCTCACTAAAAATTACTCTACCAAACTTTCTTAATGAATTATCCTTAAAACGCCATTTTTATACTGCTTATTACATGTCAAAACCTAGCAATGGTTTGGACATGTTAAATTATGAGAAGAATATTTTTTTTTTAATCTACAAAGCTTTTAGAATTCTCTGAATTTAGGAATTTAGATTGACATATTCCTTCTATCATTTAAAAAAGAATTTTCAGTGGAGAATATGGACATGAAAGATTTTGATATTCTCATAGTAGGAATTTTTCAAAACTTAGTCTTAAAGCAAATGAATCACAATTGCTCCTTTTAATTTGGCATGTCCCACCATGAACTTTCCACACACAGCTCCTCAGAAGGGCATAAATGGACAAAAAAAAAAGAAGAAAAATTAGCAATTTGTCATGTCCAATCCAATCAGTAAAGACTGGTTAAATATAAAGTGGTCAGGGTTTTTACTAGACTAGAAAGGGTTTGGGTTGCAAGCGGCTAAATTTAATGTGGAATCAATGCTAAAGAATGGTTGCTATAAGTCATAATCGCATGAGTGTGGCCCAAGCAACGAACAATTTCATGCCTCCAAACATTTCAGTTTCATGCCTTTAGCGTGGAAGAACTCCTACACATCCTGCGAAAAATAAATAAATAAATAATGAAGTGCAGTTCCCACACTAAATTCATGCCTTCAGCTGCAGCAGTCCGAAGTGCCCCTCCACCACAAGGAGGATATTAATTAAGGGCATCTTTATTTGCATGGAATTAAACTCAAAGGAATACGTGATTTAATCGGCTGCGATAAAGGGTTATTAAAGATGTGAGTGTTGAATGAGATAAGGTGGATATGAAGATAGACCTTGACATTTTTAGGATTTGAATTATGAATTATGTCAAAATAAAATATGAATTATGTCAAAAAATACTTTGGCAGAAACGTGAAATCCTGAATTTCGGTTGAAATCGGCCAAAATCCAGGATTTTGGCCGAAGCAGGCTAGGAATTCGAAATGAAAATATTTATCCCTAGTTTCGTTTCGGCCACTTGGCCAAAACGACATGAAACTCACAGCTATATTTGGATCCCAATTATGGAACTCCAAAAATAGGCTTTTAAACACAAAACTAATAACCTCTCAGTAACCGCCCAATATCACTAGTAGCTTTGCTTTCTTGCCTTTTATAGATTTACAATGTCAGAGAGGGAAATTTTGACGTGAGAATAATCAGAAGTAGAGAAGAGAGGATTCCCAGCAATCATTTTTCGCATCGAACTAAGAGTTCTTTTGTGCGGCTCTGGTTGGGGGCGATAATCGTCTCCCCTCTAACTAAGAAGATAACTTGGGGTAAATTCGACCTCTTCTTTCTGCACCAAATAAGAGGAAGAAGTTATCGAAATTTTTGGCGCCTTATTAGCACTCCCTTTCCGTAGAAACTCAAGCCTTCACAAACACTCCTAAATAAATATTTACGTCGATACCTTCCGTGCACAAACAGCTCCTAAATGTAAATTTTCCAGGGAAAGCATGAAAAAACCCAAGGATGCTTATAATTACAAAAAAGGATTTGATTGGCAAATGTGACTTGAAAATCAAACTTCAAACCTGAATTAACTGGAGTGCCAAAGGACTAGGAGGCACAAAACCCGTACATGCAATGCAAAAGCACCCCTTTTAAACCCCCACACTCATGCACCTTTTTCGTCCTCACCTGGGCATTTCTGCTCCTTCTGCTCCTCTCCACAACTCTCCCTCTTCATAAAGAAAAAAAAATCTCCTTCTCTCTTTCCTGCTGCATCGGAATCGGACAATCCCTTTCTGTAAATCATCTTTTTCAGGAGAAGAAGATGTATAAGAATCGGCTTCAAGAGCTGTGCCAGAAGAAGTACTGGGCAATGCCCAAGTACACTTCGGAAAAGGTGGGTCCCGACCACAATCCCCGCTTCACAGCCTCTGTTATCGTCAATGGCGTCGCCTTTGAGATGACCCAGTCCTCCAAATCCTCCAAAGAGGCGCAGAGCGAGGCCGCCAGGCTCGCCTTCGAACACTTCACCACGCCCGAGGCTCTCTCCCTCAAAAACCCATCTGCTGTTATTCCTGGGATTCAGTTGCCTCAAGGTATAATACCCAAAACCCCTAATACCGATTTGAGCCTTTTTTTTAATGCTTTCTGAGATTCTGTCTTGGATGGCGTTTGTGTTGATGTTGGATGGTGGTTTTGATTAATGTTGGGGGTGGAAGAAAATGGGGTTTGGTTGGTTGGATTGGATTGTTACGAGGTTTTCTGTGTTGGGTGGCATTTCTTACTAGATTTAAGGTTCTTACAATGGATTCTTTTGAGTAGAAACTGTAGTATACTGTGATTGGAGCCCTTCCACCACCCTTTTGTTGAAAGAATGATCCCATAAATCTGATAAGAGTAGTGTGTTACAGATATAAAATGTCGTGGTCTTTCCTGAATTTGGGGTGTCTCTGGACATGATTGGGAAAATCCCATGGAAATTAAATAGAGTTTGAAATGAAAGAATAGAAATAAAAAAAAAGTTACTGTCAAGAGTCTGTTTTTATAAAATTTATTCTGTTTTTACAATTTATCTCTGATTATCTTGCAATTTTATAATATTTGGTCATGCCATTATCAGTTTTCCAGTATCTTCAATATATCCTGTTATGATCAGGAAGGTTCTTGAATAATAACCCCATGAGATGTCCTCTTGAATTATCACACTTATTAGGGTGATATCTCTGTGGCCGTTGGATTGAGACAATGCAGATGGATGTGATTTAATTCATTCGTCCAACCACGGTCATCTTGAGCTTCATTCCAACATTGGATGTTACTTTGATCAAAAGCGATCTAGGTATTTCTATATTTCCTTTGGGAAGAATACTTCTCTTGTGGTGTACCTAGATGCATTGGATTGTTTATGTGGTGAAACTGGGCCATCTTCATTGCTATGGCTTACCTTGCATTCTGATTCTGAACCGATGAAAAAGTTATATAGAATATGTTGTAGGCAGAAGGTATTGTGTAGGGCGACACTTCGTCATGTTTGTTGTCATAATGAATTTTCTTTTGTGTGCCTTTCGATTGGTTCTTGAAATAACGCGTCCTAATGTTTTTTCATGAAGCCTCATTCTTGGGCCTCTCCAATGGATTTTTGTGTGGAAACATGAAGCTTATGTCATTGGTGCCATCACTTCCCATTACCTGATTTCTGATAATTCAGGAAAGTTTTTGATTCCTACGTCTATATAGAAGTAGACACAATTTGGTTCAGCAAGTTTTTCTTGTAATACTTGCCTGACGGCAACCCTCCACCTATATCATTAGGTGGAGGGAACTTCTGTCGCTGGACAATCAAATGCGACAACACGAACAAGTCAATTCAGAAACCATGTATACTCACACTGCATTTGATTGGAGAAAGGGACCATTGACCAAGGGGCCATGCCCACACAGTTTATGTCCTCATAGTCATTATAGAAATTCCATATTTGATGCCTCGTGATCATTTGTTTTGATGGCGTCTTTAGATGTACGTAAAAAGAAGAAGAAGAAGAAGAAGAAGAAGAAGAAGAAGAAGATTCAGACTGAATAGGTGGAAAACCATTTTCTTCATTACTTCGGCAGCATTCTATTTCGACAATGGATTCATTAGCTGACTAAAGATTTCATTTTTCTACAGTTTTCAGTTCCCATTTTTTGGTGTGGCAAAACATTATCTGCAGTCTTACACATCGTAAAAACACATTTCACGGCAAAATATGTTTTGCCGGACTACACAATATAAACTGAAACTGAAAAACTGTAGAAAATGATATCTTCAGTTTTCATTTTCTGCAGAAAATGAATTCATTTTGGAAATAAAATGCTGTGGAAACTGTCTTGCACAAACATGCTCGATGAGTTTAGAGGCAAATGGTTTCAGTTTCCATTTATTGGCGTGGCAAATCATTTTCTGCAGTCTGGCATGAGGTAAAACACATTTCACTGCAAAAGAAAAAATGTTTTTCTGGACCAAACAATAAAAACTGATGCTGGAAACTGAAATCTTCAGTTTTAATTTTCTGCAGGTGGAAATAAAATGCTGTGGAAACTGTCTTTCACAAACATGCCCTATGAGTTTTAGGGGTTTTGATGTTATTTTATGACTGTTTAGGGCTTGAAGTGTTCATTAACTTTTCTTCTTCTTTTTAAGGAAGAGCAGGATATTTTTGCTCGTTTGGCAAGTCTATTTCCAAGCTCTTATTATCTTAAAACGGTTTGGAAACGCATATAGGTTGTTTGGTAAGCACGTTGTCCACTTCCATTTCATACCTCATAAAGAGGTAAAATGTCTATTTTGGGCAGCCACGAAATCAAGGGGAATTGAAACAGAGGTAGCCGTCTGAAGCGCTCAGCCACTCAGACGTGCGCTGGTACCATTATAAAAACGGTTATTTGTAAATGACTGGTCTTTTGATTTTTTTTAACACTATGGGACCCACATTGATGATCCAAACCATTGGCCATTTGGCCATCTTTATAATCTTTAAAATGGCCAGGATGCCAAATTTCATCCGTTGATCTATCACAGATCTCGAGATATTTGTGAAAAATGACAACCATAAATCTAACTTCTTGGACGTCTGTTGGCCCCCCTATACTCACAATCCGAACCGTTGATTCTGTTGAGACTGTTGAAAACGGCTCCCATGTAAAAAATCAGCCAATAATTGGTTGTATATCTTGAGATATTGATGAAAAGCTAAGAGCTGTTAGATATAGACAGGTCAAATGCTCCACTTTCATGTCTGTCTGTTTTTTTTTTCCTTGACTTGCGGGCCACTAGAGCATGATCAAAACCATTAGAAGTCTTTATAACCTTAAGAACAGCCAGGCAATGAAATTTGAACCGTTCATTTGTAACAGATCTTGAGATATTTATAAAAAAAGGGCAGAACCATAAATCTGCATTTTGGACATCTGTGGTCATCAAAATCACGATCCGAACCATTGATCCTCTTTGTAAGGATGAATAAACTATAGGGGTCAAAACCAACCCCCGATTCATTGTGTAGATCTCGAAAAAAATAATGAAAAATCAGGAAACCGTTGGATTTTTAAACATCTATTTCAAAAAAATTTTTGCCTTACCAAATGGTTTGTTTTGTAAAACATCTATTTCAAACCACTCCTTTTGAAACAGATCTATAACATACAGATTTGTTTCATAGAGATAAGATTTGCAGAAAGGGCATTAGTCTATGGGATTTCTTAATTTTTTTCTTGTGCAATTTCTTCTAAGCTTCTGTGGTAATTATCTTTATAGGCTTGATGATGGATTCTGAAAGGAATATATGCAAGCAATATTATTAGGTCAATTTTGATTCTTTTAAATTAAGGTTCAGAAAGAATGGAATTTGCCATCATTGGGTAGGCTTCTCAGCATGCAGTAAGTTGCTAATGTTTGCTGTGTTCTTATATTTTATTCAATGCTTTCTGTAGGTTCTTCTGGTGGAAGCAGTGAGTTGAATGAGGCCTCAGTTCCCAATGGGAGTGTGCAACCAAAAAGTCAAGAAATGTTGAAGGATTTTAATTCTAATGGAGTTAATTTAAGTGTCACTACTGAGGATATTGAAGTGAGAGGTAGAACCGTCTTTCTTTTTCTCTCTATGTGGGATTTTGTAATCTGATGCAAGTAAGAAGAGAGGTTTGAGCTACAAACCGGATTGGTCTGGGTCAAACCCAGGTTTTAGCCCAAGTCAACTCTGAGTAACCTGATCTGAATCATACTAATCTAGAAATCTCACCACCCAATGAATCTAATCCATCCTAATTGCCATCAGCACAACAAAATCCAGCAACTAGAAGCAGCGCACAATGTTCAACACACTACAGGCTGTCGAGGTGTGATGTCATGGGATAATCTCACAGAAGAAGACTGAAGTGTGAATCTGAGGACTCCCATGTATTTCAAAGGGCCAGTTGAAATCCAATCTGCCAATGTGGCCAAATTGATGGCTCTTCAGGGTTGACCTGAGGGAGGCCCATAGGTTGTGAGTATCTTGGCTAACCGTGTAAAGAGGTCCTCAGATTCTTTGTGTTCTATGTGGTGGGTGAGTGGAAAGAGGTCCTCCCTGTCACATCTGAATGTAGTGGAGTAGATTCTTGATCTAAGTAGGAAGATCCAAGAGTCCATGGCCATGGTTCTTAGAAGTTCTAATGATGAAGCGGATACCTTCAAAGCCGAGGGCCATGTCTATTCTTGCCTTTCAACAGTGGGATCCCTTTGCTTCCTTGATCTTCGCTGTCGGGCATGGATTCTATGATTTCAGGCAGTTGATGTTTTGGGCATGGGTTTGCTGATCAATACATAAACTGTTCTGGGCATATGGGTTTGGCTGCTCCTGGCTTGTTGTGCGTCGAGGCGAGCTTTTGTATTGGCTGGATGGCTCTTGTCCTAACCTTGTTTGTTGACATGTGGGAGTGAGTGAGTGTACCTCCTCCTTTTGGTTCCCTTGGCCCTTTCTACCGTATATACTATATCCCCACAGTATACATCTGCTATATTGTATATTTCATTAGCGAAATCCTTTATACTTGTGTCATTTGAAAAAACAATTTTTAACATCAAATTCAAAAAAGATTCGTCTGCTTAAGTACTTTTTTAATTAAAATTACCAAAAGCAAAGACCTCGGAGATTCTTTACACTTAAGACTCCAACTAAGAAATAGGAAAATCCCTACAACTTAGCAAATCTGGACACAAACCAAATCATTGGCATGTGCAGCTAGACATGGGATGGATGCGCCTTTGCACACACATGAAGTCCCATAAGGTTTTTGTCCTTATGCACAAGTGATGGGGCCCTTTGGCTGGTGCGGCCTCACACGAAGCCCTCCAGAAACACCAGCTAATGACATTATTGAGCATTAGCCCTCCAACCCTTTACCAACCTCAAGTTACCAGCAGGCACCACCAGGTTTAGCTTAAGTGCCCCTGCAGGGGTTGGATAATATATGGCGCTGGCTGTGTTGGCCTACCAAAATCAACATCCTCTCGCTAACTTTTCTGAGTGGAGAAAACACGCCCATTAAGCACTTGAGGCATGATGCCCACTACACAATCCTGTGTTTGAGCAGGATGATGAATTACGCATGGTTATGGGGTATACCCTCAAATCTTTGACCATTTGTTCCCTTCAAAAGAACAAGAATGCTGCAACAAAAAAAGATGATCCAATGTGCACAACCCTGACCCAATACCTACACCGGCATTATTAATGAAGCCTTTTATGCACCAAGTAGATGTTTAAGTGTGTTAGCAATTCCCATTTGTTGTCAAACCAAGACAAGGCCAAGCTCTATACCTATTGTGCAGAAGAACAATGAAGTAGAAGATGGTCCATAAACTTAAGAGTCTATAAGGCACATGGGACATGCGGTCACCATAATCTATCGCATACTTACATCCACCATAATTTGTTGATATTAGAGTTCCACCCAAGTGAGCAGTTCAACCGATAGATGCCACTTTGGTTGGAGAAGAGACATAGACATTAACTGCACCTTCTGTTTTTCTTGTTTTTTAGTCAAGTCTAATTGTTAGGAACCATAAGTGATTGGAAATGGCTGTTGGTTTTCATAATTACATAGAAAAAATTAATTATTTGCATGACATATGTCATCATCATTGCTTAATTAATTAGATCCATTACTTGCAGCTGCTATCTTTGGTATTTCATGCAATCAGTCACCTATCATGCTATCCCAGATGATCTTCTATATGGCCTGAAAAAAAGATTTTTGTTTTTGCTTTATTTATTTATGGTCACATATTGTATTCATGTGGGATACACATATCTTACACTTGTTCTTGCTATTAGATATGTTGCATTTGTGCAAGAACCAGCTGCATGGTTTGGCCCAAAGAAGAAACATGCAACTACCGTTGTATTCCTGTGTTTGTGATGGTCCGCCTCATGCTCGCCGTTTTAAGGCTAAGGTTTCAGTTGGTGGACAAACCTTTGAAAGTCCAGATTTCTTCCGAACATTAAGAGAAGCAGAACATGCTGCTGCAAAAGCTGCTTTGATGGAATTGTCTGCAGGAGTTCAGGAGGTGACCATGTTTAATTGGGTCCGAAAGTCATTCTGCTTCGTGGTTTTAATTTTGAAGAAAAAAAGTGATTGGTTTCTACTTACTGCAGGGTGAACATAGTTATTACAAAACTATGTTACAGGAATTGGCTACTAAACAAGGATTTTCTTTACAATATAAGACAATCACTGCCGGTGCTTCTCATATGCCGACTTTCTTTTCTACTGTTGAAGTAGATGGTGAGGTTTTCTCTGGAAAAGCTGCTAAAACCAAGAAGCAGGCAGAAATGAATGCGGCAAAGGTTGCGTTTTCAAAGCTTTATGAGCGTAAGTTTGGTGTTAGCTTTCCATAAAATATTGTTTGGCCGTGTTTTAATTTTCTACTAATTAACCTGAAGGACTTTTGTTGAATACGCATCATATATTCGAGTATGCCTAACTTTAGAATCCATCAAGCCTTTTATCATGGGTTGGCTTAAATGAATTTTATTGAATATATATATGTATACATATATACATATACATAAGAACACGCGCACGCACATATTTATGAATGCATAAATGAGAGTCATACAATTAGCGTGCAACTATCGGGAAGGAAATGTAAGTTGAACTATAGAAGTATGGGGACTGATATAGCCCTGGGCATTAAAATCTACAAAAAATGGCCCAAGAATAGGCCTGTTGTCCACCCATCAGTCCTAACCTATAGTGGCCTGGCTGCTGGGCCAAGCCCATAGATGATTGATCCATTGGGCATAACATATGGTTTGCTTGCCCATTGGTCTGACTGTCTACTTTCTCAGTATAGGTATTTTCAATAAAATTTCCTAGATCTACATTCTTAGTATAAAATTTTTTCAGGAAGAAGGATTATTCTAGACATATTTTCTTAGTTTAGGCAATCGTAAGAAGATCTACCAAAATAATTGATTGACATGTAATAAATAAAAGATAATTGATTGACATTGTAATAATAAGAGAGAGGAAAGAAAATCCTATTTAAGTGTAAAGAGATTGGCATGCAAGTATTTTATGGAGAGGAAAAGGAAATTCTATCTAGGATCGCAAATAGGCAGGATAGTCTTTCCATCCTCTATAAACTCCCTTGTATTATCCCATTTATGCAATTTAGTAGAAAATTGTCTCTTCTCATCATTGTTGACAATGCTTTGAGCAAGTGCTTCTCCTTGCATTCTAAGGTTGATGACTCCAAAGGCCAAGCATCCATAGTGAATGTCTGAGGATTCCATCCAATATAGGGTCGGGTGCCTTTTCCTCTAAATTTAATTTATACTACATGGTGGTTATGTTGCCTTCCTACTTGTCAATTCTTCATCCAGGCATTGCCAATATCACTATCTCATCCCTCTATTTTAATTTATCATTATTATTATGTTTGGAGCCATGTTTTTTTCAACTCCACAATCCTCAAAATGCTTCCTTCATTCAAGGTCTCTGTTGGTCTCCCCCGTTTCTTTTAGTACCTTTTTCACTTATGGGCCTTAAGTCGCATAGGGGCTCTTTTTGGCCTTCCACACATGGTTCCGAAACCATGTCAGACAACGTTCTTTGTTTTGTTTTGTTTTGTTTTGTTTTTTTTTTTTTTTTTTTTTTTTCAGTTTTTGGGGATATCGATAAGATTTCTCTTACCATTCCCATTTCAGTCTTTTCCTGTAACCCTACAAATTCATCTTAGCATATGCATCTCAACCATTTGTGCAGCGTTTTGTTTCTTTGTTGCCCAGGTCCACACAAGATAGTAGGTTTAACTGTCATCTCATAAGAATGTCCCTTCAATCAAAGTGGCACTCGATGATCACACTATTTTAAGTGAGGGAAAAAAAAGGGGACTGGGGACTGAGTCGACCCAACCGACTTGAGCGAGTCGCATGGGACTTGGCCGAGTTGGGTCGAGTCTAAAAAAAAGGCACAGAAATTTTTTTAAAAAGTTCAGAGAAAAAAGAAAAAAAAATCTTACGAGGCCCTGATTCTATTTAAATTTGTTGAATCTTTATGTGACAATATAGTTTTAATGAATTGAGTCATTTATGTTTACTTTTTTTCAACTACTTAGGTGTTTTCACTTTTCAAGTCTCAAGAAATCACTTATTGTGGCTAGGAAATTATATTAACACTCAAGAAGACACTCAAGACAACAACCAACGTTATTAACAACATATTCATTGGAAATCATAATCTACTATAAGTCTATCTGCATATTCCACAAGTCATGAATTATGATAAATTATGAGACAAATTATTTAATTGCAAATAAATGACAGTCTATCAACCATCCCTTGAACTCAATTTAATACCATGTTGAATGCCTTCCTGGTTGGATGTTGCTCCCTTTATCGCTGTCGTCAGTTTGATTTTGACTGTAGCTATACGGATATTGTGCATAAGTAAAGTCAAAGAAGCCTTCCACCCCTCCTTGTGGACCTTGTCCATATATGGATGGATTAGGATAACCATAACCATAAGGACCGGGCTAGTTTGGCACTTTACTTTTAAAATCAAGTGGAGTGGAGTGAAATAAAAAGTATGAATAAAAAATGTAGTGGGTTATGATGATATTTTATTTTTAGTTGTTGGGGATAGAATATTGTTGACTTTTGGTATGGGAAATGAAGTTTTTTTGTTTTTTAGTGAGTAATTGTTGTTGCTTTTTGACTTTTTGTTGAAAAAGTTGGAGAGAGTATGAATAAAATATAAGTGATTTTTTGACATTACTCTACTTGACTTTACAAGTAGAAATACCAAACTAGCCCTGGCATGAAATGTTCTTGTTGTCAATCAAGCCCATCTGCGCGGGCCAGATCTAGGCCCAATAATTGTATTTTAAGTTACCTATTGTATTTTAGTTAAGTTACAATTAGTCTAGTCCTAACTTATGTACACTTTCTATAATTAGGTAGCTATAATTTAGGATAGGATTTTGTTAATAGGGTAATCAACCCTTATATAATGAGAAGGGGTAAACCCTAAAGGGGACACGGCATTCTTCACAAGTCTCTCTCTCTCTCTCTCTCTCTCTCTCTCTCTCTCTCTCTCTCTCTCTCTCTCTCTCTCTCTCTCTCTCTCTCTCTCTCTTCTATGTTTCATCTTCTCAAGATGACATGGTATCATAGCGTGGTGATCTACACGTCCTAGTGGGTCAATCTCTTCAACACAAGGATCTGTAGATCCTCCTTGACATCTTCCAAGAAAAATGAAGAAGTGGAGAAGCAGACAGAGCCTGATGAGTGCAAAGAAGAGGCATCCATGTCGATGTTTACTACAGGCCTGTTGGAACCAAAAGATTGGCTGAGCTTGAAAATGATATCAGTCATGTGGGAAGGCTGTAGGAATATCAGTCAGTAATGGCAACTTGGGTTGGGACAATCTAATCCAATTTTCTCATCAATGGGAGGATTCCAATACGGCTGCTAAAACAGAAGAAAAAGCGAAGAAAAAGGTGGCCAGAGAACTTCATAGTTTGAAAAGCTCTATCAATTACAATAGGGGTTCAAGAGCAGAGGGTAGTCAAACCTCTGATCAGATAACACAGAGCTATAAGGTGGTTGAACGAAGTCGACAATGAAAATCTGGTCATGGAATGTTAGGGGTCTTGGTGGGGTGGA
The DNA here is from genome assembly GCA_012931725.1 of Litsea cubeba. Classification (NCBI taxonomy): domain Eukaryota; kingdom Viridiplantae; phylum Streptophyta; class Magnoliopsida; order Laurales; family Lauraceae; genus Litsea; species Litsea cubeba. Next base: position 13,421,848 of record CM022947.1, read on the forward strand.
TAAGAGGGTGGCTGTCAAGCAGATAATCCGGAGTCAGAAATGGAAATAATGTCAGATGGTTGACTCTAAGTGCTAATGGCTCAGCTGGTGGAATCTTCTTTTATGAGACAGTAGTAGAGTGGAATCTAAGGATCATTGGACGGGAGTATTCTCAGTCTCAGGCCTTCTTGAGGATTGAGATAATCACAAGGAATGCATCATTTCCTCAGTGTATGGCCCAAATGTAAACCATAGAAGAATGGAGTTCTGGAATGAACTGGATACTATTAGAATGAGATGGAGTAAACCATGGTGTATAGGGGGAGCCTTCAATGTCATCAGATTTTCTGAGGATAAGCTGGGGGGTTCCCGAATAACATCAGAGATGTCTGCATTCTCAGATTGGATCAATAGACATGGCCTATTAGATCTGCAGTTAAATGGAGCCTCCTTCACGTGGTCAAATCATCAGAATCCTCCTATTATGTCCCGGTTGGATAAGTTCTTGATCTTTGGGGACTGGGCAGAAATGTACCCACAGGCATCTCAAATGGCATTGCCAAAAACCACATCAGATCATTGTCCTCTTCTATTGGATTCGAGGGTGGAGTCATGGGGTCCAAAACCATTTCGTTTTGAGTTAATGTGGCTAGAAGACAATGCATTTCCTAACCTAATTCGAAAATGGTGGGAGGAAATGAATGTACAAGGTTGGGCTGGATATAGGCTGGTAATGAAGCTCAAGATCCTCTGATCTAAAATTAAGGAATGGGCCATATCCAGCTTTGGTAACTTGGAGGTGGAAATGGCTGACTGGTTGATCCAGCTAAAAGAAATTGAATCCAAGGAAGAAACAAGGAATCAGGGATGCTATTGGAAAGTGACGTAGAGCTACGCAGAGATCTAAAGGAAAAATACCATAGCAAAGCAAAGCAGGAAAAAAATAAAATGGAGACAAAGATCCAAAGGATGGTGATAGAAACACAAAATTTTTCCACAGCTTTGCATCTTTCAGAAACAAAAGAAATAGAATCCCTGTCCTATTGGATGGTGACAGATGATTGGAAAACAAAGAGGGCTATGTGATCATGTGATAGACTATTATAAAGAGCTCTTCTCAAAAGAGGTTTGGGATCGCCCATCCCTAGACAACCTGCAATTGCCCATGATTACTGAAGCTGAGGCGGACATGATAGAGAAAGTGTTTGAAGAAAAGGAAGTCATAGCGGCTATCTCAGGTCTAGGAGGAGACAAAGCGGCTGGGCCATTCTGGTAGAGGCTCCTCGTTGCAACCCAGAGGTGTCCACTTTGAATCCCGGTAGAGGCTCCAGGTGATGACTTGGTGGTGTCCAGGCTTTCAGGTGGTAGAGGCTTTGGGTGCAAAGAAGTGGTGTCCATTCTGAAACATTAAGTGGTGGTCGGGGGTTTGGAAGCTACCAGAGTCCCACAAAGTGGGGTTGTGGCGAGGGACTTAACTTGCAAAAAAAAAAAGCGCCTGGGCCAGATGGTTTCCCTATAGCTTTCTTTCAAACCTTTTGGGAGGTAATTAAGGAGATGTGATGAACTTCATGAAAGAGTTTCATGTCAGAGGTAAGCTTTCTAAACACATTGGTGCATCGTTCATAACCTTAGTTGGTAAGAAGGCGTGAGCAGAAAATATAAAAGACTATCGACCTATTAGTCTTATTGGTGCAATCTACTAAATCCTTGCTAAAGTGCTAGCCACCAGGATTAAAAATTTACTTCCTCAGCTGACATCCCCTACACAAGGAGCCTTTGTGCATGGACGCCAAATCCTAGATGGCGTTTTAATTGCAAATGAATGCATCCACTCTAGGTATGAGGTAGAAAGACCGGGTATTATATGCAAATTAGACCTAGAGAAGGCATATGACAGAGTGGATTGGGACTCCTTACTATATTTATTAAGGTGGATGGGCTTTGGTATCAAATGGTGGAATTGGATATTGGAATGCCTAAAATCAGCTTCTTTCTCCATCCTAATTAATGGAACCCCAAAAGGCTTCTTTTCGGCTACTAGAGGGTTGCGTCAGGGGGACCCGCTGTCACCATTCCTATTCGTCATTGTAGGAGAGGCACTTAGCAAAATGATGTATGCAGCATCAAATGCCAGGTTGATAAAAGGTTTTTCTCCTTCAAGTGAGGCACAAGAAATTACACACTTGCAATCGATGATACCATCCTTTTCTGTGATGCGGAAGAAGAGCAGCTACGCAACATTAAAGCGATCCTCCTATGCTTTGAGGCGGTCTCGGGCCTTAGAGTGAGTTTCTTTAAAAGTGAGCTCATTGGAATCAGAGTTGATGTAAGCCATTTGCAAAATCTGGCAGACCTTATTGGATGCAAAGCAGGGGCGCTTCCCTCGACATATCTGGGATTGCCACTTTGCTATGGGAGCGGGATCCAAATCTCTATGGACGTCAGTGCTTGAGAGGCTAGAAAAAAAACTCTCTTTGTGGAAAACTAACTATTTGTCTTTTGGTGGCAGGATCACTTTAATTAAAGAGGCCCTACCAAACCTCCCAATTTACTTCATGTCCCTTTTTAAATGTCCTGTGGAGGTAATCAAAAGAATTGAGAAATTGCAAAGGGACTTCCTATGGCACGGTAATGAGAAGAAAAAGAAATTTTATTTGATAAAGTGGTCTCAAGTTCGCAAGTCTAGAGAAGATGGGGGCTTGGGAATTAGAACTGTAAAAGAGACCAATCTAGCGCTACTTGGCAAATGGTTATGGAGGATTGGGATGGATCAGAAACCCTATGGAAACTGTTACTATTCTCAAAATATGGAACTTCAAGGGATGGGTGGGAAGTCCGAGATCCTATGCCGTGGTACTCAGCCATCTAAATGGAAATGTATTCTTGCTTCAAAGGAGATGTTCTCTAAGAATATTAGATATCGTGTTGGCAAGGGTGACATAGTCTTTTTTTGGACAGACCTTTGGGTGTGGGGCACACCGTTAGCAACTTCCTTTCCAGATCTATTCAATTGTGCCACTAATCAAAGAGCCAAAGTTGATGATTAATTGGAATGGATTGATGATCGAGTAGTGTGGGGGCCAAGGTTTAGAAGAAATCTGAGTGAGGTGCGGCTCAATTCCAAGCTATGATGCTGCTTATTGGTAATGTTTTCATTCCAAAAAATGGGAAAGATAAAAGGATCTGGACTGTTAGAATGTAAAGAGCAAAATGAGAGGAAGAAGTTTGGAGGAAAAGTTGATCCCTCAATTGAGGATCGACTCACCATTTTATAATCATATTAACCCTAATTACATGCTATCAATCAGCAGGATTACAATCAGAATATAAAGAATAAAGAATGTAAATCTCTATACATGGAAGAAAATCTATGAGATAAGATGTATGACAAGCTGTACAAGACTCAATACAGTCCCACACGTGGGATATCCTTCTTGGGCCTAGATGGGCCTTAGTTATCTTCTACACTCCCCCTCAAATTGATGTGGTAAGGCAGAAAACATCAATTTGCTAGTGAGATCATGATGACGCGTTTTGGGAAGAGCTTTTGTGAAGATATCCGCCAACTGGTTAAGAGTAGAGACATGAGGCAAAGTGATCTTCTCCGTAACAACATGCTGACGGATGAAGTGGCAATCAATCTCAATGTGCTTCGTTCTTTCATGAAAGACCGGATTGTTTGCAATTCTCGTAGCACTGGTGTTGTCCCCATGAAGAGGTGTAGATCTACCAATGATGACACCGAATTCACAGAGAAGACGGCGTAGCCAGATGATTTCAGCACTTGCAGATGACATGGCCCGATATTCAGCCTCAGCAGAAGATTTAGAGACAGTGGTTTGCTTCTTACATTTCCACGAAATCAAGGAGTCCCCAAGAAACATACACCAGCCAGTGGTAGAGCGCCGAGAATCTGGGCAACCAGCCCAGTCAGCATCCGAATAAGCTGATAAGTGCAGAGAAGCGCCCGAAGAGTAGAAGAGACCATGGTTAAGGGTGCCTTTGACATAGCGGAGTATGCGCAAGGCAGCAGCAAGGTGAGGTTTGTGAGGATTGCTCACAAACTGGCTAATCGTATGAACGGCATGAGAAATATCTGGTCGGGTCATAGTTAAGTAGAGTAAACTACCTACTATTCGCCGAAAAAACAGAAGGATCATCTAGGGGCCGGCCATCATCCCTACAGATCTTGCTGTTCAATTCCATAGGAGTATCAAAAGTGTGAGCATCATCAAGTTGTGCCGAAGTGATTAAATCTTTAGCATATTTCCGCTGATGAATCCGAATGCCAGATTTGCTACGTATGAACTCCAGCCCTAGAAAGTAGGTGAGAGGACCAAGATCCTTCATTCTGAAGTGGCGAGTGAGATGACGTTTGAGATCCGTAATACCGGCACTATCATTGCCACTGATAATCATATCATCAACATAGACTAAGAGAAATGTGTAGCCTTTTGATGTCCATCGGAGGAAGAGGGAACTATCAGAGTGACTCTGGCGAAATCCAGCTTGAAGGATAGCGGCCCGAAATTTATCAAACCAAGCCCTGGGAGCCTGCTTAAGTCCATAAAGAGCTTTCCTCAATTTACAAACATGGTGTGGAGGACAAGCATAACCCGGAGGTGGTTTTAAATAAACAGTTTCATGTAAGTCGCCATGAAGAAAGGCGTTTTTGACATCCATTTGCCATAGGGGCCAGTTACGGGCTGCAGCTACACGAAGGAGGGTGCGAACAGTGGTCATTTTAGCCACTGGTGCAAATGTCTCCTCATAGTCAATGCCATACTCCTGCTTGTAACCCTGTGCCACCAATCTGGCTTTGTAGCGGTCAAGACTCCCATCAGAGTTAACTTTTATAGAGTAGATCCATTTACTGCCAATCACAGAGGTGCCTTCAGGAGTCGGTACCAAGTCCCATGTGTTGTTTGCTTCAAGAGCAAGCAACTCCTCAGTCATAGCATCCTGCCAATATGCAATCTTCGAAGCCTGTGAATAAGAGGTGGGAATAGGAGCACTATCCAAAGAAGTGAAAAGAGCAGGGAAGCCATATCTGTCAGGAGCAACAGAAGGACGACTAGAGCGTCGCAAGGGTATAACACTATCGGTGGAGGAAGTATTAATACCTGAGGGTGTAGGAGGCAGTATTGGGAGATGATCAGGAGAAGGAGGCCCCACAGGAGGAACCTTGTTACGCCGGACATAGACCTTGGTAATAGGTGGTGGTGGAGAAGTAGGTGCAGGAAATTGTGGCAGATAAGAGACAGCAACAGGATGTGTATCCAAACGCAAAGAGAAGAAAGGAATGTGTTCTAAGAAGATTACATTACGAGATATTCGCATGCGTTTCTCAGATTGGTCATAGCATAGAAATCCCTTGTGTTCAGTACTGTACCCTAGAAAGAGACATTTGGCAGCTTGAGGTGACAGCTTAGTGCGTTCTGTAGGTGGAAGATGGACAAAGCATAAACAACCAAAAACACGCAAGTGAGAATATGAAGGAGTATTACCAAAGAGAGCTTCATATGGAGTAGTCTTTCCTAGAACGGAGCTAGGATGACGATTGAGGAGATATACAGCAGTCTGTGCAGCATCACACCAAAAGGTGGGAGGAACTAAAGATGCAAGGAGGAGAGAACGAACAGTTTCAAGAATATGTCTGTTCTTCCTCTCCGCAACACCATTTTGCTGTGGAGTATGTGGGCAAGATTTTTGGTGAATAATTCCTTTATCAGAAAGGAAGGCAGAAAATTCATGGGATATGTATTCTCCACCAGAGTCAGACCTAAGAGTTTTTATTTCTTTCTGAAATTGAGTTTGAACCATTTTGTAAAACTTTTGGAAGAAAGAAAAAACTTCAGATTTGAAGCGCATGAAATAAATCCAAGTGAAACGAGAATGATCATCAATGAATGTCACATAATACTTAAAGCCTGTCCGACTCAAGGTGGGTGCAATTCCCCAAACATCAGTGTGAATAACATCAAAAGATGATAACGCACGAGAACTATGAATAGGAAAAGGCAAGATATGACTCTTACTCAAACAACACGTTTCACACTTAGATTGAAGGAAAGAGGACATCACTTTATTATTAAAAGTGGGTTCTAAAAAACCATTTTTAAATAGGGAAAGTAAATACGCATTGTTCACATGACCAAGACGACTATGCCACACAGTCCACAATTTATCTAACTGAGGAGAAGAAGAAGAAAAGAGAGAATGATGTCCAATGTCCAGCAGAAATAGTCGACCGTGTTTACTCCCTGTTGCGATCACCTTCCCATTTTGCCGCCCCTGTATGACACAACCAGTGGAAGAAAAGATAATATGGTACCCATCATCAATAAGTTGTCCTACAGAAAGTAAATTGGCTGATAATTTGGGAACAAAGTAGACATTGGGAAGGTGGAGAGACTGGCCAGAGACACCAGATAAAATAATGGTACCAATTCCAGAGATGATTAATTGGTCTCCATTAGCAGTGGTGATTTTTTCTTTTCCAAGGTAAGGGTGAGAGGCTGTAAAGCTACTTTCGACAGAAGTCATGTGGTTCGATGCTCCTGAATCTAGAAACCATGTGGATGGGGTGATGGATGAAGACAGAGATATTGAAGAATGAAAAGCTGGAAATGCTAGAGGAGAGTGAGATTGATACCGATCACCATTAGCATCATAATTGTCCATAGTAGAAAAGAGGCAGGAACAATACTAATAACAGCAAAGACAGCAACAGTACTTTTGAGGCGACCAGCTTGGTGCAGAACTTGTGACAGTTGCACAATCCGAGGTGGGCCCCAGTTCTTGATCAGACGGTCAGATCAATAGATAGCTGCATGGAGAGAGATCAGAAATGTTTTCTTTGTTCAGATCCTTGAATCTAATGCCTGAGATGAGGTCCAATCTGATGTTGAGATGAGATCTGATGCCTTGAACCAATGGAGGAAAGGAAACAGAGATTATGGTCTCTGTTGTAGCACGACAGTGATATGGTCCAAAACTCAGTAGTAATATTTGTTAGGTGGATGCTGGTAGCCAGAGGGTGAGGAAGGTGCAAACAGTAGTGCACAGTAGCAGCAACAGAGTACAGGGAAGCCCTGTCGTCCCTATCTTCAGTGGGTGAATCCACATGTGGGCCCCACAGAATGATCGAATCACAGATCAGGTTTGATCGCTGTAAAGTGGATCAAATGTACTTCCTTCAGGTCCAAATCTGATGAGATTTGGAAAAAGATCCACAAATCTGGACGGTGATGATGAAATCTGTCTTAGAAAACCGTCAGATGAAGAAGATGTTGGAAACTATCTCAAAGGTGATGGAAAAATTCCTGAAAAATCACTATAATTCCCAGAAAAATGAGTCGACCAACATGGGAATAACTGTCAAAGTTGCTAGCCAGTAATCCCAAAACCAATTGGTGATAGGAAACTGCACAAACAACTACTTAACACCCCCCCTCGGGCGGGACACCGCCTGGATCCGAAGCACACGCCCGCACAAGACTATAACGCGGCATGGGGCCTTTTTGCCCTGCGCATTTTGCGCCCGCACAAACACACAACGCGGCATGGGGCATTTCTGCCCTGCGTGGTTTCGAACTCGAGACCTCAGGCTCTGATACCATGTTAGAATGTAAAGAGCAAAATGAGAGGAAGAAGTTTGGAGGAAAAGTTGATACCTCAATTGAGGATCGACTCACCATTTTATAATCATATTAACCCTAATTACATGCTATCAATCAGCAGGATTACAATCAGAATATAAAGAATAAAGAATGTAAATCTCTATACATGGAAGAAAATCTATGAGATAAGATGTATGACAAGCTGTACAAGACTCAATACAGTCCCACACGTGGGATATCCTTCTTGGGCCTAGATGGGCCTTAGTTATCTTCTACATGGACATCCTCCACAAATGGCATATTTTCGGTGGCGTCGTTCTTCTCAGCCATGACTAAAGATGCAATGACATCACACCCACATATTGCCAGCCTGTGGAGGATGAAAGCCCCACCTAGAGTCATTGCGTTTGGGTGGTCCGCTTTGCTTGGTGGTATTCTAACAATGGATAACCTACGGCGAAGGAGAATGCTGGTTGTAAATGCATGTCCAATGTGTCTATCGGCTGAGGAAACCATTGACCACCTTTTGCTCAATTGCAAAACTGCACAATTCATATGGAAGGTTACATTGGGCTGGTTTCACTGTTGTGGGCCTCTTCCTCAATTCCTACCAGCCTTGTTTGAATATTGGAAAATGGGAGTAGGGTCAAAAAGAGGAAAGACGATGTGGAATCTTTCGTTCTTGGCGGTTTTGTGGTGCATATGGAAAGAAAGAAACAAAAGATGTTTAGAAGGATTATCTTCTATTGATAATCAACTGGGAGAGAGAATTAAACATTTGGTCGCTATTTGGGCTTCTTCATTTACACTCTTCAAAGGTATTGCAGCAAATGTTATCTTTCAAAATTGGACGGAAATAGCATTCTCACATCCACATAAACCCTGCATAATCTACAAATGGACTCCTCCAGCAAATGGTGCGTTGAAATTGAACTTTGACGGAAGTGCAACAGGGAATCCAGGAATGGCGGGTCAGGGGGCGGGGGGCGGTAATTCGCAATGATCAAGGAGTCACGCTGTTATCGTACTCAGGTCCAGCTGGTCTGTATGCTCATGTAACAAAGCTGAGATATTCTCTAAAAATCGGATTATGAGAAGCGGTGAGATTCAATCCTCAGTTGTTGATTGTGGAAGGGGATTCTTCATGCGCGATAAAGTGGGCTTCTCAAGCTTCTATGGCTCCTTAGTACCTTACAGATGTAGTATAAGAGGTGGCAGAGATTGCTAAGAATATCAACATTTCATATAACCTCATTAAGCGCTCTGCAAACTTGGAAGCGAACAGACTAGCCAAAGAGGGAGTATCCAGACCGTCTTTGTGTATTGTAACTGACTGTTAATATTTTTTGCCTTTAGGTTCACACCTGATTTTTTGGGGGTGGACAACCCGTTCCTTTTGGGGATTTTGGATTTTACCCTTGGTCTTTTTGGGCCTTTTTGGTTATCAGTATATTACTCTTATACTGTATAGTTCCATAGTGAAATGAAATGAATTCCGTCATCCTTTCATAAAAAAAAAAGGGAAAGTGAGCATAGTTCTTATTTTTCTGACACTAATGATATTTAATCACGAAAACATTTGATAAACTTGATTTCTTGCAAGCGACTAAATTCATTAAGTCTCATTCTATTGGGCCAATGATTCTAATAATATGGCACGGTCAATTTGCTGGTGGGCCCAACTATGATTAGAATGAGATTTTTTTATAAAGGAAATATAAATTGTGATAATTATTTTTTATTGCTTTGCATTTTAAATATGAATTACATTGATGGATCTATAAAGTATAGGGATGGGGAAAAATATTAAATACTAAAATAGCATATTTAACGGTCAAAGATCAAATAGCAGCGATGTAGAATGTTATGACTTAGGGGGACCCTTATTTTGATTTATAGTATGTACTAATGAAAAAAGACATTGGTTTCTAGCATTTTCCAATCTTCTGGGTTTGTTGAGTATTTTCTTAGACTTTTTTGGAGTCGAAAAACAATTCGCACCACGATGGACCGCGACGTGATACAGCTTCATAACAGTTTTTTGGGGTCAGCCGTGATGGCGACCGCAACCGCGATTTTGAACCATGATATGGATAAAGAGTTTAGTCAAGTAACTTAAGTCGGGTGGGTCTTTATGATTTTCATTATTTGGATATGATCAGGGGCGGAACTAGAAAGTAGGCCTTGGGGGGCCATTCTGAAAAAAAGAAATTTCATGGGGGGGCATTGCAAAAACTAACATTAAATTTTCAATTATTCCAACTCCCAAGGGATTATTTGAAATTAGGAGGGGGGGGGGGGGGGGGGGCATGGCCCCTGCCAGCCGGTCCCCCCCTCTCCGCCATTGGATATGATTATATTATTATATCAGCGGTTTGGCCTCCATGATCCTTATTATTTGTTTAGGATGAACCCAACTGAGAGTTAGTAAGAGAGTTATATGAAGATAAGGAAAAAGAAAAAAATAGAAAAAAAGACTAGCTAATATGAGGGAAATGATTCTATAAGGTTGACCACATGATGTGGAGAGCTAATCCAATTAGATCAAATGTGGGGTTCACCTTTTAATGACTGAACCATACAAGTTTGGGCCCATTCAGTTGACTTAAAACAATCCTGAGCGCTTCGCCAAAAAAGTAAATTTAACCATTAGTTTGGAGAAAGACATGACTAAAACACTAATTATTAATGATTATAAATTAATTTATTTTCTGCATAGCATAGGGCATGAATTTTGGTGATCCAAACTTTCATTAGACGTGCAGTTTTAGTCCCTTGTAAAAGATCGTTTCAACCAAAGTTGAACTCATTGTTATATCATGCAAAACAATTTAGTTACAGTTTCTCAAACGTCCAGTCTAACAGTCAGTTTTATATGATTGACTCTAACTTTGGGTTCCAACATGGATGGAGGATTTAATCGACATTTTGGATCAATGTTATGTGAGCCTGACTGTATGTTAATTTTGATTTTATTAAGAAATTGTGATTAAGTGACTTTTTTTTTTCAATATCTCCAATCCAATGGTATTATTGCAACAAATAAAATACCTATGTAGCTAAACCTCTGTATGTACATCTTTGAATCACAAATTGGACAACACGTACAAATTATTCAACCTTATGTGACCATTTTTGACATCATGTAATTTGTTCTTCTGACTGTGAGGAGCCTTATAATAAAGCACAAAAAGGTCATTTTGTATACAGGAAATGGACTGAAGTAACAACAGCATCGCCTTTTGTTAGTTCAGAGATAGACTTATTATTATTTCTAAAAGAAAGGGAACATTAAATCATTGTGTTGTCAGAGGCCTTTTTAGAATTAACAGAACTAGTGGGGGAATTTATTTTTTCCTTTTTTGGGATTTTGGGGAAGAAGCCAAGAAGGTCATTTTCATCTTTTGATCAACTAGAAAGTTGTAACATTAAAGAAAAAAAACTATTATTTAAGTTTTTTTTTTTTTTACATGGTTTCAAAGTCTAGAGTTTCATTTTTTTAGGAATCTTAAAGGTCACGTATTTTTTATAAGACAAACCTCAAGGGGGTTCTTTGAGATTCCTTCGTTTAATTAGTAGCATGACTTGAAGCCGCGACTTGGTGGTTGTGACCATGAGCACTATCCAACCAAGTCTCTTCGTGTGATTGCAGAATCTGCTGAGTTTTTGGTAATAAAATGATGTGATCAGTCCTGTGAATTCTAGTTCATATATACCAAATTTTGTTATGATATAATTTGAATTTGCAACTTGTGTTGTGTACATATATACCAAATTTTGTTATGATACAATTTGAATTTGCAACTTGTGTTGTTTAAGGGGAAGAAGTCCACTTATTACCAAAAGGAAAATAAAAAAAAAGAAGAAAAATTAAAAGAAGTCCATTAATACATGTGGTGTTTTCAGCCCCATGTTTTTCTTTTAAAATGTTGATACATTGCTTGATTACTGTGATATGCTACAGTGATATGATGAGATGTCTTCTCTTTTCAGGTAAATCAACTTGGATGCAGCAATCAGTTGAAGACACTTTCTTAGAAGCATGTGACATTGTTGACTTGCCACCAAAGCTCAGTCCGCAAGCTACTTACACCCCAGCTCCAAGCTTCTCCATTCAAGCTCCAATTGAGTCGAAGGATAACCATCATGAAAATGCAGGTCATATTTTGCTTGCTATGTGACGCAGTCATGGATTCAAACGAACCCGTAGACTATTAAATCACTCGGATACTGCTACTGCACTCTGTTTACAGTGAATGTTCTTCCTTTGTTGCCAGTTACTAACACTAAACACAATTAAATACCTTGACCATTAACACCAAAGAAATAAAACACTAAACACCAAAGAGATGTCAAACACAAGATTCACACAAGAGAAGAAATAAAAGAAAGGCTTCAACTGTGCCTTAATTCAATGGCATAAATTGTTCTTAAAAGGCTGAGACTACATAGTCGACCTTTTCCATGCATATATAGTCAAAATGCCTTAATACAAAATCTGCTGAAACCTAATACATTCATATTTAGGAAATAAGATAGGAACACCACTTATTTTGCTAAAATTAAACAAAGAAAGAAAACATCAAAAGGGAAGAAATCAGCTGTCTTTTGTCTGGGTTGATACAGTTGACCCTCATACAATCCACATTTTTCTATGCTTATGCCACTAAATCCCCTAAGTTCTTCCACTAATCCCTCTATAATTATACCACCTAATCTCTCATACAGTCCCTAATACATCATCAACTGGTTTGGAGGAGATGGATAGAATTACAGCAATTTTGAAAACTCAAGGTCGTCTGGACCTTCTGGATGAGAAAGAGCAAGGGGCCCACATGGCCCATCTGATTGGAGAATGGGCCACACCATCTAGCCGTACACTCCTGGGCGAGCCTGGGAGCGTAAGATTCAGTTTGGTCCAGAGCCCACAAGACCCAGGAAAACCCAACCCAAATGGGCTCACGTCTAGCTCCTCTGTTCTCAACCAACTGTACTACTGTGCATTTGAACGGAATGTATTATTTTCAAAATACACCTTGTGGTGTTTTGGAATATCAAAATAGCTCCCATCTTCATCAAATCTCAATTAATTGGACTGTTTTTGGGCTTTTTAACTTGATAAAGCTTTGTGCACATGGGTATGGACCCCATGTGCTCGATCATAACCCTCCATGTATGCTAAAGACTGCTCAGGTATATGGTTTTTTATATCAACCGGGCCATCTGCTTCACTATGTGTTAGTGTTTGTTATCATGTACACTAGTATCTAAGAATCTATAATGATATATGATGGTGTCAACAGTACATTCGTAAGATATGATAACTTTCTCTTTTCAGGTATAAATACCTCAATGCTCTCTTCTTCAAGTTGCCGAGCACTGGATGCTCATCAGTCAAGTGTCACCTCTGACTCACTGCTGAATGTTGGGGACATATCTAATTCTGTTCAGATGATGAAAACTGGATCCAAGGATGATAGTGATGTCAGCACAGGTGACTTCTTGCTCTTTAATTTATGATTTATGCTTATTGTAAAAGAATTTGCTTGTTGCTCTTTAATTGTTTCGGTTAGTCTATTAAAAAAAATTCCTGTTTAAATCCCAGCCCCAGCCCCCATTCACATGTGAATCGAAGTCCTATGCACTTGCATTTAAAAGTACTCATATATTTTTTTTTTCTTTTCATTTTTTTATTTTTAAGTGCATACCTTGGTGTATGTTGTTTGCGGATGATATAGTGTTGGTGCATGAGTCAAGAGATTATGTAAATACAAAACTTGAGAGATAGTGAGAGCCTTTAGAATCCAAAGGCTTTAAAATAAGCCGTACGAAGACAATAATATATGGATTGCAACTTCAGTGAGAATATACAAAGAGCTGAAACTATTGTGAGAATTGAAGCCCATGAGATACCACGAAGATTCTTTTTATCACCTTAGCTCGATAATCAGTAAGGATGGAGAGGTTGATCAAGATGTCAAATATAGGATAAAAGCATGATGGTTGAATTGGAGACTGGCTTTTGGAGTGCTTTGTGATTGGTGCACGCCAACAAGGTTTAAGGGAATTTTTTACAGGACAACAATTAGACTAGCTATGACCTATGGAGTAGAACGTTAGCCAATCAAGAAGCAATATATGCAAAAAATGAATGTAGTAGAGATGTGAAGGTTGAGGTGGATGTGTGGTAAAACTATAAAGGATAAAATTAGAAATGAGCTCTTTCGAGAGCATTTGGGGGTAAACATCAACAGGGGATAAAAATTAGAGAAATCCATTTGAAATGGTTTGGGCATGTCCAACATAGGTCGACAATAGCACCAGTAAGGAAAAGTTTGGCTGTGCAGGTAGATGGCCAACCTATGGGAAGGGATCGGTCAAAGAGGATGTGGATTGAGGAAGTAAAAATAGATACGAAGTGCAATTTATAGAGGATTTAGCTGACCCCAACATAGTTGGGACAAGGCTTTGATGATGATGAAGTGCATACCAATAGGTTTATACTACACATCTCAATGTGGTTAGAGGGACTGCCAACATTAGCTTGGGTTTACTCTCTAAAAGAATATCCCAAGAGTTTTAGGATGATCTAATTAAACTTTGAGGCCGTAATGGGCACTCGTCTCATAGTTTTACTGATCCAACTACATCATCTCCTATGGATCGACTCACAGTAAAGATGCATTAGTAAAATCACTAAACTTTGAGGCCCTAAAATAAAGAGTTAGGATGATCTAATTAAAGTGATATTTTGACCAGCCCCTAATCTACACCATGCAGATTACAAGGTTAGGTGCAAATAAGCAAGGTATGCCCTACTACTGTTCTTTGTTACCACACTTTAATGCAAGTCTAAGATAAAATATAAGATCGCAATGTGATAAAAGAAAAATCTTGGATTTAGTGCAGTGGTGTTTTTCATTAAGATTTTGAGTGTTATTTGGTGCACTCGGGTGGTAGTATAGATCCATTGGCATCCTTCAATAGGAAGCACCACGATGCAGATTTTATTCGCATTGGCTTTCCGTATGATTCCATGTATATATATATATATTCATTTATTATGAGAGATAAGGTGGGGGCCCTCACATGCATATTCGATGTCAACAACTTAAATGTGAGGGCCCCCACCTTTATCTCTCAAAATAAGGTCATCTCCCATTTATATATATATATATATATATATATCTATATATATATTCATTTTCAGCATTGTAATTCATCAAATATTATGCAGATGTACCTAACCATGTAAGTTGTTTGGTACAAGATGTGTTCGAATTTGTGTATGACAGACAAGCAGCACCCTGATCTATGCATGAATGGCATAAATTAGCAGCATGTAAGCTTGAACTTAATATGCATTTACTTACTGAATTATGTTTCGCAGGTGAAGCTCAAGTAAGTGAATCCTTTCAAAGCCTAAACAAGGATGAAGCCGGCATTCACAATTTGATTACATCTGCTACTGGAAAATCATCTACTGATGCAGTGTCACAGAATGTGGAATCATTTATCCTCATCCAACGGTATGCCAAGCAATAAATCTGACATGACTTATGCATCTCTACGTGATCCTTTTCCAGATGGACATTCCGAGACCGATGATGGAATATCATTGCCATCCAAGAGTTCTGAACACCTAGATGCTTCCGACCCACCTAACAGTCTTCCCCGAGGAGAAAGTGTCCCAACATTTTTGGGCGACAAGATTCTGGTTTATCCAGGTTCGACGAACATGACATTGCCCAAAGGCGCCATTGTATTGCCGATCGGTGATGATGAATGGATTGCTGCGAAGTTGGAATTCCCTTATTAAAGGTGAATGTAAAAGCTAAAGTTGGAGTCCTACTTTGATGATGGTGATGACTCTGTTCATTTCTTGTCCAACGAGCCCCATCAATGATTAGGAAAATTACCAGAAGAACCAGAATATTTCAGATTAAAACATATGGATTTCCTGCGATTCTATAGTTTTTGTTCCTTGATTTAGGTTTATGGGACCCTTTGCTAGGAAAGCATATTAGGCTTCCAGTGGACTTTCTCATATATTTTGTTGAACTTCCTCTTCAGTCTTCTCTGACAAGATGAAGCTTTTGTACCTTTGCAGAACTCCAATAGGACTTCGGCTTCATGATAGAATTTAATTACTGATTAATTTATATGATGAAGTGGGGATTGCTAACAGGGGGTTCCCCTGAATGTTAACAGGATCTTTGTCGCGGGTCCTTCCCAGATTGATGATTGTGATGGTTGCAGGTCTTCCTTTCACAATTTTTTGATGATGCCGTTCATCTGGGGCGCATGAGGTACTTATGTGATCTAGATCTAGAGAATTGACATGTGCTATCACAGCTTCTGGCAGATTGGGCCATCATGATAAGTATGTGTGTTAATAGTTTTTTTTTATAGGTAATCAACTAACCCAAGGGGTACCTCAGTTGGCCTATGACCACAGTTTGCAATAGGTGGTTGTAGGTTCGAAACTGCACTACCACACTGGGGCTACATGGGAGTTTAACCAGCTTCCCTCTGGGCCCGGAGGGATTAGTCCAGCACAAAGGATTGGGAATCCTCCGATATTTAAAAAAAAAAGGGTAAGCATGTGAAGTTTTTTAATTGGCCGCATCTACCTACAAAGAATCGGTCACAACTCCTATCCAACAATACCGGGCCTGGGTCCAAGTTTAGCCCAGTGAGCCGAGTTCAGTTTCAAGGTCCAGTACTGGGACGACCAACTAACAAGTGAATATTTTAATAGAACATGTTGTATCAAAGTAGTATGCTGTAATATTCAAAGGCTGCGAATGATTTGGGTCTGGGTTGGGTCCATGCTTATGTTTTGCATCTAGGTTAGGTAAGTGGTTAATTTGTACTGACCCAGTTATTAATGGGTACGAGTAGATCCAGAACCAGACCAGGATCCGATGGATCTGATTGGACCAGGACCTTTATTATTTAGTTATTAAACTATGAGCGAATACATTATTATATATGATGTACAATGTATGATATATATAGTTTATTGTTTTTGCATGGTTATGATGTATGTATAATATATAAGTACATAAATAGTTATAATATGTATTCTTATATATATGAGGGTTTACTCATGTGCATCAATTCCTCACCCCCAGATGGTAAGGGACAAACTTGATAGGGTCCACTTAGAGCCCAACTGATCATGAGATTTGGGGGGATGGAAAGAGTCATCTTGGATGGGCTCATATATCAAGTTTAGGGTCAATCCCAAGTCTCTTACCCCTTCATATGCGATCCACAGATTTAACGACTTTATATTAAAAAAATATTTGACCCTCAATCCAACGGCCCAATGCATTCAGATTAGTGAAAACTCAATTCTCTCATTGTAATTCAAGGGTCCCATGTGCGTGGATGGTTCGGATGGATTATAAAGTCGGCACAACTATGTTGTCCCTCACAATAATACGGCGAGGGATAGATGTGCATGAATATTTTCCATTTAGATATTATTATAACCTAAGGAATGGGCATTAAGCCCAGATTGCCACAATAAACTATGATGATCACGGATGAGAATGAAGCTAAAATGGTATTCTGGTATTGTAGTAGATGCCGGTCTAAATTGGGATATCAAAAGGATTCGTATCCGGATTTCTTGAAATGGATACATAGGATAACCAATAACCAGGTAATCAGGGCCTCGTTACAGATTTAATTATTGCCATGGACCTTACCCAGCGTTAATAAAAAAAAATCCGGGCTGGGCTTTTGCCAGATTGGAATTTGATCCCAAAACCACATAATAAAAACCAGGTCCATGTTCTGGTTCTAGACCCATCCATTGCTAGAAGAAACCCATTTTTACACACTGTTTGGGATAAATTCCAAGGGGTAGCTCAGTTGGCCTAGGATCACGGTTTGCACCCGGAGTTTATAGGTTCGAAACTACACTGCCACAGGAGCTAAAGGGGAGTTTGCCCGGCTTCCCTTTGGGCCCGGAGGGATTAGTCCAGCCCAAAGTGTTGGGAACCCTCTAATAGCCAAAAAAAGAAAAAACACAATGTTCGGGATAGATTGGCAAGCATTTAAGTAAGGGTTGCACCACCGGTCAAGTAATAGATGCAGTAATAAATGCGGTAAATAAATGAGAGAGAGAAAGGGAATTTATAGTGGTTCGGTCTGTGTGACCTACATCCACTTCATAAAGACAGAGGTTGCCTGTGATATTTTACTTCCTCAATGAGTTGGGATTACAAGCTAGAGGAATACAAGAGTAGAAAAATGGGAAGACATCAATTGCCCTCAAGTGCTGGTGGGGCTCCTCGATTTATAGTCCTACCCTAACAGACGGGGACGCTCCTCTGCAACGTTCGCCCTTGGAGCCCTCGAACTGCCCTCGCGCTGGACGAGGCAGGTGAGATATTTCTCCGCAGGACCTGGTTGGAGCGGGACTGCTTCCGAAGCAATGTGGCTTGGTCTCTTCGTGAGCTTGGACCTGAGCTTCATCCTCATGGGTTGGGTCACTTGGGCCTGATTCATCAGGTTGTATGCCTGTAAATGCTTGACAATCAGCTTCATTGGACATTCCTAACTATCTTATTTAAGGGTTTTAATTTTACCATCAAAAGAAAAATAGATGAATGTCTTGCTATCTCACCATCTATCATCTCTTTGTTGGAAAAAGGATTGCATGATGTTTACATATAATGCATGTACGGATTTCCATAAATGGATTGATCAACCTAGCCCATGGACAACCCACACCAATAGGAATTTAAAACTCTGAGAAACTTCCCATGCCCAGTAAATATGGGTTATCTTGGTGGGAGCTATCGGCCCCTAGAAATATAATGGTGATGGATGGTGATAACCATCACTAGCCATTAACTGAGTTCTAGTTCGATCCACCTCTATATTTGTATTTGTTTTCAAATCTTGAAATAGTGTTCATGCCGACACTGAAGGATCCAACCCAAAGAGAAAAGTACAGTGGACACGCCTTTTACTACTCCATCCGTCACCCAGCTGCTTAGGATTTGATCTTTGAATATGTTGCCCTCTTCACATATGTGTGGGCTCTTCTTTTACGTATGTGGGTGAATTTCTAGTGTATGCGGTCATTCTCATGGATCCTTGCACCCTTGATTGGGGTATAAAAGACAAAAGGTTTTAAACTCAAATCACTAAAAAGTTCATCGAGTCAAGTAACTCAGGTGAGTCTGATTTGAGTATCCGAACACGCTCAGTAACTTGGTGACCTATCAATACCCGTCCTAGAGTTAGACTTGGGACCTGGGAGGCCGAAAAGAACTTAAAAATTGCATAAAAGTTCACTTGGGCAATTGTTTGTCATCATTATCATAAGATCCTTATTGCATGGGTTATCTCTATCTTAAATGGCCATTTTGTTTTTATAGAATTGAATTCCTGAAAATTTTAAGAAATGCCTTCTGATTTAGAGTAGCTAAAATCGAAGAAAAATAGGCGAAAAGATTTATGAATGGCAATCAAATAATTTCCTCTTAGATGGAAAATGAATACCCAATCCATTACTTGAGTAAAATTAGATACTAGAAAAGTTAGGTTATACGTGTATGAGAGGAACAGTATTAGGAAACTCTCAAGGGGAGTTTTTTTCAAAAAAAAAATGCCCTACTAGAAAAAATGCCCCTCCTAGTGGGGCCCATTGTTATACATGACAATCATGGAATACCATTGGATTGAAATATATGAATAATATCTATCTATATTTAAAATCTCAACTCCATTAGATCATCCTTACACCTTAATCTATGGCCCTAAAGTTTAATGATTTTAGAGACATCATTTTCTTAGTATTTCAATCCAATGGTGATCAAAAGCTAGATGAGTATCAATTTTGGACTTCTGACAATTCATAGAGGGTAGTGTGTATGAAGAGACTGGATTGGCTTATGATGAGCTCCATGGACATAAAAAAGTAGAGAAGCAAAAAAGGGAGTTATTAAAATGCGTACTTTTTGAGAATCTCTCTCTCTCTCTCTCTCGTATGTGTATGTAGATATATATATTTATATATCTACCCCTCACCTCTTTAGTCCCTTCTTTGGAACCCATTTTACTATGACATAGGAATTCAAGTCCATCCAAACAAGCTGCCTCAAATCTAAATCAAGTTACATTGAAAACAAGCCCATATTATATTCATGTAAGCATTGATGAAAGATTTTCTGCTTTTTCTTTTTTAAACATCTATAGAAAGTAGAACACATCTATATAAGAAGTAAATGAATTTATTAGAAAAAAAAAACACTTTAGATGGACAGTAGACCAAAACGCTCACTTTAGTGAACCTCACACCAAATTAGCATTCCCTCCCAAAAAAAACCTATTTTCTACCCATTTTTCCGAGGGTAAATATCAACTCTGTGCATGAAAGCAAAACAGTTTAGTTCGTCTTCTTCCTCCTCTCTTCCTAAAACCCAAAAGGGGAAGTTCCAAATGCAATTCCACACTACACCAGACACTTAGATGAATGAACTAATCTCCATGCCTGCAACCAAATTCTTGAGGGATTGCGCAAGGCAATTGGAAATTTCAATGAAAGCATTTTGGAATATGATTGTGGAAATCTCTTTGGGATGCCTTCAACCAAAATCTCGAGGGACTCTCGTGCAAGGTAATTGGAAATCTCAATCGTCACAACTCATAAAAACAAGAGTCCCTCAAGATTTTGGTTGAAGGCATGGAGGTTAGTTCGTTCATCTGAGCGCCTTGTGTGGTGTGAAAGTGCATTTGCTTCTTCCCCTTTGGATCAGGTTTCGAGAAGAGATGAGGAGCAAGACGAGCGAAACTGTTTTGCTTACCTAGGTTGATATCGACCCTCGAAAAAATGGGTAAAAAAAGGGCTTTTTGGATAGGAAGGCCGATTTAGTGTGAGGTCCCCTAAAGTGACATTTTGGTATGGTATCTATCTAAAGTTTATTTATTTATTTATTATAAATTCCTCTAAAAAGTACGAACGCATAAAAAAAATATAAAGTATTATTTATTCCTTATAACAAATCTTTCCAATCACCATCTGTTACATTACAAGACTTTTTCAGTCTTATTAAACTTCCATCAAGGAACAACCAACATTATATCATCTTCACCGTAAACTTTCACTCCCATCCCATCTTAACATCAAAGTGAAAGAAAAAAAAAAAAAATCATTCTTCATTTTTCTCTGGGGACAAATGTTTATAAGCTGCATAAACCCCAACTGCAACCACCACCACCATCACACTCACCACCAATACCCTCTCCTTCTGTATCCCTGACATCAACCCACCACCTCTTCTGAACCAACTTCTACTTCCAGAAGTGGCCTCACTTGTTCCCGGCAAGAACCCACTTCCTCCTTGACTTTTCTTCTTTTCAAGTGCGGTGGCGGCTTTGGGTTGATCGCCGATAGGAAGGGTCTCGGAGGTGTCCTTTGGCATGATCAAGTACAGCATGGTGTTTTCGAACTTGGCAGTGATTGCATTTAAATTGCAGTCGTTTGGGGCGCGGATTTCTTTGCGAAAGCGGCTCCACTTGTTGCTGGTGCCATCGATGAGCCGTTCTCCGCTTACCTTTAAATTGCTGTCGCTGTCCAGCTGAACTTTCAGCTGCTCCTTTCTGAATCCTACGGTTCAGATCAAGACATGGAAGCCCATTAATGATTGCTTGCTTAAGAAAGAAGATGATGGGGTTAGCAAATGGCAATGGGTTGGGTGTTATTTGGTTGGTTACTGCTTGTGAATCCAAACATTGCGGGCCTAAAATGATATTTATTAATCGGGGTGAAAATGTTTACAAAGTTAAAAGAGTTGGGCCGTACTCTTAGACTAATATGTTGGTTTAAGCAATGGCATGGGTAGAATAAGCAAGAGACTCAAACCTATTAAAAAAATGGTTAGTCTGAATCCCCTTTTCATATTTTGATCACTTGTTTAGATGTAACCTTCACTTAAAATTGGCCTGAAATTCATTCTCATGATAAAACAAGGAGGCACAATGTTTTTGAGCAATTTCGGTTTTAAGGCTGGGCTTAAAATTCTACAGGTCATGTGGGGTTGAGTTAGTGGGTCAGCTCATGAATTTCCACCCCAAAATGAAGCCAACCATTAATGGCATGGGGAATTAATGGGTTCCTTAGGGCGTCCCAGAGCGCACCCGAGCCTCTTTGGGCTCATCTGGGATGCATCAAATTGATGGAGTTAAGTTGCATGAACGGTCTACCAAGTAGATAATAATCATTGAACTCACATTGGGTTTAAGTTGGTCCATGCCCTCTTTTGAAGGTTTATTTGGTTTGAATCCTTCTGGTACTCAAGTCAATGGGTTGGGTTCAGGTCGGTCAAGGGGGTCGATAACCAGTTCTTTCAGGTCCGGTCCAGTGGGTAAAATAGGTCCATTTCTTTCAGTTCCAGTGCATAACCCGTTGATGTCAGGTTGAAGGTGTTTTTATCCAAAGTCATGTGAATTATGACAAAACCAGTCAAATGAGGTTAAAACCAAAAAGATCAAAAAAGAGTGGATAATTATTTGGTGGGTCCCACCCTGGAAAGACCACTGGCCTCATATATCTTGATTGAATGATATTATCCAATTTAAATGGTGGACCATGTGATCAAGAACATAATCTTTGACCCACATTTTTTGTGGGCCACCAATTGAATGGTTAAGATTTTGTCCAATCAGCGAGATTCAGTTCTCTAAACAATCCACATTAGAACCCATAGAGGGCCCGAGTTCGCACGTGTTAACACAATCAGAAGGATGGACAAAAAATCAATGCAGATGCAACTGATAAATACCAGGAAGATGGAGCACAACAGTATCTGATTTTTCTTCTCGTACCCAATCCGAACGTGGTTGGAAATCCTCGTACTTGCGAGGAGCGGTGGATAGAGGCTTTGTTTCCATTCTCGCTCTCTAAATATTTTCTTTGAATGAATGCTAAAAGAAGGTAATGAAAGAAAAAGTATTCTTTGAATGAGAGAGAGAAAGGTGAAGTAAGATGTTTCATGGGTTTGTGTATATATATATAGAGAGAGAGAGAGAGAAAGAGGGGGTTCCTTCCAATGGAGAATGAAAGATTCCTTTTTCATTTTTGAGGGCAAGAGGGAAAAGCATTATGCTATGCTTTGGTGGTGTTTAGATGATCACTTCTTATATGGGTAATAATATTCCTATTTCCTTCCTTGTCATCCGCAGCATCTTTTGAATTGTGGAGTTTGGAAAAGTGGGGCCCATGGTTTTTTTTTTTTTTTCTTGAGGTCAACAGTTTTTTTTTTTTATATATATAAAAATATTCCTTCCTATTTAACTGTAAGACCCAAAAGGCCTCTCTTTCTTTGTCAACAGTTTTTTTGTTCTTGTTTTCTTGAGGTCAACTGTTATCTGAAAGACAGGGCCTGAAAAACTCTGCTATGGACTCCTCTTATTGACCCATCCAAAAATTGGATGTGTAATAGTAAAAGAGGATCTGAGCGAGGACCCAATTAGCAGTCTTTTTTCCAAATTGAATTAGATATACCAAAAGTCAACTTGTTCAGAGATCTAATTGAAACAAACTCTATTTTAAATGGATACAATTAAATCAACTCTATTTCAAATAAGTCCTTGATTGCTTCTTACTTTTCAATCCTTGTTATGGAATGAAAGTGGAGGCAGTGACGCACATTTGAGGAGAGAGAGAGAGAGAGATGAAAAGTCTAGTCAGCTTGAAATCAATATTATCGGCCCATAAGCCAGGGTTCCACCATGGACTGAAAATAGCTCGAGAATCATAGTGATGATTGATGAGATCATGGTAACTTGTGGCCTCTAAATAAACGGCTAAGACTTGGCTGTATTCTTACACTGTGGAACCCCCTAACTGAATGGTTTAGATTGGCACCAGAAATTAAACATCACCAGCTACAGCCTTGGAAATGCAGCGGTACATCCAGTTTGTAAAAAAATTGTTCTCTTATTTGAAGTGATTGTAAATGAACATGCATGAACATTATTCTTTTATGTACAATAAACAACAGCTACTGTATATCTATAGCAACTAGCAAGTGTTTGTGGTTATGTAGATTTATTTTCTCTGCACCTGCAGATAAGCTTCTATAGAAAAATGTTGGTCGAGAGAACCCTCCCGTTTGGTAACTTGACTAATAAAGTTAAGTCATCCTAAACATCACATCAAAAACACTTTTTCTCAAAACTCCCTCCAACTTTTCTAACAAAAAGTAAAAAAGTAACCACATTTATTAACTAAAAGACAAAAAAAACTCCATTTCACATACCAAAAGTCAACAATATTCCATCCCAAACAACTAAAACTAAAATACCATCACAACTCACTACATATTTTATTCATACTTTTCATTTCACTTCACTCCACTTAACTTTAATAGTAAAATGTCAAACGGGCACTCATCAACCTTTTTTTTTTTTTTTTATGGATTGAATGTGAAAATAAAAATTTAACCTTGCATGGTTAAAACACCATTAAACTTTTGAGACCCTTAAAAAACAACTAAGAAGGGCCCGAATAATCTCATTTGGTTGATTTATTTAGCAGCTCTTATTCATGATGAGACTTTTCTATCATCCTCGTTCACTGATCAGACTACATTCAGTTGGGCCCCTACAAAGAGGGACATCCGAACTTGGAAATTGGCAATGATTGTTCTCTATCTTCTCATCTAATCAAACTGCACCCAAACTCAAATTTAATTCCACTTCTTGAATGTATCTAGCTAGAGGATGCAAATGAGTTGGGCTATGCCAAGTTGGGTTTAAATGGCTTGGGTTGAGCTTTCGCATTTGGCAGATTGAGATTCCATCAATATTTGGTGCATTTGTTAGAAGGCCAGATACTATCGGCTCAAATCTGGGTTCAATCTATCTGACCCATTTTAAGGTCTTGCATAATTTTACTGTAAATGCAAGTCCTCCTATGCATGTATATATCATAAAGTTTACAGGTAATTATTATAATAACCTATCTTATTACATGTAAGTAGCTGTCACAAGCACCATCTAAGAGCGGCAGATCATCATATATATGAAATGGTATCCAATGTCCAATGGATCTGATCAAATGCTAATCCACATCCCCAACTTTATCCATCCCCCCCACCCCCCACCCCTCAACACACACACACACACACACAAAATGTGCCCAAGTCACTTGGATAAGACTCGTTTGTTTGTTTCTTTTTTTTTTTTTTTGTCAGAACCTCTCTGTGTCAAGGGCATATTGCAGTTGCACGGGGTTCTTTTTTTTTTAGACTCTACGGTGCGACCACCACGCAAATCAACATCCAAATACCACATGGGCTACAGCAAGATAAGGGATGTTGATTAAAGGACCATATCTCAAACATTCCAAAACTTCTCATGAACAAAGGGAACCTTGTGCTATAAATATGCAACTAAATTTACAGAGATCTGTACAGTCTGATTTACAAAAGCGAAAAAAAAAAAAAGTAACATCCTAACCTTGTGCCTTAGTCTGATGTTTTACCAGCCTGACATTACTGTAGAAGCGCTTGAGATCTTTTATTGCCCTCTCCTCAATTTGAATTGAGCGAATTGATGAGGGTGCATCAATCTCTGGCTTGAACCAGCGGTTCAGGCCACTGGGCTCCAATGGTGATAACTGGCTGGAAGAGACAGAGAAACCTGCAATCCTTGCCTTAGGGCTGTGAGATAAGCTCTGCTGGCGCTTCTCCTGTTTAAAAGAACACAGAGAATGAGACCTGGATTCAGATTATTTGTTCTCAGTATAGCTGTGAAATGATTCTTCCGAACTTGCTTAGGGACAACGATCCAACATCGAGACTTTGAATAAACAAACAGTGCTCATGATTATCAGTATTTACATCATGAATAAATACTGAATGTCACCCTGAATTATTTATAGTGCTTAATGTTCAGGCCAACATTTGATACAGCATTATGGATCGGTGCATCTCTCAGTGATCAGACGATCTGGTAGTGTATGAATAACTGCAGATGGACGATGCTTAAATAAAAAGTTCCACTGGACAACGTCAGCCATCAAACTGTTTGCCTCAGAACAAAAGGTCAACACCAAAACAGTCGATGGCCCATACGCAACAAGAATGTGTTCACCTAATTAGATGGCAGATTGTCAGATGAACGAGATTCTTTTATTCATCACCCAGCCATGGACAGGCCGCTAAATCTCTGCGATATGGGCTGAACATTAATATGGCTTCTCAACAATTGGCCAGGAACCATAAACAACTGTGAGCATTTGATAAATCCTTTTACAAATTTAGAAGAAAAACCGAAGGGAAAATGTCCACTAAATAATGTAAGAATATATCGGAAAAGATAACAAACAGGCCTAAACAGAACCCTTCCAAAACAACCTCTTGAATACCTTAACAAAACATGGGATTTTTGTGGTTTTTATAAATTAAAAGATGACCAGAAACAGACAATCATGAAAATGCTTCTATAACACTTCTAAATAAAGATTCTAAACAAAGGAAATAAAGGGCTGGCCTTGTGGATAAGGCAACTGCTCCCATAGCTCCCACCAGGTTTCAAACCCTGGTGGGAGCCCTTTACTCAAATGTCAAGGCCCCTGTGCCAACTGAGCAAAAAAAAAAAAAGATTCTAAAAGGAATTTACAAAGCTTCTATAAAATTAAATGAAATGGGATTAGGAAAAATTTATAAATATTTGGTAACATAAATTGAAACTGCACCCTCATGGCTGCAACAGTCCCACCTTCTAACTCTGCTATTGGCTCTCGTCATGCAAACAAAAACAATGGCACACACACATATGTATGTATGTATGTATTAGAAAAATCATCAATCCAGCAACGGCTTAGTAGTACCTAAGGAAAAATCCTTTCCTTTAAATTACACAATGATTGATAGTAACAGAGTAAAGCCATAAGACAGCTTTTGTATGATGACTTGCCCTCCATGAACACCTATAAAGAAACCTTTCTCCTTTTTCCTATCGTTTTCATGGGAATGTGGCATTGACCAAAGGGATGCAGAGTGAAGATAAATGCTATAGGTGACTGTAACTTTTCCCACCTGTGATGGCATATGTAAATGATAGGAAAATGGCAATCGTCCACTAAAGCAATACGGGTTTCCACTTTCCAGGGCCATGAAAGATTTTTAAGGAAATGCTCATACAAAGAGAAAATATAAGTTACAATGAAAGAGAGCTGAATCCAACAAAAAATATTACCACTTGTTAAACTGTTTTTATGTAGCAAAACAAAAATAAGCCCTTCAATACCACCATAAACTAGGACTATAAAGGAGGCAGGTCCAGCTATCTTCTTCTTATTATTATTTATTTATTTATTGTGAAACAGATATTATAAAAAGACAGAAATGCCAAGATTACATACCTGCTGCATTTGAATGTCTCTCAAAGATGGTCGACAGGAGACTGGTGAAGTCCCTGCAGCAGCCCAAGGTGGGGTGCTCTTTTCACCATCAGATGGTGATGCTCGAGTTGGCGCTACAGCTATTGGACTTGATTTGGATCCTGACATAAATGAACTTAATCTAATCCGCCCACTACTTCCTCCATCAAGAAATTCCTCTGGCCGATCCTTTGGCGTCCTCAGCTGACTCTCCTTCACTCTGCTCTGCTCATTCTGAATGTCACGGAGAGAAGTAGGTTCCTTCAAGATCTTCGGCCCACCCCATGCTGGGCCCTCGCTTTTGGGTGTCGGCAGGTGGAACAACAACTCTTGGAGCATCGTCAAGTGCCCCACTCAAAAACATTGATAAGCCACCCTTCTTGTTTTTCTTCTTTGATGAAGTTGGCTGGGAAGTCTTAGTCCTATGGGGGTCGGTATTAACCTTTAAACTGGGTAAAGGATGCTCTTCAAGGACTTTATTGTTGTCAGTTTCTTTGACGTCCATGTCTCCCTATCAAAAGGCATGATGAAGCATGTTATGAGACACAGCTCATAAGTTTTCAGCAAAACTACACAAACATATATTTAGTTCCTGCAGAAAACAATACTGAGAAATAGAAAAGCATTGCAACAGAATATCAATCACTGGCAAAACAATTTGTAAGTTTGAGAAAGCAGAAATTTTGAGAGTCCATCCATAAAGAAAAGCAGTTAAATGATCCCCCTTCCAAGCTCATGAGAATATCTTTTCTTCTAAAACATCCTCAAAAAAAAGAAAGAAAAGCCAAGAACTTTTTCTTGGAGACAGTAGTTACTATGAATACTAGTTTAATTAAGTTCTATTTAGAAGTTTCTATAATTAATGAGTTAATCAGAGGAGTCCAAGTTGAATAAAATAGGAAACAAAAGGGTGTTGTATTCAACTATTCCCATTACTTGAATACACAGAAATTTCTCCCTTTTTTCTGGGAGCAAGATCCTTCTCTTGGTTCATAGTGACTTTAACCATGGGAAGGTGAAGACTCCAAAGAAGGCCCTATAGGTGCTGATTCCTTGGTTGTTATCTTCATCCCTATTTCTATATCTTGCTGCATGTTACTGTTAGAATTCAGATTCTGGAATTTGGAAGCCGTGCCACATCAATATCATAGAAATTTTTGTAGGATAGTGATAATATTTCATCAAACGATAAGACCAATACAATCACCAAA
This sequence comes from Litsea cubeba, assembly GCA_012931725.1. Classification (NCBI taxonomy): domain Eukaryota; kingdom Viridiplantae; phylum Streptophyta; class Magnoliopsida; order Laurales; family Lauraceae; genus Litsea; species Litsea cubeba. Next base: position 13,450,074 of record CM022947.1, read on the forward strand.
TACACTGTAGTAAAGGAACAAGATCAGTTGCATGAGGAACTAAACATTTAAAAAAAGCTAATATAAGGTGAAAGAAAATTTCTCATGGCCAAAAAATCTAACCATAATTAGGTAAACTGTAAATGTTAAGAGACCCAACCTTTTCTTTGCAGGGAGGAGTTTTGACATCTGCGAACCCCTTGATCAAGATTGGGTCAACAAGAGTTTCTTCATTTCCGGCCAATGCTTCCACTTGTGTCACCCTCTGCTTGTCCTTTCTCCTTTGTTTTTTAGATATCTCTACCTTCTTACTCCCTTTCCCATCTAACATGACCGAAGACGATGCTTTAGCCTGTGTCTCAAGTGGAGCACCAAGTTCAGTAAGTGCATCTTCAAGAGCCAACCTGGTTTGGAGTTTAGCAATTTGCTGGCCATCAAGAAGATGACCCTTGGACTGCTTATATTCCAGCATCTCTATCTGCTGCAACTTCTTCCTCAGTGCTCTAATCTGTTTCAACATAGCTTGATCTGTAGTGCTTGAAGATTGCAGAAAGCTATCTGTTCTCTCAGCACCAGAATTTTTCGACATGGGTATCTCATGATTCTCACGCAGCCTGAGGTATCCATTCTCACTGTCCTCTTCACTGTTAATAACGGCTGGAAAAGTAGCTGTTGGAGTGGGCAGCCGCCGGTAACTCCAAGGCTCAGAGGATCTTGCATCCAATGCCTTTTCTAGCCTTGCTAGAATGTCAAGTGAAGCAGTTGCAACTGCTGGTGTTGAGACTGCAAATATATAGTCAAAGTTGCGTATGGCTATATCCTGCATAATCAATGTCAATGGCTTAAAATATAACCGTTGGCAGGACACCATTTCCAGTGTCGTAGACATCCAACTATCACCTCCTACAATTTGAGTCAAATCCATATAAAATTATTCACAATTCAAACCTGAAGTCCTATTTAACAATAAAAACATCAAACTAAATTATCATTTCCTTATAAGAGAGTGGCGTAGAATTTCATGATCACTAGCACTAATTAGTTATATTTTTATGAGCTGAAGGAGATGGAATGGAATGACAGGTGGCATGTACTCATATTTGATTATTTTGAAATGACAAAGCATGTCAGTATGGACTCCATGCTTCAAATTTTGAGTATGAAATAAGAAAGAGTTTGAACATTTCAATTTTTTTAAGTATCTTTGTATCACATGCATGCCATAGCATGTTAAAGATTGGATAATTGATAGGTACATAATATGTGGTAGACTTGACCGCATCTTAATTTTCCATAAATTATTTTTTTTTCCCAAAAAGAATATAAAGTTACAAGTCAACTCATCTAGCTTCATTCAAACTTCATAATGGAGATCATTGAAACACTTCCAGTTTGCATTAACTTAAAATTGTTAAGGTTGTTTTAGTAAATAGGATGGCTTTGTCTGTGTAAGTGCAATTAAATTTATTTGGCGCTTTCTGGAACCAAATACTTGGCGCTTTTTGGAACCAAATACAGGAGCTGGGCAATCTTCTTCTTCCACATGAGCAACAAAACTTATAAAAGAAAAACAACCTCAGAGCCACCACTGAAGTGTTCTCAAGCTGCACAGCCATTCAATGTAACTTGGACACAGATATGGGTACCGACATTAAAAACAAAAATCTTACAATCTCCAATTTAAATCTTAAGAGACTTTAAGGTAGCAAATCCCTTGTCATCTAATCAATGAATCGAATGAATAGATTAATAATGATCCCTTCTCAATGGCTCCTTTCAAGTCCCTTTAGATGGTTTTAATCCATTCATCTCACTACCTTCAAAATAGCCTCTCCATACATGGTCGCCTATTCATGTTCAATTCTCTAAGCAACATTGGTGAGCATTGCGATGGATCCTCCTATCCCCCAGTTTTTGATAACCCATTCCACTTCTGTTGAGTCCTCTATCATGCCATGGGTTAGCATGTGTTGGTCCCATGCTCATAATTTTATCAGATTTCAGATTTGAATTGTTGAGTCCTCTAACATTGGTTGCATCAGATGGGTGGTTGTGCATAAAATTACCAAACCAAATTACAGAGTCCAGCTAAAAGGGATAGTGTTCCAAGGAATGATGATGAGTTGAAATGAATCATCGTCATCATCTTGGCCCATCAATCTAGGGTCGGCTTAGTTAGTGTTACAAATAACATCAAAGAACAGCAATGACCAAGACTGACTCTCTCTCTCTCTCTCTCTCTCTCTCTCTCTCTCTCTCTCTCTCTCTCTCTCTCTCTCTCTCTCTCTCTCTCATGATGTGAGACAACTAGTGGGGCCCATTTGTGGACCCCTATAATCAATCCCACCCTGTCACCCACTACCACCCCATTTAAACATCATGTATCCATGGGTTTTACAGCAATCCAAATGGGATCGACCATTGGATTGAAGTTTTAAAAAAATGATGCATTCTAAAACCATTAAATTTCAGGGCCACAGATCAAGGGGTTAGGATGATTGAAAAGACTAGAAAATTCATATATGGGCCGCTCCCATTTTGATCATTCAATTGCCCACCCATGATAGGTAGGGCCCCAGGTGGGCCCCATAAGTTGTCTTGCACAGTCTCCTATGCAAGACATCCGCACAGAACAGGGCCCATATATCTAGATAGATAGATAAGTAGATATGTATGTATAGGGTCACATTTGGTTAAGGGGTACCTCTAACGAATGGCATGAGGTAAAACTTTACGCCCCTTTTTGGGGCCTAATTGGATTCATGCAAATTATGGGAGGGTAGTGTGATGCTTATTATGCTATTTCTATTTGGCAATCTAATAGTGGGCTAATTTTTTATTAAAAAGAAATTCGATTAGAGCCCTATTTTCTATTAGAGTGAAATTTGGCTGGCCCTGTTCCTATTAGAGTGACATTTGGCTAGGCTCCTTTTCTTTTTTAATAGTAACAAAATTTTATTAAAGCTAAGCAGCATAAGAGACATACTGAAAAGCATAAAACAAAAACCATTAAAAAAAAAAAAAACTCTCCAAAAAGATAAAGCGGGAGGCTTAAGAAGCAAATATCTCGATGACCAAATCCGATCTCCCAACCCCCTATCTTTAGATAGACCATCAACAACCTCATCAGGAAACCTCTTGATATGCACAAAGGAAACATTAAGCTTCAATCCTAACTCCAACACCTATGTGATGTCCGCAAGATGCCAAGGGGGGCCTAGAAGATCCCAACGCCCAACCAATAGCACAAGAAGAATCTCCCTTTGCAATTAGGGGTGCTCATGGGTTGGGCCGGGACAGGATAAGGCATATCAACGCCAGGCCCACCTTTAGAAACATAGGCACATGTCCTGCCCAAGCCCAACACAGGCCTTAAGTGCCTGGCCTGAGCCTGCCCATTTAGTCAATCGAGCTGGGATAGACCGGGCTTTGTTCCACTTTTTTGAGCTTTCTAATTACTTATTTGTGTAAATCAATCACTAACTACATCCATTACTTATTTGGGTTGTGCTGGGCTTTCTATCAATTAATCCAAGCCTGGCCCATATATTGAAGGGGCCGAAAATTTAGATCCAAGGACGGCCCAAAGTGGGCTGGGCTTACCCTCTTTGCAATGATATTAGAAAACCCCAACCGGACTAAAGTAATTCTACATTAGAAGGCCCGGAGAACGAAATGATAGAAATCACATATCGATGCCTCCAATAGCAGACAAGCCTAGATTGCTCCTAGCGCTCACATTGAAATTGAGCTTAAGCATTCCCAGCAATGAAGGAGAGCCCCTAGGGAGGGAAGGAGATCTACGAGGGCTAGGCACCATATCTATGAGAGTGAAATTTGGAAAACTTATATATATATATATATATGGGGCAGCTCTCCCAAGCTGCAGCTTAGAATAAGGTAAGTTGAGGTAAGCTCAAGTGTGTGGTAGGGCCCACCCAAGGACCCACATGGGGGTGGGGATGGGGGGATTTCAAGGACTCCCTGGGACCCTCCTCTTTGCAAAAAATCAGCCCCAACCGTGGTTTTTATCTCCATCTGGGCCACAAATGTTTAATGGTCAATAGTCCATTCGGATCGGACACAGTCGATCCAACGGTCCAGTAAATTCGGATCTGACCAAAAGTTGGTAGACATGTGCAATTTAGGGGGCTCGTGTGTTTGGTCCATTTGGATGGACCAATGGTGGGTCCCACAAGCGTGAGCTTACGGAATTTTATCCTAAGCTTTACCTTAGGAGTTGCCCATATATATAGAGAGAGGGCGAGGGGGCCTCTCCTAAGCTGAAACAATGCATCATTGTCATTATTCTCTATTTTTGGCCTGACGGAACTGAGAAATCCAGTTCTTATTGGATACGATGGAGAGGACTTTGCAGACAATTTCAGTTTAGGATAACATAAGCTGCAGCTTAGGAGAGCCCCCCTCATATATATGTATATATATATGGGGAGTGCTACACATTGCTCGTGCGTTTTTTTGGAGAAAACGCCCCTCCTAGTTGGGCCCATTGGGATGCATGATGATCATGGAAGTCCGTTGGATGGAAAGACCCATAAGACTACCTATATGCAAAATCTTGAGTCCATAAGATCATCATAACCTTTTGATCCATGGCCCTAAAATTTAATGGTTTATAAGCATCATTTTACCATGATTTCAATCCAACGGTGAGGAAAAGTTGGAAGAGTGTCAAACTTTGGACTTGTGACTATTTCATCGTTTTTATATATATATAAGGGGGGGGGGGGGGGGGGGGAGGGATGAAAAGATTAGATTGACTCAACATGGGCACATGACAAAAAAATAAGAGGGGCAAAAAAAGGGGTGTTTTGAAAGCTGGGTGTTTTTTAGAATTTCCCTATAGATATAGAGGGGGACTCCCCTAAGCTACTTGTGTGCCGTCCGAAATGCTTCTAACCTTCCCATTCTTAATTCATCCCCTTTAGCTGCTTCCAATTGCTGTAGAGATGATGACAACAACAGCGAAAGGCATTGGCTCTTCGGGATGCCGATCTTGTTACTGTTTTCACCACCAGTGCCAGCAGTCCATGTGAATTGAGATGATGGAGGAGGAATGGGGCTGTTTCCAATCACTGTTCCGGCTGATTATGGTGTGTGGAAAGCATGAAGAGAAGAAGGTTGGGAAGCAGCATATGGAGGGGTGTGGAAGATGAAGGTTGAGTAGGAGAAGGTGATATTGGTTGTGGGTTCAAGAGGAAAAAGTTGCATGGCTACTACAGAATCCGCGTTCATACCCGAAATTTGATGTTGGGTTATGCTGTTATTTACATTGTTTCCATTATCGCCACCTCTGCCGATGTGGTCTTTGGCATCACCTAAAGAACCCAAGCTCCCCACCAAGCCCAGCCTACTTCCCCATACCAGTCGCTGGCGTTCTGCGCCGGTTGGGGGATGCGATAACTCGATGGGATCTGATTCTCAAGAAGGTCAAAGGCCACCCCATTGGCTAGAAAACTAAACATCTCCAACAAACACGCGATGGGATCTGATCCTCAAGCTTCGGCTCCTCATGGATTTCAATTTCCCCTCTTCTAACCTAATCGCCAAGACGCCCAGACTAGAGAAGAACCCATTCCCCTCTCGAGCTCGCCGGACTGCGAAACAACCTTTCTCTCCTCTGCGATCGCGGGACTGCCTCCCCTCCACCCCTCTCTAGTTGACCTCTGCGCCTCCCCTCTCGAGCTCGCCGAACTGCCTCCCCTCTCGACAGTGAGAACCAACCATCAGGTTCTTTGTCGGAGAAGAGTTGTAGAAACTCTGCAGCTGGTTGCACTTGCAGACAAATGACAGAGCAGGGGCTTTTGTCTAGCTAGAGGAATAAGAACCCAGACGACTAGGTTTGTGACCTTGGCCAAAACATGTCCAGGTTGGTTCCGGGTCGGGTTTAGCCAGACCCATGTTGCAGTAAATGGGTCAGCATATGGGAATTGGCCGAATTCCTCTCGGAACTCAATAGCACTCTTCCATTGAAGAGAAAGGGAAAACCGAACAAACCAATCTTTATTATTGAATAATCATGAACTACTCTCCTAATGGAGGGATTATATATTTATACGGAGGGTTGGACATCCCCTTTTCTAGTAGGACTCTATTTTTCCTAAACAATAAAGGAAACTAAATTTGGCTACAATCCAAATAAAATAAAACTCCTAATTTTAATGACTTCTAAGTGAATCACAACTCTCTAAATAAGATTCTTTAAGTAATTAAAACTTCTAACTAAATGAATGACCTATTGCGCTTGTGGACTAGTAACTAAATGAATGACCTATTGGGCAAGTGGAATGGGCCCAATTAGTTGGCAGACCATGGGTCTGGCCTGCATCAATATGACATTAATATTTGATTATGGTTTAAATCTTTAATTAGATAGGCCGCACTGTGGGAGCCCACGAACCTTATCCCCTTCGATAAAAGAATCTGGATCAATAGAAATCCCGAGTTAAAAGAGAAGGACCCTATAAAAGGGAATTTGTCCTACCCCTGTTTATGTCCGAATAGAAAGATCAAGAAAGAGAAAGAAGAGGGAAGGAGCAGCAGAAAAAGAAGAAGCCCTGCCCCTTATATCCAGACAAAACAAGAAACCCAAAATGAAGCAGCCACCGTCTCATTCGTAGTTCCCTCTCGGTGCAATTTCCACAGGCAGCTAGAAGCCCTCTAGTTCGCAGATGAAGCCCTCTCGTTCGCAGTTCCCATGGGCGGCATCCTCTTCCCCACTAAGAGATAGGTACACCTCCTCTCTCTCTCTTTCCTTTTTTTTAATTACTGCAACCTCCCTTCACCTCCTCCTCTTCTTCCTCCTTCACATGAAAGACTAAGACTGCAAATTTTATTTTATTTTTTCTAAAAGAACGGGGAAATCCAAGATTACATATCAAGGGGTTAGGGCATTGGATTGAGCTGAATTTTGATATCTGGGTCCTATTCAGATGGATCTTTCCATCTCCCCCTTCTCTCATGATCAATAGGCCCCGGGTGCGCCTCAACAAGCTACTCATGCAAGGTAGATGCATAGGAACGGGGCCCAATATTATATAATATTATATATTTGTGTGTGCATGCAGGCACGTGTGGGTGTGGATGTGCACATACTTTTCTGTGGGTGAGAGCACACACGAGACTTATTGGTGACTAGTGAAGGAGTGAATGAAATATTTCAAACTGATCGTATAACAAGTTAAATTTTAAGCTTGAATCTTACAAATCTTACAGTTTTACTAAAATATTGTGATTCTTACTTAGGAAGGATCATGGAATTACTAAGATGATCTAGAGCTGCACAATGTCAAGTCAATATCACTTCGTCTCGATACAATTTCAGTGTTTACATTACATTGTTATGAAATATTATTTTTGGAATCATAAGATGAACTAAATCTTGCAGAAAACAAAATACAATTTGAGTCCCATGAAATACTCATTTCTAGTAAGTTATCAGAAAGCAAAGTGTCTTTTTCTTCAGTAGTGTTTTTTAATGCAGATGCAACACCATGATGCGGGTATCATATGAGAAGTTCAATGGTTACCTCACAGTGCATTCTCAAATCATTAGCATCCAGAGAATCTGCAATTTCAAGTAGTTGCATGGTGTTCCTTGGCTCCACTAGAAATTCTGCCGCCACTTTTTCACAGAGGCTTTTTAAACTAGGCACGGCTCTACTACCTATGTCATTCTTTTCTAAGGAACATGCTCTTTTAGCTGTTTCAATATCATTGAACATAAAATCTTCATCTAACTCTTCTAATTCATCACTGCCGTCTAACCTCATTATCTGAGACACTTCGGCCAATTTAGGGGGATACACAGGATGGTAAAGAGCACAGACAATCAGCAAATGTGTTTCACCAACCGACACAGAGGTTGCACGCTTTACACCATGTAAGCGAGTTGGAATGGGAGTCTCATCCTTGGATTTCTTCCCATCCCACATATAAACATCCCCTGTTGTTGTAACAGCAGCAGTCCAGTACTTTCCTGAAGAAATGCTCACCACATTCCTCCCACACAATGAATATACCTAAAGGAAACAGCCAAGGTGAGGAAATCAGAAAAAGATATAGACCATATATATGATGTAACCTGGACATGGAAACTAGACAGCAGGGTAAAGATATGCCTGTTAAACACAATAATTTAAACAAGCATCATAAAAGACACCACATGATAAATACTATAGTTAAATAACAATGATAAAGTGGTGAAAGAAACACATACTTGTTAGTACCATTTCCTTGTTTCATAGATTGGAAAGGACATGAAAATTGAAAATTAAAACAAGAATAAGCTTTTACTTTCACAACTTGTTGCCTTGATTTCGAGAATTTGAAAATAGACAAATACATAAAAGAACAGAACTACAGGGTGTATTGTATGATTATAGTGCCGCACATGGACCTAACGAGCTTTCGGGGTTCCTGTGCAATCCCATGCACAGGAGATTGTTGAAAACCACTCCAGAAGGGATATCTTAACCTAAAATGGCCGACCAGAGAATACATGGCAGAGAAATGATGCAGTTTTGAGAAGATCTCCACATGGTCCCACTTGCACAAATTCAAGAGAACACTAGTTGATTTGTCCAAATCGCAAACTTGCATAAATCTCCCAGTTTCAATGACATCTGAATCTTTCCTATTTCATTTATTACTCTTAAGTCTTAATGCTCATCTTTATTTATGTAAAGTTGGGACTCCAAATCTAGGAATTGCTTTTCAAGTATTTTCAAGAGCTGAAATTATGATATGCTAGGGATAATCTAGGAAGAGGGTAGCTTTAGGTACAATAAAAAAGCAATGTAAGGCCTACGGCCAGGAACTGTTGAGATTTTTCTTAGTCCTATTCTTATTCTTTCGTTTTTTATTTTTAAGTGAACGGTGGTTTGTGAGATTGATATATTTTCTTTCTTTGTGAATGTTTCAACTGCCTTGCCTTTCTGAAACCTTCCATTCAACTTTCTGTGAACAAAACTGGACTTCTTGATGTGTGAACCATAGGTACAAGGCTTAACAAAACCTTCCATTGCTTAGTTACTGCTGCTATTTTATGGTCTTGCACATAAAATCATAGGATCGCTGAAGCCTTCTACAGTTCATCCAGCCCTGTAGCTCATAGAGTAGTCACTGAATACAAGGATTATTTCAGACTCCCATTCACCCAGCCTCCAATATGCACAACAGTGTTGATCGACAAATCTGTAACCATCCCTTGACTGAGGTCAATTTCATACAAGCTGGTGGACTTAAACAAAATTCTAGAGTAGGTTTAAATGTTGCAATGTTCTGTTGAGTTTCTAATCTACAACATTGGCTGGATACCATGAACGTTGGGCTGAGTTATATCGATCCCGATCAATTTTAACCGAGCCAAACCTACCCGATACTGGATTAAAGTAAGTATTTGGGCATCTGGATCAAGAGGAAAACACAACGCTGGTAGAGAAAAGGGCTAAAGCTTTGGGCCTTCCGATAAAGGAAACTTTTGGAGCATCTTCCTCATCCTCTACAGTATGTACAGGAAGCGCCTAAAATTGAATAAATGAGTAACCTGTGAAGAATTTCCTATTAAATCACCTGTTGGCATCTGATATCAGGATCAGAAGAAAGCCAATAAAATAAAGTGCCATCATCTGTGAGAGCTGTGCTGTGAACCACTCCTGCTGCTATAGAAATTACATGAAGCCGTTCCATGCGATGAAACTTTAATGGTGCAGTTCCACTCTTCTTTATATTTCTAGCAATGACAACACGTCTTGGGGTGACTAGCCGGTGACCCCAAGTGAAAACCTGCAAAATTGATACATTTAGCAAACCAAAGTTTATTAAAACTACTCACTGTTGTCCAAGACGTGTTTGGCTATATAGAATTTTTCTGAAAGGTAGATTTAAAAAAGAAACGAAGAAAGAAAAAAAAAAAAAAAAAAAAACTCTAACATTTGAATTGGATTCAGTAAGGCCTCGGTCTGATAAAAATTCAATCAAGCTCTTGCCTCTAACTCACTGCTGCAGGTTTAATTCTCTATTTCTATGTAGTAGATTCAGTTTTATTTTAAGAATCTGATGGATCTTCCCATGTAATTGGTGGAGTTTCCTAAGAGTTTATAGACTCGGTTACCCCATTCAACCAAAAAGAAGTGTTCTACGAGTCAAGTTAATTCAGTAAATTATATGGTCCTGATTCTCAGCAAATGTACAGCTTGTCAGGCTCATTCTATCAACAGTTTAGATAGCTGAACCATAGGTCCTACTTGTACAAAATGGAACCCAAGCAAACAATAATAACATTTCAGGGCCAGCATTTATATTTCCTGCTGAGCACACAAATTCCAGCAGTGGGGTAATCATGCGTATTTATCAATTTCAGCAACACTTGCTCCTGAACTCACCTCCCCATCAGCTCCTAACACAATTGTATGATATTTTGCAGCTGAAACTCCGGTGAACACTTTGCCTTTCAGATATTCAACCACATGAGGCGTATAATTTGAGGCCGAGTTGGAGGTTCCATACCCAAGCTGACCTTCCTTGTTGCAACCCCATGTGAAAATTTCACCACTGTCAGATACCACAGCAGTGTGCTTGTTTGCAGCAGCGACAGCTATTATTTTTGTCCGGAGAGAACTCACTCGCCGTGGTGTGGGTTGTGTGTCCACAGATGTATAACCAAGCTGACCCTCTGCATGAGGTCGTAACAAAATAAATCAGAATGAAAAAATCTCAGAAAATAAATCCAGAATTCGGAAAACATACTAGTACATCCTTATAACATCTTGTGTCTTGATTCATTTACCTAGTAGCTCTGGGCATTCAAAACCAAAGATAATTCAAAGCCTAAAATAAGAAGGATTCCTTAAGTATATGTTCTGTACATCACAAGACACACTTTCCATGCCTAGTTCCATGCGAACACAGCCACACAGAAACATGCTTGTGCCAGATACAAGCAATTCAATAGTATGGCACATATTTGCATCACCGAGCCCCAAAAATCTGGCCAGTCCAGACATCAGGACAACACATCCATCAAGCGCAGACCACCAACCAATTTTTTTTCTGAATCACCCATTCTTTCTGTATGTGACCCACCTGATGTGCAAGGGCCTAGTTTTGGATTTGATTACTGGTCTCACCTTAAGGATAGGTTGGAATCTTCATATATGTGCGGATAGAATAGTAACAAACCTCTGGAGGATGGTATGCACATGCAACTGGTCGGAAACAACAACAATTGATACAGCCAAAATAAATTAGGCATTTCCTTTTGTATCATTAAAGAAGTTAGGATGCTTCCAAGTGGAAAGTTCAATACCAGGCAGTCTAAGCATGAAGACGTGTTTTAAAATTCAAAATCCGAACACAGAAGATAGCATCACTATCAAAATATATATTTAAGAAAGAAATTTCCAAGAAATATCAACCAGCTTGAATTGAAGGCTTCTCTGCGCACCAGAGAAATAGACATTGATGGTCATCAAATAATCAGATTGTTACCTCTATTTGATCCCCAAGTGAACACTTCACCAGCTTCTGTTGCAATAACAGTATGATGTTTAGCAGCTGCGATAGCCTTCACACGGCGATAACCTAACCCCAATGTTACCTGCCGAGGGGTAATCACCGCAGCCTGACCACTGCAAATGATCACAAGTTAGCACTCCCAACATGGAGATCTAAAGTGTGTTTGGATGTATTGCAAATTGCACATGATTTTATCCCTTCTATCATGTGTTTAGTGCAAAAATAAGGAAAGAGGAGGGTATAGGATAAGATGGGGAGACTATTTCTGTTTTCTTTTTCTTTTTCCATTTTTTTCTGAATTTTCATGTGGTTGGGTGGTGGTTAAGAATTAAATTTAAAAAAAAAAAAAAACATAATCTAAGATATTGAATTTGCGCAAAGTAGAGAAACAGTAATCCACCTAATGTGCTCTGTGCTGTGGTCTGACACTTTGGCCACCCAAAAACACAAATGAAACAGATAACAATCATTCAACTAGAATATTGAAACCACTTGGAAGTTGGATGTTGACATCATAAGGATAACATTACCATTCAAAAAAAAAAAAATCATAAGGGTAACATTGGAAGATTGTAAAACTGTGCACCCAAGAATTCAAAGATAGATTACATACCCTATATAATGGTCACCAAGCTGTCAAGACTCAAATTAGGCAAAAGGTGGAGGACGTAGCACAGATGAATCAAGCCCTTTTGGGCAAATGGTTGTGGAGGATAGGAGATGGTACAGATGGTCTCTAGAAACAGGTGCTTGAAAGGAAATATAATCTTCTGAGACATGGATGGGAAGTCCAGGAGGCCCCAACGAACTCGTCTGCAATTTGGAAAGGAATCCTCTCGGTAAAGAAGCTCTTCATGGAGAACATTAGATACCAAATAGGATCAGGGGAGAGGATCCTATTTTGGAAAGATCGGTGGGCTGGAGAAAGGACTCTTGAGTACTCAATTCCCAGATCTGTTTAGGTGTGCAAAGGATAAGGAAGCAACAGTCAATTCTTGTATGAATAGAATTGGAGGGCAGGTGGTTTGGTGGGAAGCCTCCTAAATGATATAAAGGAACCTGAAGAACTATGAAGAATCCCAATTTATATCACTCCTAAACCTCCTGAATGATATAAACATCCTGGATAGTGGGGAAGACGTGAGGGTGTGGGAAGCCTCAAAAGACGGGACTTTTCAGTTTCCTCTTTCTTCAAGACTATTCTTAACAATCCAAGGGAGAGGAGTGTAGTGTACAGCATATGGAAGATGAAGGCTCCCCCAAGGGTGATCATCTTTGGGTGGCTGGCCCTCCGGAAAAGAATTCCTACTATGAATATTTTGAGGAGAGGGATGACTTTAGTAAATAGCTGCCCTTTGTGCTTGAGTTATGAGGAATCCATGGACCATCTCATGCTGAATTGCAAAACAGCTCAATCTATTTGGATGTCAGTGGTACGGTGGTTTGACTATAGCTGGGTCCTCACTAATTCTCTCCTCGAGCTCTTCTAGGCTTGGAAGGCTCCATTTGGTTATCCTAGAGGAAATGAGATGTGGAGGTTGACATTTCTGGCGGTAATCTGGACGATATGGAACTTGGAAGGAAAGGAAATGAAGATGTTTTGAAGGGATATCATCCAGTGAAAGTAGATTGGTGGACAAAACCAAGTTTTTAGTGGCTCTCTAGGTGTCCATCAACCCGTCTTTTAAAGGGTACTCCATAGATCAAATAGTGTATGAATGGAAAGAGCTGGCCTTATCTTAAGCAGGTCTTAGGTTGTTGGTTTTGGGTTCTTGATTTTATTTTATTTTTCTGCGCTCCTGTTTTTGCTTGTCAGTACTCATCTCTTGTACTGTTTGCTTTTATTTATCAAAGTAACAATTCAAAAAAAAAAATGTATCACAGATGACAATCGGCTTTTATTTTTCGCCCGAACAGTTGGATAACCATTCCACTTAGGGACAATATAGACACCAAAAATCACAATGTTCTTGGAGTGCAGGGAAAAAATCATAGATGCCCTGGACCCAGAGAACTTAAATAAAGTTCCCATGCTTGAATAGGTGTATGGAACTCAGAGAAGAGTTCCTGAAATAACAATATTCCAGATCTAAGGATCTCACTTATCCTACAAGAAGGTGGAATCTCACTCATTCTAGGGATGTGAAAAGGGTTCTATGGAATTTTGCACTGCTAGCCACATTGTCACAAATTCATTCGCTCATACCATGGATGTGAAGAATTTCACAGAAATCTGCACTGTTAGCCACATTGTCACAAATATCTTTCTAGGGAAATTAACATCTAAAGAATATATCAGGATATTTTTAAAGTTGGGATTTTCGTGTATATTACACAAAAATCTTACACAATATAAGTTATTTTTAAATAATTAAAAATAATGGATAAAACCAAAATATACAGCTAAAAATATTTTTATAAGTTTTTCCCATCTTTCCAATTATTATTTCAATTTTTCATTTTTTCTCACAATTTTTTCATTTTTAGCATTTTTTTTTAAAATAGTGTGATATTATCGGGAAAAATGCTGTTTTAGGCATATATCACAATTCTTGATATTTTCAAAATGTCGCTGATAACAATGATGGTGGTTAGCTGCCAAACAGCTAAATGCCAACTCTTCATTCAGGATCCCAAGGTTTTCAGATTTCTCTCGAATGTAAGAGTTCTTCATTCCAAGTTCCATTGATCCAAGTTGTCAAGAGTGTGGGTATTTGATTTTTGAGGGGGAGAAACCGGACAAATGCAAACAGGCAGGGGTGTTTTCCATAAATGATGGGCTTTTAAGAAGGGATAAGGGTAGAGTCTTTATTTTGGAAGATGTAAGGGTGGGTGAGTCTCCATGAGAGTCCAATTTCCAGGATTGTACAAGGTACTGACCAACAAAAAATCTTTGGTCAATAAGTGTTATGAGTCGTTGGAACTTGGAAGTGAAATTTGTATAGTATTAGGTTTAGGAGTGCATCAGAAGTGAAAGAAGGGCGGTACTGGTCATTCCTAAACAACGCTTTTATGTGCAGGGACTTGGAGGATTAGGAAGATATGCCCCTTCTAAAAATTCCTATCTGAGTCTTTTCTTGGCTGATTTTTAAGGGAAAAGTTCTCACAGTGAGCTATTCACCTGAGGGGCGGAGCCAGGGCATTCAATGATATCGAGCACAAGTGCTCTTTGCAATATAGAGAATGAAACCAACAGTCATCTCTTCCTCAAATGTCAGATTACTTCTACTATGTAAAACCGATTCTTTAAGATTAGCAGCGTATGTAGTGTTTTCCGCAATCATTAGGAGACGCAGCACAAAGTTCAAGCGGCCTGTTGTTCGGGAGACCCTTTTTTGCCTTTTGGGTGGTGTGCCTTGAATCTTCAATGACGTAAGTAAAACAGTGTCTGAGAGATGATGTATGGAACAGATGAAAGATGAGAAAGAAAGAAAATGGAAAAAAAAAAAAGGGTGAAGAAAAAGAAATAGAGAGATAGTTTGCTGGTCGTCCAATTTAGGGCTGGATGACCAGCATTCTACCGCTTAAGTATCAAATTATGATCCTTTTTTATTCAAATCAGATATCGAGTTGGAACAGGTGACAGAATCTTATTTTGGCTGGATAACTGGATTGGAGATGGGGCATCGGCTACTCAATTCCCAGACATTTTTAATTGCGCTGCAAATAAAAAGGCTAAAATACATTGCTACATGACGAGGTCTGGTGATCACTATGATTGGAACCCTATTTTGAAGAGAGATCTTGTAGATAACGAACTGAATCAATATACGTCGTTGCTTAACCTCTTAAGTGGGGTCCAAATTCAGGATGGAGTGGACAAAAGAAGATGGAATGCTTCCAAGGATGGCACCTTCTCTGTCACCTCTTTCTTTGAGGTCATTAATAAAAGGGACGGGATCGGGAACTCGATGGCAAACATTTGGAAGCTTAAGGCCCGCCAAGAGTTGTTCTTTGGGTGGTTGGTGCTTCAGCTCACGATGGATAATTTAAGGAAAAGAGGGAAGAAAATGGATAATTTAAGGAAAAGAGGGAAGAAAATGGTCAATGGCTGTCCTATGTGTTTGCATGACGAGGAATCAGTCGATCATCTTCTACGTAACTGTAGCAAGCTAGAATGTTATGGTCTTCAGTGGCTGATTGGTTTGGGTGCACCTGGGTGTTCCCAAATTGCATTCTGGATCATTTCATATCGTGGAAAAACCCTATAGGGTCGTCAAGAGGAAAGGAGATGTGGAGGTTGTCTTTCCTCGCGGTAATTTGGATCATTTGGAAGGAAATAAATTCAAGATGTTTTAAGGGGGTTGCAGCAGATAATAGCATTTTGAAGGAAAAAATTAAATTCACAGTTGCCTCTTGGGTGTTGTCTAACAGCTCTTTCAAAGGGTGTTCAATAGAACAAATTGTTAGAAATTGGAGAGAAGTGACCTGGCTTCAAATAGTGATCACTGTCCTCCCAACTGTGGTCTTGGTACTTGGTAGTTGGTTTTGCTCTGGTTTGTTGTTTTTTGTTTGGTTTTGTTTCCTTGTGGTGTGGTGGTCAGTATAATTCTCTTGTACTGTTCTCTCTTTTAATGAAAGTTACCATTAAAAAATTCAAATTTAAGCATTCTATTGTGTAAATACCTGTTCTATAATATATTTTATATATTCTCTACGAGCATTCTTTTGCTTAAATCCATTACAAACCAGGGAAAAGAAAAGGATTATAACTACACTTTGCAACATATTATGGTGAAAATGAGGTGCATTTAGCACATGAATAGTGAAATCATCAATCAAGACCATTCCTCAGATCTGCCCAATGGTTCACAGGCCACCATAAAAATATTTGCACCATCTATATATATAATAAATAATTCCTACAGTAAATTTTAGAAATTGTTCTTGCTAAGAAATTTCACAGGAATACCATGAGAGAGAGAGAGAGGAGAGAGAGAGAGAGAGAGAGAGAGAGAGAGAGAGAGAGAGAGAGAGAGAGAGATTTCACAATAAGGATCCCAATGACTTCATTTTTTTTATAACACCCCAATTACTTATTTATATAAAAAAAGGAATGAAAGTGAATTATAAGTCATAACTACTCTTTTGCACCAAATTAATGTGGAAATAAGTTGTGTTTAGCAGATGACTGGTGCAATTATCAATCTAGATTGTTCATTGGATGTCCCCAATGGTAGGCAAGCCACCAGAGAAAAATTCACACCGATCAGATAAAGGTGAATTCCTATAGTAGAAATTTGGAAGTGATTCTTGATAAGAATTTTCACAAAAAGAATTCAAACTACTTCATTAAAAAAAGGTCATAATTACTCTTTTACATCGGATCATGATGCATAGTTGGTGCATTTAGCAGTTAGCACAAAAAGTGAAATAATTAGTCTAGAATTCTAGATTGTTCAGTGGATGTGACCAACAGTTAGCAGACACTATAATAATAATAATAATAATAATAATAATTGCACCAATCAGATAATTCCAGTGTAGAAACAGTAGTCTAAAAAAATGGTTAAAAAGGGAAAAAAGATGAAATAAGTTCTTTTATTATGATTTATGACTTCTTTTTCGGGCCATCAATCAGAAGGTAGGATCATCCAACTATGGAATTTATGAACCATGGCCAATCTAAGTGGGGCATGCTGGATGGGTAGTTCAGAATAAGAATGAGTTGCATAAGGTCATTCTCCTTCTAAGAAGTCATTCATCTTTGATCTCAATGAGATAGCTATCCTTCATGAATATAAAAACGATTAAAGCAGCTTCTAAGCAATCTTCCAAGTACACCTGTGAATATCGAAGTCTGGATGTCCAAGGCGACCTCCCCTTCCAAACCCCCAGGTGTACAGCTCGCCACTAGCACCAACTGCCACACTGTGAAACTTTGCAGCAGCCACTATCTTGATATAATTGCCTTGAAGTGCATCAACCTTCACTGGAAGCTTCTGTATGTGTGCATTTCCAGTTCCAAGTTGATAATTTGTACCACTACCCCAGCTAAAGACTTCTGTAGCAACTAAAATAAACACAGATCATATACATATGAGTCAACAATATTAGCACTGTGCAATATGAAGGAGCAATTTCATAATACTAAAAGGAGCATAGATGGCAGTAAAAAACGAAAAGAGAAATTTCGAGCTGTTGGACACCTTTTCCCCCTGAATTTATCAGTTACTATTTCCATAACTATCACTCATATGTACGATATTTGAACAAGGTTATCCAATGCACCAAAGACCAAAATCCTATTGATGAAGTGATCTGAAACACCATCCACTCTCTTTTCGTGTTCTCAAATATGACTGTTAGAATGTTCGGCTTTCTTCTGCCCGAAAAAAGAAAATTAAAAAAAAAGAAAAGAAAAGAAAGGATTACTCAAATTTGGGTGGGTTTATAGCGCATTCAAGGTAATGCCAACAGAGGGTGAGTTGGATACTTATATGCATATACCACAGGTGCAAAAGAATGTGGTCACTGATAATTAAGAGAGTGAAAATAGAAGAGCCCCTTGAAAAACAGTGGGCACCAATCATAAACAAATAGTAGCATACCTGATTTTGGTCCATTTCCAACAACCTGTAGCACAGGTCCTGAAAGGAGATCAACAGGGGTACGACCTTTAGAATCCTCCAACACAAGGGATGCACCAGATTGAAGAAGAACACTTGCCACAGCAAGATGCCCAAAATGCAGAGCCCTTTCTCCATCCTGAAAGGAAGTTAATGGATCATGTTACGAGAAATAAGAAAAAAGATTCATTGAAAACTATGAAATGTATTTCCTCCCAAAAATCCAAAAGAGTAATCTTTGGGCTTTTTTTTGTTTTTGGTAAGATGTAATCTTTGGACCTTATTATTATTATTATGAATGGGCCTTATTGTCTCAAATCAACACCTATCATGGCCAGAAAAATATATTGACACTAGCAGAGTTCCAAGAAGCATACAACTCGCATTTCCCCAAATCTATTACACATCGCAATTTTCAAGAGAGCAAATAATTTTGGCTAGGATTGGAGCGTCAGGTTTGTTGAAACCATTCAACTCAACAGAAAAAAGAAAAAAATTGTAAAATAAATAACCAGCGATGAGAGTATAACAAATGCAGCAAAATCTCCCAGTGACTACAGCAAAAATCTCTCAATGGGCATATACCAGAGTTGATATAAGTGTAAAAGTGTGAAAATCATTCCGCTTTCCACGCTTTTTCAGTGGAAAAGCATGCACACAAACGTGCCCTAAGGTATCTTCCGCTTAACCAACTCATAGTTTTGCGTCGCCAAACATCTTGAAGATGGCTTAGAAGGGAATATGGAAAGACAAAAGAAGAAACAAAGAGAGCCTTTTATGGATACCATTTAGCAAATCAAACCCGATTCTATATGCAATTAGTCACAGTTTAAAAGGTTACAGATTATATGCAGTATCTGACACAGTATGTTAAAATGACAAAAAACTGTGAAACACAAACCCTGGCATTGGGATCAGCACCAGCAGCAAGTAATCTCTGCACCATAGGCACATGATTTCTCCATGTTGCAATGTGTAGAGGAGTGAGACCAAAAGCATTCCTTGCATCAATATTTCCACCATTCTTTTTCAGCAGTAGCAAACCAGCATCTAATTCAGATAATGATCCTTCTCTTGTGAAAAACCACAGATCCTTCTGGGAATTATTTGAAGAAGATTTGTGTGTGGGTATCTGTTTTATTGAGCCTAAGGGCGATGTGGAACCCTCCATAGGTCTTAACACTTAACACTATCTAAACTACAAGGTACACTTCACCAGGGAATCTCAAGAGCCAGATCAAAAGTAATTAAACTATCAGCCAAAGTCAACAAAAAGATGCAAAATAGCTCCGGCTCTTGAAAGTTTCAGCTGTCACTCTAATCCATTCTAAAAGCTTACGATGGAACACTTAGGCAGGTATCAACGCATGAAGAACCCATATAGAGTTTATCTGACAAAATACTGAGATTCTAGACCACCAAAATCTTCATCTGCTTCCATGTTGTAAACACGAACCAACTGCAGGAGGCATTGATAAATCCACAATAAAGTTTATAGAATTCAAGGATAAGTTCAACAAATAAATTACAAACCCTATAGTGAAGCGAAATCCCCAGTGAGAGTGAAGTTACAGCTATCATTCTCTCCCTTTCTTCTAGGTGAGTTGCACCTGTTATTTCTTTTGTCAGCTCACAATTTCTTTAAGAAGAAATATAGTTGGTACAACATGAACCAGGTAGAACAAACTTTTTGAAGAATTATAGTATTAAAGCACAGCAAGTGCATAGTGGATAGAATGCATATGAAGCCCATGGTTTGGTGGTACTGAACTTTGTTCTGATCGGCTCTACCATAAATGGATGACAACCAAGAAGTCCCCAAGATTGGAGTATCAAACCCCCAGTATCAACACTATAGCTACAGAATGCAAACAACAAATATTGTTTAAAAAGAGGATACAGAAGATCCAGAAGCGGAAGAGCAAAGCACTAGGATCTTCCAATTCTGGACCATCCCACACAAGGTTTCATCAGACGAATAGTTGTCGAAAAGATACCCAAAAAAGAATTGAGTGCCTCAGTAAATGAAACAGCTTTTTCTGTTTTAACCGATATAAACCATACATTGTTAATGCTCACATCCTCATAAGTTTTCTTTTATGGGAAAAAACAAATAGTGACATTGCATGAAATTCTTCTTGCTGAAGTTCATAACAGCATAAGATTGCCATTGAAAAAAGGAACTACTGTTAGAAAGAGAAAATGATGAAACAAATGGAGATGCAGGTATGGACCTTGTTATCTTCCAATAATGGCACACTGTATTTTCTTCTCTAACTATTCCAATCAGTTCTTTATAGAATACTTCTCAAAATTGACTTGTAAACGCCCGTTGCACCTTCAACTTACATCATCTAAAACTTGTTAATGAAAATCTTCAATAGCAACCTGCCCGCAGCTTATTCAATGGGGTGGGGAGATTTTAATAAATTCTTAGTATTTGACTATTTTAGCGCCATGACGCCATCGTTGTGATGCAAACATGAAATGAAGCAATTGGTTGAAAAATCTCTCTCCATGAAATGAAGCAATTGGTTGAAATCTCTCTCTCTCTCTCTCTCTCTCTCTCTCTCTCTCTCTCTCTCTCTCTCTCTCTCTCTCTCTCTCTCTCTCTCTCTCTCTCCAGCAATCCAGCGACCTTTTGACCCCAATACTATTAATCAAATTATCATGTCTGGCTGTAATAGAAAAGGATGCTTTTACATAATACAAAAAAAAAAAAAAAAAAAAATGAATTTATCTCACCAATTCCATCCACCATGATCAATTTCAACCCAATTGATTAAATGATTGGTGACTGATGTCTTCTGGAAGGCAACAGCCCCACAATTCAAAATCCATCCCTAACATGTCCATCACTATCTAAAACCCAATTCCTCCTCTTCACCCTTCCAACTCATCTATTGATTCGGATCAGCATTCAAAGACCGCAAAAATAAAAACCAACACGATATTTTCCAGTTTCCATCCATCAGGCAAACAAACAAACAAAAAAAAAGGTGCTGCATTTCTATCACAATGCAAATGTAGTTAAAAAATAAAAGGAGAAAATGCAGATGCTTCCAAACTTTAAAACAGAATGGTACAGATCCAGCACCAAATCCCAAGACAGAGATGAAAAAAACCGAGGAACCAATAATGGTCAAATCCTCAATAACCTCCAAGCCATTAGTGAAAAAAGTCTCAGATAGATAGCTTCAGTTCTCATTTCCTTCAGACAAACCAACATTTCTCACACAATTCAAAACTAGAAAATACATCTCCCACCTACAAATGCAGATAAATCCTGTCTTAAACTACAACCCCATCATCAAATCTCAAAATCCCAGATCATTTACACAAGAGATCAAAACAGAAACATTAAATCCAAACATCCCCAAATCCTAATAACCAAAAAAAGACATCCCCAGATCATAATTTTTTCAAAACAAACAACCCATGAAACAATGAAAAGGGAAAAAAAAAAAACATTGATGACAGGAACTGGGTCAAACACATCAGTGTACACCATCACATCTTCAAACAATTCAAGACGACCCATTTGAAAAAAAAAATATCCAAAAGATGTTATGAAAAAAAAATCACACAAGAATATGAATGAAATGAAATGAAAGAGAGAAAAGAGAAAGAAAAACAGACCTGAGATTTGTGGGAGAGGAGAGTAAAGGAGAAGAGAAGGAATAGGTGAGAAGCGGGAGAAGGATATAGAGAAAGAATCGTTGGTGTTTCCTGTTTTCAATGCTTTGGTGTGGTCTTGAATTTCTGCTGTTGCGGAGAGAATCGAGGCTCGGGTATATGCCATATACCCCAATGTCGTAAAAGGAAGTTTTGGTTTTCGTAAAAGTCTCTCTCCTCGGTCTCAAAGGGTAATTTGGGAATTACAATAAATATGACATAACACGCCCTTCAAGGCCCATCCATGATCATTTGTACTCTGATGATTATGATGGATTTCTGTTTAAAAAGGAATTGTACTTTCTAGTTTAGGTTCTTCACTTTATGCCAATCGCATATCATTACATAGCGTATATGATCATTGTGATAGATACCTCGTTAAGTTTTTTTATCACCGTATTTTCGGCCCAGAGATAAGCCGGGTAAAACCGCTATAGCCCCTAAGTGGTAATACTAGTAGACTCAACCGAAACCTTCGATTTCTAAAGAAGGGGGAACCGGGGATCGATATAAGGACCTCTTGCTCCGAAAAAGAGAGAAACCGTGGTCCTGACCACTCGGCCATCCCCAGAGAGAAGTGGTTCACAAATTTAGCTACTATTAAAGAAAAAAAATATGAACTTCAATCCAACGGTCCAATCCATTTGGATAGGTGAAGACTTAATGGATCTAGTATACTTAGGCCATGTTTGGTATCTCTACTCTTTTTCTGACAGACCCATTAAAAGTAGGGGCATTCGGCGACAGGTCCCTGAACATGTCTTATAGCATTAGATTCACAAAAAAAAGTCATTGAGGCAAAGGTCCCTCCCACACTTTCTCATGCCTAAAATGTCTAGTTTACCCTTTCTTTAAATCATAACCCATGATCGGTGGATATCCCATTAATAATGGCCAACTAACATTTAATTGTCCACGATTAATGGAATCCGCAGATTTTCAAATAAATTCTAAAAACACACAAATAAAATTCAAAATAACGAAAATAAATTTTAAAAAATTAAATAATTTCGAAAAATGCAATAAGTTTAAAAAAAGGCAATATATAATCAAATAACGCAAATAAATTTAAAAAGATGCAAATAAGTTTTAAAATATCCAAATAATTTTCAGAAAATATAAATAAATTTAAAAAAACTCAAATAAATCTCAAAAGATCCAAATAAAATTTTAAAAAATGCAAAATAAATTTAAAATAACGAAAATAAATTTTAAAAAATGCAATAATTTCAAAAAAAACGCAATAAATTTGAAAAGATACAAATAAATTTCAAAAGACGCAAATAAACTTAAAAAACGCATATAGATTTTAAAAAACTCAGATAAATTTTAGAAAAAATTCAGATAAATTTACGAAAAACACAAAGAAGTATGACAGAAAACAGATAAATTTGAACAACACTCGGATAAATTTGACAAGAACTCAAATAAATTTGAACAAAAATCAGATAAATTTACCAAAAACAGAAATAAATATGACAGAAAACAGATAAATTTGAACAACACTCAGATAAATTTGACAAAAACTCATATAAATTTGAACAAAACTCAGATAAATTTACCAAAAACACAAATAAATATGACAGAAAACAGATAAATTTGACAAAAACTCGGATAAATTTGAACAAAATTCATATAAATTGGACAAACTCATATAAATTTGACAAAAGAGATAAACAGAGCAAAAAATGATCACCGGGGAGATGTTAGTCCTCCACGAAATTTGACAAAAGCCAAAATTAGAGCCAAAAACGACGAACACAGATCCTCTATTCTGTCTGCAATCTGGAATCCTTGCAAGATTGATCTACCTTCCCTTTTATCCCGAGACGAAGATTTCGTGCCCCGCATCTTCGAATCAGTCTCGGATCTCGGAGCGCTTCAGATTATTGGCCACGGGATCTCGGAGCACAGAGGATGTATTTGAAGAAAACAAAGAGTCTGAACTCCAGATCCAGTCACCATCGCAGCAGAAGATAGGAGACAGAGATCGGACCAAATCACAAGTGGGCCATAGGAGTGGTCAGTTCAGGTAGTGTTGCAGACATCAGAGCAAAATTGGAAGGTTGTCGCCGACCGCTCACAGGTGATCCCCATTTGCTGTGATCCAGAAACAGAGGATTCGGATTTGCCCAAACAGATCAAAGACGAGACTTCATCTCGGAAGGTGGTGTAGTTGCAGCGGGACGGCGATGGCACGGCAGCAGGACTCGTTCCTCGATTCCGGCGATGCCACGGCAACAGCGGGACGGTGGCTCGTCGGTCTACAAACAGAGAAGACAGAACCCAAACCGCCCCCTTCCTACTATCTTCTTCCACTCTGGCCACGCACGACGCTTGTCTGGTGAGATTATTGCAGTCCGACAAAGAGCAGTGGCGTCATTTCTTTTCCGGCAATCTTCTATAACTAGGGAAGAGATCGATCAGTAGGGATCTAGGCCGTCTTCTGCGATGAACCAGAAAGCTTTCTCTGCTGGACTACCTTCGACTTCGGAGAGATCAGATCACCAGATCTTCTTCGGCGACGTCCGGGAAACGGTATCCTGTCACCTCTTCTTCCTCATTCGGTTTCAGAGAATGAAACAACGCAATGCAACTTTACAAGCGCTGGATCCGTTTCCAGCGCCTTCTCTGATTCTTCAATCAGTGTGGCCCACCAAGAGACTGATCTTCTGCGACCCTGGATCAGTTCTCTGCAACGAACTGATTCCGGAATCCTTCTTCTTCGATCTCTCTTTTCTGCAAGGAATAACAATGCGCCAGAATTGCCCAAGCCCAACGAGGGAGAATATAAATTTTGAAATTTTAAATTTCAAAATTTCATTCCTAAAACGGTTGAAAGGGCAATTTAGTCCTAAAAAATGAGTTCATGTGGATGCATGAACCTAAGGCTGGAAAAAGTCTAGCTGAGTGGACCATATGCATTAAAAAGTTTTTCCTTGGACTTAAGGCTGGAAACATTGACTTATAGGGACCTTTCGCTAAATTTGTCTTAAAAGTAAAACCATAAAAAAAAGAGTCATACAAAGAAGAGGCCAAAGCTCTATTTTTCAACTCCCACTTTTTGAGCATTTGGATTTTAGAGGATTTGCCTCTAAATGTCTAAAATGGACAGAGGTCAGAATGTTGTGCCAAACGCTCTTATTTTCACAACCTCTATCCGCTTCAGACATTTAGACAAATAGAGGCTGAAAATAGAGGTGCCAAACAAGGACTTAAAGAGGTCCCATGTATGTAGGTGGTTTGAATGTTTCATAAATCCGGCCCCACTATGTTGTCCCCCACTATAATATTGTGATGAATGGATGCACATGAATATTTCGCTATATATATCAAATTTCATTCGGGACAATAAAGCAGACCTAAACCTAAGCCATAGCTCAAAGAGTGAAGGAAAGAAAGGGACATGAGGTGAGGGGTGAAGAATATAAGGTAGAATATGAGACCTTGAATTTCTTAGGATTTTCATTGCTGATGGTTGGGTATTCATTTCCTATATTCCCCGTTGACTCGGTTTCAATCAAAGGAGAGGTTATATGATGGTGGTTTTTCAAAATATGATTTTAATTCTCCATTTTTCATCCACTTATAAAAATAAAGTCTTAGAAATTCTAGTACTTTCAATTACATGAAACAAACAGGCACTAAGTGAACCCCATCTTACTAGGAAAATAAGACTTGCTCATAATAAACTCCTTATATGTAATGGCTAGCTTATTAGCACTATCTACATCTTCATATTTATATCTAAGTGGAATTCATTGTATAAACCAACTAGTTAGCCTATATAGATTAACTTGTTAACTAGTTTCAAAATGAATTTTTTTTTGACAGATTGGAGATTGTTTAACAATTTTAAGTTTTCTTTGTGTAAGAACTGTCCTCACATGTGAACTTGCCTATGGGCCCAACCAGGGGTAGACCTAGGTGTAGGCCCAGGGGGGCCATGCCCCCCCTCTCAAATCTTTATTTTCTATATTATATATGCTTTAATTAGTTTATATATTAATTTTATAACAATTGCCCCCCCTTTAATTGTTTGCACAACGTAAAAAAAAAAACAAGAAGAAGAAGTACAAATCGGCGCTTCATCTCCTTGACTCATCGTCTGCTTATTTTTAGTTCAGCTTTGCATCCTCGACTTTCACATGAGTATTTTAAAATTGACGACATTTGCCAGTTGGTAGAGAAGTTTTATCCCCAAGACTTCACAGATCATGAGAAAATGCAATTGAGAATACAACTGAACCATTATGAGCATAATGTAGTTCGACATAAAGACTTCAAAAAATTGTCAACTATTTTTCAACTGTGCCAATGGTTGGTAAAGACTAGAAGATCAACAGTCTACCAACTTGTTTTTAGAGTGGGAGTGGTCGTGCTTGTGCTTACTCTTCCAGTCTCCATTGCAACTACTGAACGATCATTTTCAGCCATGAGCCTTATTAAAACTAGACTTCATAGCAAAATGGAGGTTGAGTTTCCCACAGACTCTTGTCTTATGTACATTGAGAGGGAAATTGCGGAGAAGTTTAGCACATAATCAATCATTGAAGACTTTCAAGATTTAAAAGAACGTCCAGTTCTATTTTGATGGATTATGGATGTTTAAATGTACTAAAATACAATTATTTATGTCAACTAGATCTTGGTTTTATTTTTAATGCAAAATTTAGTCTTTGGTTTTAATATATTTATCATGCTTGAACTTGGAGATATGTCTATAAAAAATATAAAAAAATATTAACTATCTTGATTAGTTAAAAAATATTTATTTAAGTTTGGGCCCCCGCAAGATGAAATCCTGAGTTCGCCCCTAAGCCCAACTGGACCATCCCAATGATGGTAGAGGTAGGGGCATTACTGCTAGTTTCATAGCACTACACCAAAAATGAAAAATTGGAACGGATTACCGTTCCTAATTCGTGTGTTCCTAATCCGTTCATCCGTTCCTAAACCGTTCCTAATCCATTCATCCGTTCCAAAAATAGGAAATTGGAACGGATGAACGGATTAGGAACACACGGATTAAGAACGATAATCCGTTCGAATTTCCCATTTTTGGTGTAGTGTAGTTTGATTTAATAGTTTGAAAGGAAAGGTCAAAAGAGACTTTGAAAAGTACACAGTTTTTTCTCCAAGGACAGACACATGGCATTTCTCCTGCATTCTCCGAGCTTTTTGGAGTATAACAGATTTGTTGTCATCCAATGAATGTTGATAGGATTATGGATGTTAATTGTTCTTGTTTATCTCTTTAACTAACATCAGTTGTGCTTGTATCTTATCTTTAAGGTTCTCTTGATGCAATTTAAATCGAGTCTATGTAGTTCATTGAGCTGTACATAAAGTTTCTGTTTGTCTGCGTTACTGCTGCAAACCTGCTCTTTAATGTGGATAACGAATGTGGGCATGTTTCTTTACGGGAATTTATTACTAGAATTTGGGAGGTTGGGGTTTGTTTGGACATGATGTGACTTGATGTGACATCTTATCCCACACATTTGAAATGTGTGTTTCTTTTATTAGAGTTTCAAATTTCAACCACCAAAAAGACTTTTTTGGAATTCTTGGAATTCCACTCTCTATACCATTTGTTGAAATTTAAAATCATCATAAAAAAGAGGGATTTGGAATTCCACCTAAATGAACAACTTTTGGAGAATTTGAAATTCTCCCATACATGAATTTTTAGAATTCTGATAAA
Organism: Litsea cubeba; assembly: GCA_012931725.1. NCBI lineage: Eukaryota > Viridiplantae > Streptophyta > Magnoliopsida > Laurales > Lauraceae > Litsea > Litsea cubeba. Next base: position 13,477,542 of record CM022947.1, read on the forward strand.
GAAACGGGTCCTAAATAAGGGCCAAAGATTTTAGGTCATCAATCTGACCCATCTTATTCCAACTGCACATCTTCCCGAGTGACATTAATATAGCCATTATTCACTGTTACGATTTATTTTTTTTTTTACTCCAGCTAAGGGGACTGCGGCCCCATCGAACCCACGCCAGTGAGAGTAAGCCAAGCCAAATCACAATAATGAAAAAACATACGATGAGGAGGTCTTCAGTGCTTACTAAATTTTCCTCTTTTTGGTAAATAAAAGCATCCATGTATATAGCGTCCACATGTACAAATGGATACACATAAATTTATACTAGCATAAAGCCCGTGAGATGCACAAGTCAAGTCTAATGCAGGTTGAATAATAAATTAAATTAATATCAAAATAATGATGATTAAAAATATATATGCATTGATTGAATTGTAAACCATTTGTGTAATCACCAGAATATAAAATTATAATATAATATAACTAATCAAAAAGAAATTCACATATAGTATTTCAACAATATATGAGTAAATTATCTATAAATTAATTTTTGATTCTCACAGATTAAACTTCTTGTTAAATTTATATACAAGTTAGAATGAAATCATATATATACATATATATGAGTAAATATCTATAAAATAACTTCGATTCTCACAGCTCGAACTACTTGTATATTTAGTTAATTTTTTATACAAGTTAGAACATTTTAGAGTATTTAACAGAAAAAAAACACTTAATGCGTATGTATCATGCGATCAAACATTTTAGATGGTGTTGCACCAATTAGAACAATTGGGGTGAATTTTCATTTTTTTTTTTTACCTATTTGGCACATCATCAACACCGACCTTATTTACAGTGCTTAAGTTCGGTGCCGACCTTGTCCGCGAACCCTATTAGGACTCGAAACCCTGTTTCTTCTCATTATTTTCTTCTCTCTTCCAGTATACCGCTGAGACCAACCTTGGACGAGTGCTCCTGCGTGGTAGCTGCTGATATGCATGGCATAATATTAATAACTACCCTTTTATTTGAATTTGCTAGTTGTTTATTTTGTCTAAAATGTTCTAATTATAGCATTTTTCTTATTATGTAGGAATTAGAAGGAGCTGAGTATATTTGGGCTTAATTCGGAGAGGTTTAAAGCAAAAACCTAATTTGAGAAAAGATATACATAAAGAGTATATAAGCTTGTTGGAGGAGAGCTGGAATTTCAAGTTAGAGGTCATGAGTTCAAGGCTTGTTGGAGGAGCAAATACGGGTCGGTCCACAGAGATTTGTAGAAACAAGATCCAAAAAATTCCTCAATCAGTTTTCACAGTAGGGATTTTAAAACTACAATTAATCAAGAAAATAATAAATAAAATGATATCAAAGGAAATCTAAACACAAACTGATCAGAGAAAGAGAGATCGGGTATTGGATTTCACCAAAACATATTCAATCATTCCAAAATCACTTCATAGTCTTATTCAAATAAAACTCAATCCAATGTGCAAGTAATTGCCTTGGATCGGAAGATTTAGCTTTGAAAACCCTTTTTCTTAAAAATCCAATTCTCTAATCAGCACCTAAGAATCCCTTCACTTCAATATATTGAAACTCTAATCACTATTTATCAAGATCAAGCATAAAAAAGTAAAAGACATTCCAAATAACCTTTACAAAATCAGAAGTTGAATAACATTCATGAAGGAGAATCTATTAAATCATTAAGCATAATGAGGGAAAAACATAGAAGAATAATAAGGAACGATCTCATCAGTTTTGGTTTCCTCCTCCATCCTAATCCACGGATTAGCCAAGCATTGTAGAACAAACAACAATAAAGAAGCAAATCTCCATTATCGAAAGCCTTTAAAGTTGTCTATTAAACCAGGCTTCAAACTTCCTCCTCAGTGCATCTCTCTGCTCCCGATCGGTTTTTCCATCGTATGTTTTTTCCATTTTGACAGCAGAGGTATCTATCTCCTTCCATTTTTGAATCTTTCTCTATGTTTTTTTATTTTCCTTCCTTTTGATTCTCCCGCTATCCTGCATACGATATCGAAGTACATGGTACATGGGCTTCAAAGTTGTCGTTTTGAATGAACTAAGGTTCATAGGATTCTGAATTTAGGGTATTTTGAGTTTTGCTCATTTTTCTTGTTTTGTGAAATGGATTGAATTGATTTTGGTCCCAAAACTTAAAGACAACAGATTCATTCTGTTTTTTGGTGTTCAGTTAGATCTGTAATTAAATTAAGATTGTGGTTTGATTAATTTCCTTTTATTTGATTGGTCTTTTTGTCTGTTGCCAAAACCTGCCTCATTGATGTAACCCAAATGCATGCGATCCATATGGAAAACATGTCTCAGCCAACTGACTCAAAACTAGGCCATTTCGTATTCCAAGAATTGTCACTAGTTTCTTTATGAAACCACATTTTAGTTGAACCAGGTCTGAAACTGTTATCAGGGAACCATCATGGGATAAATAATGAAACTCTTTTTCATCGGACTATTTATCAAAGGAATGGTTCATATACAAAGATGAAGGTTATAAAATATAGTTGTTAGGATAATTTAACTAGAATGATATTGGTCTCATACTTTACTAGCAAACATAAATCCGTGCCGAGCACGGGCAAGCAACCAACTAAATCTGTAATACGAAAATTGTAAAGAGAGTAAAAATTGGATATGCACCAATTTTCTAGTCCATATTTTTTATACAATGCAATTAATAAGTAAAATTAACAATATTAACAAATGTAATTGGTTGCAAATAACGAATAATACATCCTATACTTCTTTGCAAAATAAACAATTTACCCTTCATGAACTTTAACTATATATTGTGGTGTTAGACAAAGCTGTTTATCTCTTACTTCAAGTGGGCGTAATATATCTCTAATATTTGATTGTTATGAAATGTACGTTTTTTAGTGTTCACTATTCCATGTAAGCATGAAATTTTTAGTGTTCATTATTTCCGTCTTGTGAATATTTTTTTATTTATGCTTGCCTTTTTATGTATACTTGCCTTCATTACATTCAATGCTATCATGTCTAATTTGGATGTACACAGATGTCTAAAGAGAATACAAGCAATGACGGATTGCCCCGCAACAAGGCTATCAACCAGCCCGACTTTTGTGCGAGCAAGAGCATCACATTTCCGCCGCTATCGAACGCGGTTTGATATACTCTTCTCTACACAACCACTAATCAATTGAACTTCCTTTTGATCTATGGCTAAAGTTATTCAAACTATCATTTTTCGCAGGAGTGGTTATGTTTGAGTGCTTTATCTTAACATCCCTCCACTCCCGGTCTTGTCGCCTGACTTGCGGTGGACCTCCCCCTACATTTGTTGTGCTATATGTGCTCTTGGATATTGATCCTAATGCAACTTGTAATTGAAGTGGTTATGTTGTGGATGTTGTCGATTTTGACCTTTATTTTATACTGCTAAGGTCATCACCGATCCTGACTTAGAACTTTTTCTCGAAAATTCCCGAAAAAGTTACAACTTTTGGTCAAAAAAGTAGGAAGCCAGCATCGGTGATGACCTTATTTTTTCACTGATAGGGTCATCACCAACCCGTACATAGAATTTTTTTCCCGAGAACGCCTGGAAAAGTTACAACAATTAGTATAAATAAGGTCGGCGCCAATGATGTGCCAAATAGGTAAAAAAAAAATTAATAATTCGACCCAATTGCTCTAAATGGTACACCACCAACTAAAGTGTTTGATCGCATCACAAGTGCACATTAAGTATTTTTTCCGATTAAATCCCCAACATTTTATGTATATTTGGTTAAAGGCTCACAAATAGACTATACACAATCTACTTAGGCTTCTGAAATATCAAAATGTCTTTCGATTAACAATCAAACCAAATATTAAGGTGACTCACTTGAATAACATAATATTGTGGGATCATGCAAGTAGTATAATATTAGTGGGTGATCTCAGATGATGGTGGCCCATATGATGAAAGAACTGTTGGTTCAGATGGGTGTCAGAACCGAACTCGCAGAGAACCTCTGTGCGTTCTGGTATAAGATAGATCATGTAAACTCTTTGCGAATGCTCTCGAATCTTTTGGATGATCAACTGCGCACATCATCGCGCTTCAAATTTGTACGTGTGTTTCAAATTTGGCACTTTTGTTGCTTTCTGAAACAAACGGACTTCGTCTTTATGCGTTTCCAAATGAAGGATGATGTTGACTTTTTACTTTTTCAAACCTCTTTTAGACAATAAGAGGCGGATAATAGAGTTGCCAAACGGGCACCAAGTGCTCCCATCTCCCTCATATAGGTCAATCACTATGGGTTACGAATACTATGGACTCTACCCCTCTTGAAATCCCACACCTCAATCAACATGAGAATTCTACAAAATCAAGAGTATGATCATGATACTGATCCAAAAGCTACATCCAAGAGTTTGATCATTATCTACTCTGCTATATCAAAACTTATTGTGAGTTTATTCGCGGGCACACCGCCGACCTCTATCTGGTGTGGGCCCCATGGTAGTCGGGCCACACAATTTCCCTAACAACTAGATGCCCATTAGACCCAACTAATCTAACCACCTATGAGATCCATTAGTGAAAGATGTGAACAGTGGATTCTAAGGTTTGATGGATTAGATGTGATGGGTCCCATATATATGTATGTATATATATATATATATATATGTGGAAACAATAGATAGGTTGGACAAGTGAACTCTCACACAGGATTGATGATCAGGTCGGGTTTAGTTTGCAGAAAGGGATAATTTCAAAGTAGAGTCTGAAACGTAATTCAAACTTCAGTGATTATAAGTTTGTATAAACAAGTCAGCATTGCATGTGATACTTGAGTTGTCAACCAGCCTGGTCTCAGGCCATTGTTCAGAAACATATTCTGATTAACCAAAACTTGCTAAGTCAACATGGATCTGTAGGTCACCAAGTTAGGTCACCGAACGAGTCTGACCGAGTGCTCGCCCTGCATGGTCATGACCATCTGAGCCAAGCTATGTAATATCAGATTGTGGAAGCCGTGCATCTAACAAGATCAGGGTTTTGACCCAGAGCAAGGAGGACTTTAAATTCCAATCGCATCTTTAGGCAAAATAAGCACCTACCTTGGCGGACTTAGGATTTTTATTTGAAGGGCGCGGACCGAGGTCCAACGGGTACGACTGCCCCACATCGATGTACTTGGGTTTGCCCCTTACCTTCATGTCAACTGATAATCTTTTACAAAATTAAACTCAAAATTTGATTAGACAAGGTTTTCAGTCGTCACGGTATCTTACGCCAACCTTTTTCATTTTTTTCATGCGCGAGAAAAGTATATGATGAGGCAAACATATTGAGAAATTACATGTCTTGTCGAGCCCAGATGTTGGTACCCTTGAATCCTAGTTTTAAAACATGTTCAATGAGTTAAAAACCACTCGAGCTGGTCTGGCCCATTTGAAATCTGGCCTCACGTGTGTAATTCCTCAAGTCAATGGTTTGAATTTCTTGTTGGTTTCTTGTTAAGTTTTCGATGGGATCGAAAGCTCTTGGTCCATATGCAAGATTCTCAAAAAGATATTATTCTAATCTAAAGGCTCTAATAAGTAGAGCTGTTCAAAGCCTTTACTTGTGTACACAAAGAGCCTAAAATAAGTAGAAAAGAGCATCGACCTTATATTTTATTAGCAGCTGAACCACACCCTCCCAGATTAAAAGGGGAAAAAGACAACCCATGGCAAAGCATAGTAATTGGAATCTGGATCTGAGAAGTCACGCCAGCTTAGAAGCCGCACAAGTTTTTCCATAGAAAAAGTGAAAATTGCAGAAACGGTTTTCAGGGCTACAGCGGTTGCTTTCCACAATGAAAAGTACAAGAATGAACTAATTTTTTTGGGATTCTATTGAAAAACTTTTCTTATTGAGGTTGGAAAATTTCTTCACAGAAAAGGGAAAAATCCACTGTACTAGTTTTCTGTTGAGGTACACAAACGTGCCCAAAATAGTTCTCTGAGGCCAGCCCTATAAATCCATTAGTGGAGCACATCTTTTAAATTCAAACCGATTAAAAAAACTACATTCGCTTTGGGCTAAATCTCACACCAATGAAAATTAGGTCCACTGTCAAATTGATCAAGCGTAAAACATATGAATGAGAACATGTATTCTACACATGATTAATTGGACAGTGGACTCAACCACGATTATAATGGAATTTGGTCCGGCACGCAGGACATTAGGATTTGAGAGGTGAGTCGCACTGATGGATTTATAGGGTTGGTTGCAAAGAATTCCAACAAGCCTGCCCGCAAAGGATCTGGATTTTTTAGATATAACTCATGATACATGTGAGCAAAATCAGCACTGTGGGGTCCACAATTTGCACAAAATCCACCCTCTACAAGACTGCAGCAATACACTTTCATGGTAAGCAGCACATGGGATGACTTTTTTTTAGAAAGACAACTATTAAAAGGAAATCCCAATCCCCAATGGAATTGGGAAGAGCCCCATAGAAAACAAACAAACAAACAAAAAAAAAAAAAATCATGATAAGTATGCCTCCACTTGGCTATGCCATGAGCAGCACAATTCAAAAACCCTAGAAATATAATCAAAATGAGAGTTCTCAAAAACAAGGTAGGAGTTGAGGCATATATTGTGTCAGAGGTCAAAAACATTTATTTTATTCCTGTGGTTGCATTTTAACTTCTAAGATGGTCCAGACCGTCCATTTGGTGGCACCTACCATTGATGACATCTGTATTAAACAATCATAGCCATTCAATTGATAAGATTTCCCAATTAAATTTCAACGGCCAGATACTATCGGCAAGGACCTAAACTAACCCTAATCTGGCTAGGGCAGTTACTTACTGGGGTTGATCATTCATCAGGCACACTAAAGCCTCCCATAACCCTCGTTGGGAAGGCACTGATCCAACTTCCAAGTCTCATTGTTGGACCCAGACCGGGGCCCATGTGAGGGCACAAAACCAGGCCGTTAGGTAACCACAATACCATCCAAACAAAATGGTGGGCCCGTTTGGTATTTTACGTTTAAAATAAAGTCGAGTGAAGTAAAATAAAAAAAGAAAATAAAATATAAGTGGGTTATGATGGTATTTTATTTTTAGTTGTTTGGAATGAAATATTTTTGACTTTTTATATGGAAAAATGGAGTTTTTATTTTTATTTTTTAGTGAATAAAGGTAGTTTTTTTTTTTTTTACTTTTTTTGAAAAAGATGGAGGAAATTTTGAATTAAATTGCTTTTGATTTGATACTTAACTTAATTTTACTTTACTTGACAAGCAAAATTACCAAACAAGGGTAAACATTATGCCATTTAGCATAAGAAAATTTTTACGTGCCTGTCTGTTTGCATAAAATGCTTAGTAATTCATGATCAAATGAGCTCCACCTAAGGTTTCTTAAAAAGAGATGAGGATATCGATGAAGTTGGAACCTTGGCTTTCCTAGGATTTGAATTACTAGGGTAATAGTAAGGTATTCATTTTCCATCTTCCCTTAATTCAACTTCCATTAAACGAGAGGTTATTTAATGGTCATTTTTTGGACATTCACCTTTGATTCTTCATTTTTAACCACTTATAGAGATACAAAAGTGTTAGAATTCCTAGAAATTCAATTACATGAAACAAACAGACTCTATACAAAATCTATTGTAACATTATATATTCTTATTTTATTTTCTTGTGTTCTACAATGTTAAAAGTAACTCCGCCTATGCTGGGGTATCCTTGACATAGCCGGTCCAAAGCCCGGACAAAGGAGGAGGGTTGTGCGTTAGGTAGCCAACAGCCAGCACAATACTCAGTCGGATTTTTTATGGATTTGAGACCTAATAAAATTTCGTTGGGGCGTCCCTACTTAGCGACGCGCTGTATAGTCAGTGGTACAATGATAAGTGAGCAAGGACCGCTGCATCGGCGCCCGAGTTGCAGTGCTAAATAGGCAAGGGTCCTCACACTTTATTGGACGAGTGTGGGGGGTAAGGAAGCTAGTCCAAAATAAAAGGCTGAGATTGGGCACTTGGAACATTGGGAGCCTAACTGGGAAACTTATGAAAGTGGTGGATACAATGGAAAGGAGACGAATTGCAATTGCTTGCTTGCAAGAGACAAGATGGGTAGGACACAAAGCAAAAGAGATTGAGAGGACCGGGTATAAGTTATGGTATACGGGACTTAATAGATCGAGGAATGGGGTCGGCATAGTGGTAAACAAGGACTTAAAGGAAGATGTAGTGAATGTAAAACGCTATGGAGATAGGATTATTGCAATTAAGTTAGTATTAGGAGAAGAGATAGTGAACGTAATTAGTGCTTATGCCCCCCAGGTGGGCTTAGGAGATGGACATAAGGAGAAGTTTTGGGAAGACTTGGAAGGAGTGCTACTAGAGATACCCCAAGGAGAGATGGTCTTCATAGGAGGTGATTTGAACGGTCATGTAGGACGTGACGTAGATGGATACATAGGAGTACACGGGGGACATGGGTACGGTAATAGAAATGAAGAAGGGAAGATATCTTGGAGTTTTCAGTGGCTTATGATCTCATGGTAACTAACACATTTTTTAAAAAGAGAGAGGAACATTTGGTGACTTATAAGAGTGGCTCGTCGAGGACACAAATTGACTTCTTCTTAACTAGGAAAAGAGACCGTTTAGCTTGTAAAGATTGTAAGGTTATACCGGGGGAGAGCTTGACTTCCCAACATAGGTTGTTGATCACAGATGTGCAGTTACAAAGGTGGACTAGAAAAAGAAGTTGTATAGATGCTCAAGGACTAAATGGTGGAACCTGAAAGGTGATAAGCAACTAGCTTTAAGGGAAAGTACTAGAGGAAGACGTTTGAGCGACAGATGAGAGTGCAAATAATATGTGGGATAAGGTAGCAGAGTGTATTCGGAGGGTAGGGAAAGAAGTCTTAGTAGAATCTAAAGGGGGTGTTCCGGTACAGAAAGAGGCATGGTGGTGGAGCGAAGCCGTCCAAGACAAGATAAGAGTTAAAAGAGAGTGCTTTAAAACTTGGCAAAATGATCGAATTGAAGCGAACTTGGAGAGGTATAAAGAAGCAAAAAGAGAAACCAAAAAGGCAGTTAGTGAGGCCAAGGCAAAGGCATTTGAGGAGCTATATAGGTGACTTGACACTAAGGAAGGCGAAAGAGAGATATTCAAGCTTGCTAAAATTAGAGATCGGCGGACCAAGGACTTAAACCAAGTTAAATGCATTAAGGATGAGGATGAAAAGGTATTAGTAAAGGAGGAGGAGATAAAGGAGCGTTGGAAGAGCTACTTCTACAAGTTATTTAACGAAAGCAGTAGTAGTGACATACAATTGGGCAGCTTACCATTTCTAGAGAAGAAGCGAATCATATGTTCTATAGGAGAATCAGTAGGGAAGAAGTTAAAGAAGTATTGAAAAGAATGAAGAATGGGAAAGCGGTTGGGTCAGATGGTATCCCTATTGAGGTCTGGAGGTGCTTGGGAGAGGATGGTATTAGTTGGTTGAAAAAGCTTTTTAATGTAGTGCTAAAGAGCAAGAAGATGCCTAATGCATGGAGGAAAAGTATTCTTAAACCCATATACAAGAACAAAGGAGATATTCAGAACTGTGCGAACTACCGCGGGATTAAATTGATGAGCCATACGATGAAATTATGAGAGAGAGTTATTAAGAGAAGACTAAGAAGAACAACAAATATTTCAGAGAATCAATTTGGTTTCATGCCTGGGAGATCAACCATGGAGGCTATCTATCTCCTGAGGATGTTAATGGAACAGTATAGAGAAGGTAAGAGAGATTTACATATGGTGTTCATTGACTTGGAGAAGGCCTATGACCGGGTTCCTAGGGAGATTCTTTGGAAAGTTCTGGAAAAGAAAAAAATTTGTGTCGCTTATATTGAGGCGATAAAGGATATGTATGATAGAGTCGTGACATCTATAAGGACGACTGGCGGCGAAACTAAGGAGTTTCCTATCACGATTGGTCTACACCAAGGCTCAGCGTTAAGCCCGTACTTGTTTGCCCTAGTTATGGATGAGATTACAAGACATATCCAGGATGAGGTGCCGTGGTGTATGCTATTTGCAGATGACAATGTTTTAGTGGATGAGACGAGACAAGGAGTGAATGCTAAAATAGAATTGTGGCGGAAAACATTAGATACAAGAGTTTAGGCTAAGTCGATGCAAAACGGAATATATGGAATGCAAGTTTAGTCAAAGTAGGACACCTGGTAACATAGAAGTAAGTTTGGACACACAAAAGATAGTAGAAAAAGAAAACTTTAGGTACCTTGGATCTATGGTGCAACAGGATGGAGGGATTGATACTGATGTAAGTCACAGGATTCAAGCCGGGTGGACCAAATGGAGGAGTGCTTCGGGGGTCTTGTGTGATCGGAAAGTCCCCTTCAAGGTTAAAGGAAAGTATTATAAGGTGGCGGTACGGCCAGCGTTGTTATATGGATCAGAGTGTTGGGCAGTAAAGCATAATCATGTCAAGAAGATGGAAGTTGCGTTGATGAGAATGCTAAGATGGATGTGCGGGATCACAAGGAGAGATAGGATTAGGAATGAGGAGATTAGGGACATAGTAGGAATAGTATCGATTGGAGATAAATGAGAGAAAATCGACTGAGATGGTTCGGCCATGTTAGAAGGCGTCCAACAGAGGCACCTGTTAAAAGGTGTGAAAGCATGGAGTTTGCCAAGAGTAGGAGAGGGAGAGGGAGACCCAAGAGAAGTTGGAAAGAAACTATTAAACATGATCTTGCCTACATGGATCTAATGGAGGACATGGCCCTAAACAGATTTGATTGGCGTCGTCAAATCCATATAGCCGACCCCACCTACTGGGAAAAGGCTTGGTTTGGTTTGGTTTGGTTTGGTTTACAATGTTAAAAGTATAATTCATTTCCTAAACATTTTTCCAATAACATTCCCAATAAAACCCTCAAATTAAAAAATACCCCAACATTTTACAATTTTCAGATAGCTCACACCCACACAATCATAAATGACAAAAGATAAATGCAAACACAGCTATGACTTACGTTCCAAACTATAAATCATTGGTAACAAAATCAGATGTTATCACACAAATTCAACCGATAACATTAATTTGTCTCTTCTATAAAATCAGATTTTTTCATATTGAAACTTGAAAACAAACAATTGCAAGCCTCTCAATAGTGTGTTTCTGAAAATAAATACAACCCAAAGGCGTTTAGCTAGTAGAGATTACTCATTACAGCATGCCCATATGTTTGTTCCTAACTGCTAAATCACACTAGCAGATTCTGCCACTAAGGCTTGTATACAATAAAACAGAAACTTGGATATTAGACACAAACAAATCATAAGCGTAGCAAAAATTAACTCCCAAGCTTACCAGAGTTGGCTTTTGTGTCTTCATTGAGGTTGACCAGTATCAGAACAAATACTCAGCAGAGCTCAGGCATGTAAGAGAACCGCAACCGAACACATGCAACTCCAGCCTTCAAGCAAATCATTACTAGCAATATATATACACACTGGTCTCACATGGATCTCCGTATAACTGAAACGGGACGCACAATTGTTCACCAAGGGTTAAACCGAGGAGCTCCAAAACTTTACATTGATGCAAAAATCTTCAAGCTGTTACTCTTTCACTGAGCACAACAATTACTTTACAGGAGAAGGTTCATGCTGGATTCTCTTGAGACCACAGACATGTCAAGCCCTTCTTCAACCAGGTTTTCTCAAAGATATGATGCAATCATTAAACATTTCCCTCAAAAATAGCAATGAGCCCTTAAAGAACTGTAAATTTTAGCATCTCAGGAAATGAATTTACAGAAGATGCTGTCCTGTTCTCTTATTGATCATGTTTGAAAAATACTCATTGTAGTTAAGGTGTTCCCAGAAACGAAAGAGACCGAATTCTCTGTTTTTTGGCGATTTCAAATAGCAGAGATACAATTCTTTCAGGTTCTTCTCAAAGGTTTCCTTAATGGCGAGCACCTGCAATGCCATACAAACATGGTTATACAGACTAGACCAGAGAGAGAAAAAAAAAAGAATCTCTCTCTCTCTCTCTATATCTCTCTCTCTCTCTCTATATATATATATATATAGTGGAGCCCATCTGATGGTCCATCCGAGTGGACCTCCCCTATGATGTAGAGAAACATATCAGGGTAAAACTTACATAACATGCCCAAGCTTAGCAGAGAAACAGATCAGGGTAAAATGCATACAAATCAATCCCTAAAAAAACATGTTAAAGGAACAAAAATAGGTCAAGAAGCATGGGGTTGATGTTGCTCTTAGAAGCAACAAAATCGAATATTCTAACAAAGCTTAAACACTAAGAATCAAAGCAAACCATAGAAACCATATGTGATTTCCACAACTTACCTCTCCAATCAACAATAAAAAAGGGTGGAATTGATAGAATTCACACCGGATTTTCCCCCTAAACTGTAGATAGAAGGCTAAAGAAACCCAAATCAGTTTGAAAAAGTAGGAGAATACCGAGATCTGGATCTTCAATCAAGTTGGAAAAAAATGCAAAGCTTCAAACATTTTAAGATCTACAGTTTCAATTGGGAGGAGTTAAAGAGGAGGGCCAAAGTAATACAGGTCGTTTAAGGAGAAGCTTGCAGAAATGCTTGAGGGGTTACGATATCGAAAAGTTGAAGAATTAGTGGTTGTTCGAATTAAAGGAGGCATCGAAATCATTTTAAAATGGTCAAAATCCAACCGGTCAAAATCAATTTAACAATCTGAGGCTGATTTCACAATTGAAATTAGTCGGCTTCATATATAATAACAAGCATTTTTCTCCATCCCCTTAAACTTTATATAATTTCGTAACTTAAAATCATTTAACTAAAATCCCCACCTCAAGAATTTATTTATCGCATGTCCAACTTATAACGGATCCCTACTCTTTAATTGTATTGATTGATATAGCCATACAAACCAACGTCATATCCTTAAAATAATTAGCTCCTCTCTCTCTCTCTCTCTCTCTCTCTCTCTCTCTCTCTCTCTCTCTCTCTCTCTCTCTCTCTCTCTCTTCTGAATTTTCTTTCATTAGTGCAGATATCCGCTCTCCATTGTTACATGATTGGCATAATGAATTTATAACGTTTTATTTAATGGTTAGTTTCTTCTTTACTTTTTATTCCATCCTCATACAAATTTATTTGCTTCTAACAGGGTTCCATCAATTTTTTTTTGAATCAACGGCCATATCTCTCAAAGGATTTGGACTTCAAGTGATGGCTATTCAATTTCAAGAAAGAAAAAAAAGAAAAAAAGATGGCTACTCAAGCAAACACGTATCTCGTGATCATGACCTAGAATCTCACGCAAAATGGTTCTAATCAAACCATAATAGCCCTTCATTTATGGGCCTTAAATGATTTATATCAGATCCACAAGCATCAACTTTACATGAGTAGGTTTGGATTCATGGAAGGCGGACACCATTAAATGTGCTCATTTTTTAAAAAAGTTCTTTATTAAATTTTTTTCGGAGAGAAATCTTCAATATTTAATTCTTTTGATATTATACATCTTTAAAAGGCTTAGACCAATCTAAAAAATTTCTACAAACAAACATTGTCTTTTGGTCTTTATTTGAGTTTTAAAGAACCTACAATTAGATTTAAGTTAAATAAACATATTAGAGAGTCACTAAAAGTAGGTTGAGTTAGCAAGCCGGATTTATGTGACCTATTTTAAAAATTGGATACAAGTTATATAATCTTAGTTTAGTCATTTTAATGAACTTAAACGATAATTTTAAAATTCATAAATGTATTATTCATTTCATTTTATTTTAATAACTTTGATTTCTTTTATTTTAAATACATTTTTTATTTGTAGTTTATGTAAGTTAGCTATACTTTTTCCTTTTAAATAAATTATATATATAATTTTAAAAATGAGCAAAACCAAAGATACCAACTTTTCCAGGATTCATGTGACATTATGTTTTTTTTTTTAATTTCCTACATGTAAATATGACATTATCGGGATACATATTTCTTCAATTTAAAATTATCTTATTTCATTTTAAATTTAAGCAGAGTTGTCATTTTTAATAATAGCAACATTGATAAGAATTTATAAAATTTTAAAGAATATAATAATTTTTATATACATTTTTAATATTAGTTTTATGATTTTACATCATAGTAACTTATTAAGAGATGAGATGAACACTATTTTAACTTAACACGTTCTTTGTTTTTTTTACTTTTTCTACCCTAAAATTAATTCAAATATAATTGTAGCTTATATAATTTTACAGCACTACTTACTTTTTGAAAAAGTTCACAGGTATAGAATTTTTTGAATGCTAAACACAATATATATTTTATAATAGATACATACTATATTTATTTATTTTAGATTTATTTTCTTTCCATTAATACTGTAAAGAAATATATAAATTTTAATTTTTTTTTTGCCGAGACTTAGCGCGGGCCTTTATTGCTGGTCTATCTTGAGCCAAATCTTTAGGGCCTGTTTGGATACACAAAAAAATATAAGATTTCTTTATTTTGAAGAAAGTTTTCTTGCCCCCTCACTTTGAGCTATTTGGTCAACTTAAAAAAAAGAAAATGTTCTTTTATTTTCTAGCAAAAAGCGCAAGATTCTTTCCTACACCCTAACCTTGTAGAAAAAAATCCATAAGATTAACTTCTTTCATTTCACGGGCCTCACTCTTTCCGGGCAAATAACTATGAAAGCACTCACGTCTCTCCTGTGTTCTCTTCTCCTCTTCTTTGTCTCAGTTTCTTCCTCCCCGTCTTCTCTTTTCTCTTATTCTCTTCTCGTTCATCCTAGGCACCCTATCTCCCTCACCCTCTCTCTCCTCTCTTCTCCATTCCTTTCTTTCTCCTAGAACTACTTTTATTCGCTCTTCCCCTCTCTCATTTTAGATGCTTTATTGCCATCATTCTATTCTCTTTTTCATGGCAAGGTAAGAACTCAGACCCACATCAAAGTAGGGTTTGATATCTCTTCCTGTATATAAGAAATTAGTTCAAACTAGTTCAAACGAGGGTTTTAATAGATCAGTGCTAAGGTTATTGATCTGGCACACTCACTTGGGCTTAAACGGTTGTCTTCAATGCAGGATTTTGATATACCATATTCATACTGGTAGGAACATTGCTGCCCATTTTACCATTTTCATTTAGTTTTATTTTTTCTTTTTTGAAATTAAGAACAGAGTGATGGGAGCCCTTCCCTAAAAGGGCTCTATCTGCTAAGAAATTCCCAAAAAATAATTTGGATAGAGAGAGTTCCAAGAAATCTTGTTGGAGGAATAATTTCTTCAAACAAATAGGAGGATGAATACAGCTATCTCATATTGACATTTGATCAATGATTTTTCCCATATCTATCCATCCAAACATTTGCAACTCGGTACTTGTGTTCTACCTACATCAACATTATAGTTGATTTCTTTGAATTATAGCTTACTTGAAACAAAAGTATTAGATATCTCTTTGATTTATTAAATTACTATTATAAATATTATTTTAGTATATACAACAATTTACAGTAATTGCCAAACAACTCAATTCAAAATCTATTAACTTCTTCGGTGACTACCAAACAGCAAAAATATTGTAATATTATAATCTTATGTTATTTTACTCTACAGTATCTTATTCTTGAAGTATTTAAATCTATAAATATTTTATTCTATGCATATCCAAACGGGCCCTTAGGTTGCACTTCTTCAGATCTTTTCCCCATTCAAAATGACAAAAAGAAAAAAGATAAGAAAAGAAAATCCTATTATGAGTAAAGAATCAGTTGAATTTCATTTAGAAAGAAGAATTAAAAATCCCCAATAAAGAAAAGATGTACAAGACAAGTAAGATATATGAATATAAACAACCATATATAAATCATCAATAACGAGAATGCCACTGAAAAGTCATTCGGTTGTAAATTTTATTGTCAAATCTTCTATTCAGGCCTATGGACCCAATCCCAACATAGATTCTATTCAGATATATAGTCAAACCAATTTGCCCCATTTATATCCTATTTACGTATTTGTTAATAAATAATTATTACAAAATAAAACTTAATATAATTAGGCTTAAAAAGAAAGGAGTGGGAGAAAACGTATATCAAAGTCGACCCGACCTACCAACATCAGGGGCAAGGTTGGTATCATACATCTTAAACCTTCATAGGTTAGACCACATATGGGGCGGGGGGCGTGGGGCAGTGTAAGTGTGAGTCACAGTAGGATAGACTTGTAAAGAAACAGATCAGGTCCATTCGACCTAATGGGTCAGCTCGACCCATATTCTGGGTCAGCCCATGTTTTAGATTAAGATAGATACTA
Organism: Litsea cubeba; assembly: GCA_012931725.1. Taxonomy (NCBI): domain Eukaryota; kingdom Viridiplantae; phylum Streptophyta; class Magnoliopsida; order Laurales; family Lauraceae; genus Litsea; species Litsea cubeba. The sequence goes on from CM022947.1 coordinate 13,493,946, forward strand.
ATCTGCTGAAATCTTGTGGTTAGAATAACTGTAATTAGATTTAGTTTCTTATTCTGTTCCTTTGATTATGTAATTAGATTTCCTAATCTAGACAACAATGTATTATAAAAGAACATCATCGTCAATACAAAGAACACAGAAAAATCTTCTTGCAAAGTTCTCTCTCGTCTGCATATCTTTATGTTTCTAGGCTGTTTCAATATCATCTTACATGGTATCAGAGCCTGATCAGCTGTCCATTCTGCATGAGAAAAAGCATTCGACAGTTCAGAGAAGCATTGCATCTGCTGTGATCAAGGGTGGCCCACTTGCTGATCATTTTTTCTTGTCATCAAAATCTCCCTATCTTGGTCGCCAATCACTCCTGGGAATTCTACAAATTTTCCAAGATTTTATACTCATCTGAGGTAGGCCATTGATCTGATCTGTCTGTGACGACTTTTGTGCAATTAGTTTTCATCAAATCCGTTCAGATTTTTGTTTCTCAAGCAATCACCTTCATTCCAGTTTGAGGTGTTTCGGATTTTTGAGATAAAGATCACTGTGTGATCTGATCATCCAGTTGATCATCTAGTGGGGCCCACAGAACAGATCTGTGCCCAGATTCATGGTCGTCTGGGACATTTCCTGGATTTTTTTTTTCCAATTTCAAGTGATCTGGCAATCTGATCACTCAGTGGCCCATCGCACTCATCTGTACTAAATTTCCAGTGACCTGGATCTGTTTATTGAATTGTTTTTCAAGATCTGTTTACTTATTGTGGCTGGATTTCAATTCTACTTGGCTTTGGGGCTGGATTCACTGATATTCAGACTGTGAACACCTGTGAAGCAGTTAGTTTTGCATCAATGTCTTCTGATCGTACTGTCACGGGTATTACCATCAAACTTGATGGTACTAATTATCCCTATTGGTCCCACTTAATGCAAAATTTCCTTAAAGGTCAGAAACTTTGGAAATATGTTGCTCAGCAAATCCCTCAACCAGATAGTAAGGCGGATACATTTGAAGAATGGGAAGCCTCTGTCGGAAAAATAAACTCTTGGATTGCCAATTCAGTCACTCCATCCATTGGGAATCAGTTGGCTAAATTTAATTATCCTAAGGCTGCTTGGGATTATTTAGCGCAACTATACACTCAGTCCAATGCTGCTCGTCGATATCAATTAGAATGGGAAATCAAAAATGCAGATCAAGGCACTGACTCCATTCATGATTTCTTCATCAAAATGACTGCATTATGGGATCAACTGGCTTTCATGGAGCCCACTTTTAAAACAACCGATGATGCTCACACCTTTGAAGTCTATCGGCAGCAGACTCGTCTGGTTCAGTTTCTTATGGCCCTCCGCCCTGATTTTGAACAAGTTCGTGGTCAGTTATTACATCGATCACCACTGCCTTTTGTTGATATGGCGCTCTCGGAACTTTTGGCAGAAGAACAAACTCAACTTTCTCTTACAAGGAAGAAACATGTCGAACCCACACATGTCTTGTCCGCAAATGTTGGTACCCCTCAGACTGATCGATATTTTCCTCCTGGTACCAATGACTTTTGCAACTACTGTAAGAAGAAAGGACACTGGAAACGGGACTGCCCCATCAGACCTCCAAGGCCTAATACTAAGAACAAACCAACTGGTCAACAGTCCAATCGTGGTCCCATGCACTCTTATCCACAGAGAACCTATGCAGCCAATGTTACTGATGATGATAGTTTTGTGCCTCCGCAAATGGATCTTTCATCTCAGATTCAAGCTATGGTTGATGAGCGTATGCAACAATTGTTTCTGGCTTCCTCTCCTGGTTCTGCTTCTCAGATAACCACCACATCCTCAGCTCCTGGTTCTGCCATGTCCATTTCTGGTCCATCAGGTACTCTTGACTCTTCATGGATATTTGATTCTGGTGCATCCTACCATATGACAAATGATGTTTCCAAACTTCACAATTGTTATACTCCTGCTAGCTCTCTCATAATTCATACAGCTGATGCTACTCCTCTCCCAGTCTCCCTTATTGGCTCCATTTCAAATAAGTTGATCTCTCTCACTAATGTTTTGTGTGTTCCTCATCTATCTATCAACTTAATATCTGTTAGTCAATTGACTTCATCTGGCCTTCTTGTCACATTTTCTTCTACTGGCTGTTCTGTGCAGGATCCGCGCACCGGGAGACAGATTGGGACCGGCCTTAGATCAGGAGGACTTTACTATCTCCAGTCACTGCACCTTCCATCCTTCACCATCTCTCCTGCAGCACTCGTTTCGTCTACATCTCCTTTTGCCCTTTGGCATTCTCGTTTAGGGCATTTATCTTTAAATAAAATGAAATTTTTGTTTACTAGTGGTGTTTTTGGCAACATTTCTGTATCAGACATTTCTTCATGTTTTGGTTGTCAGTTTGGTAAACAACATGCTTTCCCTTATAATAAAAGCACTTCCTTTACTACTGCTCCTTTTGATTTGGTGCATTCTGATGTCTGGGGTCCTGCCTCTCAGCCCACAAAAGGTGGTTCTATTTATTATGTGTTGTTTATTGATGATTTCACTAGATATACTTGGTTATATTTAATGAAAAATCGTTCTGAGGTATACTCCATCTACACTGCTTTCTCTAACATGGTTTCCACTCAGTTTAACAAAAAGATTAAAATCTTCAAATCCGATTCCGGGGGAGAATACATATCCCACAAATTCCGTTCGTACCTAACCAGTCAAGGGACTTTAGCTCAATTATCCTGTCCTGCCACACCACAGCAAAATGGTGTGGCAGAACGGAAACACAGACATATCATTGAAACTGCTAGATCCATGATTTATTCCTCACATGTTCCTTTGCAATTTTGGGGGGAAGCAGTCCTGACTGCCATATATCTGATTAACAGAACTCCTTCCTCTGTATTATCTGGCACATCTCCCTATGAAAAACTCTTCTCTTGTAAACCAGATTTGTCCTATCTCAAAGTTTTTGGCTGTACCTGTTTTGTCCTGTTGCATGATCATGAGCGAACCAAACTTTCTCCTAAATCCACTGTCTGTGTTTTCTTAGGGTATGGCATCGAACAGAAAGGCTATCGATGCTATGATCCTAAAACCAATAGGTTACGGGTCTCTCGTAATGTCACCTTCTTGGAACATATACCCTTCTATACATTACCTTCTCAATCTCCTTCATCTGAGCACCCTACAGTCTATCCTCTTGATCCATTTCCAGACCTGTTTCCCTCCGATACTCCTTCTCCTCCAACCCTGCAGGTATATCATCGTCGACCCAAACCTCTGTCTGCTCCTTCGGAATCTGAAATCTCACTTACTCCTGATCATGGGCCTATCTCTTCTGCTCCAGATGTGCAGGATCCTCCTCAAGCTCCAAGGTATCCTGTTCGCACCAGAACCCTCCCTCTCGGTTTGGCTTTGTTTGCACTGATCATTTTTCTCCATCATATAAGTCCTTCCTTGCAGCAATTCATAACTTGGCAGAACCACATTCTTATAAGGAGGCCATTGCTCATTCAAACTGGAGGTCTGCCATTGCAGAAGAACTTGCTGCTCTGCAGAAAACTCAAACATGGGATCTTGTTCCTCTTCCCTCTGGAAAACGGGCTATCGGTTGCAAATGGATATTTAAGATCAAGACTAAATCTGATGGATCTGTTGATCGTTACAAGGCTCGCTTGGTTGCCAAAGGCTATAATCAGGAATATGGGATCGATTATGAGGAGACCTTCGCTCCGGTTGCTAAAATGACAACTGTTCGTACCTTTATTTCTGTTGCTGCTGTTAGACAATGGCCTCTATATCAGCTCGATGTTAAGAATGCCTTCTTAAATGGTTTTCTTCAGGAGGAAATCTATATGAACCCTCCTCCAGGCGTTGTGAGACCTCCTCATTATGTATGTCGTCTCAAACGTGCTTTATACGGTCTCAAACAAGCCCCTCGAGCTTGGTTTGAACGATTTAGCACAAGCATCATCAGCATTGGTTTTTCTCAGAGTGCTCATGACTCCGCTCTCTTCACTCGCTATTCGCGATCTGGCTGTGTTTTTTCTGTTACTATATGTCGATGATATGATTATCACTGGCAGTGATACATCTGGTATTCAATCCTTGAAGCAGTTTCTTCATCGACAATTTGAGATGAAAGATTTGGGTCATCTACGCTACTTTCTGGGCATTGAGGTTGCCTACTCTCACACAGGATATCTTTTGTCACAAACAAAATACTGCAATGAAGTTCTCCAACGTGCTGGTCTTACCAATCTTAAGCCTGTCTCTACTCCGATTGAACATAATTTGAAGCTTCGAACCACTGATGGAGATCTTCTTTCTGATCCTACTCGTTATCGGGAAGTGGTAGGTAGTTTGGTTTATCTGACCATTACCAGACCTGACATTGCCTTTGCAGTACATGTGGTGAGTCAATTTGTCGCACGACCCACTCATCTTCATTGGTCTGCTGTACTACGCATACTCAGATACCTACAAGGAAGTTCCAATCGTGCCCTCCTCCTTTCCTCCAGTCAAAATCTTACTCTGCATGGTTTATTCTGATTCCGACTGGGCAGGAGATGTCAATGATCGGCGCTCTACAACAGGTTTCTCTATTTTTCTTGGCTCCTCTCTTATCTCTTGGAAGAGCAAGAAACAGGAAGTTGTCTCTCGTTCTTCCACTGAAGCTGAATATCGTGCTGGCTCTCACACAACTACCGAACTTATTTGGCTTCGCTGGTTACTTCAGGATTTAGGAGTTCAAGTTCCTAAATCTACCCCTCTCTTCACTGATAGTGAAAGTGCAAAGAAACTGGCCACAAATGATGTTTTTCATGAACGATCCAAACATCTTGAAGTTGATTGTCACTTCATCCGTCAACATGTTCGGAGTGGTACTATAAAGCTTTGTCAAATATCATCCGCTGCTCAGATAGCCGATTTTTTCACCAAAAGCCACTCCACTTCTCGCTTTTCAGAACTAGTTTCCAAGCTCTCAATGGTCACTTTCTCCCATCCAAAGCTTGAGAGGGGGTGTAAAGAAACAGATCAGGTCCATTCGACCTAATGGGTCAGCTCGACCCATATTCTGGGTCAGCCCATGTTTTAGATTAAGATAGATACTAATCTGCTGAAATCTTGTGGTTAGAATAACTGTAATTAGATTTAGTTTCTTATTCTGTTCCTTTGATTATGTAATTAGATTTCCTAATCTAGACAACAATGTATTATAAAAGAACATCATCGTCAATACAAAGAACACAGAAAATCTTCTTGCAAAGTTCTCTCTCGTCTGCATATCTTTATGTTTCTAGGCTGTTTCAATATCATCTTACAAGACTTACCTACAATCTGTTGCCATGAGCACATGACAACCATTTACGATACATGTTGTCAAGGCTAAGGAGCAAGTGGTCATATTTCAAACATTATAACACGAGAAAATATTGGTCTTTTGGAGTCATCTGAATATAAGCTAAGGCAGATACTAGTAAAATTGAGGAATGAGGTTAGCAGTAAATACAAGGCCTAAAAAAAAAAAAAACAAAGCAAACAGAGGGAGGCTAGGGGTGAAGTTCTTTTGTGACATTTCTCAATAACCTCCTCCTCAGGATGCCACAGGAAATGCTTTTTTGTTGAATCACAGCTTAAGTGGAACACATAAAGGAAAGGAACTTAGTACAAGTCACAATCTAGATGGGCTAATTTGGATTTTTTATTTTTATTTTAGGTCTGGCAGGGTATGAAAAAGTTGGCGCCTAATTCCTCTGAGTCTCTCATACATGCCATGAGGGAGTGGAACTGTACAATGGGGCCCATCTATTGAAAATCCAACCATTCAAATAAACACCACCCTGCCCTCCCGTGGGATGTCCCAACATTTTATTCCAATACGAGTCGGTCCCACTATAAGATTAAGCATATGATTAATAATGCGATTAACACAATCTTATGCTCTTCTTTTTCTTTTTTGGGCTTTACTAGAGACTCAAACTCATGCACCCTCATTACATGATGCCCCAAACCAAGTTACAGTCTGGGATAATCTTATGAATTGGTAATCATATGCTTTAATCACATATTAACCATTTACTCAATCTTTTTTTTTTTTGCGAGGTAAGTACTCACATATCCACTCAAGTCTCTACCATCAGCGCTAGAGCGCGGGATTGATACTTGGTTGTTTCTGTGGAAGAGAAGTGCCTCACCAATTGAGCTAACCAGCTGAATCTTACAGTGGGACAAACTCCTATTGGAGTGAAATGTAGGGAAAACCCACTGGAGGGGAGGATTTTGAACAATTTGGATTATGGCCAGGTGAGCACCACCATGGAGTTCCACTCTTCTCACTTACTCAAAATGAGTGAGACATAAGAGTATCCGGACTCAAAAAAATTGACCCCCTTCAACCCCCCTGGCTGCGACCCCGGTTACACAGGCTCCAGCCAATTGTTTTCCAAAAATCCAGATTAGTTCCAGTCAAAAGTATTACATAATGGAAATAGATGTTTATTAAAGCCAGGTTTAGAATGCATCAAAAGACAAGTGCCACGAAACAAGAGAGGAAGAAATCACCTGGGAAAAGTTTATCTGAGCAAGCATCTCTAATGAGTCTTCTACACTGGAACCAACATTCCAACAGCCTCCAGCAAAACACATCCGGAAGTCCAATGCACATTGCAAAATATTCTCAATAAAGCTAGCAACAGATCGTGTCTCAACAGACAGGAAACATCTAGAAGGCAAAGCATAAAGTTTGAATAGAATCAGCCTTTTACAGCAAAGAGAAATATGGATGTTTACATCAAGGACATAAAATAAGAAAAGAAGTGCAGAAATATTTTCCTACTTTTCATAATAAAAACAAAATGGTAAATGGGCCTTGAAACAGTAGTGGGACAGCCTTTGATACAGCCAACTACTTTGAAATCAAATTAAAACAGAAATGTTACAATAATAGAAGTGACAACAGTAGGAGATAAGCTTTCAAACTGTTATCCATATATTAGAGTTCATCTTCATCATCAAAGCCTTGTCCCAACTAGGTTGGGGTCGGCTACATGAATTTTGTTTCTCCATTCCAATCTATCCTGAGTTAAATCCTCAAGCAAGTTGTACTTCTTCAGGTCTATTTTTACTACATTCATCCACATCCTCTTCGGCCTACCCCTTCCCCTTGGTGGGCCATCAACCTGCATAACCCAACTTTTCCTTACCGGCGCCGTTGCCGGAAATGGCGGACCCGAGATTTTTGTTTGGGTGGTGCGGACAATGATCAAGTGAAGAAGTTAAATAATAAAACTGAATCTTTTAAGGTCTTATCCGCACCCGTGTGCTAACACTTGGGTCCACCCTTGGTTGCCAGCTTGCATTGGACATGCCCAAACCATCTCAAACGGGTTTCTCTAATTTTATCCCCTATTGATGCTACCCTAAGTGCTCTCGAAATTACTCATTTTTAATTTTATCCTTCTTAGTTTTACCACGCATCCACCTCAACATTCTCATCTCTACTACATCCATTTTGTGCATGTGTTGCTTCTTAATTGGCCAACATTCTACTCCTTAGGTCATAGCTGGTCTAATCATTGTCCTATAAAATTTTCCTTTCAATCTTGTTGGCATTCGTCGGTCACAAAGCACTCCAGAAGCAAGGCAAGCAAGTCTCTTTTTGAACCATCCCGCTATTATCTTATGTTCGACATCTTCATCAATCTCCCCGTCCTTACTAATTATCGAGCCAAGGTAACGAAAAGAATATCTTTGATCTTGTGGGCTTCAATTCTCACAGTAGTTTAAGCTCCTTGTATATGCCCACTGAAGTTGCAATCTATATATTCTGCCTTTGTACGACTTATTTTAAAGCTTTTGGATTCTAAAATCCGTCCCCCCCCCCTCGAGTTTTACATCCACACCATCTCTTGATTCATCCACCACCACTATATTGTCTGCAAACAACATACACCAGGGCACATTCTCTTGAATATGAGTAGTTAACTCATCCATAATCAATGCAAAGAGATACGGGCTTAGGGCTGACCCATGAGGCACACCTATGGTCACTGGGAACTCACTGTCTCTCCACAAGTATTCTCACACTCGTTAAAGCTCTTTCATACATGTCTTTAATAATTTCAATATAACCTCTTGGGACATTCCTTTTATTTAAAACCCACCAAATTAAATCTCTAGATACCATGTCATAAGTTTTTCTAAATCGATGAATACCATATGCGGATTTGCTTGATATTTTTCCATTAATTACCTAATTGAGAATATAGCTTCCATAGTGGACCTCCTGGCATAAAACCAAATTGATTTTCAAATAGTTGATCTTCTGTCTAAGTCTTAGCTCTATTACTCTCTCCCAATGCTTCATAGTATGACTCATAAGTTTAATCCCACGGTAGTTGGTACATTTTTGTATGTCTTCATTGTTCTTATATATAGATACTACAATACTTCTTCTCCATTCAACCAGCATCTTCTTTTTCATTAATATCTTATTGATTAGCCTAGTTAACCAAATCACCACAACTTCTCTTAAGCATTTTCGAGCCTCTATCGGAATGTCTTCTGGACCTATAGCATTTACAACTCTAATATATATATATATATATCAATATATTAGAGTTAACAAAAACTTAATTTTTGCAATGAAAGTACGATCCAGCTAGCTGAAAAGACCAAATATCATCATCGTCATCATCCACTGACAGAAAGACCAAATATATTCAAAGAAATAAGCTAAAACATAATAATAACAAGGTTTCTCTAAGATACTAGTTGATTCAGTTTTAATTTATCCAATAATTTCAAGGGATATTTGGTCATTCCCGGAGTATGGATATCTTGTTAATTTAGCCCACTGGCAAAACGAAATCTCCAAATAATAGCATGTTTTAACTCACATATACAATGAATCATCCAGGTATGCCATATGCACCGACTCCAAGTCCAGCATATCTTTAACCTATCCAAAGAAAAGAAAGAACAAAGATAATCATTGAACTAAGTTGAAATGTTTATGAATGAGGGTGTAAGAACAATGACATATAAGATAAACATACAGATATATATTACAGACAACAAAGCAAGGACCCTGCATCTCAATCAATTGCCATTTCATCTGAGAGAACAACCACTTACCTTACTGGTAAGTGGTGGCAGATCTCACCTGGCTGCCCAGGGTTCGAACCCTAGGTACGCCCCCTCTTCCCACTTGTGCGGGCTATCTTCCTATATGTGTGCTGGGTCTGCTCTTGGGTCCGAGCCCCCCTTGGTTGGGTTACCAAAAAAAAAATTTGCCATTTCATCTTTAAACTGTTGACAATGTGAATAATTTGAAAAATAAATAAATAAATAAAATTATATACACAGGGGTTTTTAGGAATGGCCTGGCTATTCTACTACAGCAAGAAGCGGTCATGCCTATAGGGTCTACCTGAAGCATGCCATTCATTGGGGGCAGTGAGTGTAAGGGGTTTGGATTGATCATGTATGTAATAACCCAGAACTTGTTATAGGGGATAGAATAGTTAGCAATATTGTATTGTATATAATTAATTTTCTGGATTCTCTTAAATCTATTAGAATATTAGATTTGTTCAGAATATAAATATATGAATATACTTTATTTAGTGAATTATATAAAAATATTTTATTTGGATGATTATTACTATAATAATTAATAAAATTATTAATATTGTTTTTGTATTATGATAAGTATTATAGATATGATCTTGATACTAAATATTATTACTACTTGATTCTTTTGGGGTAGGCCCAAGGGAACCAGTTGTACATATGAAGACAATGAGTTTTTCAGTGGGTATCACCCCTGGGTGGGACCCCTGTGGCCTAACCCATATTCTACAATTTGGGAAGAACCTTGTGGAACCTAATATTAGGATGCAAAAGATTTCCATATTTTTACAGATCTGGATAGGATCTTGGGGGACCCTTATTAATTAAATATTTGAGCTAGAATTGATGGCTTAAGATTTTCTTTTAATTGCCTCTTTGAAAGGACCCTAAGAGACCAACTAAGAGGATTAGTTGTATTAGAATTAGTAGATGGGACCCATATGAGGAAATAAGAGGAATAGTGGGTTTCGACTATGAGAAGGGAAGTGCACACGAATCCCAAGGTGGGATTCTTGTGTCGCACTAACTCTAGTAGGATTCCAATACTAGTTGCCGACTTATAATCCTCTTCAGACCCCATTCGAAAGCACCAGCCTCTCCATCGACCACTCTTTCTCTCCTTTTCTTTTGTAAACCTCTTGAAATCCTAACCCTAGAACCCTAGACAAAAACTGGAAGAGGAAATTAGGGAGGTCAAGGGAAGGTGAAGAGGAGAACCAGCAGCTTTGTGCCTTCTTTGATGACGTTCATCTTCCCTCATGTGAATAAAGCATCAATCGCATACACTAGGTGAATAGATACCCATATCTAGTTGTGTATATTGCTGTTTTTCCTCAATATTGACTTTGTGAGGACCCTCATATGCTCTGATTTGTGTGGAAACCACGAAGAATGTAGTGGATTGATGGATACTAATGAGGAACTCCTTGGCCGAATCCCAAATTACAATTTGGGGACTGATCGCATCTTGTTCTATGGGTTTGGGGTATAGCTGAACCTCAATGTTGGGGATTTCTGAGTTGACCAAACTCTACTCTTGGAGTTTGACCATAGTCGAACCTATAGGAGGGTGTGATCTTGGGTGAATACATGCAGACCTCTTTTCATTGAATGTTATGTATTATTTTCATATTGTGTTGCAGAAATTTACTCTTCTTAGTGAATCATTGCTGATTCTTTGAATAATTGTTGGTTTTCACTTGTTATTGTAATTCAGTTAACAAGTTGAAGGTAGAGAGGAAAAGCCTTAGCCGAACTCAAGGATGAGTCCCTGGCCTTGGCTGAACTCTCCAAGTTAAATTCTAGTTATAGTTTTCATCATTCTACGAAGAGTTGATGAAATTCCGTTATTTAATTGTTAACGAGTGGCATATGACTTGGATAGCTAAGGCGTTTAACGACTCGTATTCAGATAAATGCATGTATGCTATTGTTTGTCAGTTATGAGTTAACGATTTGGCGCTCATGCAATAGACTATATGAAGTGATTTATGCCTATGTTGTGTTAACTTTGTGTGACCCAATGTTATTATCTCAAAATCTGTAAAGAGTCGGTATGGGACTGACCTTATGCAATCGGATACCAATAGTGATTTGGTGTGGGGCAAAAAAATAAATCTGGATTGCATGTAAGGGGCTGGTTGAACCAACTCATTGCGGGTAATGATAATGACAAGAAGGTAAATTTGAATTTATCAGTTAAGTTGATTTGAATTCGGCCAATATGATAAATTAGGAATGACTTAGTTGTTCGGAGGAAACCTTTGGGCACCCCTAGACCACTAGCACTGTGTGGTAAGACGTCCCCATACAACGGGCAATTTTGGGAGATTTGTTGACTTTGGGCAGTTTTGGAAGAGTTTTATTCATAGGTATCATTTTGATGATTTTGGACCTTATGGTCAATTTTGTTATGTGCACAAAAAGATTTTGAAGGTGCCATTTTGTTATATTTGGCATCCTTCAGGTGCATGAGTCTGGGCCTGTGCTATCAAGTGGTTAGGTGCTTGTCAATAGAATTGACCAAATCCACCTGGCCCTGACTATGAGCGAGACCTTATGGATGTTCTTTAAGCTTGATGTATAATTTTATTTAATTTGTTGTACGTTTGCACAATTTGGCTATATTCACTCAGTTTCCAATGACCTCTGGAGTGCCCCTACCAGTTAACCAGATTTTTGAAGGGAATAATGATTTGGATGACGGAGGACCTATAGGATTCGGCATGCGAAATTGAGAGACGACAAACAACTATTTGGATTAAAGGAATAGCCTTACACATTTTAGAGTTATTTAATTGTTTTAAGCAATTGTTGACTTAATAGTCAATTTATTGATATTAGGTGGCTGTGTTTAGATTGTTTAGATTTGTTTAGACTTTAAATTGTAGAGATTTATAATTATAAATCTAAGCCTGAATTCTTATTTTGATTATTTAATTTGACTTATGAATGTGAATGTGATATTTGTTAACTCATGACTCGGAATTTGAGGGCCCCAGGTTCTGGGTTGTGACAATGCAGGCCCACCACAGGTTGTCCATGCTCCAAACAGCTGACCCAAACCTGAAATTTGTGTTTATGTCATTAAATAACAGCTGAGTTAAAAAGAGTAGAAAGGCAATTTGTCGGTTGCAACAAAACTGAACTAATTATTGTTTGGGTAATACGAATCCATAGAATGAAGGTTATAATTAATTGTTTTGGTGGCTATAATGGCATCTGTTGAAACCAAGAATGATAGTGGTCATACCGGTTATGGCTGTATGGATATGAATAATGGCATCCGTTAAAACCAAGAATAAAAGTAGCCATGTTTATGGTTGTGTGGCTATGAGAATTTATTTTATGCCATAAAAGGATGACAGCAAGCAAAGGATTAAACTAGTGCCAAACCTCTTCCTTTACCTGTTTTCTTTTCAGTTGTAGGGTATCACAATAGTCAATAGGTAACAGGTTAGAATATGATGTAGTTGAAGAAATTAAAGGACTACATTTTTTGACAAATCACCGTGGTATATTTTATTGAGAATAACTTTGTATTTATAAATACAATAAAGATCACTTAATTTTAAGATAACTCAAATAAATAAAAAAACATTCAAGATATCCTAATAACATCATAACTCTGATATAACCCAATCCTAATCACATCAAAAATCAAATCTAATTTAATCCTAATTTAAGATGAACTCATTTCCATCATAACCTTCTTAAAGTAAAATATTCTCTATTACTAATGACATGTAATAGTAAGTCTTCATCAATCATTTTGGTTACAGGTGAAGCCATCAACATAGCAGCCAATACTCGAAAATTTAAAACCATGCATAGAAGGGAAAAGAGATCCCTTCAACAATCAACACAGGAGGAATTCTGATGTAATATTTTTGAGTCATGGTCTAATGTACAAGCGGAAAGAGATCCCTTCAACACAGTAGGAATTCTGATTTGATCTTTTCGAGTCTTGGTCAAATTCCCATGTACATTATGGAAACATGTCAAAAAACGCCATATGCAAGGGAAAATGAAGACTAATGCAAAGAAATATGTTCAATATATATAGAAATTTATATTGGTTTAAGGAATGAACATCCCAGACCCCAACCAGATCACTTGGATGGTCGTGGACCACAATTAAAAAGTGAGGCGTAGTATCAGTATGTACACAAAAAATGTTCATGGGGCCTTCGAGTATATATGTGATCTAAGACCCAGACATGCATTGTATCCTCAGGCCTTCGTTATGGATAAGTGGGCTATAACTTTAACATCAGACCATTTGATTTAAGAAACCCAACAGAGATGGACCATTCCCCCAAAATTGAAAACTTTGGATGATCTACATCATCATCATCATTCATCAAAGCCTTGTCCCAACTACGGATGACGTACATATATTCATTAAGAAAGCATAATGAAATAGTTCACACTCAGCATAAGAGGATCAAATCAGATCAAAGCTGCAGATATGTGAACCATGGGCTCCCATATCAGATCACAGCTCAGGGCCTCACAGCAATGCGTCTATAACAGGCCATGGATCAGACAGTACTTTCATAATAGCTGCCTGACAGAAATTGATAGAAGAAGAAAAAAAAAAAAAAACATATCAGAAAGAAAAGAAATTTAAACCTGATGCCTAAGGGAGTATGAAAACCTGCACCATGATACATGCGACAATTGTGATTGCACGTATTGCTGTAATGTAGACACAAAGTGATTAACCTGCTGCCTGGAACACAATAGCAGTAATATGACCATCACGCACGTGATAAAAATCAATTTACAAGCCACCTAAAAACAACATTCAATCAACAAAACGCAGATCAAAATGCTGAAAACTGTTGGGGATGATAAAAAGAAATTAGTCATAAATTGAAATCTAATGCAGTTTAAATAAATCATTTGATTCGGACCGTGTTATAAACAGTAAAACCATAAAAAGTATAAGTTAACAACAAAAGAGAGTGCCGAATTGGCGGATATGAAGAGTGATTAACTGGGCTAACAAGTTGAACATCATTACTAATTTCAAAGTGAACATCATTACTAATTTCTAAAAAGGCACTTTAAAGACCCTTCTCTCTCTCTCTCTCTCTCTCTCTCTCTCTCTCTCTCTCTCTCTCTCTCTCTCTCTCTCTCTCTCTCTCTCTCTCTCTCTCCCGAACTCTAAATGAGCACAGAAGACTTCGTCGGAGGAGAAGCTTTTGGCTCTCTGACGCACTCAGGGAAGCACTAATCCCAATTGATGTTGAACCCAACGATACCCGATCTTCAATCAGACAAAAAATCAACTAAACAAGGAGAGAAGTAGATTCGTATACCGTTGATCGCGAATATCCACAATCAATACCTTCAATCCATGGGAGATACTCAAACCAAGGAGAAGAAAAATAGATAAAAATGCACACATGCAACTTTCCTCAAATTTTAAAAAAATATTCAGACTAGATACTGCCAACCCCTCACATGCATATGTATAAAACTCAAAACATCTTTACAACCCTAATGAAACTCCTAAAAAATAGAATCCTATTACATTAAAACTAGGAAAGAACAAAAATAATGAAACAAACAAAAAAAGGAAAGAGAGTTGCACTTGAACATCCTTGTTTGGGTGGGCATGGACCCCACTTGATGTCTTGGAGATAATCCAACGGCTCTTGCTTCTTTTAATAGTTAGCATGGAATCCTAATGGAATTAACCAAGTAGGAAACCTCCCAACAGTCTATGGATCTTCTCTTGCACATTTGTAGGGCCTAAAGATTATCCTTGATAATCTAGCTGTTTATCCTCTTTATTCATAGCAAGTCTGCATTTGAAAGACATGCCTTCTAATCCTAACAAGTAACAACCTCTTACCATCTCAAGCACCTAAAATATAGGTAAATATTGAGAAAGAAGGGAACCACATTATGCAGAAAGTTTGCCCAGATTCATTGCACGAGCTGTGCTTTAGAGACTATAGGCCTCCATAGGTGGTTATGTGGGACCAAGCAGTTGCTTATATATGGCCCCTATATCTAGGCAACGTGGGCTGCTCGTTGCCTTTTGTGAATCGGACATGGCTTGGGCCTCTATTTAATGGGTCCAAACCACCAAACTTGCTGTCCACAATTTAGGCCTGCTCAATGGCCATGGGCCTGGAATAACATGATGGCATGATCCAAATGGGCTGGAATTTATATGACTTGATTCCCCAGTTAATTCAGATTAATTAGAATTAATTCTGAAGTTTATTTCAGACCCAATCTTGACCGTTCAATTTCCCATCCAAAGCTAGATTTGAATTGTTTTCTTGATTGAGCCCCGATTGAGATGGATCCAAAAATCCTTCTGATCGATCAAATCAATCCAAATAAGCGAGGCCCTAATCAATCACATCATCCAATGAATTTAGGCCATATGCTCTTGCATCACTCTCTTTCTCTTTTCTGCATCTTTGCATGGTTCGACAATGGCGATCAGCGCTCTGGCCACGGACGTGATCCATGCGGTGACAGCGTGACGCAGAAGAGAGGATCAAGGAGAGGAGGGTGACACGTCGTTGAAAAATGTAGAACGACGATGTCGACAGTGACGATACAACGTGGATGATGACTGTTGACACCAGAAATGTCATTTTTGCCCCGAAGAAATTCCAACACTAAAAAAATCACCCAAAGCTACATCAAGCCATTCAAGTGTGATTTTCAGCAACAAGGCGCCAAATACTTATTTATCATGTAAGAAGCCCATCAAAATCAAAAGCAAGGTTCACCAATGGCCACGAAGCCCCGCAAAACCTGCTAAAGTCTAAAGAAAGATTAAAAAAAGTCCCTGAAGAAGAAATGAAAGCAGAACATCTTCAAACTCAGCAAACAAGATACAAAAAGCTCACAGAAGTCCTACATAGGCAAATCAAAGGGTTTCCCATCAATTTCGACAAGTTTCAACATCGTTTCATTCTTCTTGCGACAAACTGGGTAGCAGCTACTTCAGGACCAGATATTCTCAGAATCACTTGGATAGCTCAAGATCCTCTTTTTTACAAACCTGAAGAGTGTCTACATTAAGTTTCAGGCCATTCCAGCACCATCTAGCCCAACTTCACTCTTATAACAAAGAAACACGTACTTCCGACAGCAGTGCTGGAGACCCAGTTTCCCAAAACCGAGCACATGGTTGGTCTCAAAATACCACCAAGAGGCTCCACATCAAATCTCAAGCCATTCCAACATCATTTGGCCTTGAAGGCAAAAGTTGAATTATTCTTGCGAAAAAACAAGTCCTTGCGACAGCTATCTTGAAGACTTTGTTTCTCAAATCAGAGCAAATCGTTGGTCTCAACATACTTCCAAGAGGCTCCACATCAAATTTCAGGTCATTCCGACATTATTTGACACATTCATTCTTCTTGTCGTAAAGCATGTCCTTACGATGAGATCCTTTGGGGCCATGATCCTCAAATCAGAACCTTCGGATCATCTTCTTTTACCTCCAAGAAGCTTCACCGTGATTTCAAGTCATTCTAATATTATTTGACTGAATTCGGCTTCACAACTTCCTTTTTGCGACAAAACGGATTCTTCTTACGACGGGACCCCTAGAGGCCATGATTCTCAAATCAGAGGCCATGGATGATCGTATTTTGTCCCTAAGAAGGTTCGCCTCAAATTTCAAGTCATTCCGACATAGTTTGACCTAAATTCTACTTCTTGCGACAAAACAACACCTTTTTATGACAAGTCCCTCATGTTTCTCACAAATTCGGAAACTTTACTCATTTTGCATATCATTTTGTCACCTTCTTGCGACAATCCCCAAAAATATCGAGAAAAATATGTAGAGAAGAAAAACCAGGAAAATTTGGAAGAAAACAGCCAAACCGATCAACTTTGTCTCGACCATGGGTGTAAGGTCGCCAGTGACCATGGAAATCTGGGTCCGCCGGATTTCCAAAAAAGTCCTTTTTTGGTACTTTTTCCATTTTTGGCCCCTTTTGCCTATATAGCATTCTGAAAATCTGTCTTTTGGGGGATGCCAACATCTCAGATTCGCATTTCGATCAACTAAAGAGGTCCACATTTCACTCAACTAATCATGCGATCAACAAACAAATGGTCTTAGTCCATCGACAACAATCAACCTCTGAAGTTTCAAGTCGATCCGACGGCGATTGATGCATATTATCTTCTCATGACAACAGTCTCCCAACATCGCAAGAGCTTTATGCGACAAAATTTCAAGAGTTGCAAAATCCATGCTCTTCAATTTCCACACATGTTTGGCCGTTATTCAATAAACTAAATGCCCATGATCATGCAACAGTCAATGAGAATTCAAGAAAAAAGAGTTACAAATGAATGTCATTAGAAGCATAACGCCTCCCATGATGGAAATTGAATACATTTAATGCATTCAATGGTAACCATTGGTGGTATCTCTTGGCTTTTCACCTCCTCTCATGTCTTTTCAAATCCCCTCCAAGAGCCTATAAAAGGAGACCTTGGGGATCATTTCAAGCACACTGGAGACATTGAAACTACTATCCACAAACCTACAAGCTCCCTCGCTTCCTCCCTTGGAGGAATTCAGCAGAAATCTCTACAAGTCCACAATGTGGCTAAAGACCTTTTGGGTCCCCCCCCCCCAAAATAAAATAAAATAAAATAAAATAAATAAAATAAAATAAAATAAAATAAATACATAAAATAAGAAAAGGCCAATTTCTTCTCTTCTCCATGGCTTAGATGTGGTTGTTCAACCCATCTACTTAAATTTTTATTGGATATAGGATCTCCTTTTTGCGTTGATCCTAATTCTCTAAAACTCTGAGATTTAAAGCCTTGTCGAAGAATACAAGCACCGCGTTACTATCATAGGAACGTCGGAGGAGCCAACATACACAGCTTGCGTACGCCAATCTGAACATGTTCCCACATTCATCTTGATATATTTTTCTTTTATATTTGTGTTGAAAAAGACAAAAAATCAAAAATCTTGTCTTTTCTAACAATAGATGTAATTCGCCCTTCACGGCAAACAAATGAAATTCGCCTTTCACTGACACCAAAAATAAAAATTGTCTCCTTTTTCTCAATACATGTGCAAAGAAATATGAGAATTCTTTTTTCCCCTTCTCTGCACGAAAGAGTAGATCTTCGGATTATTCTCTTTTTTTTTTAGGAGAATAGAAAAGTTGGCATACGCGTACAAAAAGAAAACCAAATTGTTCCTCGCCCGGCAAGGGATAGGTCCCCAGATCGCCACATCCGTCGAACCCGGAATGTCCTAGCTTGTGAGAGCCGAACAACACAGAGCCTTCATGTTCTCTCTCCTCATTTACCCTTCTATTGTCTGGTTTTTGTTACATGTGAGTTTCTCTATCTCTACAACAACGAGCCAAATCCTTTCTGTGGACAGCTCCAATATATTGATAGGTACAAATGACATTTTAGATACTGCTCCTCTGATCAAAAGAAAATTTTCCTCTCCCTCTTTTTGTCGAAGATCCACCATGCATACGTGCCTTCAAGAAATATGTCAATTTCGATTTCGAATCCTTCCCGTTCTAGGGCTATCGTGCGTCGACGGCAGGTGGAGAGAGAGCCATGTCTTTGTTAAA
This sequence comes from Litsea cubeba, assembly GCA_012931725.1. NCBI lineage: Eukaryota > Viridiplantae > Streptophyta > Magnoliopsida > Laurales > Lauraceae > Litsea > Litsea cubeba. The sequence goes on from CM022947.1 coordinate 13,512,695, forward strand.
CTCAATTGGGGTTTTCCCCTCTTTCTCTTGTGGGTGCCTTCGGATCTAGGCCTAAAACAGCTTGCCCCTTTCCCTCTTTTTTTTTTGGATCTACTTGTGACTCTGCCTATGAGGACCCTTTGATATACATTTTTCTGTCATTCACTCACAGCTAGAGCTTTTGGCGTTTCGGGTTATTATTGTTGCTTCAGAGCCGGGGTTGTGTTTGAATCCTTTGGACATGTTTCTATTCACGTTGGTCATTTGGCCTGTTTTTGTCTACGTGCAAAGCCCCACACGTGAGGGGAGCTATCATGACCCTTTGATATACATTGTTCTATCGTTCACTAACAACTCGAGCTTTTGGTGTTTCTGGTTATTACCACTGCTAACGTTCTTTTTTTCAAAAAAAAAAAAAAAAAACGAACTGGTCCAAAACTTCCTCTCTTTCCAAAAAGATCGAGAACCGTAATCTCTGTCTTGCTACAATCTAAGAAACCTCGACTCTCTCCTATGGTTTTGTCTGCTAACATCGTGAATAGTGATCAGAAGCAACTTGTTGCTTTCCTTTTTTTTCTTTTTATTGTAGTAATGGAACTTGGAGATCGTCTCTCACAGGTTTCCGTCCCAGCAACAAATCCAAAAACGTTAGATGGGGTTTTGGTAGGTAGAATTTGGGCGACAAACTCAAGAAAGCTTTCTATTAGGTAGGACGAACTTGAACTCAAACTATGAAAATAAAATTATTAGACTACACTAACAAAACAAGGGAAAACTTGAACCGGAAAAGGAAGATAAAGAAATAAATATAAATCTAACCCTAAACCTAAGCTCTGATACCAAGTTGAAATTTAAGGCTACATCTTGACAGAACGATTTGGCTGAATTCCCTATGATGTCCTTAAGAATAGCAAATGGCTATTTATAAGAGAACAACCAACAAACTAGGAAACTTAATCATACCAATCTAGTAAACCTAACCCTTATCCCATCACAACCCTATCCCAAAATAATTCAATCCTAGTCTAGGAAGAATTTAGTCCCAAAATTACAGATAAATCCAATGACCCCAATTACAAATAAACCCAACCGTTTCTCAGTATTCTCAACAATTTCAAAACAACTTCAGGGATGATGATGATTATTGGCAAATGCTTGGAAAATAATCACTTGTTTCAGGAGGATAGATCAACCTGATGGTGTCAACTTCTTTTCGAGAATATGCCTTATGAGACGATTTTTTGGATTTTTATACTTTGGATATCAGCTGCAGCAGAAGGTGGCTCAAAAGATAGTGGAGAAACAGAATGAACTAAAAATGGACAGTAACCTTGGCAAACTGGCTCAACAATCTCATTATTGTGAGGAGAATAGAAATGCACATCCTCAAAAAATAACACACCTCAAGTAATAAAGTGTTTTCCACCTTTACCGGACAAATAATATTTATACCCCTTTTGAGTACTAGGATGCTCCATAAATATATATTCAACAGTTTTGGCAACTAGTTCATCTCTTTGCTATTTAGGAATATGAACAAAACAAACACATCTAAATATTAGGAGGAATTGAGATATATGGAGCACTGGACAAAGCAACTATCTTTGTACAAGACTCTTATCCACGACCACCCACCCAAAAGAAACAAAAAGAAAATGAGAAGGCATGCGATTAATGAGAAAGGCAGCTGTTAATACATCATGGACCAGCAAGCACTTTGGAACATTCATTTCCGAATAAAAGAGCTCGGGTAACCTCATGGTCAGTTACCACTATTTGTTCGGAAGTATATGCACATAAAGTTTCAAATTTAATTCCATTTTCTGATAAATATGATTGATGCTTATTTGACAAGTACGGACCCCATCATTATATTGTAAAACTTTCACTTTGAATGAAACTTTGCTTTAACGATCGAATGAAAAGCTTCAAAAACTGAAGCAAGCTAGAAATCCTTCCCACCAAAGTTTTTCATAATTATAAATTAGTCCATAATTGCTAAAAATTACAAATAAGTCACTGGCTATTTTCCAACAAAATAAAAAAGGATATGGAATAGTTCATAAAAATACCTCGTCTTTATTAGGACATTTAAGTACTTCATTTCTTGTCTACTTGATGCAGAATCTTGAGTCTTCAGGGCCTGGCCAAGATGAAGAAAAGTAGCTTATTAAACAAAAGGCCATTGAGAAAGTACAGTTGAGATATTCAACATGAGTAAAGAAAAAAGTAACAACAGCTAATAAAAAGCGGAAATGATCATCCACAAGCAAGCATGCAACTATGGAACGTTAAGGATGGAATTTCTTTTATTGGAGGGGGGATGCAATTTTATTGATGAAAGAATCGCCCACAAAAAGAAACTCCTGCATGTAACAATTTTGAGGACATCATAGGTCACTGCAGAAAGAAGAAGAAGAAGATATCAACATAAAATGATACATACAAACAAAAATCTACATGCAGAGGAATGATTTTCTGTGCGAGCAGCGCAGGAGAGATTCCCTGCGCACTTTTTTTTATATTAAAGGAGGTTAATTCATATAAATTGCTATATATACTCTCATTCAAAATATGCCATAAAAACAATGATATAGGCCCGTGCTACCCAATCCCGCATACAGCCATACGGATAATACCAAAAGCCCACATCCCAAACCCTCAAACATCAAACCCCTCCCCAACCCTTCGAACTCCCATCCGAACTTTGAGACTCCCAATCCGAGCAGAGAGAGATAGAGAGGAGTTAAAAAAGGAAAATCAGCGTTTCATCACACCTGATTCGTCGTTCCCAGCAGGCCTAGCCACAGGCGTACTTCATCACCACCCTGTCAATCGAACGCTCATTACTACCACCCTATCTACCTTGGCCCTTTCTTCTTCTTTGGAGTCAGCATTCAAGAAAGAAGATTAAGAGTGAAAGAAAGAACCAAAAAGTTGTGGAAAAAATGAAGAGAAGTGAGGAATTTTGTGCACAACGAATGAGTTTGGCCTCGCCTAAGGTGACTACAGACATAGCTAACAGTGGTTTCCACCTCTTTTAAAGTGTAGAGCTAGCTGAAAGCTGAGTCTAGTCTGCTCAACCTTTATCTTTTTTATGCCATACCTAGTGAGAAGTCAAGTCAAGCTGAACTGAACTATAGTCATCAAAAGAGTTGCAGCTGTCGCCTACTGCTTCGGTGCACGTGCAGACAATAAGAGCGAGAATTTTCCAGCACTTAACAGCTTGTAATTTGTAGCAAGTCCACAGATTGGATCAAGCAGACCAGACCCAAGAAGGGTCTAGACCATTTCACACAAATGTTGACCCAAGTGCTGGCCTTGGTCAAACTTATTTTGACCCATTCTCAACCGTTAATCCTCAGTAGCTGATAATTGGACCATCCGAACTCGGATTGACGATCCATTTTGGCTAGCATACTCCTAACAATAAGATCTACACAATATGTCAGTCCATTTGTTAATAAGCGGCATATATGTCCCTCTTGCATTAAAATCAATATGAGAAACAATGGAGCCTCGAATGAAATTCAAAGCCATTTGTACCAACACAAATATGAAAATTGGTATTTTAAGAATGAGTTCTACATTGAGCAATTCCTTAAATTGAAGCAAAAATTGTTGACAATTATGTATAGAACTACCAATTTCAAGTACTGCAATATTTATGTGCAATATATGAGAGCAAGATAAATGATTCAGCTCGTGATATCAGAGGTCTAAGTCCGGACATACAGAAAAAATATGAATTTATGCAAAATAGTTCTAGAAGCATACAAAGAAGCTATCCGTTTTGAGCACAGACTTAGATAGTCTCACACGAGACAATTTTTGTCCGAAAATGTGAAGTTTCAGCAAAGAAGAAGAGTCCATATTGTTGAGTCACATTTTTCCAAAGAAGATAGTCCCACACTCTATGCAGACTTCTTACCACAAATGAGAAGGAAGAAGAAGAGTGGAGACAGACTATAATATGTCAAATATGAGTAAGGTCCGAAGGCAAGTCATATAATCTAATTAATGACAGTGGTAGTGGGATAAATTTCGTTGTGCAAGAGGTTATTGAAAAGCTTCAATTTCTAATCGAGAAGCTCTTGAAGCCCTACAAAATCGCACGGTTAATATTTTTGCATTCTTGTAACCCACCGACATTTGGCATCTGTTAGGATTGACACTAAAGAGGAAGAAATTTGGTGTGATGTAATCCCTATGAACGTCACTCATATTCTTCGTGGACAATCATGACTTTGGATTGGGAGGTGCACACCGAAAAAAAGAAAAGCACACATTCGTTTCTGTGGAAAGGGTAACGAATCAAGCTTCTTCCATTGAAGCCAACAACACCTCCCGCCTACATCATCACCTTCAACCGAAGTGATGATTGCAACAAATGAGTTCAAAACCATGACAAGAGACATCAAAGGTGACATTAACGAACAAGATCAGGGAACAAAGAATTTCACGGCAAAATCAAATGAAACCAAACATGTAGAACTCCCAAGCTGGATCATACTTCAAAGGAGAAGACAAAGGGACAAAGTTTCTTTTTGTGGACAATGTTGATTAAGAGATACAAGAGGCAAAGGAAGAAGGAAAAGTAGAGGTTGAAAATGTGGATCTAAAGAGCAACAAGCCCAATCATCCATTAGACCTAACAGTTGTTCCAAAAGAGCCTATGTATCATTAGAGGACAATTACATTATACAAGCGGTTTCAAAAAAAGAACCGCGAGACCCAATCCGCCTGGATAATCCCTTGAGGCAAGATCAGGTCAAGTGATCCTGTGAGCCGAGAAAGGAGAATCCGCAGGGGTAAGAGTGGAGTGCTTCATTTAGCACCGTGAGGCCTGTTGGGAAGTCCCAAGTCCCACATCGCCTAAGCAATAGGCTTGACATGTCTTAATATACCTGTATGGGCCTTCCACCTACCAGCTTAAGCTTTTGGGTTGGTATATGTTTTATTACATGGTATCAGAGCGGGTTCCAATCCCATTGTTCTTATGTAGTCCACGTGGCCATCATTCTTGTGTAGCCCACATGATAGGACCGTCCATAAAATCTGTTGGGCATACATGTGAGGGGGAGTGTTGGGAAGTCCTCGCCTAAGTAATAGGCTTGACATGTCTTAATATACCTGTATGGGCCTTCCACCTACCAGCTTAAGCTTTTGGGTTGGTATATGGTTTATTACAAGGCCTTCTCCAAGTCCCACATCGAAAATATCCAAGTACTGACCTCGGGCTTATAAGTCAAAGCCCGTCTTAGCTCTACATGACGCATTTTAAAGTCGTGCAGCCCTAGATCCCATAAGAAATCCGAAGTTAAGCTGTACTTGGATGGGAGCAATACCAAGATGGGTGACCACCTGGGAAGCCCTCGCGCGTGCACGTGGGCAAGTTAGTCGGGGCTGTGACAAGAACCCCTCATTTCAAGTTTCCCACATTGATTTTATCGTCAAGAATCAACTGATGGATATTCGAAGATTGAAATTTGTTGGTATGAGGTCAATAGTTAAAGCATCTAATGGTCATGTCATGGTTTAATATAACTGGTATTGGCCGATATGTATTGGTATCAGTCCAGGACCATAACAATATTTTATTGTGATATCGGTTTCGGTATCATCTCATTCAGTATCGCAAAAATGTCAGTTGAATAGCAGTCATAACTAATGTGACCGAAACATTGAGAGAGAGAGAGAGAGAGAGAGAGAGAGAGAGAGAGAGAGAGAGAGAGAGAACATAGCATCAGATTTATGGTTGGATTGGATGCATTCGTAGGAAAAAGAAAGAAAAAAACAGTATCTGCAAGTTGCCAAAGAGAGAGAACTACAACACTTGCTGCCTACTTGACGCAATCCCGCTTTGACGCAATCGGACTATCTAGGGCCCAAATAATCCAAATCCATAAAATATCCAGCCACCACAACAATATGCAGTAAAAAATAGAAATCTAGAAATTAATGGAGAAGGAACAACACTGAAAAAACACAATCTGACCTTTAAGAGCCTTCTCAATCTCCTAGCATCCACATGATACAAGAGAGGAAAAACCAAAGTGAAACTGTGCTTTTCTGCAAACTTTTATTTTCGGGTACTGTAGCATGAACAGTAACCGGCAACGATAAACTCCTTATATAATCCTAAAAGCGTCTCTAAAACCCTAGAACTCTTACCATAATAGAATCCTAATACAAATAGAAGTATAACACAAACTTTCCAAACAAAAATCATCTAGAAAATCCTAGCTAAAATGGAGAAATTCACTGATTTTCAGAATCTGGGTCGTCTTGGACATCTAGTAGTAGATCTTATGTGGGGCCCACATGGCCCATCCTTTGATGGAAGCACCTGCACCATAAGAAAGAGCACTCATGGTCGACCCTGCTGGTGGTTTCCTTTCTTTGATTGGGTCCGATTTGACCCACTCTTGAAAACAGTGCACTTGAGACCCCTTTTATGTTCTGAGTTTTCTGTAAAATTGTAAAACAGTCCCTGTACTTCTCTTTATTCCCAAAACAATCCTTGTTGTATAATTTTAAGGGGGCTTCGGTCGGGGGTCCCTCAAAGCATGACTTTGTTGCAAACAGTCAACAAAAAAAAGTCATGGAGCTAAAGGTCCCTCTCACACTTTCTCATTCCTAAAATATCTAATTTACCCTTTCTTTAAATCATATCCCACGATAGGTGGGATATCCCATTAATAAAGGTCAACTACCATTTAATTGGGCACGATTAATGGAATCCCATTAAGGAGATTTTCAAATAAATTCTAAAAACACACAAATAAATTTCAAAATACGCAAATAAATTTCAAAAAATGCAATAAATTTAAAAAAAAAACAATAAATTTAAAAAAAACGCAGATAAATTTAAAAAGATGCAAATAAGTTTTAAAAGATCCAAATAAATTTCAAAAGACTCAAATAAATCTCAAAAGATCCAAAGAAAATTCAAAAAATGCAAATAAATTTCCAAAGACGCAAATGAATTTCAAAAGACGCAAATAAAATTCAAAAGACGTACATAAAATTAAAAAATGCAAATAAATTTAAAAAAACACAAATACATTTGCCAAAACTAAGATAAACCAATTTTCAAAATTTCAGAAAAAATTTGCCAAAAACTCAAGTATTTTTTTCAAAACTCATTTAAATTTATTTCAAAAAATACAAATAAAATTCAAAGACACAAATAGATCTAAAAAAATACAAATAAATTTACCAAAAAAACAAAAATATTCGTTAAAAAACTCAGTTAGATTTGCCAAAAACTCAATTAAACTTGGCTATATTTTTCAAAAATTCAAATAAATTTGTCAAAAACTCAAATTGATTTGTTCAGAACTCAGATAAATTTGTTCCAGAACCCAGATAAATAGCCAAAAACTCAGATAAATTTGTCCAGAACTCAGATAAATTTGAAAAAAACTCAGCTAAATTTGATAAAAACTCTGATAAATTTAACAGAAACTCAGCTAAATTTGACAAAAAATCAGATAAATTCCCTTCTCAGTAAAGCCTGCAACTAAGATCTTCTCTCTCCTCTCCCTCACCTTTCCTCGCTCTATATCCAATTTGACGGTCGACGATAAAAGGGCCTTCAATCGCCGATTTCTTTGCACTCCACAGCAGAATACCTCCAGATCTGCTATCTCTCACTCCAAATCTTCCTTCCAGGTGAGTTTTTCCTCTGATCTGTTATCTCTCACCAAAAGATGTGTTTTCTGGCGAAAAATGCCATTTCCGGCCGATTTTTTACCAGTAGATGTATTTCCCGACGAGAACCGTCATCTTCCGGATTCTTCTACCTTGACGACGAGCAAACCCTGAACAGGTCGTCTTCTTCAACTGGGTTCTGTAACAAAACCTTGGGCTACGTCTCGTTCTCCAGCCTAACAGCGAGGGAAACGCAAAACCGGGCGGTAATCCTCTTCTCAGATTCGGGCGATGGGTTTCTTCTCCCGCAACAATAGCTCGGAGTCATATGCGTCTCTTCTCCCTCGGCGACGAGCAAACCCGAGGGCCCTTCTTCCTGCGTCCAGTTTTTGCGAAGCGATGCCGTACTCTGCCACCAGCCACAATCCGAACCAACAAGCCCGAATTCTTTTCTCCAATCACAGTTTCTGAAATGAAAGGAGTCTCCAACCCATTTCGTCTCTTTATGCCACAAAAGGACAAAAAACTCTTTCTTTGACCAAGATAACCAAAATTTCAACTATCTCTTGTTTCTGTTACTAGAAAACCAAACCGAGATGTGCAGCAACACGTGTGTTGATGATGGTGGCAAGATCCGATCTTCTGCAACTCCCTAACTGCGTGGCTGGGAAGAAGAAGAAGGAGAAGGGGTTATTTTGGGTAGCAGAGAAGTTAACAACGAGGGAGAATACAAGATTTGAAATTTGAAATTTCAAAATTTTATGCCTAAAATGGTTGAAAGGGCAATTTAGTCCTGAAAAATGAGATCGTGTGGACGCAGGGACCTAAGGCTGCAAAAAGTCTAGCTGAGTGAACCAGAGACCTTAACAAGTTTTTGCTTAGACTGGAGGTTGAATACAATCCACTATAGGGACCTTTCGCTAATTTTGCCTAATTTTAAACTAAAATCTGAACTATTTGGGCCCAAGTTTTCAATCAAAACTTGTCGGGACCCTTGCGGGCCATCTTTGGATGCTCCCACTATTGCAAATACGCTTCAGTCATAACAAAGAATAGATCTTCATCAATTTTTGCATCACTACTCCATCCAACGCCGCCACTCGCTGCATCCAACACCGCCACCCGATTCCTCTTCTTCTTCTCTCTTTCTCCTCTCCTTCTCTTTTCCCTTTTTGGTAATTCTTCTTCTCTCTTTCCCTCTTCTTCTCTTTTTTCCCCCCTTTTCCCTCCATTTTCAACTTTCTGTCGATCAAAATGGGAGCAAGAAGTCGAATGCCCTTTTGTAGGGTTTTTTTAATCCTTACATGTGTGGCTCACATGTGGCTTGGCAAAACTAAACCCATGGGCTCTGCAATGGAGGCCACATCTAAAACACCTAAACCATTGGTTTATCAATTCACATCAAATTTTACTTCAATAGAAGATGGGCCCAGAAATAGAAGATTAATATAATAGTGGATAGAAATTGCACAAGAGCCCTATAAGAGAAGAGGGTTTTTTTCAGGTGTAAATTTTAACTACTGGGCCACAATCACACTGTATCTCTCATATTTATTATCGCATTTGACATTTAGCTATCTTTTATTAAAGGAAGATCTGGAAAGCCCTACAAGAGGGGACCTTTTTTTTAGACTTTATTTATGAGAAATTTCAATCTTTCAAATGATCAACCTGGTAATTTAGTCCAACTCTTATTACGAGGGGATGGTTATTGTTAGAACTTAGAACTTTGGATATGTGATACATTGACGAATTTACAAATTATAATGGTGGCTTAGAGATTAAATAATAGAACTTCACATATTTAATTAACTATTTAAATAGCGATACAGGATGTTATAACTTAAGGGGACTGATACTTCACATATTTAATTAACTAATTAAATAGTGATACAGGATGTTATAACTTAAGGGGACTGATATTTTGGTTTAAAGTGTGTACTAATAAAAAAAAAATAATGCATTCTAGCATATTTCAATATTCTGGATTTTTGGGATACTTTTTCAGTTGTTTTGGGGGTATAGAAAGAAATGGCCGCAACCGATACCGCAACGGTATTGGTTTTTGGGGTCGGCCGATATTGAGATTTTCATCCATGGGTGGTCTAATCACACATCCCAGCTAAATTCAAACATCAGAAGAAGCAACACCTCCAATCTACTTCTAGGTGAATTAAAAGATTGAGTCGAACCACCAAGCCATGCAAAGAGAATGAAGATCAACAAGAACATCAAAAGTTTGTACGATAGATCTTTGACCCAGGATGAACTCGAGGTCGAGTCGTTTCTGTCATTAATGGAAAGAAGCATACAGACATGAGAGAGAGAGAAGAAGAGAGAGAGAGAGAGAGAGAGCTGTGGAGATGAATGTCGTCCCTCCTTGTCGACTGAGATCTCTATGTAAAAGGGTTTAATCCCTGAATACAATTCTATAATGATTATCCCTTAATTACACTTGGGGTTAGATCCATGCTAATAGCTAACAACTAACTAGTATGTAAATGGGCCTGATATATTGGGCCTAGAGGCCCAGGATTGACACCCCCCCTCAAATTGATGCGGGAGTGTCATAAAGCAGCAATTTGGAAACAAGAAATTGATGTCGAGGCCGAGCAAGTCCCTTAGTGAATATATCTGCCAACTGAAACTCTGTAGGGACATGAGGTAGACTGATAACACCACGCTTGTATTCATCGCGAATAAAGTGGCAATCAACTTCTATATGTTTTGTGCGTTCATGAAGAACAGGATTTTCAGTGATTCTGATCGCCCCAGTATTATCGGCATGCAAGGAAGTGGGAGAGGCCTGTGCAAATCCAAGTTCCGAAAGAAGTCCCCGAAGCCATAGGATTTCAGAACAAGCAGAAGACATAGCCCGATATTCAGCCTCTGTGGAAGATTTGGAGACCCGTTCTTGTTTCTTGCATTTCCAAGAGATGAGAGACTGACCGAGGGTACATACACCAACCAGTGGTGGACCGTCTGGTATCCGGACATCCTGCCCAGTCAGCATCTGCATAAGCGGTCAGAAGTAGACGATTATCCTTTGGATAATATAAACCACGAGCTCTAGTACCCAGTAAATACCGGATAATGCGCTTCACTGCTGTCAGATGAAGGTGACGAGGAGACGTCATGAATTGGCTGACAAGATTGACGGCATAAGATATGTCAGGCCTGGTGACGGTGAGATAGACAAGGCTGCCAACAAGTCTCCGGTATGTATGTGGATCAGGAAGGAGATCTCCATCATCTTTACTCAACTTAAGATTGACTTCAAGCGGTGTATCAACTGAGGAAGAGTCATCGAGATCAGCAAGCTCAATAAGATCTGTCGCATATTTGTGTTGATTGATAAACAGGCCTTTTGAAGACAGATGTATTTCTAAGCCCAAAAAATAATGTAGAGGACCCAGATCCTTCATATGGAATGAATCCCGAAGAGAGGCCTGAATAGATTTAATCATAGCATCATCAGTTCCGGTGATAATGATATCATCAACATATACGAGGAGAACAGTAAAGCCAGTAGATGCGTGGTTCATAAAAAGAGATGGATCATATGGACTTTGAGTAAAGCCAATCGTGCCTAACCGATCTTTGAATTTATCAAACCACGCTCGGGGAGCTTGCTTGAGACCGTAAAGAGATCTGTGTAAGCGACATACAGATTTCTTAGACGGAGAGGTGACTCCTTGTGGTATCCGCATATAGACTTCTTCTTTCAAGTCCCCATGTAGAAAAGCATTCTTGACATCCATTTGGTACAATGGCCAAGATTGAGAAGCAGCAATGGCGAGAAGGAGCCGAACAGTTGTCATTTTTGCAACTGGCGCAAATGTCTCTTCATAGTCAATGCCATACGCTTGGCGGTTGCCAAGTGCCACAAGTCGAGCTTTGTGTCTATCCAAGGAGCCATCTGATTTGAGCTTGATCGAGTAGATCCATTTGCAACCGATAGGTTTAACTGAAGAAGGACATTCCACAATATCCCAGGTGTGATTCTGGGTCAATGCATCTAATTCAACTTTCATGGCCTGGTTCCAACAATCATGTTGCACAGCCTGCAAATAAGAACTTGGGATGGAAACAGAGGATAGTGTTGTCATCAAGGAAGCATGGGTAAATCCATACCGCTCAGGAGGTCGAGAAATTCTGGAGGAGCGACGCAATATACTAGTAGATGTGGGACCAGTTGTCGGAGGATCAGGAGGGTGGGCATCTGCAGTGGTAGGTGTTTCCCTTCGATGATACACAAAATCAGGATTAAACCGTGTAACAGTTGGTTTTTCAGAAAATCCAGGTAACACCGTTGTGGAAAATGGAGAAGGACAATCCAAGTATTTTTGAAAAAAATATTGATTTTCAAAGAAAATAACATTACGAGAGATCCTGGTGCGACGAGCCATTGGATCATAGCAAACAAAACCCTTTTGGTTAGTTGCATATCCTAAAAAAACACACCTGCTAGATTGGGCCATTAATTTTGTGCGCTCTATGGGAGGCAGATGAATGAAGCAAATACACCCGAAGGTATGTAGATGAGTAAATGTAGGATGGTGACCATAAAGTTTAAAATGTGGTGTTAATTGGGCAATGGTAGGTGATGGAAGACGGTTTATGAGATGGACTGCAGTGGTAAGAGCTTCAGTCCAAAAACGTGGAGGAACAGAGGATTCAATGAGAAGAGTCCTCGTGACATCAAGAAGATGTCTGTTTTTCCGTTCTGCAACGCCATTTTGTTGAGGAGTATATGGACAAGTACGTTGAGATATAATTCCTCGACTCTTTAGGAAAGATTGAAAATCATTGGAGACATACTCCCCCCTGAATCGGATCGCAAAGTTTTAATGCATTTGGAAAATTGGGTTTTAACATAGCTAAGGAAAATTTTAAATGCATTAAGAACATCAGATTTAGAATGTAACAAATAAACCCATGTAAATCTGCTGTAATCATCAATAAATGTAACAAAGTATTTGAAATGACCATGAGAAATGGTAGGAGCAATGCCCCAAACATCACTGTGGATTAAATCAAAACATTCATTGCTACGAGTTGTAGAGTTAGAAAAAGGTAAAGTTTTACTTTTTCCTAATTTACAAGCATCACACTCAAATGAAACAGAATCAATAGGTTTATTTAACAATCCAGTTTGAAACAAAGTGGCGAATGTAGTAGCATTCGGATGACCAAGTCTATTATGCCACAACCGGGAATTATTCTAAAGTAAAAAAACAAAACAACTGATGCAAAGGTTTATTTTAAATAAATGGAGACACTGGTAACGTAAAAAGCCTGCCACGTTTAGGCCCCCTCGCGATCACCGCCCCCGACTCCTGGTCCTGCACAACACAACCAGAAGAAGAAAAGGAGACATTGCAATTATTTTCAACTAATTGACCCACAGAAACTAAATTGGTAGCAAGATGAGGGGAGACAAAAACATTTGTTAATGGAAAAGGGCCAGGAGCATCTCCCACAGAGAGGATTGGAAGGTGGTCTCCATTGGCAGTTTGAACAGAAAGAGTGCCAGTGTAGGGGACAACATGATGTAGATTGGTGGGTGAGGAGGTCATGTGATTACTAGCTCCAGAATCTAAATACCCATGTATTAGAAAGGGACGGACTAGTACCTGAAATGTTCATAGATGACAGGGCATTGATAATCATCTGATTTACCATAGCCGGAGTAATGGGAGCTGGTGACTGTGTTTGTGAAGAGGAACCAGGCTGTGATGATGAATCAAATGGCAATGAACCAGTGAAATCAGACGATGCATATTGTGGGGTGACAGCCGTGTAAGCACTTGGAGTTGACTGTCCATAGGGGCGAGAAGCAGAATTGCGAGCCTTCTTCCGACACTCTTCAATACCATGTCCAACAGCCTTACAATATTTACAGACCTTCAGCTTGCATTGATTTGCATAATGGCCATATTTTTTACAGTTGTAACACTGTACTTTACTGATGTCCCGAGGAGGAGGTCTGGTTTTAGCAGCAAAGGCAAGCGGAGCTTCAGTGGAATCCTGATGTTCAATTGCAATTTTGGTAACAAGGCGCTGTTCCTCCCGTAGAAGTTCTTGAAGACAATCATCTACGTTGGGAAGAGAAACTCGGCTCATCAAGTTGGATCGGACTGTCTCATATTCAGGGCGCAGTTTCATGAGAAATTGGTCCCGATGGCTATCCTGTTGTAAGGAAAGAAGCTCAGGTAGAAGTGCTTCAGAGACAGTAGCAAATTTAATTTCATCATATTCTGACCATAGGATTAGAAAGCCGGAGTAATAATCCTGGATTGAAAGTGTCCCTTGGGAGTAATTTGCAATGTCTAATTCCAATTGAAACTGACGCGCAGCATGATGTTGATAATATACCTTTTTCAGATATTCCCACATTTTCTTCGAGGTCTTGCAAGGTCTGAGAGACAAAATAAAATTTGGTTCTACAGAAGAAAGAATCCAAGACTTTATTTTTGCATCTTTAGTTTTCCAAGATAGAATTTCTTGGCATCGTCAGCAGGGAGTGTGTCAGATCCATCTATATGGGCCACAGTTCTTTTCCTTCAAGGTATTACTTGGAATTGAAAATGCCCAAGACACATAGTTTTTGCCATTAAAATTTCACAATAGAGGGTCCTGATTTTTCAGATGTATCCATGAAAGGAGAACAGAAGGCAGTGGAGAAGCAAGTAAGCAATAACAGAAGGCAAAGGAATCCAGCAGCAGTAAGCAATAACGTAGTAGCAGTTTAGCAACCAGCAGCAGGAGAGAAAATCTTGACAGAATAATCAGCAGCAGCAATCGGTCAGCAGCAAGAGTAGCAGTAGCAATCGGCAACAGGGGGGAAAAAAAATGGCAATCGGTCCCAGTCGGCAGCAGGGGAAACCATACGTGGGCCCCAAGTGTGATCTTGACACAGATCAGATGGTGGGGATGAAAAGAGAGTAGTTTTATGAAACTACAGGAAGTGGTCACAGGCAGATCAGACCAGATCGAGGAGATTGGACGGCCGAGATGAAAACATAGTGAAAAAAATGAATTTTCACAAAATTGGTAGAAAACCTACCTCTGATGATCAAAAAACCAGGAAAAAATCTTCAAAAATCCAGGAAGCAGTAGTCGACCAAGATGGAGATATTCCGTTGATGTGCTTGTGATGATCCTAGGTGGGCCATGCATGATCCGAGATGATCAGGAACGATCAAAGATGATCGGCTGAATAGAAACATCACTGGCGGGCTTCCTATGCTTGGAAGATGACTTAGGAGAAGATCACAGATGATTGACCTTGCTCTGATACCATGTCATTAATGGAAAGAAGCATACAGACATGAGAGAGAGAGAGAGAGAGAGCTGTGGAGATGAATGTCGTCCCTCCTTGGTCGACTGAGATCTCTATTTAAAAGGGTTTAATCCCTGAATACATTCTAATAATGATTATCCCTTAATTACACTTGGGGTTAGATCCATGCTAATAGCTAACAACTAACTAGTATGTAAATGGGCCTGATATATTGGGCCTAGAGGCCCAGGATTGACAGTTTCCAAGCTGGGGAGAACTGAGGCGACCCATGGGTTGACTAGGCACATTAGGCCCAACCCGTGCCTAACTGGTCCATTTGCTTAATTAGGAGTTGGTATGCTTACTGGCCTTTATATTAAGAATCTCATATGATTTGGATTAATTTCAGCAAGTTTTTTAGAGATTTAGTTCCATCTCAATTAAAGAAAATTTAGGGATTAGAAACCAAACTACGAAGGGGGCATCTCGTCCCTTCCTCTAAGTATGTAACCCCTTGTTGTAGAGCACAGAATGGGCCTGGCCCATTTTTTAGTCTTTTAATTTTCATCTTTGTAGCCCGTTTGTGGGGGGCATTTTAGTCTTTTCTTATCTTTTGAGTTTTAGGGTTTTCTTTAACCTATGTAAGGGATGAGTAAGGGATGAGAAGGGGGAGAAGAGGTTTGACATTGGAAGAAGAAAGACACTCCATACTTTGAAGAGGTTGGGTTTTTGTTGCAGCAGATTGCCATGGGCAATCTAGAGTGCATCGGTTGGTATCAAAGCATCCAGGTTCGGATTTGATCGACTTGAATCTATCTTGATCGGCAAGGAGGAAGAAGATGAGTGGTCTACTCAGATCTTCCAAAGCACAGAGGAAGAGGAGAAGGTCGGGACCTAGGCCTCGGATTTGAAGTAGTTCATTTTCTGCTGGATTTGTAGAGCACACAAATCAGAGGCGGGGCTCTTTGGTGCTTAGTGCTTGATCAGGTGCCGTGGATGATGACGAAGATAGATCAGGCACGATCTCAGGCGTGCCGCTCTCGGTTGACATCACCAGAGGAGACGCAAAGGATCCAGACTCACGGATCTAAGAAAAAGAGGGAAGGGGGGGGGTTGTTTTACGGCCCCTTGTTGCTGCAACGCCGATCGAGCCATCAGACGTTGATGGAGAAGAAAGAGGGGATCGCTGCCGCCATCCACACGCCGGGACTCTGTAGTTGTGTCGTCGCCCGTTCCATCCCAGAGATTGATCAAGCAGTGGGTTTTGTTGGAAGAACCCAGACAAGGAGGAGGTGGGTTGCATTTGGAGTGAAAGATAGAGTGTTTTGTCTTTTGTTGAGTTGGTGGGGGAGAGAGAGAGAGAATAAAAAAAAAAGTGGGCTTTTTTTCTTTTTTACTTTGATGGCTCCCTCCTTCGATGGAGAGAAAAACAAAAGGGGATGAAAGTAGTGCGAAGCACCATATACCTCTGTGGTCCCTGATCACAGGAGAGGTGCAGACCTGGGTCAAGTTGACCCGACTAACTCTGCAAGAGCCCTCTAACAAAAGCCCATCTAGAAGGTGAGCCCATCTGGAAGGAAGCTGGGCACATTCCAGCAGCCATTTGGAGCCCTCACGTCAGAAGTGGGTTTGGTCAACAGTGGGTTTGACTGATTGACGGCCAGAACTATTTTCTCCGATTGTGGAGCCATCGAGACTCAGATTTCAAATCTGCTTTTGACTATGCACTTGTTGTGACAAGATCTACATGGCAAGTCCTATATTTCAAAGAGCATTTTTTATGTCCTTGCATCATAAAATGAGACACGTGGAATTTGGCTAAAATCCATTCAAGTATGGGGATCAATAATATGGAAAAGAGTTGTACTTTGAGCAATTCATTGGTTTAAGGCAAAAGAAATTAACTATTGATGAATACACGGATCAATTCCAAGCACTGCATATCTTATGTGGAATAGATGAAAACCCAACACGTGATTTACCTCATTATATCAGAGGTTTGAGAGCAAACATTAGAAAGCATATGAAGTCTTGCCTAGCCATTCATGAAGCATACCAATATGCTATCCGTGTTGAGCATAGACTTAAACAATCTCACACAAGGCAACTTAAGTCTCAAGGTGGAAAATGTCGGCAAAAGGAGTCAAAAGAAGAAATTATAAAAGCCATTGATGATGAGAATGTCAAAGATGATTTTCTAGATTCGCCTCCTATATTTGATAGCCATATGGAAGATGATTGTCAAGAAATAGAAGAATTAATAGCATAGTTGGATGAACCAACAAGTGAACAAGTTGATCAAATGTCGGAAGAGGCAAATCAAGGACATCTAGAAATTGAAGGCTTTGATTTGGTTAATGATGAGATGGACCACTCAACGGATCTAATCGCAATACCAATTCCAGAGTGCGATGTGCAAATGGTGGAAGCCACATCAAAATTGGTGCCCAAGCAAAAATTACACATCACAAGTTGCGACTCTTAAAACTCTTCTTTAAGTCTGAATATGTTGATCCATTTGGAGTAGTACAACATCAAGAAGAAGCATTCAAGCAAGATCGAGAAATTGCAAGACAATTTCAAAATTCAAGTTCATCAATTGGAATATCAAATACACGGCACCATGAGGACAATTTGAAGAGAAGTCAAGAAACAAAAGATGCTCGGAGCAAAAAATGGCAAAAAGTTTCCAAGCCACGTGAAGAGTATGAAGATTAACAAGCACATGGGATGTTTGTGCGCTGGAATTTCAACCCAGAGGGCACTTGCAGAACTCAAGGTCGAGTTCTTCCCAAAAAGGGGAGATTGGTGCAGAGCACAGACTATATGGGCCTTGCCCATTGTTGAGTCTTTTAATTTTCATCTTTGTAGCCCATTTGTGGGGGGCGTTTTAGTCTTTTCTTGTCTTTTGAGTATTAGGGTTTTTTGGAACCTATGTAAGGGATGAGAAGGAAGAGAAGAGGGAAGTCTTGACATTGGAAGAACAAAGACACTCCATACCTTGAAGAGTTTGGATTTTTGTTGCAGCAGATTGCCTTGGGCAGTCTGGACTCTGAAGTGTTAAACAGGCCCAAGGCCCAAGGCCCATGGAAGATTCAGTTGTATCTCACTTGGATTGTTTTGTGACACAGTTGTACATGTTATTTTATTAGTAGCTTTCCTATCTTAGATAGTTTATTAGTAGCTTTCCTATCTTAGATAGATTGTGGTTTTCCTAAACTAGAATAGATATTGCAGTAATAACCTAAATTAGAGCCTTCATTAAGGCATGTAATATCTATATATAGTGGGTGTTGATCTCCAAAGAGACACACGACAATACATTCTCAATTTGGTATTCAAACTCTTGCTTTCTAAGTTCTGTGATCATCAAATTGTCATGGTATCAAAGCAGAAATCTAGTTTTCAGTCTTAGAAGTCATCCAAGGAGATAACCAGAAAGAGATCACTCTCTCTCGTGAAGAAAAACAGATCGAGAATCTGTTTCAAGTGTTCGACAGTCATTCAGGACCTACGATAGCCTCAGATCTACTATGGCCCACCTGTGATCATCACAGCATCTTCAGAGATCATCCAAGTCAAGGTCGCCTGGGCCTTCTGAGATTTTTAGTGATTTTTTCAAGATTTTTCAGCACTACCAGGTAGGCTTTCTTATCGTTCTTGTGTTTTTTCAAAATCTGACACAAAGTTTGATCAAGACCGTCCAGAATCCTGGATATTTAGCGGAATCGATTCAAACTTGTTCCAGTAGGTGCGAAAATAGTATCAGATATCTAATCAAGTACCCAGATCCACCTGTGGGGCCCACAGTAGAGGATCTACAACTCCATTCAGGGTTGTCGGAGGGTTTTTTTTCACTATTTTTGTTCTGGATTGAATTTTTTCATCGCTGCCTGGTTGGATCTTCCCTCCTGCACACAAGAACTGTTTTTCTTACAATCATTGCAGATTCAAGTTGTCAAAGGGTTCTGTTTACCCTTTTTTTTTATTCTGTTGTGATTTCTCCTTCATTGATTGATCTGATTGGTTGGATCCTCACTTTTGCACACAGGAAAGGTTTTCATACGTTTTTTTTTCCTTCATCGCTTGGCTGTTGCTGGTTTTTTTATTGCTGTTTGCTTTATTCTGATTCACTCAATTTTGGCCAATATCAATATAAGATGGAAAAATCTGAAGTTACCTTGATCCGATTCACTGGAAAGAATTACCCCGCTTGGTCCTTTCAGTTTCAAATATACCTTGAGGCTAAGGAATTGGGGGAATATATTTCTGGTTCTGATCCTATACCCACTAAGGATGAGAAGAAGATCTCCTCTTGGCATACTAAAGATGCCCAAATCAAAACCTGGATTCTGGGAACCGTTGAGCCTCATCTGATAATGAACCTCAAACCCTTCCCTACTTCTAAAGACATGTGGGAGTATCTGCAGCAAGTGTACCATTAAGATAACTCCACACGTCAATTTCACCTTGAATGTGCGATTGCTGAATATGCCCAAGGGACCTTGTCGATCCAAGACTACTATTCGGGGTTTCGGACCCTATGGTCGGAATACGATAGTATTAAGTATGCAGGTGTGGCTGCCAACGTTTTGATCGTCATTCGTGATCTTCAGGCCTCTAGCAGAGGCGGACCCACATTGAAAGACCGCCCCAGGTCCAATCTGCATCATCCCTTAACTTCAATGGATATCTTCAATATTTGATGAGGCAGATTAGAAAACGCCCCAGGTGCTTTGTTGAAAAAATCGCCCTCTTTCTAATTTGTTAATGCACATTCTACAATATCTAATCCAATCTTCTCAATTCTCTCTCATCTTACCAATCTTCTCCTAAAATATCTCTCATCTTACTAATCTAATCTACTCCTAAAACCTCTCTCATCTTACCTCTTCCTACAATTTCTCTCTAAATTTTTATCACATTCCATTCTACAATCCCAATTAATACAAAATGCCTATTAAGGTCAGAATGAGACTAATGCACGTGCAACCATTCACTATTTTGAGGGACTGTTTATATAAATTGTTTTACCCATCCACTCATATAAATAATCATTTTGTGGGGCCCAATTGATGAAGATCCTATCACTTTGCATTACCTTAAGTTAAGGATAAATAGTCATTGCTAAATCTTTGAGGTAGTTAAAAAGCTTTTATGAGAATTGAGTTCTTCATCCTTAATTTGCCAAAAAATATAAAAAAAAAATTAAAACCATGCAATCAGTGGAGATTATTTGTCGTCGGCGTTGATGATTGGTAGTTGCAATGATTTTAACTTTTATAATTGAACATCCTCCGCCCCACCCAAATGAAAATCCTGGGTCAGCCACTGCCTCTAGCCAGCGGGATCAATTTTTGATGAAATTATGGAATGAATATGAAAGTGTCTGATCTACCCTGATGAATCGGACGCCTCTACCTTCCTTGGTTGTCTGCTTAAATGAACTCTTACGCGAGGAACAGCGCATGGCAACCTCGGCCCATATGGCTCAACAAAAGACTGAGACCTATTCAGTCGCGTTCTCAGCCAATAAAGCTTCTCAGCCTCCGCCTCGAAACTCGAGTAAAACACAATGCTACAGTTGTAAAAAATTTGGGCATCATGCATCTCAATGCAAACAGAAAATCTGCAGTAATTGTAAAAAGTCGGGACATATCATCTCTGAATGTCGCCGTCGCCCACCACGTCCGTCCCCATAGACTCCGCAGTCTCAGCCTCCGCATTCTCAGCCTCCACAGTATCAGACTCTGCAGTCTCAGACTCCACATGCTTATGTTGCTTCTTCAGTTATGCCTGCTACCACATCTACACCCTCACAGTCTGGGCCCTCATCATCTCTAACTCCTGGACTAGTTCAACAAATGATTATCAATGCCTTCTCTACTTTTGGTTTCTCAGGTGCGTCCCGTCCATCTTCTACTTGGTTCCTTGATTCCGAGGCGTCTAATCATATAACGTATTCCCATTCCGCACTCTCCAATGTGACAAAATACAATGGCAATCTTCAAATAAAAACTGCTAACGGAGGCGACGTACCCATTACTGCTCTCGGAGATATCATTGGTCCTCTTCCTTTAAAAAATGTTTAACCTAGTCCCAAATTAACTTCAAAACTATTGTCAGTTGGACAACTTGTTGAACATAACTGTAACATCTCTTTCTCTTGTTCTGGTTGTGTTGTGCAGGACGAGATGTCCGGGAAGGAGATCGCGGGGAGCCTAAGTATGGACGCTTGTTTCCGCTGGATTTTAATAAGCTTTCTAGGAATATATTTAACTCCGCCTATGTTGGGGTATCCTTGACATAGCCGGTCCCAAGCCATATCCAGGATAAGGTGTTGTGGTGTATGCTATTTGCAGATGACATGGTTTTAGTGGATGAGACGAGAGAATGAGTGAATGCTAAACTAGAATTGTTGCGGAAAACATTAGAGATAAAAGGGTTTAGGCTAAGTCGATGCAAAATGGAATATATGGAATGCAATTTTAGTCAAAGTATGACACCTGGTAACATAGAAGTAAGTTTGGGCACACAAAAGATTGTAGAGAAAGAAAACTTTAGGTACCTTGGATCTGTGGTGCAACAGGATGGAGGGATTGATACTGATGTAAGTCACAGGATTCAGGCCGGGTGGACCAAATGGAGGAGTGCTTCGGGGGTCTTGTGTGATCGGAAAGTCCCCCTCAAGGTTAAAGGAAAGTATTATAAGGTGGCGGTACGACCAGCGTTATTATATGGATCAGAGTGTTGGGCAGTAAAGCATAATCATGTCAAGAAGATGGAAGTTGCGGAGATGAGAATGCTAAGATGGATGTGCGGGATCACAAGGAGAGATAGGATTATGAATGAAAAGATTAGGGGCAAAGTAGGAATAGCACCGATTGGAGATAAAATGAAGAGAAAATCGACTGAGATGGTTCGGCAATGTTAGAAGGCGTCCAACGGAGGCACCTGTTAAAAGGTGTGAAAGCATGGAGATTACCAGGAGTAGGAGAGGGAGGGAGACCCAAGAGAAGTTGGAAAGAAACTATTAAACATGACCTCGCCTACATAGATCTAACGGAGGACATGGCCCTAAACAGATTTGATTGACGTCGTCAAATCCATATAGCCGACCCCACCTAGTGGGAAATGCTTGGTTTGGTTTGGTTTGGTTTGGTTTTCTAGGAATATATTTGACAATGATGTATTTTGCTTTTCTATTAGAGATAACTGCCAATTGTGGCATAATAGACTTGGCCACCCTAATTCAAAAGTTTTGTCCCTTATGTTAAATTCTAGTTTATTAAATAAAACTCCTGGTTTATCTGCTTGTGTGCCTTTTGATTGTGCTACTTGTAAAATGGGAAAGAGTAAAACTTTTCCTTTTCCTATTTCCACTTCACACAGCACTAAATGTTTTGATTTGATTCATAGCAATGTATGGGGAATTGCTCCAGCTCTTTCTCACGCTCACTATAAATTTTGCGACTTTTATTGATGATTTCATTCGGTTCACATGGATTTACTTTCTGCATTCCAAATCTGATGTTTTTAATGTTTTAAAAAAAAAATTGGCTTATGTTGAGAATCAATTTTCCACCTGCATTAAATCTTGCGATCTGATTCAGGCGGGGAATATGTGTCCTCTGATTTTCAAAAGTTTTTGCAAATCAAAGGCATTATTTCTCAACGAACTTGTCCTTATACTCCACAGCAGAATGGAGTTGCTGAACGAAGAATAGACATCTCCTTGATGTCACTCGTTCCCTTCTACTTGAATCATCGGTTCCTACCTGTTTTTGGATTGAGGCATTGGCTACTGCAGCTCATCTTATCAATCGCATGCCATCACCCATTCACCCTCTATTGAAAATCAGAGCCCATAATACCGATTGTACAAGACATCTCCATTCTATGATGATCTTCATATTTTTGGGTCAATTTGCTTTGTGCATTTGCCTCCTTCGAAAAGGACCAAACTAATAGCTCAATCAGCTAAGTGTGCTTTTTTATGATATGCACCCTTCCAGAAAGGGTTCCTTTGCTAAGATCCCAACATTCGTCGCATCCGTACCTCTAGGAATGTTGTGTTTTTTGAAAACAAGTATTTTTTCACCAACACCTTGATCCTCTGGACCCCTCATTAGTTTCCTTACCTAGTTTTTCTGAAAACAAATCTATTGTTCGATTTAATCCTAACTTTGTGTATCATAGACGGAACAAAGATGCGCCTACAGGTACTCCCCCTCTTGATCTTCCTCCGGCATCGGGTCCGCCTCCGGAACTTGGTCCATCCGACCCTCCTTCATTGCGTCGCTCCACTCGCATTTCAGTCCCGCCAGACCGCTATGGGTTCTCTCATACTTCCTTAATGGCCACTTTGTCGTCCTCTTGCATCCCGCAATCCTATTCTCAGGCTGTGCAGCACCAATGTTGGAACCAGGCTATGCAAGAAGAATTGGAGGCTTTAGAACAGAATTACACCTGGGATGTTGTCCAGTCTCCTGTGGGTGTCAAACCTATTGGCTGTAAGTGGATTTTTTCTCTCAAGTTAAAATCAGATGGCACATTGGATTGATATAAGGCGCGTCTCGTCGCCCTTGGAAATCGGCAAGAATATGGCATCGATTATGATGAAACTTTTGCTCCCGTCGCCAAAATGACCACGGTTCGCATAATTCTTGTCGTTGCTGCATCTCAGTCTTGGCCTCTATATCAGATGGATGTCAAAAAAGCGTTTCTTCATGGCGATCTCAAAGAAAACGTTTATATGCGTCTGCCTCAGGGGTACTCATCTGGGAAGGGTATGGTTGCCAAACTCCGTCGCTCCCTCTATGGTTTGAAGCAAGCTCCTCGCGCATGGGTTGAGAAATTTCAAGATGCTCTTCTTCGATTGGATTTTCATCCGAGCTATAGTATGATCCTTCTACGTTCTTACATCATGCTCCGTCCGAGATTACTGTGCTACTGGTCTACGTTGATTACATTGTAATTACTGGTCCCAATGCACATATGATTCAGGAACTCCAAGCTTCTCTTAATAAGACATTTCACATGAAGGATCTCGGCCCATTAAACTATTTCCTTGGTCTTGAAGTTCATCAATCGACTAAAGGAATAGTTCTCAATCAGCACAAATACACAGTTGACCTTATTGACTTGGCTGGCCTTACTGCTTCAGCTCCAGTAGATACACCGGTCGAACTGAATGTCAAACTTAGTAAAGAGGAATAAGACATTTCACATGAAGGATCTCGGCCCATTAAACTACTTCCTTGGTCTTGAAGTTCATCAATCGACTAAAGGAATAGTTCTCAATCAGCACAAATACACAGTTGACCTCATTGACTTGGCTGGCCTTACTGCTTCAGCTCCAATAGATACACCGGTCGAAATGAATGTCAAACTCAGTAAAGAGGAGGGTGACCTTCTTCCCGATCCTACCACATATCGCCAGTTAGTTGGTAGCTTGATCTACCTCGCGATTACTCACCCTGATATCTCCTATACGGTAAACCTAATGAGTCAGTTCATGACTGCTCCTCGTCATCTTCATATGGCTGCTGATCGCCGCATCATTCGGTACCTTATTCGCACACCGACTCGCGGATTGTTTTTTCCATCAAACAATCCTATCTCTCTCACCGCTTATTCTGATGCTGATTGGGCAGGCTGCCCGAATACTAGCAGATCTACCACTGGATGGTGCATGTTTTTGGTTAACAGCCTGATTTCCTGGAAATGCAAGAAACATGAAAAGGTTTCCAAATCTTCTACCGAGGCTGAGTACCGAGCCATGTCCTGCAGCGTGCTCCGAAATTCCTTGGCTACGCGGACTACTTTCAGACATTGGGTTCCCAGCGGAAGGTGCTACCCCACTCTATGTGGATAATACAAGTGCCATTCGGATTACTGAAATTCCGATTTTTCATGAACGTACTAAGCACATCAAGGTTGATTATCACTTCATACGTGATGAACTTAAGCGTGATGTCATTAGTCTTCCGCATGTCTCCACTGAGCTTCAAATTGCTGATATTCTTAGCTAAGGGCCTTCCACAACCGCGTCATCAGTTCTTGGTTGGCAAATTGATGCTTGTTGATTCTCCCGCATTAATTTGAGGGGGGGGGGGGGGGGTTAAACAAACCCAAGGCCCAAGGCCCATGGAAGATTCAGTTATATCTCACGTGGATTGTTTTGTGACACAGTTGTACATATTATTTTATTAGTAGCTTTCCTATCTTATATAGTTTATTAGTAGCTTTCCTATCTTAGATAGATTGTGGTTTTCCTAAACTAGAATAGATATTGCTGTAATAACCTAAATTAGAGCCTTCATTAAGGCATGTAACTATCTATATATAGTGGGTGATGATCTCCAAAGAGACACACGACAATACATTCTTAGTTTGGTATTCAAACTCTTGCTTTCTAAGTTCTGTGATCATCAAATTGTCATGGAGTGCATCACCCCTTCATTGGGAGAGGCACATTTCATTATTCAATAAAGAAATATTCTAGTTTCCATGTGGTTGTGACTGTCTATGATTGAGAGTGTTTGTGTGTCTTGAACATAGTTGTCAAATTCGTTTCGATTTGGACGAAATGTCCGAGTTATTTCGTTTCGAAACCAAAACCGAACCGAACATCTCGCCTGAAGATGTTCGGTTCAAATTTCGTTAAAATTCGCCAAAATATAGGGTTTCGTGCAAAAAACCCTAAATTCGGACGAACACTATCCGAATCAACAGATTCGGATGAATCGGAGGGAAGACCGTTAAAGAATGAAAAAAATTGAATGTAGTCTAGCATTCTACCAAATATGAAACGAAATAAATGAAATCGTTTGAAATACTTGTTCTTGAGCAGCGACACCTCATGTTCATCTCCTTCCACAACATGCAGCCTTCAAAATCCCATTCAATCTATAATTTGGGCTCAAAGATGCAGGTATCAACCAAGAGTTCTTTTATCTCCCTATTCCCCTTTCAATATCTTGCGATTATTCTTCTGTTGAGGGCTGTCATTGGATTTCTCCCTCGCCGAGGGCTGTCGATTGAATTTCTCCCTCGCCAAGGTTGTTGGGTGGATTTCCTTGTCCTCGAGGGTCGTCTTTGATGGCTTTGCCTGATCTATTTGGAAAAAAATCTCGTTGAATCCTCAGGTATGCATCGATCTCTCTCTCCTTCTCTTCCTCATCATTTCCACGTTTTTGCAACAGGGTTTGGGTTGGGAGCTCCGTTTGGGTCTTACGAAAGAGTAAAGGTAACTATATACCTTTTATGGTTTGGTCCTTAACGCTTAAGAAAAATAAGTGGTTCTGATCAGATACGGGAAGTGAGGCCCACTTTTTGTATTCGTTGAAAACTTATTCTATTTTATATAAATTTATGGAGTTTGATAGTTGATCAAAGGCTGCATTTTTATGGTCTACCAGTTGATCACGTGTCTTGTGCAATGATCATCTTTTAAACACTAGATTGTGGAGGTCTTAGAATCATGGTCCACCATTTGATCACGTGGCTGCTTAACATAATTTGATTGCACGATGGGCCTTTGGATCATTGCAATCTCAATTCTCAATCTTCCATTGCTGATAATTTTGTCTATTTAGATTTTGTCATGTGGGACCTTCTGGCTTCTGACGAATGGTAATTGGTAACCCTGCGTACACCTGGTCATTAGGGCTACAAATCAGGCGGGCTAACCTGAGTGGAATTTGAACACACCTGGCCCCTGCCCCTTGAGGATTTTTTTATGCGATGATGAGGCCCACTTATTTTTAATTGTCAATTTCCAGTGAAATACCGTGGTCCTGATTATTTATGAAACCATTTAAAAATTATAACGAGAGGTCCTGATAATTTACAGAAAGTGAGGCCCACTTATTTGTAATAATTACAAATTTATATAAAAAAAATTTTAAGTGAGGCCCACTTATATATATATATTATATTTATATTTTTCCAAAACAAATTTCCGAATTGAAAAGCGAAATGTCCGAATCGGCCGAAATGTTTCATTTTGGAGCCAAGCCGAAACGGCGTCTGAAACGAACTTGACAACTATGGTCTTGAATCCCTTGTGATTCAGCGGCTAGCCCCCTTGTGGAGTTGGTCTATTTTTTGTTCACAGATACCAGGCTGCATCAGGCTCTGATCAAGATCAAATCTAAGATATGTCCAAGACAAGTTAGGTAAGCATGAAGGAGTTAGATTTACCATCGGTAGAATCCATGAATAAAGTTTTACAACTGGAATAAGCATATAGCATTTCCTTGGAAAACCAAATAACAAAATGAATAGTTCTACCGCCACAGTAATTTGTTTCGACAAATACGCTTTGTGCGCGGAATCTCTCCTACGCAACTTACAGGAGATCATTGCTCTATCTAAGAGACATAAACAGAGAGATGAGTTTCCTTTACATACATCTGGTAAGAAAATTGTGATTATATAGACACGCAATTAGAGAGAATAATTTGTTTTAATCCAGACAACAAAGTATTAAAGATGAATAGTTTGTTCAATTAGAAAATGCTACTATCAGATGGAAAAAAATGTTTCAATGTGTTTTAGATGGGAAAGAGGAAAAAATTAGGACTGTACAAGCAAGTGGGATATAAACAACAGCAATTAGCATGAAAGCTTGGAAAATGGAAACAATACCGTACAAGACAGTTATAGATCAGCGTACCTTCAATAAGCGCCATATATCAGCTAATGAGAAAGCAGCCAGCTTAACCTGAGTCAGAAAGCTAAAGATCTCTGCATATATTTTTAGTGCATCTGGAGTCAACACAATACTTACAGGCCAGTCCACTCTATAACCCAAACCTATAAAATCAAAGGCATGGATACCTGCCATTTGTAATATAACAAAAGCTTTTAATAGCAAAAAGAGAAAAGGAAAATCCCCACCTATGCATAAGAAGTATGTGATGAAAAGTTAGAAACATTACAGTATCATGTTAAGAACAACACACCATTGATAGAGGTTGACAAGGATGTAGAGCCCTGTCCCTTTGTGTATACAAATAACCTTTCCTTGTAGTGGTTGCTCTCGCATGAGGACCTCTGTAGCGCTAAGTCAAGAAATCCTTGAATTTCAGAGAGTTTTAGGCTGGCATCAGCAACAAACCATTTCTGGTTGAAGAGAAATGAGAACGAGGGCATTAAACTTGGCCACCAGTTATATGGTAATCTGATAATTCAAAAGAAAGAAAGCATAACTAGATGGCAATTGGCAGACATAATACTCAGTAGTGAAGGAGCATACATGATTCCACAGAGAGGTGATGAAAGAATCTGCCCAATCTGCTAATTCCATAAAATGGTAATGCCTCAGAGCCAATAAATGTCCTTGCAGATCAAATCCTTCCTCAAGCAACTTAATAGTGAAGTTGCTAACATACTTATATCTGGCATAGTTGAGGAAATAAAAAGCATGACATGTATGCAATCTTCAGACTTGAAGCAGGAGGCACAACGTAGCTGAAAAACAGTGTCGTAACAGCTAGAAAATTTTATTGAAGAAGCAACACATACAAAAATAACTACAAACGCCACCAAAACCCAAAGAAATTAAACAGCGTACAGTGTTATGCAATCCGGATTCTGGAAAGAGGAAGACACACCAATAATTCTGGCAGCAAAAGCAGTGCATGAAGCATGAGAAGTTAATAGCATACATGGAATGGAAATTCAAGTTTTGCACCCACTTCGCCAGCGTAGCTGACCAACACAAGTATTTATTGGGAGAAGCCCACCAAATGTTAGTACAGAGATAACCCTCCACCAAGATAGTGTGGTAATGGTGCCCTAATTTCTACATCATTAGAATTAGATATGCATGCATAACAAGCTTAGACGGAACCAACCAAATATAGTTTGAGGGCCATTTTATCCTCCTGCAATCAAGATCATCTCCTGATCTCATCCTTCTATCCCACCCCCACCCCTTGCCCAATAGTGCAATAAGGAGTACCGACCATGCACTAGCAATGTGTTATCCTTTAAAGGAAAACATATCAATACTGAAATGTCAAATAAATATAATATAAAATGAAATATGTTAGGAATTCATCTATTTGGTACAACTGCGAGTAAAAGATAACCTGTACATATATTTTCTTTTTAAATGCTACTAATCACCCAGAAAACTTAAAACTGATAGTGTTGATTCCATGGAGCCTATACCCACAGTCAATTTAATAGGTTTTTTAACCAACCCCTTCCAAATAAAGGCCTATTAAGTATATATGCAGAATAGGCAGTTCTTAATCATAAAAGCATAATTTCAAGGATACTGAAGCAAGATTTCCTGCACTATACATTTGTCGATAACAACATCGAGGGGCATCTCAAACCTAGACATTGAATTATGTCTGTCACCTCCAGCACCATCCACAACATCTTTAGCAGAATAGTTGATATCTTTGCTAGAACTGCTTAACAAACTCTCCCATTTAGATCCACCAGAAACACTTGTTGGAAAACTCTCTTCCTGGAGTTCGATAGAATTTCTTGATGAATTGGAAGTACAAAAAGCTGACTTATCAATTGAATCACCCAGAATTTCATCACCATCAGGTTGTTGTTCACAGGGATTTTTTACTCCTATTGCAGCAGAAACACCAGAGTCTGTGACGTCAACTAGAAATTCATGATCAGGAGAGACATGAAAACTTCCTCCATATAGTTCTGTAGGGTCATCCACCGATGAAAAGTCAAAATATGGAATGTAAGACTTTCTATTGTCCATTTTGTTAGTAATCCTTGAGCTACATGTCATGTGATACCCAGCATTCCTTGTCAGCATGGGGTTGAGGCTCAGAAGATTATAGCTATAACCAAGGTTCCATGATTGGTGAGTAAATGCAGTAAATGGAGTTTTATGCTTTCCACTCTCGAGTTGCATCTTTCCTGTACCTATCTCAAGATCAGAATGGCCAGAAGCCAGAACCAAACACTTTATCAAAATTTGAAATGTCCATATCTTCTATTTCCGAGTTTTTATCAATTACCTTGTCGCCGTTGCCAGTGACCTGCAAATGTGATGGACTATGGGATCGTCCAGCAGAAAAAGGATTCTTCAAAAGCCCACCAAGGGGCCAGCACTTATCAAACAAATTATCTGCATCTGGAGTTTTTGACACACCACAGCATTTTGGATTCCCTAGCTGAAGGGACAGCGTAGAAAACTGAGTCAATTCCACATTCTTATGATGTGGATGACAATTGGTTGGGTTCATTCTTTCGCAGGTTCCATCAGAAACAAATTCTGAATACAGTAGCCTGTCACGTCGAGGTAGCTTCCTCAATCTACCTGGATTGGCAAGACATGTAGTCAACCCAGAAGTAGACATCTCTCCTGACATTGAAGCAGCTAAAATACCATGCAATTCAGTTGGACCTTGAGACTCAGTTTGGTCCTCAAAACTAGTCAAAGAAGAACATTCTGAAGAAACTGACTCTTCGACATCATCAGAGAAATAATATGATGTCTCATAAGTGTCCTCGTCCATTGCAGATGCAACCCTGAAATACCACAGAATTGTAAAAAAACACCTTGATATGCATGTCCTCTACAGACCTTCAGTTTACAACATAAATACTTCTCTAACATAATGACATCAACAATTTTGACAGGACAAAAGAAAAGTAAAAACTTTCTTGACTAGATTCCATCAGATAGTGTAACAGAAATCATTATCTAAAAAACAAAATGCAACTCACGACTTTGAGGCTTCTTTATCCAAATTCAAGGGAGCGCACGTCAAACCTTCATCAAGAAGAAAGGGAACATGTATAAAATTGAAATACCTGGGCAAAAAATGAATAAAATCAATCTTAAGGCAATCAAGCATTAAAAAAGAAAGAAATTACGCTACTGAAATTATGTCAATGCTGCAAATAAGTGAGACAAGAAGTACACATGATTGAGTATGGCTTATGCATAAAGCAACAAAAACTCGAGGAAAGAAACTGAAGGAAAAAAAAATAGTACTTTTGAATTGTATTTTGGAATAAGAAACTCAAAAGGAAATTGAAACTACAGAACATAGTTACCAAGTTCGCAATCGATTAATTCGCAATTCGTAATTCGAGTCTTTGCTGGATAAATGAATTCGATGGAGTAGGTTCATTTGATTTGCATCTCAAATCGTCTATTCGCAGTTCGAGTTCAACAAGTTCAATGAACTAATACATTAGTGTCCATGCTTAGGCAGTCACTAGTGCCCACATCTAAAATCCAAATCACCGAAGATAATTGTTCTTTATATTTACTACGGTGAGATTTTACTAATTAGAGTTGGGCCCACATAGATTGATTGTGTGTAAAAAAAAATCAAAGTAAAACTTCATGTTTTGCTGGTAAGAAATCTTAAGGTGCCACTTTGATTGGAGTTAGATTTGGATTAGCGCTAATAGATAGCGACGCCATGCTTTTGAATTGCTTGGATTTTCAGGTGGGCACTTTCAGATGGGCACCACAACTGGACTCAATGTAGAGAACTACATGAGACTAGTTCGATGACAGTTCGTGAATCGAACTGCGAATTACTCGAAATGAATTATTCGGAGTTCAAAGGCCTCATGAACGAACTAGGTAACTATGCTGCAGAGTAAGGAAGAAGGAATTTCCAGATCCCTGATTGTTATTCTTATCTGTCGACAAGTTTCCACAATGAAACAGAATCTCACTACATACAGCGGGCCACACAATTAATGATCCGATCAAGGTGGAATTTTGCAGCAAGGATCGCCTCTTATTCTAACGATTATCAGTGATCTTTCTGCACTTTTTTAGCAATCCCAGGCCATTGATTTCCCCTGTTTTCCTGTCAGCAGTTTTTCTGGACAGTTTTCAATCATCACTATCCAAATTCTTGGATCTGTAATATTTGGACCTAAAAAATTACCAGAGGGTGCATGATTTATTGTTCTATGAAAATTCTTAATCTGACCTAAGATCTTGTCTTATGTGGCCAGATTCATGGCCCATCCAGATACAGTCGGCTGTTTGACTTTGTTTTGGGGTTTTTTTTTTTCTGTTTTGTTTATTTTCAGTTTTGATATGAAATCAAACCATTTGTGAAGACATTCTAGCAGATAAAGTCATCTTGGCATAGTTTTCTATTATCGAATAAGTACTCCTTGATTTCTGTGATTAAATTTATGTCATAGGAAGACTAATATTTTGGACTCAGAACTACTCTGCCTGAAGTCATATCTATTTCCTCATTTAAAATGGAAAAAGGTGACATTATCCCCATCAAATTGAAATAGCAAAACATGACCGCGCTTAGCACAAACAATATAATTTATAAAATTAAAAATAGAGGAATTTACGAAAAAAGTCCCCGTAGGACCCCATACGTCTTACCAGGTCCCCGTGTCATATTGGACACGGGAGGGGTCCTCATGTGGCCCTTTTATTTTTTATTTTTTATTTTTTTTAGCGATTCGACCATTCTATCAGTCAGATTTTCTTCAACATGTAACTGTCTTATTGAACATAACAGAATGGTCGATATCGATCATATCGCGAAATAACAAGAAAAAAGACGAATCTGCAGGTCCACCTGCAAATCCTCCGCCCTCGTCTCCTCTCTCTCCCCTTGGGTCTGGAGGTCCATGGCCCCCATCCCCTCCCCTCCCTCCTCCTCCGACAAAGATGACCCCAAGCTCGCCAGCCTCCATTCCTTCGTATCCTCCCTCTCCCTGCCTCCCCTGGCCCCATCCACCGCTCTGGAGCAGCACCAGCAACCAAGAGAGAAAAACCCAATTTCTATTTGGGTTCTGCAAATCGAGAGCGACTACCGCAAAATGATATCGACCATATAGCTAAATGACAAAATAAAATAATAATAATTAAAAGGGCCACATGAGGACCCCTCCTTTGTCCAACATGATACGGGAACCTGGTAAGACGTATGGGGTCCTATGGGGACTTTTCCCGTAAATTCCTCTTAAAATTAATAAGATTTTTAAAAAAAAATTTAATCTAAATTATATTGAGATGGTGAAAATTACAATCAAAATTCAAGCCTATAATAATAACAACAAAAATAGTTGGTTAATTTCAAAATGAGAGCATTTTCATTTTTTTTAAATCAATTGAGTATTTTACTTCAAACATTCTTTTGAAATTAGAAGAATAAATCCATAATAAAAAAATTGATAAAAAAACCACATAGAAAAAATTCATAGACAATCCAATGATAAAAACAACTTAGAAAAAACAAATAAACCCATGGAAAACCAATGACTAAAAACCAAAAATTGAAACAAAAAAAAAGAGAGAAAATGTAAATCCCTGAAAACCTATCACCTCGAAAACTAAAAGAACTCATCAAAACCAAAAAAAAAACAATAAAAAAAAACTATGATAAAAAGAAAAATATCATAAAAAAAACTAAATAATACATAAAAAGGAAAAAATTTAAGAAATGAAAGAGATAAGAAAATTTGTGTTGCCAAAATCATTGAAATTGCAGTCGTGAGAATCCTCGTGTTTCACTCACTCTCCTTAATTTGAATTACTCAACTAAAGGGAGATTAAAAAATCTAAATCCAATCAAACCGCATCTAAAATCGAAAACCATAATGGGATTACACGAGATATGGGATGGAAGGTTCAGATGACAGACTCTTAATATGGCATGAGATAAGATTTGCTCACCTATGAAATTAAATAAGAAAACTTAAAAATTCATTGATTGATTAGAGACAGTGGTAGATTAGACTCTTTAAAAAAAACTCCTTTTAGATTGGCCTATTTACTTTAATGGCAAAAATCCAAAATTTCTCTCAAATCCCTAAAATCTCTCCCTCAAAATTAAAATCGAAATTGACCTACATTTGCAATTGGCCGTTGTGGCAAATGAATGTCAAAAACACCTTTCCTCATAGTGACCTACATGAAACCATCTCCATGCATCCTCCACCTGGCTATGTTCATGCTCCAAATGTGGTATGTCATTTCAAGAAATATCATTACAAACTCAAACAAGTTCCTTATGCATGGTTTGACGAGTTTCAAAAGGCCATCGTTAAAGCCTGATTTTGTCAAAGCCATAGAGCCTTTTTGTTTAGAAGAATTGTGAGAATTCTTGTATGGGAGTATTCTGAGAATTCCAAATGTTGCCCCCCAAAAGTAGAATTCCAAATGCTCAACCCCCCTCTAGCATTTGGAATGCTGGAATTCTAGGAATTCATAAGACTAAAAGTGCATTCTCATGTGGTATGGAATTCTGAATTCTTACATCAAACGGAGTATTTGGAATGCCCAGGGGACAAGATGTCACATCATGTAAGAAATTCCCAACAAGCCCAATTCCTTGTTAAAAATCCCTTTAACAGAACAGGCCCATGATAATCATTCCCTTTTCATTCAATGGACCTCCCGTGGCTGCACTATTTTGTAAGTGTATGCTAATGACATCATCATCAATGGAAATGATATCCTTGGAATTAGTGAACTCAAAAGCTATCTTATGCAAACATTCAAAATGAAAGATATGGGGAAATTGACCTATAACCTATTCCCTTGGGCTGAAAATCAGATGCACTAAAAAAAAGGTACTCGCATTCACCAATGCAAGTATCTAAAGATCTATTGTCAATGGCTTGTCTTTCTAACAGTGAAGCTAGGAAAACTTGTATGGAGCTCAATATCAAGTACCAAAAGAAGGATGGCAGCCCACTCCCCGATCCCACCATGTATCGTCAACTTGTTGGTAGTTTAATCTACCTTACCATGACACAACCCAATATTGCATATGTTATAAAAGGTGTTGGTCAATTTGTCAGGCATCCTAAAAAAAATCTTCTCGCAACTGTTCATCACATCCTTTGATACATTTGGGACCATCCACCAAGGACTCTTCTATTCATCAACTTCTCCTCTGCACCTTCATGCAAATGCCGATTGGACTGATGGCCCTGACACCCGTCGATCCACCACTAGGTGGTGCATGTTCTTGGGGACGTTATCCTATCTCCTAGAAATGTATGAAGCATTCCACTGTTTCCAAACCATCTGTCAAACCTGAATATCGGTCTATATTTTCAGCTACTAGTGAAGTCATCTGGCTTCGTAGTCTTTTTGCGAATTTGATGTTCTCATTGTGGGTGCCATTTCACTATTCATAGACAGCACAACTACACAATTGCCATTCAGATTGCCACCAGTGCTTTTTCATGAACAGACCAAACACATTGAAGTTGAGTGTCACTTCATTTGTGAACATATATTGTCGAAAGCACTACACCTTCCTCATGTCTCATCTCAGCGTCAGTTGGCAAACCTCTTCACCAAAGCAATGACTAGCTCGCGATGATTTCTTACTGCCAAATTGATGCTTCATTCAACTCTGAATCAATTCTAGGGGCAGTGTAAAGACAGTGGGACCCATATGTGTAATATCATGTGTAAAAGTCAACACTAATCATAGGAGATATTGTTATAAATAGATTGATTTGAATAGATTAATGATTTCTTGCAATTAGACATATATAGCAAGTATTTATTCAATGTAATACTTTGTTAACCTAATTGGACTTGATTGTAGAATTGGGCTTGATTATAGAATAACTGGATTTTTTGAATCCCAATATAGATTTCAGTTGACCACAAAATGCGGATGACCTTTTCTACAAAACTCTCTCTATCTTATATTTCGCTAATAGCAGGAAGAGGCACGGCTCACTCTATGGAGCGGCCGGCTTCTCCTGTTGCACTCCAACAGATAAAAACAGGCGAACAGTGGACTTTAAATTCATGAAAAAGTGCCTCGGTTAGTATCTCATTATTAAAGATACGACAGTAGATGAAGATAACAAAACAAGAAAAGCAATTAATATAAATAAAAGAACAGCAGCCTATTACATTGGAACTTATCTGCCAACATCTTATACTCAGTCGTGGAAAAAGATTTTCAAGTTTTTCCTGCAGCATTCTGTACAAAGTTTCCCTTTTGAGTACCATAGCCTCTATCTTTCTGTTCATGAACGTTAATGGGAATGAGCAAGATACATGCTCGCTTGTAGAATCATTCCAATAGGGAAGGACATCTGCTAGATTTGAGAGAAGAGCTCCCCTTTCATAACTTTGATCTCTAGTGGTCATACAATTACACATATCCAGAAGTTTTATAAGCACTTGAAGCTGCTGTCCGGCTCTAAGGAGGGGGCAGCAAACATCTTTCAGAAAGCAAGGAACTGAAACACCTCTTTCCTGGGAGAAATTGCACTTTGTTACAATGATTCTTTGTAGTAGTATAGTAAAAGTAATCTTTAGAGACATAGTTATCTGAGATGCTACAGATGTGCATTAAAATGTGCCCAGGCTGAAACCATTTTAAAAAATTTAGCAGAATGGAAGCTATCCATTCTAACCATGCATTTGAGCTTAGAGGAAGCAAAGAAACCATTTGGGGAGGTTTACTATTTGTGCCTTGTCGATCCCAAATTGTTGTTAGCACACCAATTTAATTTCAGATTTATCCACCACTCCAAATGCATAGAATGGAGAACCATCCATTCTAAGAAGGCATTCGAACTAATTGTGATTTCAAATATTCCCAAAACTCTAAATAATGGTGTTACCTTAATTGATGCTAAAGACAATCCATTAGTATAGCCACCTCTACCTTGCAATGAAGGATATGAATCATCGGCACATTCTACAATGAACTCCTTATAAGGATCATCAATGCTTGCTTTGTAAATCCATGATCTGATGAAAGCATAATATGGCTCACATGACCGAACAAAGAGAAACTTGAGAAGTGCACGGTGAACCGGATCAGAATCCTACAATAAGATAAGTTGCAGAAATCTCAATTAGATTAACCATAAGAATTAAGAAACAAGCATACTAAGCATACTAAGAAACAAGCATACTAGAACGAGTGGTAAAAAAGAGAGAAAATAGGAAGGAGGAATTTAGAAAGAAAGAAAGTAAAAAAGAAGAGTTTAGAAAGAAGAAATACTTGAAAGTAAGCAAAGGGAAAGAAGAAAAAGAGACATGTTTTAGAGATTAAAAATAAAATACATTCGACATTAGCCACATCCTAATAGAGCGTGGACCATAATTTCCCCAAATGAAGTTGGAACCACGCAAACTTAGTCTCGTTGGAAAGCTAACCCAATAACCCATCCAATGAATCCAATTTCCTACCAAATTTTTTTTCAACCGAGGAAGAATAATGCAGTCCAAGAAAAAAAACCATTTAAAAAAAAGAATAATGCAGCCCAAGAAACCACCATGAAGGCCCAAGCCCAAGCACTAAGCTCAATCCACCAAACCCACACAAGGATCCATGCATGCTCTAATTTTCGTGTTTATAATATATGGCCAGACTTAATGCACCAAACAATGTCCAAATGTCATAAAATTGGATTGCATTAGATGGATTATTGAGTTAGTTTTCCAATAAGCCTAAGTTTGTATCATTCTGAGTTTGTTTGAGATGTTATGATCCACTTTCTAATAGGATGTACAGTAGTAACAAATTTGAGGTATTTTTATTTATTTTTCTTATTATCTAATCTCCAAAAGATCTCCATTTTTCTCCTTTGCAATTTTTGATCTTTCCATTTGCTTCCTATCCTAGTTTTCCATCTTTTCTTTATTCCTCTTTTAAATTCATTCCTTTCTATTTTCACTCCATTTCCAAATTACTCTTATTAAATTTTAACATTTTCCTATTTTACTCTTTCTATTCTCTTATAGTTTTATGTATGGTTAGGACTAAAGATTTAAGGATTATTTGTATGGCTTAGATCAAAAAACATGTAAAAACAGAGAAATAGCTTTTGAGAATTGAACATTGATTAAGAAATAAGAGAGTGGGACATTTCACCCCAGTACACAATTTTACAGCTTCAATTTTTGGTCTTTTTAAAGCCGTGGTATGGTTGTTTTAAGCAAATATCCCCTTATTCTGCGGTTGAGTTTTTAGTTTTTTGGGGTCATTTATCAATTGTGGGCTGAAGCTGAAATAATTGGAACAGTCCTCTTTAGAATGTGGATCATAATTGTTAAGAAGTTGGATAACTCAGAAACGAAGGGGGTCCACCTGGAAGGAGGGGAAGGTGGGGAGAATAAGGTGGGCTATGGTTGGATAAGGGCCCACCAAACCTCATATCCATAGGATCTAAGATGATCCAATGTGATGGTTTTTGTTACTTGTTAGTACAAGTAGTGCATGAGGGTGGAGGATTGATCATAATCGGGCATAAGTGAGCCCTGCAAGCGGCTTGCATAATAGTGGATAGATGTAGACTATTTTTTTTTTAAGTGAAAAGGGTTTTCAAATTGCAAATTTGAGATCCCTTATTATGGAAATGGAGCACATCTAGGACCACCACCACCACCTGGAAAGGTGAATATATGGATGAGAAATTAGAAAAACTGCCCCAGTTGGAAGCTCGTGATCTTTGTTTTAAGAACCCAAAATCTTAGCGGTTTGAAGGGTTTGAATCCAAAGTGATTCAATCCCACAATGATAATGCCTCCAATCAAAGTGAACTTTGACCCATTAAAATTTTCATAGTGAACTTTGGGCTGGCAATTCATCAGCGCATGTACAAAGGAGAGAGCTGAATATCACTATAATACATATGTGATATTATATTCACCATTTGGACTAAACCTGGCAAGCAACAAATTAATAAAGGTTTCTCATAATAAGCAAGGAGACAATTGAACATTGGAAGAAGCAGAGAAACAGATGCATACCCTTAGCTGAATGTACAAATATGTAAGTAGATCTGCTCCTTTGGGAAAATTACAGAACTGTAAGGATATATCAGCAGTAATATCCTCAGTAGACGGTATCAAGAGTGAAAAGCAAATATGTCCAAGAGCTTCAATGTGGGTTCTAAGTTCTTTTGTATGCAGGCAAACCTCCAACACAGAAACTTCAGAATGCACAACACTAGTGAGAGAGCCCACTCCAGTAGAAACTTGTGCACTTGCAACTGCACTTTTCCAACGCCTCATCTGTACTGAAGAATATAAAGTGTTAAGAGCACAAAGGTATCCTTCTAAAACTTTTCCCACTGCAACAGAGAATGCCTGATTAACAAGACTTTGTGGAGGACAATTGTCTGGGCCAAGTTCTTTCTTCTTATGTTCATTGTCTCTGCTTTCTCCTCTTATGCTGAAATGTGCACCAAGAAAGTAGTCTACAAACTTGCGGAGAAGGAAAAATACAAGGCCTGATTGGCCTACTGACTTAAGGGTCTCTCCCAAAGCTGTTGTGCTCGATGATCGATGCCATAAACTAGGGATTTGATGGAAAGTTCTATCTGCGGGATTGGAACAAAATACTGTAGAAAGCTTTTCGATGTCATCAAGTGCTGATTTTACACCTTGTAATGCATTTACAACCAGTCTCACCAATGTGGCCTCCTGCAATATCAGGATTAAACTCAAATGTGTAACTTCTTTAACCTCACAAAAAAAAAAAAACCCAGATCCAAATTCAAATCTGATTGAACCCTACATCGTGCAACCCCATACTTTTTTTTTTTTTGATGATGCAGATCCCAAGATCTAAAACCCCATAAAACCCTCCTCACCTGGATTTCGCGATCGTCGATGGAAAATGGGAGACGATCGGCTGTTGCCATCTGAGGCGTCGGCTGGAGGTTCACCAAAGAAGATGGTGCCGAAGGGGATGATCGGATCGTGTTGTGTTTTTTTTGGAAGGAAAAGGGGAAATGGTAGGGCGCGGCTGATGGCAAATGTGTGTTTGATTCGAAATTTGCGATTTTATTTGAAGCTCAGCTGTTTGAAAACCGGATCAAATAGTCTGGAGTCCGGACCCATTGCCTTTTATTAGGGGTGCTCATGGACCGGGATGGTCTGAGCCGAAGCCCGGTCAAGCCCACTTTGGGTTGGGCTTTAGGCTCAGGTTTTAGTATTAGAGCCATACTTGGATTTGGAGGTAGAGAGCCAGAAGCCCAGCCCGGCACGAAGAGAGACACCATTTAAGGGAAATAATTACATTTTGCTAGAGTGGGGACTCAAGGTGATGTAGAAACAAACGTTACAACCAACTAAATATACATCTCATAGTTGCCATTTTTGAAAGTCTTCGTTTGTTTTCTAATAGATACGACGGTATGCTTATTATGAAAAGTGATTCTTCTAATGCTCTTGCATGGGTGTCTAAGCGGAAGACTAATTTTTGGAATTGGAATCGATGTTTCCTTCCGCCATAAGGTTAGATCGGCTAACTCCATAGCAGATGTGTTAGCCAAGCAAGGGGTTGATAGGTTACTTCCTTGGGTGGGTGTGATTGTATTAGTAGGGTTGGAGGTGGTGCATTTCTCCCCTTCCTCTCTTTCTTTGGTTTTTTTGTACTTTGTACCATCTTTTCTTTGAAAGAAATCTTTTGTTGCCGTTAAAAAAAAAAAAACAGTTATCAATAGAGAACATTTTTATCTCTATATACCTAATCCACCAGGGCTCGGGCTCCACTTTTTCAAGTGGGCTAGGCTCCGGGATAAGTCATTACGGCCCAAATTGGGCTTGGGTCATCATTTATTACGGCCCAAATTGGGCCCGGATTCTACTCCGCCTAGCCCAACCTAACCCAGCCCTTGAACACCCCTACCTGCACTACATATGCCCTTATATGAACTTGCGAGCCGGGGCCTAAAGAGAATAAATTTATTTTTGTGTGTGTGTGTGTTTTTTTTTTTTTTCATTGCTACTAGGCACTGTGCAAATGTGATTTTAATACTCTTTTTTTATCTGAGCTTGGGACCGCTAGTGCAATGCAACAGGCTATACTACTCAAAATATGTTTTTTTTCCTCCTTGTTTTAACACTTGGAGTCTCATTTCTCTCCAAACAAAAAAAGGCTTACATTGAACTGATCACATGTAAACTAATCCACTAGAATTAGTTAATAAAAACTAGCACCAAACAACTGTGCTAAGCCCGGACCAAAAGTAAAAATATATTAGAAATTTAAGAATTATTTTAAAATATTATCAAGATAAAATAAGTCTAAAAGAAAAAAATTTATTATCTTTGAATATTAGAATCTTTTAACATGTGATGAAAATAAATATAAAATGAGAAGTAAACTTACATAACATAATGCCCTCTTGAATTTAAAGGCATAAATCATTACACAAGTATGAATGCGTGTCTATATAGGGGTAGTTCTCTTAAGTTAAAGCTTAGGTTAAGGTAAGCTCAAGTTTGTGGTGGGCCCCACTTGGCAACCCACATGGGGGTGGTGATGTGGCAATGTTTCTACCATCTCCATCTAGCCCCAAAAGTTTAATGGTCAACAATCCATTTGGATCAGTACACAGTCGATCCAACGGTCCAGTAAATCCAGATCTGACCAAAAGCTAGTGGACATGTACACTTTAGGGAGGTCGTGTGTTTGGTCCATTTGGATGGACCAAGGGTGGGCCCCACAAGCGTAACCTTATAGAATTAAATGGAGATGTATGGTGCCCGGGCTCAAAAAATATAATGAAATATGTGATTCTTTTCTGAGATATTATTGAAAAAGAACAAATTTTATAGAAATAAATAAGTAGTTTATATTTATTATAGGGACAAGTTCTCCTAAGCTGCAGCTTAGGGGTATCTTAAGCTGCAGTAGTGTAAAAATGGGTCACACATGTGCTCACACATGTGCGGTTTACACACTGCAGCTTAGGAACCCCTAAGCTGCAGCTTAGGAGAACCTGCCCCTTTATTAATATATAACTTTAATAAAAAAGAAAAAATAACTTGGTGGGGTCACATGATGTAACATCTAACGGTGGGCCTCATATCCTAATTCCTTCAAGGTGTGTCCAATTGGACAGTGGGACCTAGCTGATGTGTCATTCTGAGGATCCTTAGTGGGGTCACACGATGTAACATTTAAAGATATGCCCATATCCAAATATCTAAAGGTGTGTCCAATTCAATATTTGGTCAGTAGGCCTTTGTTGATGTGGTGTTCCAAGGAGCATTGGTGGGATCACACGATGTAATATTTAAAAGTGAGCCTCTTATCCTAATTCATTAAGGTGCATCATGCTGTGTTTAAAGGTGGCCTTGTTTGTCTGGTCTTTAACTTGAAAGAAATATCCCACGGTATTATCAAGTTCTGGTAGAAGTGGAGAAAGGATAAATGTGATAAGGATGGAAGAAGTTGTTTAGAGAAATTGTATGAGATATGATAAAGATGTAAGTTTGTTATCTTTATAAAAAAATTTGAATGAAATGGAGAGATTTAGGGAGGTGATTTGGAGAAGATAATTGAAATGGAGATTTAGGGAGGAGATTTGTTTTAGATGAGTGTGGTGGACCACTTTTTCTTATATATTCTTTGAAAGGAGAGACTTTTTAGGGATGACGTGGCACCCCTCACAGCCCACATCTCACACCCAAAGCTCTATGTGATTTTATAAGTATTTTTCCGAAAAGAGAGACTTTTTAGGGATGAGGTGCCACCCCCACAGCCCACCTCTCCCTTTGCTTTAATATATATAATTATTTGATTAGTTAGTTGTGATCATTTAGAGGGTCATGATGCCATGTGAAAGCAAGTCATGATAAGGCAAAGATAAGGTGCAAATGACATGATAACATAAAGTTTGGAGTCCAGATATGTAAGTGTCTCTCCCCTTTTTTATGCGGTGTGAAACTCCTTATTGGGGCCACCTATTAAAGTAACACAACCATTCTAAACAAGCACCCACACCTGCAGCAGCGTGCTTTTTATAATCTTTTCTTCAATGAGAGTTATTTTGATCCTATGATTGAGTATGTTTAAAATATCATATGTCCAATTTTATAGTAGGACCAATTCTTATTGGAAAAAACATTTGGCTCGACCAATTGAATTGGTGGGTCTTGATTTTGAGAGACCAAATCTTCAATAGATGGGCCCCACTGTAGAATTTCAATAGTGCCCGATTTTACCAAGTTTAGTTATTCAAAGGACCATATTACCCCTTTATGAGTGGAATGTTGCTCACTCTATTTCCCTTGCAGTTCTCTTTGCAAAACTTCATCAAGAGGAGTGAACCCCACCACCTAAAGGAGTGTTCAAATTGAGTTTTGATGGGATGTAAAGCTTGTTAACGAAACAACAGGCTTAGGAGGCATTGTAACAAATCATGAGTGAGAGATGATATTGCATACTTTGGAGCAATAGAAATGGCACACCCACTTGAAGCTAAATTAAGGGCCCTCTATGAAAGAGTTTTAATTTGTCATAAGAATGGGATTAAACGAGTTATACTTGAAGGAGATTGCTTCATTCTTATAGAGAGCTTAAAAAAAAGAATCTTTATTGGGATTTCATGTTTACTTGGAAAAAGCTCCTTAATTTCATTAAAGCCTTTGATACTTGGGAAATAAGATTTTGCGGGAGATCTCAAGATAAAGTAGTTGACTACTTATCCAAGTTGAATTGGCTAACTTTCACAACTTTTGCTTCATTCCTTCCTTCAACAATAAATGAGTGGTACATAAAAGAAAAAAGAAGTGATGCTTTCAAAAGTATAGAACCAGAAAATGAGGAAGTCAAAAGCTGTGATTTCAACATCCGTCCTCACGAGGCTGATCTT
The DNA here is from genome assembly GCA_012931725.1 of Litsea cubeba. NCBI lineage: Eukaryota > Viridiplantae > Streptophyta > Magnoliopsida > Laurales > Lauraceae > Litsea > Litsea cubeba. The sequence goes on from CM022947.1 coordinate 13,556,211, forward strand.
CAGATCCATCAGAGTTCTTCTAGGCCAAGTGGAGTGCTTGAAATTTTATGTTGATTTTTAGAGTTGATATGTTCATTTTCAGTTTTTTTCCCGCTTTGTTTGTTTTTGCCTTTTTCTTGTTGCCATATAACCGTTTCTTTGATGCAAAAAAAAAAAAAAAAAACAACGTAAACTCTACTTGGCTTTTGCCACCCCCCATCTTGACCAACTTTTGTTTCAAGAACCCATTTGTAAGTATTTACCTCAACTAATTCTTTTTTTCTTTTAACTATAAAAGTAATCACTATTTTTTTCATTTTCTTATGAATTCATGAAAGCCTTCATGGTTTTTATCTTATATCTTATTGGTTTTCAATATTCCACTAATTTTTTTTAATTTATATGTTTCTCCTCTAGTTCATTTTTTTTTCTAGAAATCCACAATTATATATATGAATTGGAATCTTGAGTTACTGATATGTTTTATTTAGGGGTCGTTTGTCTACACCCATTTACATATGTAAATGGTGAATATGTGTAATATTTAAGCATCAGTAATGTTTGTCTACAAGTATTTACGCATATTGTGTGTAAATCAAATATGTAAATGGTGTGAAAATGAGTCCATTTTCACACCAAGATTTGAACACTTATTCAGGTGGGAAAAGAGAATACCAAAGCACATGTGATTTCAAAGAATACCCATTAGAGGCGGACAGTTTGGTTTTGGGGCAGTTTCCGTCAAAGAGGTTCTGGGTACGAAACCCCCCTCTAACACATTTAGAAAAACAATAATAAAAGAGGCATTTCCATCAAAGAGGTTCTGGGTTCGAAACCGCCCTCCAACGCATTTACAAAATAATAATAAAAGATGCATAAAGACCGATGAAACCTATGAATTAAAACCCTCACTGCATCTCATCCCCTTTAATAAAGGTAACCTCTTTATTTATATCTCTTGCCTTACTATACAAAAAAAAAAAAAAACCTTTATAAATATATTTACTTTGTAGGTTTATTCTTTCATAATTTGATTCTATAACTTCTCTTCTCCTATTAGATTTTCTTCCAATATCTCAATGACTTTTCTAAAATTAATTATTATTATATTACTTTAAAAATATTTAAATATGTATAAATGAATGTAAGAGAAAAGGAAGAATGTATTTTATATAGCATCATGGTATCATTCAAAAATAATGTACAAAAGCAATTTTATCTAACTATAATAAATTTGTGATACTTTTAATATAATTGGACTTAGCAATAAAATACTCATTTTAAGAACTTGTTATAATTGATTAATATTAGCATAAAACCGGTGAGATACATGGATTAAGTTTTATGCAAATCAAATAATGAATTAAGATAATATTAAACTAAATACTAATTAATAATTTTTTTAATAATAATACTATTTTTCTTAACCATCCGACTATAAACTCTTATTTCCTTAACCAAACATGTTGGAATGCATTTTTTTAAAGGTGATCATTGATATAAATATCTATTTTTGAAAAGTATATTTCAAGTTGAGAAATATGTTCTTTTTTAAAGAACTAAAATGCAAATGAAAACTTTGATACAAATCAGACTTTTTTTGTCTTCTTTTCATATCATTATAGTAGAATATAATTTAATAATTAATAAGTATCATTTACAAAATCGTTACATATACACATATCATTGAAACAAACATAGAAAAATGAATCACATGTGTAAATGATGCGAAAATAGTGTTATTAGACAAACGTTATAAAAGGAAACACATGTGTAAACGTTACATATTTAAAATTTAAATATTCATCTTTTACATGTGTAAATTGTATTTACATATCCCACGCGTAAAAGACAAACGACTCCTTTCTCTTATTTTACCTTTTTTTTTTTATGTTTTCTGCTACCTCATTCCTCCTTTTATTAATAGGAATGCCTATTTTAGTTTTTCAACTACATTCTACTATATTTTATTTTAATGGAACCAAGTTGTTGTGAAGATGACATTGATCAATCTCTTTTACTTGCAATAGGTTTATGTTTTGTATTCCGGGTTCACTAGATTGGTTCATTGGATTCACTAGGGCTGCACAAAAAATCAAGTATCACCGCAAAACCAAACCGAACAGACCGAACCGGGTGGTTCGGATCGGTTTTATGTAGATCGGTTCGATCAACGGTTTGAAAATCACAAAAACCGCCTTACATCGGTCAGTTATCGGTTTAAACCCACAATTAACCGCCTAAACTGAACCGACCGTATGTATTAACTTGAGTTTTAAGTTTTGACTATGTTATATTTAGGGGAAGCGCTTGTATGTTCTACTTGCATGTTACATATTTGATGAAAGTTTTACAAGAAGTGTGCATTATTAGGTTTTTAGTAGTGCTGCCCAGGGGTTTGGTCTGGCCTAAGAGAAAGTGAACTATAAAGAAGCCCATCTCAATCAGTTCAAAATTGAGACTACATTCCACTCGAACCCATCTTGTTGGCAAAAACAAAACAAAAATAAAAAACTATTTCATTTCTGTTAAATTCATTGGTCTGGATCAAGTCATGTAGTTTAGTTCAGGTTTTATGCAGAGAAATAGGTACGTACCTGACTATTTTGTTGGTATATTTTACCAAAAGATTTGATTTGTTTCAGTTCATTGGCCTAAAAAGTTGGCCGAACCTAGCCTGGTCCTTTCAATCACGCGACCGGATGATGGATAGAAAGAGTTCATTCATCGTTTGATATGCTTCCTTGGTTGAAACAAATTATGAAATATATTTTAGTGTTCATTAACACTTCTCCTAATTCCACTTGATGGACCAAGTTTGAACTGCAGTATTTTTGTGAATAAAATAAAAAAACTGGTTTGGTTCGATTTGAGCACCTGGGCGGTTCGGTTCAGTTTGGAAAAATAGAAAACTGATGGGATTGGTTTGGTTGATGGTTTCCCCTCTAAACCGATCTGAACCGCCCATGTGCACCCCTAAAATTAGCCAATGACCAGGTTCAGGGTCATAGATATTTTGGTCATTGTACAGGGGCTTTCTTAGGGGACAATAAAGTTGAAATTATATATTGATGTAATCTGTAATCCTAAACTCTGTGAGAGAGGTGAGAGCTTTCTCTCCTGTGGTATCTGAGTTTTCCGAAGGGGAGAGGCTCTGAGAGCAAGATTGAGACCTATGAGGAGATAGTAGGCTAAGTGTTAGAGATTTTGAAATCTTTGTAATGAGTTGCCCAATTTTTGCATAATGAAATCCTCATAACCCCGTGGACATAGACAAGTTTGTCAAACCACGTAAATCCGTGTGATTATAAATTTCTTGTGGTCGTGTTTGGTCTTTTGTGTTTTTTTGCCCTAATTGACCAACACAATCTTTTCTTTTTTTGCACCATCATTCTTCTATGCTTTAACCTACACACAATGATTCATACGCATATAAGAGAGAGAGAGAGAGAGAGAGAGAGAGAGAGAAATTGTTAAACTCTTTCTTGCACAAAGGGATACTTCTTGCACAAGGGGATACAGGTAGGGCTGTCAAAATGTCACGCGACCCATTAACGCGACACGAACCCACGCGATATTACCGGCTCGAACCCGTTAACACGTTAAATTAGCGGGTCGTTAACGAATAAAGTCGGTAACCCATTAACAACCCGCCAAACCGATATGATTACTGACTTTTTTTATTGAATTTTTATTGTAGTTGTTATTGTATTCTATGGAATATGGATTGCTCAGTGATCATTGGTGGCAAACGAATAGGATGTTTTATTTTTCACGACAAACTGAGGGGATATTTTATTTTTCACTTATTTAGATTTTAGGCTATTTAATACAATCAGATGGAGAAGGAGTTACTTTATAAATAACGGGTTGATAGTTGCGGGTTATGCGTGCTAACTGACATTGTCCGAAATGATCTAATATATTTAATTGGTTACACGGGTCGTGCCGTGTAATCCGTTAAATAATTGTGTCGTGTTCGTATTTGATATTTGGATCCTTGTATTTTTATTTTTTTTTGAAACGGCACGATATTTGGATCCTTGTATTTAATGGGTCCTGTACGAGTTGAGGTGATTCTAACACGAGTTCGTTAACCTACGACACGAATTCGTTAACTCGACACGATTGACAACCCTAGATACAAGTTCGTTATCTTTTTCTCATTACAAGTTTTCAACTATAAGCCTAGATGCTAAGATGATAGCTGCAATACGGTGAATAACCTATCAAATCAGCTCAGCAGATACGTAACCCTAACAAGTACTTCAAAATGAACTAAAACATGTATGAAGGGATACAAGTTCATGTTTGAGCTCACTATTAGGGTTTCTTTGTTTGTATAAAATATAGAAGAATTCATGAAAAAAAATGAGCTCTATTATGCTATACTAAAGTCATGGGGTTTGAAATATTTTTTATCATAAATTTTGATTTTACGGGATTTATATACATTGTCTATAACTTACCCACCTTCTCCCCCCCACTTTCAATATGTAACCACTCCAGTCTTCTTCTAACTTTATACTCTTCCACAATAATTTCATTTCTATCCCAAATCTCATATACCATTTATTTCTACCTCATGTCTCCCAACTCATTTCTAATCTGCATAGTCTTAGATTGAGAAAAGATGCACTGTCATAATCATCTCTTCTTCTATTCTCTTTTTAAAATTTTTTGCACTATCTACACCAAATAATTATCAGTAAGTACTTGAGGATGATTTTTCATGAACTCAATTTCTTTTTAACGAATCATTAAACATATTTTTGCAGTTATTGGTGAACTTGCCCGTGCTAAGCACAGGTTGTTGTGATAGTTGAAATTAAGAATTATAAAAGATAAGAGGCGAATGATATAAGGTAGTGATGGAGATGGTTAGACGTTTCTAGCATTCGAGTCACAGCTAAGGTGATGAGAGGCATTTATTTTACATCTTCCCTTTACTCAATTTCCATTATAAGGATGGTCATTTGATGGTATTTTTGCATATTCATCTTTGATTTTTTTATTAAATGCAAAAACCTAGAATTTATAGAAACACGTAGATACTTAATTCTTTATTTTTTACCACTAATGAAAATACATGGCCTGTTTGTTTGCATTAAATCACATAGGAATCCAATACATTATATTTTTTTGAAGCCGTTAAAAATAAATAATAATGGTGAATTTCGAAAATGAACATCAAATAATATTTTCTTTACAAAAATAAGATAAAATAAGAAGATCGGAAATGATGACCTAGCCTTCGTTCTTCATTTTTAACTACTTAAAAAAACTACCATGCACTAAATTTCTATGTACTTCAATGAAAATAAATAAGCCCAAAGACTTAAGATTAATGGCAATTCAATTAAATGAAAGAAACAGGCTGCAAATGCTAAGCAATAGCTAGGGTTAGGTTGGATCATCTTATTTATTTCCAAGATGAAATTCCAAAATCTATTTTATTCTTCAAATAGAATATAGACTGCTGACCAACACATGACATCATTCATATGCTAAAATCAATCGTAACCATTACATGCAATGAGACAAAACCACATCATAAGTAGCCCCACAGATTGGACAATCCGTATCATGCAACAGGGAGAGTAGTCACAGAAATGGATATGTGGGCCATATATATATTTTTTCTGCAAAAGTGTGTTAACTCAGTCCCAAGACCCAAGTCAAGTAGTCTTTTGGATACACGTGTCAGCACAGAGATCAAAGCACTTTTTGATGGGGCCCACATTGGAGTGATCATTCATGTCCCAAGAAAGAAGAAAAAGTGGGGATGGGATGGAGAAACCCACCAGCAATTGCCAGGGAAATGTGGGTGTGGATGTTCCTGATCCACGGTCTAAAGGGAGAGGAAATGATTGGTCAAGATCATGTTTATTCGACTAGTCTTGGTTGTGGGCCCGAGCCGATTTCATTTCAATCCAATCGAGGGACAAAAAACAGATTGCCCCATCAATACAAAAGGTTAAAGGAGAAATCGTATTTGATGTGAAAACCCATGAAAACACCATAACAAGCAAGCAATCATACTCCCTCTCCCACCACCTTCTTCTCGCTCTCTCTTCCCCCTATGTCGCTTGCAAATTGAGTTATGTGATCTTAAGCCTATGTTATAACTACTGCTATTTTATGGTGTAACATGAAAGTTTTTAATGATCTCTTTGAAATCTTTAAGGGCATGTTTGGTCGCCTTAAAATACATAAGAATCTAATATGTAGGAATTCTTTGAAGTTGTTAAAAATAAAGGCCAAAGGTTAGGTATTAATTTCCCATTTTTCTTTGATTCTGTTTTTATTAAAAAATAATTATTTAATACTCATTTTTAAAAAATTAATTTTTAATCTTTATTTTTAACCGCTTCAAAAAATTTTAGGGGCATTTAATTTCTACGTATTTCAATACAAACAAGCAGACCCTGATAATGGAGTAATTTGGGATAAGCTATAGTGGTAAGGGCATCCCATCTCACACTCACCCCTAGCGATGATAGTCTAAAAAGTTTGTACCACTTACAAAAAAAATGGGGATCCTAAGAATGAATGTTTTAAATTCTTTGTTTTCTAAACCGTTTGAAAATATTTATTTTTCTTATAAAATTTCAGTTTAAAATGAAACATCCCACATGTTAGTTGTTTAATACCATGTGTTTTAAAGAGGTTTCGTTGTATTTAAGTGGAAGTCAAATCCTTTTGTAGGCTGATGTATTGGTCCTCCAGTTTTTTCTTCTGCCCCTTTTTATCTTGAAGAATTTTAATGAAAACTGGTTAGAAAATGAAAAAATGCAAATCTTTAATCTTGGGCTGCTATTAGGGTTTAGCTGTGATTAGGGTGTTTTTAGATACAAATAAAAGAACTGAATAGAAAAGCAGTGCGGATGGAAGTTCCAACTTCCAATACAAGTTTTTTTATTAAATCCAAATAGACATATGATATTACTCATGGCGGAAGCCTTCACTTCTGGGACATGGCAAAGAGAAAAAAAAACACATATATAAATATATATATATAAATATATTTATCAATCAAAGGGCTACTGACTTACCAAATGCAAGGACTTTGAATCCAGCCAATTATAAAAACAAAATCAGGATCGAGGTCCCAGTAGAAGCAAAGGACTTCATTGTGGTCCAATTTTAAGACCCAAAAAGTTCTACCAAAAAAAAAAAAAAAGACCCATACAGATCACCTCTCATGCATGTAAACACAAATGCTAATCTCAAAATGAGAATATCATTAAGAAAAAACTTCACAGGGGAATTTTCTTTTATATGGTGCGCTGAGATTCCTTTAAGCCACGTTTAGCATATTTTTGGTGGAAAAGGAAGAGAAAAGTGTTTTGATTTTCTGTGAACATTATTTTTCCACTATTTGGTGTAAATAATTTTTCACGAGGAAAAGCAATTTTGTTATTTAGTTTTTTTTGCATATCAATGAAAAAAAAGCCTTTTCAACGGGGGAGTACAGAAAAGGTGGAACATTGTATAGAAAAATTTTTTATGGACACTACACAAATGTATCCTCAGTGAAACTTTTCATGCATTTTGCTCTCTCTCTTGTACGCAATTACAATTTTTTACATAAGCAAAACACAATACGGGTAGTTAAAGACGTGTAGTAGTACTTCCTCAAATGGATTCAATCCCACCTTAATTAGATGATATCTATGGAATGGTCGTATGTGCTGATATCATGCACTGATTAGCAGGGGTGCATGGTGGCCCTTTTACCTCAACCACAACAGAAAAATCACCCTTGTTAGCTTTATTTACCTCGACTTTTAATATGATATTGCACCCAAGGAGGCCCATGCTCCTTTCCATGCCCACACATTAGTTTTCCTAGTTATTTTCAGTACTCTTTTACTCAGAGATAACCTGTAAAGCTCAGCACTCTCACTCCCATAAAGAATGCCCAAGAAGAAGACAACATCACCCCCCAAACCCACCAGCTTTTCCTTATTTTATGACCCTAATGACCTGTCTATCATGTGCTTTTCTATATTATTACTTCGTCTCTCCGTCCCTCCCTAATCCCAACAGATCCATTCAACATTACATAGGGTCTAGAAACCCTCCAGCCTTCTTGCCTTGATTGTGGAATCATGATCAGAAAGAGAGAGAGAGATGAAAGAATGCAGGTGTTTGGAATGAGGTTTGCTCCAAGATCCTTCCTGGGGTTCATTCCTTTCTCTGTATCTTCTATACAAATCTTTGTTCGTTAGTTCTTCCCACTTTCATGGACTGATCTCGGACCAGGCTTCATTCCTCACACCAGGCTTTCCAGTTTCCATCACATGAAGGCCAAAGTATGTAAGAAACAACCATTGTTTTTCACATCACAGTTTCTCTCTTCTTTGTTTTGCTATAAATCAATGGTGCAATAACATGATATTAGTTCTGTTTTGAAATCAATATGGAGTTTGTCCATAGCGCGCACGCGCCCCCTTTTTTTTTTTTAAATTAAGTATCATTAGATTTCATTTTAAAAAAAAAAAACCTAAAAACACCATATATGTCAAAGCCAGAACCTTTTTATTTTTTTAGTGATATTTTTTTTTGGTAGAACAGAACCTTTCAGTTATCAGCCAATATATTTCTAGTCTTACACCTTTGCTGGCTATGGTGTGTTTTTCTTAGAAAGGAAATCTTGAAAAGAAAGAACAAAAATTGCAAAATCTTCATTTTTTTTATTGCTTTTAGGATGTTTTAGATGTAAGTAAAACAATAAAATAGAATATAAAGGTGGCTAGAATTAAATCCCAGTACATTTTAGTTATTGGACTAAAGTTATATAAGCCATAAGATTTGGCATGATGTTCGAAATCTTCACATATCAGGCATATGATAATTTGGTTTGGTTTCGACCAAGTTATATCAGCCCCTTTGGTATGTATTGATCATACTTTTTACATGTACTCATTGGTTTATAATTGTTTATTATGTAGATGTTTCCAATGGTTCATTTCTATTAAAGTGGCCAAATTGTTAGGAAGAAAGCTTCAGTGCATAAACAATTTAGCATCATGAGATAAATTAGTTTATGAAGTCCATCTGCATACACATCTACATGTATAGATACTAACATAATATACCAAATGTATGAGAGTATTGTAACAGATCCTGTTCATGTATTTATTTACTTTTGCTTATTTATTATCTTTAGACATTGCTAATTTCTATCAAGCAATATCTTTATTATATCAAGCATGATTTAAAACTTGTCCAAAATCAAGTTGTATTGTGTTTATACGCAAAGGTTCTTATCGTGACGTACCGTTACTACTGTTATGACTTTAGCCCAAAATATTACTATTTTGTTATTCACATCTAAAAAGCACAATAAGCAATTTAAAATGAATGTTTGTTTTGGATGCTAAAATAGCAAATACAACCATCCGAGGATTTGGCTCAAGACAAATTGAAATGGAGAAATAAATTTTTTTATGATTCCGGACTGGATTAGTGTTAAGCTCCATATTTTAGAACTAATCCGGTCCGGGGCCATGACGAATTTCATATAGCCACCCCAATATATATAGTGGGAATAAGACTTTGATGATTAATTGTGAGCATTTTTCAAAATAACTTTTCAGAATAAATCGGTCATTGAAAAAGGACCAAAACAAAGCTTGATATCAGTGGGCGACGGATACATTGATCAATAAATCATCTGTGAAAGTGGTTTTAAAGCCATGTTATCTAGTAAGCTTTAGTGATCAAACATTAATAAGAAAACGATGTGATACATAATTAGGAAGTTTATTTATCTTAATCAACTGTATGCGTTTGTGCATATATAGCAGTGACATATTCCCTTTTTAAAATGTATCTATATCTGTATATTATGTGTGTATCAGTCGAAATGCACGCCAAATGCCCTCTATATTTTGTCGATTTACAATTCATAGATATTAGAATGTCTCATTTTGTACTAATTATACTATATTAAAGCTAGGCATTTTAAAGTTGATTTTGAGAGAGAGTTGTATCCCGTTTCTATAACTAACCCACATTCTCTCCCCACTTTCACATTCACCTACTCTACTTCCCACATTTTGCTCTTTTTTCTTTTCAACTTCATTTTCATCCCAAATCTCATTAACACTTACTCTACGTATACTCCTCTTTCCTTTCCACCCAACTTATATGTTGTTGCAATTTTATTGGTAAATATATCCGTGCTTAACACGGGTTATTGTGCTAGTATTAATTAAAAGGCAAAAAATAACGAAAGGTCCCTATAAGTGAATATATCCAGCCTCCAGTACAAGGAAAAAATTTTTAAGGCCTATGGTCCACTCAGCTAGACTGTTTGTTGCCATAGGTCCCTACATCTACATGATCACATATTTCAGGACTGATATGCCATTTCAACCGTTTTAGGCATAAAATTTTGAAATTTGAAATTTCAAATCTTATACTATCCCTTTTCTTCTGCAACGAGCCTATGTTTGTTTGGGTTTTTCGATATCTGTTAGGCCACACTAATCGGGGTTTCGGAGACTCGAAGAAGAACAAAGGATCGGGTCTATTGCAGCGGACTGATCGAAGAAGGAGAAATGGAAACACCAAAACGGGAGAAGAAGAAGAAGGTGGGCCCACAGGTTCTTGTGTGATCGCCATCAACGGTCTGGAATCGCCATCAATGGTCTGGGATCGCCATCAATGATCGCCAGCCTTCTCCAGCGAGGATGGATCCTCTTCTACAATTGTCTTCTTCGGTGCAAATCCGGCAACGATCGTCAGCCTTCTCCAGCGAGGATGGCGATCAGCGATGGGCAACCTCTTCTTCCTCCAATATCTACAAATCCCTATTTTTCACCGACCTCTGCAAGTCTCTCTGTGCGCAGGAACGATCCAAACAGAAGTTCGATTCTGCCTCTTTCTTCTCTATCTCCGGTGAAGGCAGAATCCAAACCAGGATTCTTTGTTTTTCTTCTCCGGTGATCTTGTGCAAATAGATATGGCCCACCGATCAGGTCTTTTGATCTCTGCAATTCCACAAGCACTCTAGAAACCCACACCTCTGTAAATCAGATCGCCCACCATAGATCTCCGACGGAGAAGGAGGGTCGCCGCCGCTAACGTTGTGCCTTGATCGGAGAGGAAGAATACCGCTATTGGGAGCAGCGTCTTCTGGTTCTTGTAGCAGAACCAGAACGGGAGAAGAAGAAGAAGGTGGGTCTGGGTTCTAGGTTCTGCAGCAGCTTCGGGTTGGTTCCAGGTCAGGTTCGAACTGACTCATTTCAGAAGCCGGGTTATTTTTTCGGCTGAGAAGGGAATTTATCTATTTTTTGGTCAAATTTATCTAAGTTGTTATCAAATTTATCTGAGTTTTGTTCAAATTTATCTGTTTTATGTCATATTTCTTTGTGTTTTTGTCAAATTTATCTGAGTGTTGTTCAAATTTATCTATTTTCTGTCATATTTCTTTGTAGTTTTGGTAAATTTATCTGAGTTTTTTCAAAATTTATCTGAGTTGTTGTCAAATTTATCTGAGTTTTGTTCAAATTTATCCGAGTTTTTGTCAAATTTATCCGAGTGTTGTTCAAATTTATCTGTTTTCTGTCATATTTCTTTGTGTTTTTGGTAAATTTATCTGAGTTATTTTCAAAATTTATCTGAATTTTTTAGCAAATTTATTTACGTTTTTTGAAATCTATATGTGTTTTTTAAATTTGCATCTTTTGAAATTTATTTGTGTATTTTCAAATTTATTCCATTTTTTAAAATTATTGCATTTTTTGCAACAAAGTCATACTTTGAGGGACATCCGGCCGAAACCCCCTTAATTAAAAAAAGGTGTACTGAAATACAGGTAGCCAGATAAGGTATCTTCTTTCACATAATCAATGGTGTAGGTGTAACATAATGCTAGTAAGGTGCACGACAAAGTATAAGCATGATCTTAACCAAGTAACTTCATGTTCATACTTTCTATTGTTGATAAAGCAGTAATATTAGAAGCATTTGATAATGAACCAATTTGAAAGTAAAGAGAGATATGAACACAGATCTTATTAATTTTCTTGATTGGATCTTGATTAGCTAGAATGAAAATAGTTCTTTTTTCTTCTTTTTTTTCACCTTTAATGGATTTTAATTTGATTGTGATTGGAGGCTTATCTCTCCTAATTGATGTTTAAAACCCTGGAAATAGGTTTGTATAAATAATTGTTGATAAATCAAGATACTCAAACTTCATTTTATGATAATAAAGTTTTTCAGAGACCAGAATTCAATCAAATTGAGTCAATCATTCTTACGAGCCTATTTATTTGAATAGAATACATAGAAATTGAATACATAGAAACTTATGGTCAAATGAGCTATGCTAAAAGATTATTAAAGAGGTGAATGAGAAGGATATAAGATGACAATATGGATGGACCTTGACTTTCTTATAATTTGAATTACTAGGGTGATGGCTGGGTATTTTTCTCCATCTTGCTTTGATTTATTTTCTATTAAAGGGAGGTTGTTTGATTGTCATTTTTTTTTATATTCACTTTGATTCTCATTTTGACCATTAATAGAAACACAATATCTTGAAATTTCTAGGAGTTTAATTGCACGAAACAAAGGGCCCATATGTAATTAAATACATACGAATTGTAAGACTTATCTCAAAAAATGGTTAAAATTGAAGAAATTAATGTGAGTTTTCAAAAATGACCAACACCTTATCTCCCCAACTGCCCCGGTGTCCAGTCCCTGCTATATGTGTCCCTGCTATATGTGTAGGTGGTCTTTTCACTAGCATGTGTTGGGGTTCATTCCCGCTTCACTCGGGTCTCTTCAAGAACCAGACACCTTAGCTAGAACCCAGGAAAAAAAAAGGTAAACTCGATCTCTAGTGGCATCATTTTAAGTAGGGTTCTTCATGTGCCTATCTCAACTTTTTTTTTTTGACATGTGAAATACCGAAATATCATTTACAACTGAAGAAAAACACAAAATAATACTGTGACTCACAGGAAAATGTAAATATAATGGGAATTAAAAGAAAAACTAAGAACTGCAAAGCATACTAGGTGCATGTTTGGCAAATCTAATTTTATCCTCTATTTGTCTAAACATCTAAAGCGGATAGAGTTTTAAAAATTTAGAGCGTTTGGCACACCATCTTACCCTCTGTCTATTTTAGAGAAATAGAGGCTCATGCTCTTAAAATCGGATGCTCCAATTTTGGGCAGTTGGAAATAAGAGGCAATGCCTCTTCAAACAAAAGAGGCGGAACCCATTTTTTATGACAAGGTTGCCCCTGACGGAATTTGTTTTCTCAACGAAAGTCCTTTGAATGCATCTCTCCCGCAGCATCTCCTTCTTCGAATTTATCTTCCGCATTGCAGAGGCGATCTTCTCCCTCTCCCTGCCGTCTCAACTCCGGCCTCGGATTCTGCAATCGAACCCCGAAAATCATCCTGACCGTACGATCCGCCGCCCGAGATGAACACGAAGCCGGATTCAGATCAAAGAAATCGCTCGATTCGGAGGACGGAGCGGGCGATTGGATCTTCCGTCTCATCATCTTCGTTGTCCCTATCTCGGTCTCACGAAGCTAGGTTTCGTCCTCTGTGACTCTGTCTCTCTCTCAGTCTCAAATCAAATCCACCCACAAATTCCACAGAGATTCTTTAAGAAATCCAGAAAAGGGAGAGAAAGATTGAAACTTTTTACGAAATCATTCAAGAAATTCAGAAAAGAGAGACGTCACTCAGGCGACTCGATGAAGATTGCAGCTTTAAGAGAAACAAGGTCGGTATAATGATAATTCATCCTCTTCTCCTCTCCATTTCCCAATTTTGTGTTTCTTGATGGTAAAAAGAGCTGTAATTTGAACTTGGTTTTATTTTGTGGAGGAACGAGAGGAACCCACCTTGTAGAAAGGGGAAATTTTGCAGCTTGGGTGAAATTTGAGCTTTGTCAGGTGGAAATTAGGTTTTGTTGAGTTGGGCTTTTCTCTATCTAGGTAAGCCCGGAAGAAACAGATAAAAGCTGCCGCTCTCAAGCCCTGTACATAAACTTGCCATGGAAATTTAGTTTCTAGCGAGGAACAGAAGAAATTTAACATTTTAAATTATGTAAGAGTGAAAGTAGAAGGAAGAAGTTGCAATCGTTTTTGGGTTTTGACATTTTTTAAAGTTTGGTTTTGTTATATGAGGTTTAAAACTAAGACCCCATCAAAATTTCTGTAGAGCATCCAATGCTATCATCTGAAAAATGGGTGCCGCCGGAAACATGACGCAGAATATACAACTATCTGATTCGGTGCAGTATCGGAGTGAAAACCAATTTGGAGGAGATTGAAACGGTATTTAATCCATTTCTTTCCATCTTCCAACATCAGTGTTCTAATAATTTATTTGGGTTATGTGATTTATCATTTATCATTTATGTATTTACTATGGAAGAAGTGGGTTTGTTTGTTGGAACTGATTATTAGAACCTTTGTAGTTTGATGTGGGAAATTACTTGATTCTGCATTGATATGGTTTTCCCTAACTATACTCTCAGAGTGATATTTAGATATGTAATCCTGGAACTGTTCTATATTCCCTAACAATGGTCTAAACTCTTTATCAACGTGGAAATGTTATTCCGTGTTTGTTTTTGTGAATTTTCCATTTGGTTGAGAAGTTCGCATCACAAGAAACTATGTTTGAAGGAATTGATCTTTATCAGCATCAAATGACAGAAGATACCCCTCTAAAAAGAGGCAAACCCCTCTAAAAAGAGGTAAATAGAGGGTATACCAAACGGTCTATTTGAAGTAGACTCGTTCATTGCCAAACATGTTTTTTTGTTCTAGCCTCTTTTTTTTATAGCTCTTTTTTTAATAGCTCTATTTTGAATGGTCTGTCAGAAAAAGAGTAGAGATGCCAAACAAGGCCTAGATCACTGCAAAATAGACACAAACTGAAACGGCCTATCTCTACTTGATAAGTAGAATTTCAAAAATCCAACATTTCGAAATGTCACTTGCACCTATGAAATTCTCCAAAAATACCAGCTTCTTAAACCTATGAAATGTATGAGCAATCTTTGAGAGAGGGTTCCTCTGTGATCCAACACAACTCTAATGAATTGACGGCAGACATATTTAAGGACTCATTTTCTAACTGAATCCACCATTGGATTTGACCTTGAAAATGTTTGACCCTTTGCCACCTTTAATCTTTTGGCTTCATATCTCCACATTCACCTTTTGGAGTCCAGATCCCTTGTTTCGTTGAAACAGGGAATAATCTGTTTCATTCGATTCCGGAGCACCACCGATATAAAATGTGATGTCACCAATTGCAACGTTTTAATTGAGTTCGGATCTCTTGTTTTGTAGAAATATGGAGATACTGTTTCATCCGATCCACATTCGCCAACTGTATAAAATCTTATACTAGCTAATACACCCTTTCAATTGCTTTCTTGAAATGAAGAAAAAATCAAGAAAGAGATTTTACACAGTTGACGAATATGGATTTGATGAAACAATCTCTCCCTATTTTAACAAAACAGGGATCCAGACTCCTTTTAATTGCAACCTCTCTTTATATAAGTGGCGCCCTGGGATTGGATGAAACAGTCGAATCAGGGGATTCAGACTCTCACCCTTTGATTGATTGACAGTTAGGCCCCGCCAAAGGTACTTTGACCCACTGTATAAAAAAAAGGAGATTTTTACCTTGGGTGGAAAATTATTGCCAACAATCATGTGTGGGAACTGGGAACCCATGAGGGACCCCCCCTTTCGGCGCTTCCCTTTACTCACAAGAACTACAAGCATGCCCAGTTTGAGACCCATCTGATCTGTGCTAACCGTTGGTTTATCAAAATTATTGACTTCTGGTTTTGGGGGCACTTTTATCTCCTTAATTATTAATCTTAGATCTTTACCATCTAAGATTTGGTGTGCCACTACTCTAGACATAGGTCTTCTCATTCCCTGATCACCTCCTCCTAGGTGGGTTCCACTGGGCTCTCTCCCATAGTTCACTGGGTAACACTAGATATTGCCGCCTTGCTTAGGAGCGTTCGATAAGGGATGTAAATAGGTTCTCGGTTCTCCAATTATCCGAAGGTTCCGACCCGTTAAAAGCCGGATTTGGTTCCTTATTGAGGCCCCTCTAAGTAAATGGGTCCGGGTCCTTTTTTTTATGACCCATGACCTAAACGGGTCTTGTTCCGGTTCCACATTGGTTCGGACCGTGAACTCAAGACCCTACACATTACCTTAATTTTCGATAATCTCTCCTTAAAATTATATTTTTTTTCCCATGCCACTCTCTACCTAGATCAGGACCTAGCCTGGACCCGCCTCATATATAGTTCTAGTTATGGGTTCGGTTCCACCTTCTCCTTAACGGTTCTGGGTCCGGAACCAAAAAACTAGTCCAAAGACGGATTCCGAGTCTGGGTTCATCTTCTCTTTAACGGTTCCGGGTCCAAGTCCACCATGGATCCAGACCAGAACTAACCTATTAGTCAATCAGGATTGGGCTGGGCCAAAAACAACAAAAGACAGCAACCCAACAATAAAACACAATCAAAACAACCAACCCAATAATAGACCACGTCATCAACAAAATAGCCTGCAAATCCACCCTCGGACAAAATCACAACATTCAACAGCACCATTATAGTTTCTACCAAACTTTGCCATCAAATGTAAAGCTCCATTAATAAATCTAGGAATGCAATCAAAACTAACTAGAGCAAATTGGGATGCAAGTTCTTTACCACCCAAAACTGTTTTAACCAATCTTTTGATCCATTAATCACATTTATCACCTCTCTTTGGCTATGCTTAGCGCGAAGTAAATCACCCTCATTTCTGCCTCCTTGATTCAGACCATTCTAGATCCTTCAGTAGCACTTGCACACACAATGAATTCATTATAAACCATGACAAAACCAAGGGCAAAGCGACCATCTGCCTTGGAAAAAAAAAAAAAAAAAGCATCTGTAGCTAAGATAATGGTCCCATCACCTTTTTAAGTCTTGAAAATGTGTAGCCCTTGGTTTACAGATGCTACTTTTAAGTCTTGAAAATGTTTCTACCAAAAATACAGTCTTGAAAATGTTAGTTGATAACAAGGTACTTATTACCATGATTCTCCCTCCTTACTGGTTTAGATTAATGTTTCTAAACACAAACTCATTTCTAGCTTTTCATAAAGCCCACCAAAAGTCACAACTAATATTTTTACTCGTGGGGATCTTTAAACTATGCAAGCATATAGGATTCTGAACATTTATCCCACCGGTCTATCATCTATTCTGAAGTGATACTATGACAAAGTTCACTATTTTTTAATAAATTTACCGATACTTCTAATGCTAATTAGTAATTACCCACGAAATCTGCCATTACTTTATGTATGCATTGCGCTTGTCTGTAATATGTACTCCATGTGCTATCTCTTCTTATTGATGTGGTTCTAAGAAGAAAGAGCACCATTATAGAACTCCTCAGGCTTCTCTCCATTTTGACACTCTATCTCTTATATCTATAAAATTTAGACATCTAACTAGGTCTTAAAGTTGGCATCTAACTAAGTCATCATCTGAAGGAAATGGTATGGTATAACTTTTCATCCCGCACCCATGTCCACATATGCTTATTATAGACTCTTTTTTCTTTTGAACGGTGCAAACTATGCATTGCAGTGTAAGACCCTTTAATCATTAAAGGAAATAAACCTTAACACAGGCATATGGATCCAACTAAGCTCCCTCTTTTGAGTTAATCCACATATTTCAAAATTAAAAGAGACTTTCGCTTGACCCAAAAGGTATTTCTGTTTTACCGAGGTTAATCAAAAAAAGAGATTTCCATGTATGCATAGAGGGTTCATCACCTGACCTCATCAATTGTTAGAATAGTTTTTTTTTTTCACATTAATAAATCATGAATGTTTCAATATTATAGTGTTAAGGGTCATATCATTTGTATCTATGGCTCTCTCTCAATTAGTATATTATTTTTTTCGAGAAAGATTATGTTAATTTGTAACTTGTGTATTGAGTGGATGATGAAAAGCACCGGGTTCTGAGTAGTTTCTGCGTAAATTGATGGAAATGTGTAAAAAAATTTCAATTAGACTTTACATTGTTAAGATTTTGTTCCGGACCCATATTTGTTATGGATTTTTTCCTTGTTTATTTCTTCTCTTTGTTAGTTATTTTATCATTTAGCAGTATATGAATAATTAGATAATGTTTAGCTTATATTCAAGATCGTGCTAAGCCTTGGTTGAGCCTTGTCCCGCATGGGATGGGATTTGACGCATACCCATTCAATTTAGGGCCCGGATTGGATAACCTCTACCAGGCCTGCTCAATATTCGAGACGGATTTGGATAGCCCAAGCTCAGGCAGACCCAACCCATTGATAGGCCTAGAGGTGATTTATATTACGTCTGCTAATGGGTGAAATTATTTGGTATCATAAGAAGACTGGATTTATTTGACATTGTATTATAGGCTTGTGATTCCTTTTAGAATGGCCAACTCCTTTTATCCTTTGTTTCATAACTAGCATTTACATTAGGAAAAATGTTCTCCTATGAGCATACTGCATTCTACTTCAATGCGGTCTAGATCGTGAGGCCCTACGTAAATGCGTGCTTATCAATGGGATTGGTGTAAATGGAAAGGTCTCCATATAGACAAGGATCGAAAAAATAAAAAAAAGAAGCCCTATTATATCATCATAACCCTTCATTTAACAACCTTAATATTTATTTACATTCGTAAGAAATCAATTACCTAGAATTTTTCGTCTTCCACTAAAAAATATCAACATCCTAAAAAGCCAAGCTTTTCCGTAAAGTCATAAAAAATTTAACTCATTTTTGTACTTTTCCTCGTAAAAAGCGGCCCACAAATGCGGCCTAAAGTTTAATGATTTCGTTGGGATTTAAACCAACGGTGGATAAGGATATTAAGGATTGATGAATGGTGAACTTGAGACTGGTGCCCCCACGGAGCTGGACTGCACTGCACCTACGCCTACTGTTGGAAACACTGAGCCCTGCACTTCAGAGGATCCGAACTCAATTATAAAACCTAGAAAGTTAGGGTTTATTTCCGGAACGACTGTTAGAAACAGAGTGGAGCGAGAGAAGGAAGAAAAAGAAACAAGAGAAGAAGCAGCAGCAGCTGCTGCGGCGATTGTAGCCACTAGGTCTTTCTCTCTCTCTCTCTCTCTCTCCCCTTTATCTTTTTTGTTCATGTTTCTCTATTATGCACTGCTGTGTTTCTGGGCGTGTATGCAGTGGAGCGTGCGTGCATCTTGCCTGAATTCATATAGTGCATAGGCTGGTGTTTTCGTATCAGTTTGATTGATGGGCAGAATGGGATCCTTTAGCCTGTTTGGATCTTCGCATCTGTTTATGCAAAATCAGGATTTTTGAGTTTGGTTAACTTGTTTTACATGTAGGTGACATTAGAGTTTCTGGGTGACTTTTTTTTTTTTGATTGGTAGAATAAAAAATCTTGTTTGCATTGAGGTCTTCCAACAAAACCAAATGAGCTAGTCTTTTGCCCAAATTAATGCCCATTGCATTTGAGGAAGTAATTATCCATGCCCAAATTAATCTTCTTCGTGATTAGTTACTTCCTTATGAAATTAAATTCTGAAAAAAAATGGGGGCACATCAGTATCTCCACCTTACACTATTCACTCCTCACATCTTTGATACTCCATCGATAAAACCCTTATGACCATGAATAGCTAGGAGTTCAAATGAAATAGGAAAAGGGCCATTGGTGACTTTTAGGGTGAAAAGCTTCTGGATACACATAGTGTTGTCAAGTATGCAGTGTTGGGAGTTATTTTCTTTGCTGCTATTCCTCTTTCTGCAGTGTTGAAAGTTATTTCCTTTGCTGCTATCTCCCTTTTTTTTTTAGTTTTGTTTTAAAACAGTTTCACTACCCTATACCCAACCACCATGGTAGTAACAACAACAGTAACAAATTAATGGCAATCGGTGCAGCAGTAATTGATTGGGAAGGCACTATTTAGGATGAAAACCAAACCTTTTTATTATGAAAATTGGACAAAGAAAGCTATATATAGAGGGGGGAGATTTTGTGCTAGTAACTAATTATTAAAGGTCATTGTCTAGGGTTCTTGTCATTGTGCAGGCTAACAGACATCTTGAGTGTGTTATTATTATTTTTGAATGGTAACTTTCATTAAAAGAGAGAAAAACAGTACAAGAGAATTATACTATCCACCACACCACAAGGTACACAACCAGCCAAAAAACAACAACAAACCAAAGCAAAAACAGCTACCAAGACCACATATGAGAGGACAGAAGACTCTAATCAAAGGCAGGCCACTTCTCTCCAATTTCTAACAATCTGGTCTATTGAATACCCTTTGAAGGAACTGTTAGATGACACTCAAGAGGCAACTGTGAATTTAATTCTCTCCTAAGAAAATGCTATCTTCCTTTGCGACCTCTTTAAAATATCTTGGATTTCTTTCCTTCCAAATGATCTAAATTGCCGCAAGGAAAGACAATCTCCACATCTCCTTCCCCCTTGGCGACCCTATTGTGCTTCTCCACGATAAGAAATGATCAAGAATGCCATTTGGGAATACCCAGGTGCACCCAAACCAATCAGCCACTTAAGACCAGAGCATTCTAGTGATGCTACAGTTAAGTAGAAGATGGTCGACTGATTCCTCATTTCGCAAGCACATAGGGCAGCCGTTGACTATTATCTTCCCTCTTTTTCTTAAATTATCCATCGTGAGAATTTTCTTCTGAAGCGCCTACTAATACATGGGTCCACTTGAGTGCGTTATTGCATTCCCTTTTTAAGAACTTTTTAGATGCCTACTAATGCATGGATCCACTTAGTGCAATTCCGGCTCCCTTTCTGCATTCATTTTATTAGACGCTTTGTAGTTTTGTTCCCAAGTGAAGGTGGGTCCCCACTTCCTACATCATGAGCTCCCTCAATTTCTGAAAATATTTGTACCAGTCGGGTCCCCCAATTCCTAAAGCCATGTGCTATTCTTAATTATTGTAGTGGTTTATCTAGTCAAACAAATTAGCTATTTTATGATGCCCTTTTCTTTTGTGGTTTATTGTGTGCTTTTGGATGCCCTATTTGTAATGGATGGATGCTTCAAAAATAGTTGCTTAATATAGTTGTTGAGGGAAAAATATATATGCTCTCTTATCCTCCATCCAATCTGTAGGAATGGGAGAACAAATAAGAAATGACAACTCTATTACCCTGGAAAGGAATTTGAAATGGACACCGCCGCAGGATGACAGACCAAGATGATATTCTCATCCAACTTATGGTTGAGCAATGCAAAGATGGCGCGCCCAACTATATCTAGCAGTGGAATTATTGATGAGTTAAGATTGTCTCATTGGAGACTTTGCTTCACAATCTCTCCATGGTTTGGTCTGTCATGTCACTAATCTAGATCACTATCTGTCCTCGTCGGCATGCATCCAAGTGCGCCATTTACTGAAGTTTCATTGATTTCCAATGCATGCCTATGAGAATGTAAGAATTGATTTGAAGTACTCATCCTTGTTGATAGTGCAGTTTGTTAATCTTTTACTGAAATTCTGGATTTTGTGTCTATTGGGCCAACAACTCATATGATATTTCTCTAATTTGAATTTATACTAGTACAATCTCTATCTTTGCTAGCAATCATTTGGAATATGTGTGAATGAATAATTGAATGATATGGAATATTTTTTATTTCCCTGTGGAAAACAATTTCAGCACCATTTCATCGAGGAAAAAAATAGCGCCAAACTTGAATTTGCAACTTCCGCAAAACTCCTTTTCTACGGTATCCATTTACCATGGACTTTGCTATCATGGCAATTTCTTTTTTCCTCAGAAAGGGCCATACACGAAAGAGAGTCCTAGAGAGCAAAAGAGAGAGCCTCGGGCTCAGGGCCTGGGTTGGGCCAGGTGGGAGATACCTTGGGTTATATATATACTAGAAATTTCCCGTGCCTGAAAGCACGACGCACCACCGGACCTGGATATGCCTCAGACCGACTGAACTTAGGTTCCATGCGTCTCGAAAGCAAGTCCAACCATAAAATGGATTCCGCCAAAAAAAAAATTCAATTGATTGTCAAATGATAAATTCCATTCATTCATTTATTCTTAACAAAACTGAATCATGAAATCTTTTACCCAATTTGCTCATCTCATCTTCTTATCTTGGTCCCATCTCATCATCAATGAAGTAGTGCTTTTTTTTTTTTAAATGAAGAAGGGATGGCAATAGCTGTAAATAACTCAAACTTGCTGACTCTTTTTGCTTTTGATGGGGATGGCAAAAACTTGTAAATTTCTCCAACTTTTAGCCCATTTTTTTTAAATGAAAATGGGATGGCAATACCTGTAAATAACTCTAACTTGCTGCCCCCTTTTGCATTCCCCTCTTAAATCCAAGGGTCCAAAATATCCCTTGGATTTATGTACATAGATCCATGGGCTTAAAATATCCCATGATTTAAACACTGCTCTCCCATATTATATAGATATATATATATATAGAGAGAGAGATATTATCCCACATAGAATTATTCTCTTATAGCAATATGAAGTGTCATGCATCGAGTCTTGAAACCCTAGTTTCCTCATTTCAAAATCTGGTTTCGAAATCCAATTGGGCGAGAAGTTATTTCGATGTCTGATTCGGTGAGGGAAGCTTTGAGTCATGTTTGGAAACCAAATCCTTGGGGACTCCTCACCAATTTTCCCCGAGGATTTGGAAAATCCATATTTGGTAATTGTAAATCCTTGAGAATTAGGGCAACTCCCCCTGTTGGATTTGGAAATCCTCAGTTTTGTGGAGTTACGCATTGATACCAATTTTTCTCATCTATTTGTATCAATATGCATTGATATTGATGTGAAATTCTCAGCTATACAAATCCTCAATGAGGAATCCTCAAATATGTGGATTCCTCAGGGACTCCTATCACTCCTCACTCGTTACCAAACATGTCATTGGGTTAAAGGGACAAATATGCACTCAATGTGTAAAAGTTCTTTAAGTTCTGCTACGACCTTTTTTTTTTCTTTCGTAATTTACTCCCTAGGAAATTTTCATGGTGAAATAGGTTCCATTTCCAATAAAGGATTTTTAAAGAGGTGAGGAGTGAGGGATATTAGGTGGATATATATGTGGGACCCCCTGACTTTCCTGGGATTTGAATTAGCTTGGGCTGGGTATTCAATCTCCACTAATATATTTCCCATTAAAGAGGAGGCTATTTTGATGGCTATTTACGGATCTTCACCTTTGTTTCTTCAATTTAACCACTTTTAGGAATACATTTCTTAATATTCCTTGGAATTCAATTCCATGGAAACAAATGGGCCAAAGAAAACAAGAAAGTCCTTATAGAAAACTATAGAAACAAGAAGATTTCAATGCATTAAAGGAAGAGGACGATCCAAGTCCACTTGATTCTTTTTTTTTCTTTCTAATTGTCTGAAACATTTCCTTGCAAAAAAGGGAAAAAATGAACTGATTTTTCTAGATAGAGAGGATTTCAATCCCTCTGACAGGGTGCAGGATTCCTCTCTCTTGTGGAAACAAAAAGCTGTGGAGTGTAGAATCCTCTCGCTACACAAACAAGTCCAAAAATGATTGGAAGGAAAAGACTAAAAGAGGAAGAAGACAATCATGACATAGAAATTTATCATAAAACAATAGTGACAAATAATGAAACGGCGAGCTGCATGGAAAACCAGAACAATTTTCCTCTCTATCAGGGAATCATCTTGTCAAACAAACGCACACTTTGGGCATGCTTCCATACTGCTTAAAGTTCCACGTTTGGTGTGACCGCTTTTCCGCGAGTAAAAGTTATAAAATGAACTAACTTTTCTATGATTCTGCAAAAAACCGTTTCTGATGGGGGGTTGGACTTGGTTTCCTGTGGAAAGCAGAGAAGGTTTTTCCGCAGTACTGGTTTTCTGTAGTGTTGCACAAACATGCCCTTAGGGCATGCTTGTGTGACGAGAAGATTCCGTAAAGGAGAGGAAAATTGTTCTGATTTTCTATGCAGGTTACTGTTTTATTGTTTGGTGCGACATATTTTCCTAATGGAAATAGAAAAAAATAAATTGATTTTCTTCAGTTGAGAGGATTTCAATTTCCCATGAGAGGATAGGAATGCGTGATTCCTCTCTCCCGAGGAAACAAACATCCGCAGAGCGTGGAATCCTCTCGAGGGTTCTTAGTTTTGTGTTTGTTCTCTTATCTTTTTCTTTTTAAAAAAACTGCTTTCGGCTTTTAAATTGTGGATTTACACTGAGATTGATTGTGATGAGAAATTAGGAGTGTCAAATTTCTTGCAGCTTTTCCTTGAAAAGCCTTGCTCTGTGTGTGTGCGTGCGGGGGGGGGGGTTCTTATTTCTTTCTTTGCAGAAGAGAGAAGATTCCGTATAACTGGTTTTCCACAGACGCACAGAAACATGCCCCAAATTTATTCGTGTCTTGTGTTTTATAGTGACAAAACAACCCCATTATATGTATTGTTGAGAATTTTTAATTAATAAATTGAAATGAGGTATCAAGCAGAGCAAAAAAAAAAAATTTTTTTTTTTTGATCGGCCAGATCATCAAATTATTTATTAGTTGAATGGATCATGATATGTTTCAGCTTCTTGAGATTTAGCGAAAATGTAAGTGTTTAAGCTTTTCCTTATCTCCCATTATTAGTTAGAAGAGGAAAATTGGCTATGAACAAGGCCACAACTTCTACATTTGCAAGCCTGCTGTAGGGCCCACCTCTATGAATGCCAGTTGCTTGGGTGGATTAGGAGGCCTTGTTATAGTAAGGAATCCAAACTTTTAACACTTCTATAACTGCATTATAAAGCTGTTAAACTTTGGAGCCCTTAGACACATGGTGACGATTATCAGGTCTTCCCTATGTGGGCCCACTTAATCAAGGTATTCCTCACAACCAGATTTGTAGTTGAACTTTTTTTCGGTTAGAAATGGAAGAACTTTCCATTTATGGTGGCAGGACCAATAGCTACTTCAAAAATGTTGTGGCTAACCAAGACATTGGTGAGCTATGGTGCCCAGATACTTCAAAATAGGCAACATATCGTGTCTTATTGTTTCTGATCTTTCACGTTTTAAGTGTAAAATCCTTGTCTTGGACTCTCGGCCATATCCATTGAGCGTCCCATCATAGTTGTTGATTTTTTGGATTAATATCTTCTTTAATCTAAAAAAAAAGAACCTTTGTCAAGGATGTTGACTTTGACTTTTAAGTTCTTTTGTACATGTCCTATTGATGATTTTAAGTAGTCTATGTATGTATTAGATAAGGGCCTTGTTGATTAGTGAAAGGTTAACTGATGCTGTGCTCATATTCATTATAAAATGGACCTTGTCATCTTTCTGCACTTGTGGATCGGTGCTATTTTGGATGGAAGTGTTGGTTGCCTCTGATTTCAATATTTTGGGGTCTATTTATTTCATAGAATCCCCCTCTAGTCTTAGATGTAATGTTCCTTGTATATACTTAAGCAATCACTGGTTGCTTCAGTTAGCCATTTCTAGTGCATCTCTAACTAATTGTTCATACTTTTGCATCTCATCTCTTTTTACCTTATTATTGAACCGTTGATTATTATGTTGCTCTGTATCCCTGCTTCTGCTCATATAGCTTGAAACCCACTGTGCAAAAGTTATATTGTATTAATTATTATTATTATCATAGTAAAATTGCTATAATCAACATATATCAATATTTGATCATCTTTTTGTGTATTGCTTGAAAATGGATGTCTATAAAGAAGAAGGCAGATGATAGGATCAATAGGATCATCTGATCATGGTATTTTTGTACAGAGGTCTATGAAATCATGTTGAGAAGTAATGGATGGACTAAATCGATTGATTGGAATGTTTGCATGTACAAATGCCAAACCCGGCATCAGTGACTATCAAGGGGGGTCCTTGTTTTATGGTCCACTCAAATGGATCATAAGCTAGGCCCCCTAGGTGTTTTGGCATGCGGTGCTCACCTATCATGAGCACCGGTGCTTGGCGGAGGGAATTACACACACATGTATCAGAAATTTTCAGGTGAGCTTGTGCGCAAATACCTTAGGTGCACATAGCCCACCTGAAAATTTCTCTTAAAATTAATTTGAATGTTACACACAAGCACCCTCCCTGAATATCACTGAGCCCATATTTTTTACACCAATCCAAATGGGACTGGCCAGTGGATTGAAATAAAAAAGGAAACAATGCATTCAGAAACTGTTAAACTTGAGGGCTACAGATAAAAGGGGTTATAATGATCTGATAGGCTTTATTATTTTGCACATAGGTGGGTCACATCCAGATCTTTTGATCCCCGCCTCCCATGAATTGAGTAACCCCAGGTTGGCCCCACAAAGCTGTGCGTAGCCGTAAATTGCTTAAATGAGCGTATGCCCACTTGAAAAGCCATATATCTATAGTCCCAAAAAATAATAGAAGCTAAATGCAGCATTTGGCACGCGGTGTGTGTAGCCTCCCAGAGACTGGGAAAAGATAGAGAGAACTAAGTGGGTGTGTTGGCTTTTTATGATCTAATGGGCTTTCTTTTTCTATGTTTTAGATTGCTTTTGGAATCTGGCTGTAATGGGTGGGCTAAAAAAGAGACAGTTATATTCTGAGGTGGACGTAATGAAGGAAGTTGACATGGGAGGGGAGGATATTGATGAAGTATCTGAATCTGAATCTGATGATGAATTGATGCTGAGTGAACCTTCAAAGGATGCTGTATACAACAGGGAAGGTATTCTCGATAAGCTTGGAGATATAAGCTGGCCAGAGAACTTGGATTGGATGCACAAACTCTCCATTGATTACAATCAAGAGCAAGATGTTGACGTGAATGATGACCTGACACGTGAGCTGGCATTCTACACCCAAGCGTTGGAGGGCACGAGGCAGGCATTTGAGAAGCTGCAGTCGATGGGATTGCCCTTCCTCCGGCCTCCTGACTACTATGCAGAGATGGTGAAGACTGATGCCCACATGGAGAAACTGAGGAGTAGGCTCCTAGTAGAGAAGAAACGGATCGAGGAGGCTGAAGAGAGGAGAAAAGCAAGGGAAGCCAAGAAAATTGCAAAAGAGGTTCAGGCTCAGAAGCTCAAAGAGAGGGCCCAGCAGAAGAAACAAGAGATTGAATCAGTTCAAAAATGGAGGAAGCAGAGGCAGCAGAGTGGGTTCGCTGATGGAGGTAAAGGTTTTGATGAGATGGGTCTAGATTTCGAAGATGGGAAAACGTTTCAAAGGTCTAAGAAGAGGCCTGGTGTGGCTCCAGGTGATAGATCTGGAGGGAGGGCAAGACAAGGTAGTGGTGGCAAGGGAAAGAAGGGCATGGAGGGAAAGAAGGGCATGGAGAAAAAGCGGAAGGGCAGGGAGTTCAAGGATTCCAAGTTTGGATTTGGAGGTAGGAAAGGCTTGAAGAAGCAAAACACAGCAGACACAGTAGACGACTTTAGAGGCTTCAATAAAGGAGATTTTGCGGGGAAAAAGCATAGGAGAGGTTGATCAATCTTTCTTATAGACTCCAGCTGTTCCTTTTTGGTATGTTTAATTTTGCCTGTTGTAGTTCAGTTGCATCTAAAGTTTTTTTTTTTTTAATGTCTTTTTGTTTTGTTTTTGTTTTTGTTTGGTTCAGGGGCTTGTTAGTAGCCAATCTGTTTTATCTGCCATCCATGGCATTGTTGGTTAATTAAGATGCTTTATATATGCTTTTCGCAAGATATACACATCGAAAGGTTAACATGCTGTCTCATAGTTTGTGTTTGTTCTTTACAAGTTGTAGTTGTGGAGAATGCATTTTGGAGCTACATCACTCTAATCCGATTTATTTTCTCGGTCATGTCAAGCTAAATGCAAATATCTGTTCCATCTCAATGGTTTATTGATCTCCTTTAGTTAGTTAAAGGACTGTGATGGAGACAGGAATTTCTCGTAGAGGGGGGAAAAAAAAAACACTTAAACTAAAACTTTCAATAAACAAAAGATCTCTAAAAAAAAGGGTAACAAGTTGTATTAACATAATCACTTCATTCACTTGTACATCAACTAGCCATTCGATTACATCAATGTTTGTTATTAGGAATGAGAATTAGTGACCTTTTTAATTTTTTGATATTTTTTTCCTTTTATTTTAATTTTTTTGTAGAACTATAATTTTTATATGATATGATACAGTCACAGTCAATCATGTGCTCAATCGGATGGTGGGCCCCACTCCTATTGAAATTTCAGGATATATCATTAGAGGGATGATAGTCATTTTGAATTGTTCGTATAATTATGTGGGCCCTATAATGAATTTTCGGAGACTTATACATATTAACATATAATAGTGATTTTTGGATATATAATTGTTAAAGAGTCAAAAGGTAGGTAACCCATTCTCTTGTACTTTTTGGTCGACAACTCCAACCTATAATAAGCAATAAAGATTACCCTCGCAACATCAGGAAGTAATAAGTAATGGAACTTGGGGTATTAGAAAGATTACCCTCATTTGATTTAGTGGGCCATGATTCTTTCCAATCTAATCAATTCATTCACATAGCCCCAAATTTTCAAATCAATTTAATCAAAATCAATAATCTCGGTAGATTAAAATAACATGGCATAAAAAAAAATTCATAACATAAAATAAAGAAAAAATGATTAATATCAAGAAGTAACTATATTTGAAAAAAATATACACCAGACATGGAAAAGATTAATATATGCATTTAAATATACTCATCAAAGAGGCATCCATTGCACTCAAGCAAGAGAGAAAAAAGAAATGAAAAAAAAAAAAGAGAAACAAAAAGCAAATGGGTTGAAGAATTGCCTATATGGCTGTAATTGAGATGAGAACCAATGCAAATGAGTACTTAGAAATAAGGTAGAAGAAAGAGCTTGCTTTTGAAGAAATAAAAGGACAGTTCTGCCCCAAGTTCTCTTGAAATGTTATTAGTTGGTTGTAGCAAAAAGTGAGGAGGGCAGAAGTAGGAAAAATACAACTTACCCATAGAAAAATCTTTAAAAGACGTCATCCTATGTGAAATTGTGAAATTTTTAAAAAGTTGACAAGGGACAATTGCCCCTCTTGGCCCGTGTAGATCCATCCCTGTTGAAGGATTTTTTTTTTTTTTTGGCAAGCTTGCTAATTATGGCAATTTGAAAATGCAAGCAGACCCATGAATTCTTTCTTGGAGAGCCACTTATAGATTTTTTTTTTTTTTTGAGAGGGCCACATATGAAAAATGCATGTAATTATATTTCTTACAGTTGCCTCTATTCTTTGGACTGATAGCCTTCTTTTGTCTGTCTTCAATTCATCTGCCATCTTTTAATGTTTGTGCCCTCTTGATGTTTGGATAAAGGCTTACAGTGTGCATTTTATTCGGTCCTCCCTGTTATGAACATGTGGGGTACATGGCTTAATAGAAATACATTTTAACATAACACTTCTTAATAAGGTGTAACTGACTACCACTTGGTGGGCTTGACAAGGCCGCTCATGGACTTGGACCCTACATAACCTCAAATTGACATTCTTTGGCATCTGGGTGGGAGACAATAGGGCATCTGGCTGGGCATCTTGGACTCATCTAGCTTCTGGGCCTTGCATGTTTAGTGTGTCAATAGTCAATACTCTTATAACTCAGGAAACTCGACTCAATTTGGAAGGTTGTTGGATTGAGTAAGAATGCGAGTACTCGGGCTTACCTGGTCGGACTCGTTTGAGAGTCACTTGATCGGAGACATGTTTGGTTTGAGTTGACTCACCTTAACAAGTGCAAGACAATCAGGTTTTAGAAGTTAGAACTGTGTGTATGCCCTTCAATAACTTTCAAATGACTAATAAATAATAATCATTTTAGGAATCTTTACCGACAGTTTGGATCTATTTTATGTTGGGCCATTGTAGGAAAAAAAAAATTGATTCATATGTGATCGAACATCATTATCATTAGAGCCTTGTTCCAACGATGTTGGAGTTGGTTGCATGAGTTCTAGTTTTTTAATATGATTTATCCGAAGCCAAATTCTTAGATGGATTGCACTTCTTCAAATCTATCCTTACCACGTCCAATATGTCCTCTTTCAGGCTAAAGTTCTCCTTGATGGGCCATCAACTTCCATAGAGTTTTTTTTTTTGCTAATGTTATTGTCGCTACCCTTCATTGAATGCGTCTGAACCAAACAGATAAGGATTTAATTTGGTTTTGCTTGACAAAATGGTACGACGGCCAACGTTTCACTTTCAAGTATCTATGATAGTCGTAGGTGCTGTCTCGCAAATCTAATTTTTAGGTCTTATTTGACTTAAAACTGATTGAAAGGGACTTTTAAGTTACTCTAAAAATAGTTTTCTGCCGGCGCTGAGTAAGGTCTTGCATTGCAAAAAGAGTAGATCACCATGAACCAAGTATTCAACTCAACAGCCCTAAAACTTGACTCAGCCTTCTCTCTCACACACAGGTAATAGTAGATCATATTCATATTAAAGCTAACAGAAGAAAAAAGGTTCACGCCATTGATCTTTTCTCTGAATAGTTTCGTCAGGCATCAGCCATGTATTTGTTTTCGATTTTTGGAAGTAGTGAAAGGTTAACATGTTCTGCCAAAATATTCAAACTACTTGCAGGTTGGATTACATCAGAACATGCCTAATATTCTCGTGAAAATTCTTTTGAGCAATATCACCATCATCACTAGGAAGACAGATACCTTGAAATTAAAATTACTAAAATAAGCTTGGGCTTCAACTCACTACTGTTTCCTAGATCCCTGTGCATGAGCCAAGCCCAACCTGAATATTTGGGGTTATAATTAAGGCCTCAATCTTGAAGCCAAAAAGCTCTAGGTCCCTTTGTATCTCATTACATGTAGATTATTAGTTTATCTCTCTGCCGTCCCTCTTATGGTCACTAATTGACTGGGGGTAATTTGAATTGATTTTTGGACTTGATGGTGTGTATAGTCTTTCGTTTGTAGGTTGGATTACCTAGAATTATTCTTGAGATTTTGATAAATCTGACCACTCTTTGAAATTAAAGTCATTAAATGATTCAGGCCTCAACTCACTAATTTTTCTCTACCAACTCCCCACTCCCCCACCCCCACCCCCACCCCCACCCCTCTCAATAAAAAAAACAAACTCACTACTTGTTTCCAAAATCTTGTATATGAGCCAAGCTCATCTGTACATTTGGGCTTGAGATTGAGACCCAGTACAGCATGCAGGCCTTAATTTCCATCCTTCTTTTGTCGGCCTCACTCTTTCTGATTAGATCTTGATTACTAATCTTTCTATCTCGCTGGCCTTTGACAATCACTGATTAAGCGGCGGGGGTTATTCGAATTGGTTTATGGGCCTGATGGTGTGTCTAGCTAGAACCATCACACAGGCAGACAACAGAGAAAAGGAAAGTGCACCCTAAACAAGCCAGTCCAGGCATTTTGGTAGGGTGGGGTGGGGATGTTCTAAAAGAGAAGCCTAAGCCTAGGGTTGTAAATGGGTATTCGATTATCTGATTACCCGGAAGTTCCGACCCATAAAAAATCGGATCTGGAACCTATTTTAGGTTCCGATTCATAAACGGGTCCGGGTCCGGAACCTAATTTAGCTTCCGATTGATAAATAGGTATGGGTACGGGTCCATATAGGTTCCGACCCGTGGACCCGGGACCCGGCATATGAGCCTTTAATATTACAAATTGTACCTCAAAATCAACTTATATATATATATATATATATACACACACACAATATTAGAGGTAGTAGACTTAACGCATTGTTATAAGCTGAATGATATGCTTATTTTAAGAAAAAAATGAAGAATAAAGATAAATTAGAATCGATTTTGGAATTTGATTTCACTCCTCTAGGTGGACCCGATTCTGGAACCGGATCTGGGTTTTCCTATCGGAACCGGGTCTGGAACCAACTAAATGGGTTCCGAGTCAAAACCGGATATGGAACCGTTATTTAGAAAAACGGGTCCAGGTCCACTATGGTTCCTATCCGGAACTGTTTCGTTTGCAACCCTACGGCTAAGCCCAGCATTCTATTTAATCTTACCTAGGAGGGTCAGGTTGAGATTGGGTCCATCGTGGACGTAAACCTGGACCTGAGCTGGGCCTATTGTTAATGACACAGACCCTACTGTACCCGATTACTTCATTGTTTATCATATATTTTGTCATATATAACAACTTAAATCTATTGTTATCACAATATAACTAAGTATGAACCCAGAGAGCCGGGCAGAATTATCAAAGGGGTCCTTCAGGGAGTGATTTGTCCGACAGAAAAAGGATCAAATCTTGGTTCTGGATCTAAGTAACCAAATCCAAAAGGAGGGCACCTGGACTTTTCATGTCAGGTTCTTAACATAACCAGGCAATGGGAGGTCCATGGACATTTAAAGCCAATATATATATTTTTCTGCTATATGCATGAGTGGTATATAGTCTGAAAGACTATTTAATTATCCGGGGGCTGCAGCCATGTGAGATGAGATACCCTTCCCACTGGGGCATCTCATATTCCTCCTTTAAAGCCAAAAGTTTGTGAAAACTCCACATGTAGCCGACATCCGAGTGCACAAAAGGCTCAATCAATGGCCATCCCAACTCATTGACAACCCTATTAACTTCTTTATTCTTTCAAGTAGAATGCATTAAGTTGGCCGAGATGAAAAATAAGGATAAGGTGGTGATTGGGATGACGACTACAATCTTGAACCTAGACCGGTCAATGACGGTGTGGTCATGTGGGAAACAAAATTTTGATTCTTTTAGTTTTTTTTTTTCTAGGGAGCAACTATATGTACATCCGGAGCTGCTTGGTGCACATCCGTCCATGGGATCCTTAATGGACCCCCTAAAAAAAGACGAAAATGCCCTCTCCCTCTTCTCTTCTCCCTCTGCTCGGCAACCCACCTCCCTCCTTCTCCCGCCCTGTCTCTCTCCCTCTCCTTATCCATCCTCCCTCCCTCCCATTCTCCCTCCTTTGTCGCCACCCAACTCCACCCCCTCTCCATCTCTCCCTCTCCCTCCCTCTCCCAGCGCCCACCTCTCTCTCCCTCTCTTTCTCCTGATCGCCGTCCGTCCATGTCCTTCTCCATCTCTCCCTCTCATTCTCCCTATCCCTCCCTCTCCCAGCGCCCACCTCCGACCTCTCTCTCTCTCTCCCTCTCCTTCTCCCCCGATCGCCGTACTTCCTTGTCCCTCTCCATTGGAGCTCAATAGAGAAAAGTGGAGGTGGATACAAAACTTACTATTCATACATGGTCCAGCTAATGAAACCCTTCTGAGAACAGTTCCTTACCCGAGTGTAAGGAGTTCTAAGGAGCGTCAGTTCTTACCTGGTTGTCCGGGGCTTGAACCCCGAGCACGTCACCTCTTTCCGCTTGTGCGGGTTTCTTTTCCACTTGTGTGGATTTTATTCCCGCTTGTGGACTTCCTTCCTACTTGAGACTGCTGCCTTCCCATGTGCACACAGACTCTCTCTTAGGTCCCAGCCCCCTTTGCTGGGGTGACAAAAAACTAATGAAACCCTTCTAGATGCTTGCGTATAAGTGGGAAGGAGGGTGCTTTGTGGTGGGCATCCTTTTGTTGTTTCACTCATGTTTCTTGTTGCTTGTTTCTTCAATGTGTTTTTTAAGTAATGAAGATTTCTTTACCAAAAACAAAAGAAAGGTGGGAAGTAAGGGATGAAAAAAAAAATCTCATCATAGATAGGAGTTAGGCTGAGGTCTGAGTCAGGGATTGAATTTTGAGGAGACAAAATGAGAAAAACAAGGAGCCACGTCTTAGCCATTAAGCCGTTAGCTATGCAAGTGTGGATAAGTATTATATGGTTTCTTTCTTTTTTTCTTACTTGTGCTTTGTTTCTTCCTAACCTATAAGAGGGCCTCATGATGGAGTTTAACAAAGCCTCAAAGTTTAATTAATCTTAACTACATATATTTTGAGACAGAATCTAACGCAAAGTAAAGGTCACAACAGCATCAAGCTGGGCCTTATAAGTAGTATGCATGAAGGGGGTAGAGGTGTCAATCTGGGCCGGGCCGCCCAAGCCCGGCCCGGGCACGGCCCGAGATTTCCGTGCCTGGGCCGTGCTTGGGAAGTCAACGGGCGGCTCGGCTCGGCCCGTCATAAAATCTGGGTCGTGTTGGGCCCAGCTTGCTAGGCCTGAGGCACGGCCTAGCCCGTCACGGCTTAAAAACCGTGCCATGCTGGGCCTGGGCCCCGGAGCCCGCGGGCGGCCCGGCACAACCCATGCATGGCTCGGCCCGAACCCAACGGCTATATTTTCAAAAAAATTGTCCCCACCCCCCAAGAAACGGCTATATTTGGATTTTTTACTTTTTTAACCCCCCTCCCAACAGCTATAAACGGTCAAATGAGGGGGGTATTAGTGTCTTTTGATCATTTTTTACCATTATACCCCCAAATTGCTATAAAACGGTCATATAAGGGGGTATTTTATGTCATTTTATAACTTAAGAATTCTATAAATAGCCCTCATTCCTCTCATTTCTCTACACATCTACTCTCTCATTTCTCATACTCCCTCTAAAGCTCTAAGCTCTCTTAAGTTTCATTCTAAAGTCTAAGCTCTCTCTACAAAGTTTTCTAAGAAGTGAGGGTGACTTCTCTAAAGTGGAGGATTCAACTAAGGACTTCTCCATTAGCTCTTTCCTCTCTTATAAAGGTATTTATTATCTTTAATTTTGAGTTTTATTTAGTAATAATATACATAGTAATATTATATATTAATTCTCATCTTCTCCTATTTCTTATATAAATTATCACAAAAACACATTATATATAATTATTTATTTATCTTTTATTTAGAAAAATGGCTGGACCATCACAACCTTTCAACCTTGACTTCTCTCTAAATGAGAAAGATCCTGGATTTATTAATTTAGACCAAGACCAAGGGACAGAAGTAGAAAGCAATAATCCCCAAGATCCTACAACCCAAAAAGAAGAAGAGAAAAACAAGATTGACTTCTCCTGTATGGGCTCATTTCGCTAAAGTCACTGTCCCATATCCCAAAGGAGGAACAAAGGAGAAGGCACAATGTAAATATTGCAAAGATCTCCTCAGTGGCAAATCATCAAACGGCACTGGCCACCTTACTAGACACATGAAATCGTGTTTGCTGAAACACACCCCCAACACTAGCGATGGGGCAAGTAAGGGGAGGTCCGGGAGGATGATTCAAACTCAACTTTCTCAAATAGATTCATTTGGTAGTTTAGGAGTTTCCAACTATGACCCTAATAATGCTAGATATCAACTTATTAAGTATATAATATCTAGTCAGTCACCATTTATACTTTCCGAAGAACGATATTTTGAAAGATTTTTGAGGTCTGCCTTTCATCCTGGATGGCAGAAAATATCTAGAAATACTGCTAGAAGTGATGCAATAAAGACTTTTTTGAAAGAAAAAGAGAATTTAAACAATATTTTTGCAAATATACCTGGAGAAGTGGCTTTAACTTCAGATTTATGGACCATAAAATAAAATCTTGGGGTACATTGCAATCACATTACATTATATTGATAGTGATTGAATGATGTAGAAAAGAATGATATATAACATTTTCTATGCTAGAATTCCCACACACTGGTGCTAGGATAGGGTCCACCATCCTTGAAAAACTTAGAGAATATAAAATTGAAAATAAAATAATTTCTATAACTTTAGATAATGCAAGCACAACGTCGCAACAGATTTATTAAAACAATCGATTCAACTTTATTTAAATGGAAATCTATTTCACAATAGGTGTGCATGCCACGTCATAAATCTTATCGTACAAGTAGGGGTGAAATTAATTAGAGCTGATTTAGAGACTATTAAATGGATTGTAGAATACATTTTTTGTTGTCTCTCGCGAAAACAATGGTCGAATGACATATGTATAAATTTGAATCTATATCCAAAGAAAATATCATATGATATAAAGCATAGATGAAATTTTACCTATAAAATGTTAAAAGAATCATGTGCCTATAAAATAACACTAAATCAATATTGTCAACTTTATTTGGAGCTTGAAAATATTTTTATAAGTGATGATAAATGGACCCTTCTTGAGATAATAAGAGATTTTTTAGAAGTTTTTCATGATGCAACATTATTTTTTTCCGAGGTATATTATCCCACATGCAATCAAGCTTTAGCCTATTTTTTATGAAATTAGTCTTACTTTTGCAAAGTATAGAAATTTTCAAAATTTTCAAATTATGTGTGTACAAATTGAGGAAAAGTTTTCACAATATTGGAGATTAGCTCCTTTAACATTTTGTATAGCTGCTGTATTAGACCCTAGATTGAAATTACAAGGTGTAGAAACCCTTCTTAATGAAATAAACTCTAATATGAATACAACTAATATAAATGACATAGCAACAATTAAGGCAGATTTAGAAATACTTTTTTCGGAATATGCTACCTGATTAGGTAGATCCATAGCACCCATGGTCCCAACAGGCCTCCCCAAGTACATAAAGGAAAAAAGAAAGCCATTTGGAGTATTATGAAGAAATCTCAGGGAAGTACTCCTCTTCTTCCGGAGGATCTTATAACCTTAATGAATTAACAATGTACCGGGGGAGCGATCCTGTTACAATAGATGATAATGAAGAAGATGATTTTGATATTTTGGCATGGTGAAAATCATTCGAAACTAAGTTTCTCGTACTTTCCGCCATAGCTCGTGATATATTAACAATACCAGCGGCTACAGTTGCATCAGAGCAGGCATTTAGTGCAAGTGGACGCCTCATTGACCCCAGGAGGACTATGCTTCAAGAAGAAACCATTGAGACCTGCATGCGCTTGCGGGATTGGTACCAAGCAGAGGATAGGTAACAACACATCGATAATGATCATATCGAGATAGAAGACGAGCTAAAGGCGTTACAAATATCGTAGTATGACGAGCTAAAGGCATTACATATATCGTAGTATAATATTTTTTAGAATGTCAATAGGTTTTTAACTTGAATTTTTTTTAGAATGTCATAGCCTTTTACTGTAATTATTTTTTAGAATGTATCATAGGTTTTTAAAGTTGTAATTTATATTTTAGGATGTATCATAGCTTTTTAAAGTTGATAATTCTTTTTTTCATTGTCAGAAGGTTTGAATTCCATTATATATATTGATCCAAGTTCAAATTTCAACACTTGTACTTTTTTTTAACTTTTGTAACTTAAATTTCAAGGAAATATAATTTATTTGATGTATTTTTTCAAAACATCATTAGTGTATTCTACTGTTATCTCTTTAATTTTTTTTATTTTAATGAAAATGTCCAAGAATTAAAAAAACTATAAAAAAAATGTGGGCCGCCCGCGGGCGACACGGCTAGGCCCGGCTGGGGCCCGGCCCAGTACGGGACGACCAGGGCCGTGCTGAGTGGACCCCAGAACAATCAGGCCCGGCCCGGCATGGCCCGTAAAATATCACGGGCCAGGCCCTGATTCAGTGGGCCGTGCCGGCCCGGCCCGGCCCGGATTGACACCTCTAGAAGGGGGGTGACCCAAGTGGGTTGTATAGAACTGAAATACCGAGCATGGAGGGAAAGGGAGAAGGAGAGGAGGGAGGTGGACGGAGGTGGGTTGCCGAGTAGGGACAGGGACGGGCAGGGGCAGGGAGAGGGAAGAGAAGAAAAGGAGGGTGTTTTCGTCTTTTTTCATAGGGGTCCATTAAGGGTCCCATGGATGGATGTGCACGGAGCAACTCCGGATGTGCATATAACAGCTTCCTTTTTTTTAGGAAAAGTCTCAAATAAGGCCTCTAAGTTTTTTCCTTATTTAAAAAAAAAAAGGACACAAGTTTCAAAACCTTTCAAATTAGTCCCTAAGTTTTTCAGGAAGCTTTCAATTATAGACATATGTTCATTTAAAGTTGTTTTTCGGAAACTTTTTTCCCTTGATTTTTTTAAAATACCCAAATTACCCTTCATTGATATAAAATACCCTTCATTGATATAAAGGGGATCAAATTTTGGTTCTGGATCTAGTAATCAAATCCAAAAGGAGGGCACTTGGATTTTTCAGGTCAGGTTCTTAACATAATCATTCATTGGGAGGGCCAAGGACATCGTTAAAGCCAATAATTTTATTTTTCTTTGCTAGATGGGTGAGTGGTACACAACCTCGAAGACTACTTAACTATCCATGAACAGTTATGTGAGATGAGACACCCTTGCCACTGGGACATCTCATGTTCCTCTTTTAAACCCAAAATTTTGTGAAAACTCCACGCGTGGCCAAAGCCGACCACACAAGAGGCTCAATGGGTCATCCCAACCCATTGACACCCCTACCAAGCACCTAATCAGGCTTATGTTTTTTGCTGGTTTTAACTTCTTTCTGTTTTTCTTAGATAGAATGCATTAAGTTGGCCTTAGAGATAATATAATTAGGATAAGGTGGTGATGAGGATGACGGCCACTATCTTGCACTTAGACTGGTCAATGACGGTGTGGCCATGTGGTGTGGGAAACAAAATTTTGATTCTTTTAGATTTTCCTTTTCTGTTTTCATCATCAACCATTGACTTTGGTTTGTGAATGAGAAACATTGCCAAAAGAAGGGAATAAAAACCACACATGTAAAGTTAACAGAGAGAGGAGAAAAGGATAAATACAAGAGGACAATGGTTGCAATGCAACCATCATAATTGAAATGCCCACACAAAATTGCAATGTGTGTTTTGGCCTTGAATGGGAGAGAGATGATCATACTTGATAATAGGGTCACCATCATATCGAACCAGGGAGAAAACCTCTTATGAGATTTTCGGTGAGCGCCTCTAAATTAATTTGAGACTAAAATGCCAATGTCACTAACCGGCTAATGCCTTGGCTATTGTTTAATTTATTCAAGATATAATGCATTAAAACATAAAATTTATAATTTTTTTAAAATAATACAATAAAGGTAATTACCTAGTGCGAGTCTCGTCAAAGTTTGGTCCTGAGAGGGTTTAAACTGAAGAGAAACCTAACCTTTTGCAATTTTGCATAAAGTGGTTGTTCGTAGGTCTTGAACCTACTTTATCATATATGACACTTGAGACTTTTACTATTACACCAAACCGATGATCATTTTTTAAAATAATTCAATGAGTGTAATGATATAAACAATTGATCATATCTTAACCACTTAAAAAATCTATAAACCACCCTATTCTTAACATTGCCTATCTTTAAGGCCTTAAAGTATATACCTAAGGTCCAATTAAGTTCAGTTTAGGCCTATTCATCATCTTTACATGGGCCTTCTACCCCTTTAATTTGTTCCTCTTGATTTTTGAAAGTTTAGGATTCGAGATCTCTAGATTGGTCCACTCAATAAATCAACCCACTAGTGTGCAAAAAATAATAGACTACGCAGCGGAAATAAAATCACAAGCACACACCACAAGGACACCAAATTTAAGGTGGAAAACCCAAACCGGGTAAAAAACCACCGATCCGTACTGGATCTAATCAAACACTATGAATCTCGCAATTACAAGAAACTCAGATTTCTTTCCTAGATATCCCCTATCTAAAGACTGAAGTTACCTTGTGTCGCATCACGCTTCAACGACATCACACCGTTGATTGCAACAGATCCAACGCTTGACTCCTCAAATCTTCTACGCAAGAAGATGATCTTCTACAAGGGATGCAGAAAAAACTTGTCTCTCCAGAGTACTTGGCAGCATAGCTCTTCAAAAATCTCTAGAGAAAATTTCTCTTAATTAGATCACAAATTCAGAACTTGAGAGATGATCTGTGTCTCTTTGGGTTGTGAGAAACACCCAATATATATCCCCTAATTCGTGCTTAAGACTCATTGTAATTATCCACTTAGAATAAGAGTCTTATTTCAAACTTTCTCAAAGAGTCCTAAATCAACTGGGCTCTCTGCGCTACCCTCGCTATAGCGATGATCATCCTCGCTATAGCGAGGAATGATTCTGCCAGCAATGATTTTTGCAACTCTGCAGCCTTTGTTGACTCTCTTCTTTCTTTTGAGGACTGACAACACTTTTATTCTAACAAGCTCCCCCTTTTGGCAATTCGTAGACAAATCTCCTAGAACAATACAATAAGATCTACCCAAAATAAAAACCCAAAATACAATGAATTTTTAAACAAAAAAATCAGCACTGTAGATCTTGAATTGCCTTAGCTTGTAGAACTCTTCTGGGCTTCATTCTTCTCCCCCTGAATTTGTCCATAATTGACAAACAAAAAATCATGCAGCTTCCGTCAATCTTGATGCAGTAGCTCCCCCTCGATTTTGTCTCCCCCTCAATATGATCTTCGTATCAGCACTAGGGGTGGGGACTTGACCTCCTTGATCAGTGCTTGTCATGATTAGCCACCCACACTTTTGTAGTTTGAACTTTCAGCACAGTGTGAGCAAACTCCTTTGGCAAATCAGATTTTCTAACCCATATTTGAGTTGTTTTGGGTGGAGAAAAATTCTTCCGCCATTGCTTGGTCTTTGGTAGACTTTGCAGTTTCTTGCAATGGGGACGAATGTGTCCTTTCATTCCACAATGGTGACAAGTGGATGTGCGTGCAGTGCGAGACACATTCTTTTTCTTGAAACTACTCGACACATTATTTGAAAGTGCAGTATGTGGAGTAGCATGTGCAATACTTGAAACAAAAATTGTTTTACCTTTATCTTTTGAAGTGGATGCACCATGATCATAACCGAGACCTCTTCTGTCAAACTGAGACTTCTGACTACACAAGATATTTGTAAGAGTCTTCGAACCAGTGTTCATCTTGTTTAGTGAAGCTTGTTTCACTTCTAACTCAGACAGAGTGATCTTCAGTCGTCCTTGCAAATCTTCTTTTTCAGATTTCACAATCACTATCTCTTTCTTCGGATTCACTATCTCTTATTCAGCCTTTTCAAGTTTTTGACTCTCAGTGGTCAAATTTTCATCTGTGCAGATCTTCTAACTTTCCAAGAGATGAACCTTTTCAAGTGCTTGCTCTAATTCAATTTTCAATGCAGAAGTTTCTTCTTGAGCAGCTTTAAACTTGATAGAGATCTTGTAGCCATACTTGGACATCAAATTTAAGGTGGAAAACCCAAACCGGGTAAAAAACCACCGATCCGTACTGGATCTAATCAAACACTATGAATCTCGCAATTACAAGAAACTCAGATTTCTTTCCTAGATATCCCCTATCTAAAGACTGAAGTTACCTTGTGTCGCATCACGCTTCAACGACATCACACCGTTGATTGCAACAGATCCAACGCTTGACTCCTCAAATCTTCTACGCAAGAAGATGATCTTCTACAAGGAATGCAGAAGAAAACTTGTCTCTCTAGAGTACTTGGCAGCACAACTCTTCAAAAATCTCTAGAGAAAATTTTTCTCAATTAGATCACAAATTCAGAACTTGAGAGATGATCTGTCTCTTTGGGTTGTGAGAAACACCCAATATATAGCCCCTAATTCGTGCTTAAGACTCCTTGTAATTATCCACTTGGAATAAGAGTCATTTTTCAAACTTTCTCAAGAGTCCTAAATCAACAGGGCTCTCTGCGCTACCCTCGCTATAGCGATGATCATCCTCGCTATAGCGAGGCATGATTCTGCCAGCAACGATTTTTGCAACTCTGCAGCCTTTGTTGACTCTCTTCTTTCTTTTGAGGACTGACAACACTTTTATTTTAACAATTTTTAATAAATAGAAGTGCACTCCACATAGGCGTGTGCCATAAGTAATATGCAATGTCACTTACATGGGCCTTCTATCCCTTTGTTCCTCTTGATTTTTAATAAATAGAAGTGCACTCCACATAGGAGTGTGCCATAAGTAATATGCAATATCAAGCGAAGCGAAGCCATAGCTCGAGCTCGAGAAAGTTTTAGCACTACTTAGCCTTGCTTGACTTCTTTAAGTGATGCTTAAGTAGGCTAAGCTCGCTGGCTTGACCCCAAGTAGCTTGTTTAATGTTCAAATCAAGCAAAAGCTACACTACTATATTAATACTAACCTAATTAATTGAGTTCTTTAAGTCTAAAGTAACAACTAACAACCATAAAGACAGTAACAAATGCACAGACCTAGAGAAAATCTAATTTATGTTTAACCCTCTTAGGTCAAGGTTCAAAAGTTCTAAGCTTTTGTGTAGAAATAAAACATCCTATAAAAGATCACGAGGATTTTACTGAAAAATACCCAGTATTTATCCGTTGCACTTGTTAGTGCCTTAGAATAGTTTCACCACGGTAGCATTCCTCCCACCACTTTTCCTTTTTTTTTTTTTAGTATTTTTTTAGGTGACGATAGCGTTGTTTGAAATGAAATTAAGTGATGCTATCGTCATCCGTCGTTATATGAACTGGGCCTTTTCCTTTTGCCCTTTTGAACTGATCATGCACAAGTTCAGCCTGTTCATGAACTTCTTCAAAAACATCAAGCTTGTCAAAGGAAATCTGAATCAATGCCTTCTCAAGTTGTTCTGTAACCTCATGAATTCTATTTGCATTTTTCTTCCATTTTAGGGCCTGATAGAGCCTGTTTCCTTCGTTGACGGATCGAAAAAGGTCCCTGGCCGATTCGAGAGCGGCCTGCAATGAGACGAGAGCTCAAATCTCCAATTCACCAAGGGGTGTCTTGCAATCGATCAATTCCTCAAAGAAAGGGCTCAAAAGCTTCACCCTTCTCACCAGATTGCAGTACTGCTTCTTCCATGGAAGCAGGCATTCGGGCAGCGCCGAGACCTCCTTAACAACTTCCACAATAGATTCCAAAACCTCTTTCGACTCCTCCTCCGATTTTTGAGACATTTCAAGCATCAAAAGAATCAATTTAAATTGGGGGAAATCGATTTCCTACAGAAGAAGGAGGATGAAGAAAAGACTTTGATTTTGGAAACTGATCAGGTATGAAATGAAATGCAGCGAGGAGGAGAAGATGAAGCGGAAAAAGAAACGAAGGAGGAAATGGAAAATCAAAGTCAAAGAAGAAGGCGAAGATTAATAATCTAATACAAGGAAAGGAAGAATGGGAAAAGGAAAGGAAGGGAAAATGAAGAATGGAAAATGAAAGAGATTGAGGGTATAAAAAAAGCCGAAGAGTGACGCAAGTGTCTCTAATTTTCACACTGAGAGGCGCTAGTGTCACTCGTTTCATATTGAAAAAAAAAAAACCAAACTGGATTTAACGGACCCCATTTGTGTGGTGCTATTTCCAAGACACTAATTCATGCGACGGACAAATATTGGAAATTTTCCAATAAAAACCTTAAAGCTCATTCATATGTAAGAAAAGAAATTTGAACCTCTTATTTCATTTTTTCCACCCTTTTGTGTAGTTCAAGAAAACGCAGGCGGCTACAAGCCTACAACTGTTACATGATAGACTTTAAGAAAGGTGAATAATATAATGGCAAAAGTAAGAACAGGATACCTAATAATATTTTAATTCTTAGAGGACAAGTTGCTTGTTCTTTGTCTAGAGCTCTTGAGATGCTGTTGTTCACATTCATTAGAAGGTACAAGAGGAAATGAACAACATAAGGGAAAAGTAAAATGCACTTGTTGACAAGCAATGGGAAAGTTTTGGGATGTTGCTCAGCTGGTTGGAGATATTAAGGGTGTGAGTTCCAATATCTTATAAAGCAAGATAAAAAAAAAAGAAAAAGAAATCATAATCTAGGAAAATACTAGAATGTTTTAGAACTTGATGTTTTAGTAGCAGATCTCATGGGAAAATTGTCGTTGAAGATAAACTATATTTTTGTAATAAGAAAAAAAAATTGCAAGATAATTTTTTCCTAATGGCCTATTTCTTTCACGGAATTGAATCTCTAGGAATTCTAAGACGTTGTATTTCTATATGTTGTTAAAGATGAAGACAAAAAGGTGGTTATAAAGAAAATGACAATTTAATAACCTCACATTCAATGATGATTATAAATGAATACCCAACCATTACCTGAGTAATTCAAATATCAGGAAGTCAATATTCCATCTATATCGCTACTCTATATCCACCACCTTTCACCTCATCGATAATACTTAAGTGGAGCTCATTGGACCATGACTTACTATGTATTCTAGGCGATAGCTCTCATAAAATATGGGGGAGATGCCAGTACCCACCATCAGGGCCCCCTAATGACCATTCCAACATTGCCGTTCTCGCCATGTTGATGAAGTCTCACTGACCTTAACTAGACACGTATCTAACCGTTACTCACCGGTAGATAGAAATAGATTGTATGTCCTTAATCTTGTGGATGTTGTAAATAAATTCATTTATTATCTTAATTGATGTATAATTTCATGCTTCATTCATTAGATGAATGAGATTTTATTTTTATGGTTGCACATAATTAACACAGTGATTGTTCATGAGATGAATACGAGCCCTTAAGTATATTAAATGTCATCCATATCTATGGATGGGATTCACATGCAAGAGACATAGATCACAATTCTTATACTTGAAGGATTTCACAACCACTGATGAAACCGGACATCTCATCTGAAAAGGTTGTAGCACTGCAATTACTATGAGATAGTGTGGTTTGTTTCAACCATTAGAGTGGAAGATTCTGAATTATTATGCTAGTATATTGGGTGTACTAAAGGACCATGAGTAGCACCTTATATAAAATACCGTCTATGAGGAAAGCTCTCATAATTTTCAAGTAATAGGCTCTCAATCCTGAGAGAGTAATGGACTCAAGTTTCTTCTATGCATTTACTTTAATTTACTAATGAGTGAGGCCAACTGTATGTCAACACCTCAATATTTTGGGTAGATGGTAGTGGGGCTATGAGAACATTTATTCTCAAGATGGAATATGTCCTCTAAAAGATAAATATTCT
Source organism: Litsea cubeba (assembly GCA_012931725.1). NCBI lineage: Eukaryota > Viridiplantae > Streptophyta > Magnoliopsida > Laurales > Lauraceae > Litsea > Litsea cubeba. The sequence goes on from CM022947.1 coordinate 13,601,166, forward strand.
CTTATGCTGATTGATAGAATTTATCATCGGTAAGTGCTCACCCGTCCTGATTAAGAGTTAATCAGATGGTATCAATGATCAGTGTGATTAATTGAGTAACAAGGATAATAAGAGATTGGTCCAATTTGGTTAGACAGTTTAATTCCAATAGATCCATGGATATAATTGATGGATGGGCTAACTTGCTGTATTTAAAAATTTTAGGGTTTTTTTATTAAATTCCTAAGACCGGAGTGCAACTGTATTTATTTAGTTGAGTTATTTACAATTAACTATGGGTCCGGAGTTCAAATGAGATGTGGGGTCCAGATGCTTCAGTTGGAGCCAGATCCAAAGAATCCCTAGTGGTCCCCACGCTGGCTCTAAAAAAGATAAAGTTTTATTCCATTTGAAACTAATAAGGAAAGGAGGAGTATGATACATAAGAGAATTAGAAGTGAGACTTCCAAGTGTAATAAGAGTGGTTGTTCCAAAAACTATAAAAGGATAGCTAGGGTGGACGTCCCATATAGACTTGCAAGCCAAATAAGAGGACGTCCAAGGCTCCTCTCTCTCTCTATATATATATATATATATAGTTTCCCCACTTGAGTGCCTAGGGGTCTCCTTCTCAATTGAGATCCCACCAATCTCATTGAGAAGTTCTCTACGAGAGGGTCATAATGTGGAAGATCGCAAGGCCTAGAAGATCGTGTATGAGAAAGTGTTTTACAAAATCAATAATTTCGATTTGAGCACAATCGAGCTCCTCAGGTATAGATCTGCACAAGTTAGTTTTGTAGATTTAGTTGGTTGTTTGTGCTTGCTTTAGATCTGTCTTTTCTTATGATGGATCTTTGATCTTGATACAATGAGATAAGGGTTTCAGATCTTGGGATTGGATTCTCAGTCTTTTAGGTGTTTGATCTCCACATTAAGAGGGTCAAAGTTTTTGAAATCCTAGTTGGAAGGCCCACCTACTTCCAATAAGAAACACCTCATTTTTCATAAGGTTTTAATATTGATTTTTAAGGCCCAAAACCTATACCTAATGAGATATCTTTTTCTTTTTGTGCTAATTTGTATTAGAGAGAAGCAGAAAAAAGACTACATGGGTTCGTGGATCCCCCAAGGGTTGAAAGAGTTTGAAGAAAAATAAGAAGAAATATATAAATGAGTGAAAAGGACTAGAAAATTGTTCTGCGGGTGGTTTGTGATTTGTGAATGGAATATGATAGATTCCCAAAAAATTGAGGAGAGATCAAAGTTAGTTGCTCTAAAAAGTTTAGAGATTTTCCTCAGGGAGAGGATGAGGTTATATTGAAGCCGGCAACGCCGGCCCTGAGATTTTTGGTGCCTAAAGCAAAGATTTCAAAAGGCCCCCCCTTATATATTGTATATGAAAATTAGCTTAAAAAATTAGGTCATAAATTAATTATTACCAAAATTCAAAACATATATATAGAAAAATCAATAGTCATTACATCACTTCAAATTCATTTAAACACTACTCTTCTAGCATTTTTTAATTTGCTGCAAATGTACTAATAAATTTGCTTAATTAATCTTATCAACCATGGCCTTCTCAATTGACAACATAGCTAATTCATTCAATCTTTCCTGTGACATGGTTGACCGAAGGTAAGACTTGATCAACTTTAACTTTGAAAAACTTCTGTCCCTAAAGGTAACTATAACTGGTATAGTTAGCAATATTCTATATGCAATCCATGTATTGGGAAAACAACCATTCATCACCTTCAAATAATTGAACACATTAATTGGCTTTGTTGTTTCTTTTGGCAAAACTTCTTTCAACACTTTCAATTCTGAAAATAAGTCTCTCCCATCAATATCAGAAAGCGCATCATTGCTCAAAAAAGTTTCAAGATTAGCACAATAGGACATCAAAGTTTCATCATTGATAGCATTTAAATCCTTCAAATCAAACAAAAATCCAAAAGTTTTCTCATATGCTTGAAATTGTTCGAACCGACTTTGAAGTGATGAAAGAGCTTGATTTACAATATATAAGAAATACTTCACTCTAAAAGATTCTTCAGCTGACTGTGTCGCCTCTTCACTATTGTTCTCGTCAAATTGCTTCTTTTTATATATGATTCGTTTTTCTTGAAATGCCGGCTCAACATTCATTCTAGCTGCAACCTCTTTAGCTTCAATCATGGCCTCTACAAATTCAGTTTCTCTATACTTTTCAATAAATTTAATAAGCCCTTTCAATTAATCAACAACAACATCTATGTGCATGTCTTCATTTTGAAAAACCTTGTTAATGGAATTAACAACAAATAATAGATTGTGCCAAATAATCATGCCAACTAAAAACTCAAAGCTGCCAATTCCATGTTCTACTAAGGACTCCGCATCGTTTTTTGTTTTCGGTTCTTCAGTAGTGTGGGCCAATTCAACTAAAGCATCTCTTATTTGTGGGGCTTGGTATCTTATAACTTTATCACTTTCCACACGACTTTCCCAACGTGTTTCCGACAATGGCTTGACCATGAGACCTTCTACATTATCTTTCAACACTTTCCTCACCTCTTTGGCGAAGATGAAAACAACAAGTATATTCGTTGTACCACTCCAAAAAAAGAAAAAAAGATGTAGCCTTAGGACAAGAGTTAGCCATATCACAAAGTTCTTTCTCTCTATTGAATTGTTCTTGCACGCTTTTATCAATGGTTTCATTCTTGTGCAATCTCATATCTAACTCAATCCATTTACTCATGCACATGAGATGCTCATTACTACTTCATGACTTTTTAAACTTTTACCAATATTTCTCTAATCTCCAAGTCTATCATTAGCCAATAAAGTCTTATTCCCCTCTTCCTCAAACAACTTACAACAAAAATAAAATACTTTATCCAAAACATCTGAATATACAAGCTACTTTCTATCATGTTTCTGTCCATTTGATAAATGCTGGATGTAGTGTGTGGAAGAGAAGTGTCTATTAAGATCATCTTTAGGATAATTGACATCATCAACTCTTCTTTTAGGACCCCTTTCTACTAAAAAGTCCCGTAAATTCTCATCCATCTTATCCCAATTACGAGGATCATCAACATTTGAAGGCTGAAATTCTACATTTTGGTCTTCATGTTGACTACCATCGTTCTCATTCTCATTTTCATTAATCCACTGATTAATTTCCTCATCAAGTGTCTCTTCATGCTCTTCATTTACTGAATCTATAAATTCTTCATCCTCAAAATTTTCAACTGGAACTGAATCATCTATTTGTTTCTTAGCAACAACAAACTTATCAAGAGCTCCTAATTGAGATTAAAAAAGTACATCAACTTTTCATTTTTTTTTTCTTTTTTCAAACCTTGAGAGGCACTTTCTAGGATGCAAGATTCTAGGAAACAATCTAATGTAGAACTCAAGAACCAACGATTAATCCAAATTTAGGTAAAATTACCGAGGTTGCGAAATAATAGAGTGCTAGGCCAGCATCAATAGCTTAATCAACACCATAAGAGCAACTGTAAATCATTAAATCAAATAAACAATAATCAACAAATTTGCCAAGCATAACCCATCTACAAATTATTTTTATTTTCATAATGTGATGATTCAACTGATTTTTTTTTATTCATAATAAGCGAAAGATCATTTGATTCAATTAATATTGTGGTGAAACTTAGTGGTACCTTTTCTTATCCTTTTATTTTTATATTGAGTTTATGTATACGACAAGTTTTTATATAACAAAAAAACATATATGTTAATCAATAGTCTTGTCCCCTTAAAAGTCAAGAAGATTAAAAGAACAGATAAAAAAATAATGGCACATTTTTAAAATATTCTTTGAAACTTGGAAATGAGAGAATGTTCAATCACCTGATTCTCTTCCATACTCGTCTGCACAAAGCGGTGAAACACATAAACGGAAAGTCGAAAACGATTTTGCAGTCCAAAAACCCAATTTTAATTGGGAATAAGGAGACTTAGTTTTGATTGTGAATAAGGAGAGAGAGAGAGAGAGAGAGAGAGAGAGAGAGAGAGAGTGTGTATTTGATCTCCGAAGTCGAAAGTGAATCGGCATCCAAAACTTCTCTATAGTAGCCGACCTAATCTTTTTCAATTTCCAAAGTTTCATACTCCTTTTCCATTCTTTTACTTTTAAATATAACACAAAATTATTAATTTAGGGCCCTTTTTTAATGGGCTGTTTAGAAATTGGGCTTTTTCTCATGTCTTGGGCAACCTTTTTTTTATTTTTTACAGACCTATATAATATATGGGTTAAAGAAATTTGGAGCCCCAAAAAATAGACAAAAATTGGGGGCCTAAACCGGCGGCTTCCTGGGCTTTAGCCCAGGGCCGGCTCTGGAAGTCGAGACTTGATTTTGTTAAGAGAAGCCTATGTAACATTGAAAATGACTCTACTCTTTCTTGGCTTCCCAAAGGTAGTATTCCACGAAAATGAAGACGTTGGGTGGCCACATGCTTAGAACTAGAAGCTACATATTCCAGATTGAGGTCCTTAAAAATTTCCGAGAGATCTAATTAGAGAACTGTTTTTTTTTTTTTTTTTTTTTTTTTTTTTGAATTTCTTGATTATATCAATAGACATTTTCATTCTCCACTTGTCTTCAATGGTGGTGGTCAAAGTGGGGCTCCACGACCACGAGAGTACACCTTGTGTAGTTAGGGGTGTAAGCCTAAGCCTTGTTGGGGTGTGCTGCCCACGAGCCGGCCCACATGTCCCTCCTAATTTTTTAAAAACTCTCTTATACAAATTGAAAGGGATTTTATGGACTTTATGGGTTTTCAACTTGAAAAAAGTTGAAATTAGTAAAATAAATGCACAAACAACGGTGATAAATTACAAATGAAAAATAAACTTTAATTATTTTAAATAATTAAGGGCTCTTGAATATTGGGCCTGTGATGGGCTGGGAGTCGTACTAGGCTGTGCTGCAAGTTGGGCGCGACCGATGCTTTGGGCCGTGCCGCGTAGCCCCCTGGCCAGCACGGCCCGCCCATTAGAGAGTCGGGCATGGTCGTCCCAATCCAATTTACACCCCTATGTGTAGCTTATAAAGCTTGTATAATAGACATATGCAATAAAAACTAAGGCTACACAAAAAATCTAGTATCCCCGCAAAACCGAACCGGGTGGTTCGAATCGGTTTTATGTAGATCGGTTCGGTCAACGGTTTGAAAATCATAGAAATTGCCTTACATTGGTCAGTTATCGGTTTGAAGTTTGAACTCACGGTTAACTGCCTAAACCGAATCGACTGTATGTATTAACTTGAGTATTGAGTTGACTATTTTACCATTAGGAGAAGCGCTAGTATGTTTTACTAGCATGTTACATGTTTGATGAAAGTTTTACAAGAACTGTGCATTATTAGGCTTTTAGTAGTACTGCCCAGGGGTTTGGTCTGACCTAAGAGAAAGTGAACTATGAAGAGGCCCATCTCAATTAGTTCAAAATTGGGCCTACATTCCACTCGAACCCATCTTGTTGGCAAAAATAAAAAAAAATAAAAAAACTAGTTCATTTTCTTTTAAGTTCAAATCCATCGTTTGATGTATGCTTCCGTGGTTGAAACGAATTATGAAATATATTTTAGTGTTCATTACAACTTCTCCTCATTCCATTTGATGGATCAAGTTTGAACTGCAGTTGTTTTGTGAAAAAATAAAATAAAATAAAATAAAAAAACCATAACCGAACTGAACCGAACCGGTTCGGTTTGGTTCGGTTTGAGCACCTGGGCGGTTCGGTTCGGTTTGGGAAATAGAAAACCGATGGGTTCGGTTTGGTTAATGGTTTCTCCTTTAAACCGATCCAAACCGCCCATGTGCACCCCTAATAAAGACATGCGAGTATTATATCTATACCTATGTTGCCCTCACCATAATATGGTAAGGGATAGAGGAAAATGAATCTATCTCTCCATCTTCTTGTTGATAATATGTTCCCTTTTGTCATTCTTATTACAATTTCTTTTATAATCCTCAACTTTCTATATTCTAAAATATCAAAATACTATTAGGAAAATCATCTAACAAAAATCTCACTGTAATATCTAGATATTTCCAAATCAAGGAACATATCAGCAGACATGGTTTGCTGGTGTCATTGCTGATAATGAGCAAGAGCGAGCGAGGGACACATCATTTGTGTACGTACTCTAGTTTGAGTAGAAATCAGAATACGTCTACTCTACATCCAAGTCCCCAAAAGGACGTAAGTGTGTGAGTTTAGTTTCCAATGTAGTGAGTATTGTCTGAGTTTGAGTTCCCAATGATGAGAAAGGAAAGAAAATTATGGTCAATGTCACACATATATATATATATGAGAATATTCACGTGCATCCATCCTTCACCATAGGGTGAGAGACACTAATATAATTGAAAATATTCATGTGCAAAAGAGGAAAAGCCATATATGGTCATATGCAGAAAAAGAATGTTCATGTGCAAAGAGGGAAAGCCATGTAAGTCTCCCTCACCCTATGGTGATTGAGACCCTGGGTCCATCATAACCTTCACAGAACTCCCATTTACTTTGTTTGTAGAGTCTCAATGGACCTTTATTTGTAATGTTAAAGGTCTCTATCGACGTGGAGGTGTACGCTTATAAATGCACGAAACTAATCCCTCATTCCCTGTTCTTGAAAAAAAAAATGACCATGCTCGACTTGCTTCCCATTCGTAGGATATTCCCACCTCTTGAAGACCATTAAAGCCACCCTTTTCCTCCACAAATTAATTTCAGAGCTCCAAAGTCTCCGCTCTTTTCCTCCACAAATTTCTAAAGCATTCAAAATGATTTTAGCCCTTTTTCATGGCCACCATCCAAATTCATTAAACTGTGTTAAATTAATATCAATATTTCAAACTTTAAATAAAGGAATAGAAACCAAATGGAAACACTAGAGACAACTTCAGACACAAATGCAACAAATATTGAAATTAGCATATTCAAATCGATGCCCAAAGTCACGGTGGATGAAAGCCATGGGATTTTTGTTTGAAAACCTTCTGAAAACTGTAAGTATAAAACCTCCATCTTTAGCTCTTTGCCCATTGTCTTCCAGGAAAGGTTTCAACCATTTTTAGGGCTTTTTTTTTTCTTCTTCCAGGTTATGCTACGCAACTGGCGCAAATCACCCTTTTAGAATCTCATTCTCAAGTAGAGAGTAGGTGTGTGGCAAGAGGAAAGGCGATATCGCAGAAGGGATGGCAATGGCACAACCCGGCTGACCATGGGATGATAAATGAAAACGAAAAAAAATGGGTTTTTTAGCAAACATACCTTCGACAAGGAGGGTTTGTAGGAGACCACAATGGCTCGATGGAGGATCGCTGGGAACCATTGTGAATACGCCTAACAACTGATGTGGAGTCGCAATCAACGCTGGTGAAGAAGAAGAAAACAAACAAGAGAGAAAATCGAGCTTCTAAACCCTAAAATGTATGAATGGGTCGAACGTCGGGTGGCTAGGGACCCTTAAACATTATAAAAAAAAAAAAAGGTCGATAGGGACCCTAGTAGAGAATGTTAAAAAAAATTACGTTTTCGGACAAAATAACTGATTTGGTGTAAGAGCACTTCAAATTACCTTTTCGGTATGGTTGTCACCTAATTTGTTTTTTCCGGTAAAATCCTCTATTATATTTCTTCATAAGTATTCTTTATTTTATTTTATTTTGTGGAGTTTCTGGATGTCCAAGTATAAGGGAGAGGAATCCCACCCTATATGAGAATTTCATAAATTTTCAAACAAAAATTCTAAGAATTCAAGCACAAAAAAAAAAAATGAAAATTTTCATGAATTCAGAAATCCCACCTTGTCATAATCCAGCCGTTGGTGAGTGGTCATGGATAAGAAATGCACCGAATTCCAGCATGGACTCCTCTTTTTGGCTTTACGCGGAATTAGATGGCCACTTTCCAAGGACCTTTCAAGTTAGAGGTTTGTACTGAATAAGAAATGATCTTGGTCCCCATGTTTTGTGGCTTCCTTTTGTACTGGATTCTTGATAATGACTTCATTAATCTTCTTTGACAGTGTTGCCGGAAGCAATCGAAGTTCCAAAAATCTTGAAAAACTACAAACCTCCTTGAGAATCATCCATCGATTTAGCCCGTTTGGATCTGGCTTCAAACTTAGCACTGCATGCAATTTTTTTGGCATGTTCTTCAAAATTATATTTGTGGAGGTAGTGGTCCCAGTCTAACGTTCGGTTTGAAAAGCCGTCCAATTCAATTTTCCATACATAATACATTAGACAGTCACAGCATCTTTGCATTGATTGGCAGTGCCAGAACTCCAGCTTTAAACAAAGCCTTTTTCCAGTTGTTACCACATGAATTTTAGGTAGCACAATAAACCATTAATTCCCACTGTAGTACTGTACCCAAGTGCTCAAAATAATATGACGCATTTTAGTGCTTCTACTCCATTCCTGGATTGGTCTTGCAGCCTGCAATACGCGTCCTCACGTGGACTCTTGAATTTATTTTTCTAGAAACAACTTCAAGTTTTGACAGCAGGAAAGATGTTTCATTTTTTTATACCAAAAGTTAAGGATATTTCAAAGAAGAGGTCAACGTCCACCATGGCTCCTTAGCGGTCATAATTGTGATCGAGCCCTTGCCCTCACCATAAAACTATTGTTGTACCGTTTCCTATCACCAATTGATTTTGAGATAAGTGGTAGCTTAATGGAGTGTAAGATCCTACAAGTACTAACTCAACACAAACTACAGGAATAAGGACCATAGAAAGAGAAGAGAGCTTCCCTTGTTTTAATCACCACATTAACCCCAAGAGGTTGGCCAAGTGGTCAGAACCACGGTTTCTCCCTCTTTCAGAACTAGAGGTCTTGATATCGACCCTCGGTTCCCCCCTCTTCATGAACCGAAAGTTGAGTCCACTTGTGCTACCACCTAGGGGTCACAGAGATTTTACCTGGCTTCTCTTCGGGCTCGGAGGGATTAGTCCAATCCAAAGGATTAGACCACATTCGAATAAGATTCTTCTCTCTCTCTCTCTCATAATGAGAGGAGTAAAAGAGTAGGAGTCAAATTATAAATAAAGTTTTAAGGGGAGGGGTTAAAGTAAAAAAGAACTAGAAGACAAAAGTTTACTCACTCCTCTCCACTTTACTAGGTTTGGATGTTGGTAATTTTGGACTTAGCAACGACATACAATCATGTGAGAATGGCTCCTTACCCAAGTGATAAGTTCTCAATAGCTATATGTGGTTCGAACCCTAGATATGCCCAATCTTCCTACGTGTAGAGACTTTCTTCCTATATGTGTGAGCTTCCTTCCCACATGTGCATAATACTTTTCCACTTGAGTAGGCTGCTCTCTCCTAGATCCAACCCCCTAGGCTGGAGTAAAAAAAAAAAAAAAAAAAGACATACAATCATATGGCATGTTTGAGTGACGCTGGATTTCTCCATTCTCCCTAATTTGTTTCCATACCTTTTCCTGTTATAATAAATCAATGGCTTTTGGTGGACTTGAGAGAAAAACCAATTCAATTACTTTTTTTTTTTTTTTTGAGCACACTGAACTTCAAAGTAACATTTGACAATACAGGGATGTATATGTGGATAGGACTTTTCCTCTCACCACACTGGGTGGGTTGCCCACTATGCCAAACTAGCATTAAAAGGAGAAAAATCAAAAACTTTTCCACAGCACCAAAAATCCTGTCTCTCAAAATGTCTCCCCTCAGTGCATTTCTTCTTGCCCAAATAGTAATATCCGTTGGCTGAAAGAGGGGCACATTAGTTCAATTTTATAAAGTTTGCACTGGGCCTATGACATTAATGATTCTGATCACCAAAACTCTGCCAGCTTCATACATTTTAGTTAATTAGGAAAATTATCAATATGGTTGAGCAGAGCTAAACCCATGCACCTCTTCTACGGATAAAGGCATGTGCCTGTTATGTTAGATGCTCAAAGTTTTAAAGCCAAACTAGAGGGCAAACAGGCAGAGTTGGCAAATTGGTCCAAATCAGTTTTATTGTTTAGATCAATCCAAAGTAGGAATGCTCGTTATTTGGACTCGACTCATTCAGTTCAAAGAATTTGGTTAAGATAGAATCAACGTGGTGATTCGATAGAGTCATGTTTTTCTTAAAATAATTTTAAAAATATTTTAAAATATATCAAATACTTATAGAATATAAATATACATTTATTTACATGAATTCATAATAATCAATTCAGATTAATAAGTTTATATATACTAGAAAAATACTATAATAAGAAAAATAAAAGAAAAAATATTGTGTTGTTATAATTTGTTAGTCCAAATATAGAATGTAGAGACCAGATATAAATTTTGAATTACAGTCCAGTCATCATTTTCTCAATTGCTAACTAGCAACCTTGTGCATACTTAACTTAAAAATAAAACAATATTGGTCTAAAATCATATCTACCATCAAATGGTTTAGATGTAAATAAATTACTAAAACGAGTCTCCCATATATTTAACTCTCGGTTTTTCTTCAAAACGAGATGATTTGGAAGAGTCAAGAGTTAACTCAAGGAGTTTTTCAACCTTGATTTAACCCACTTTTACTGTGATTAGAAATGATTATGAGACAGGCTAGCACAACAGGCTTTTACCCCGAGCCACTACGACTGAGCTAGCTAGGACTTGTGTTTGTTGTCTTGGGAAGGAAGGCCTTTCCTAATTCTAATATGAAGGACAGGGCTAGGTCTCTACTTCAAGGTCCGTTTTTCCACAAATTTGACTAGTGACCCATTTTTGATCAAATTATAATGATGGAGGTGGTGGTCCCGGTCAAACTTTGATTGATTTTGAACTGCCGGTCCAATTCAATTTTCCATATCCCCCAGTCATTGGTGCTGGTGGTACCCAAATTCCATCTTTAAACAAAGCCGTTTCCAATTCTAACGATATGAATGTTATGTAGGCATATTAAACTGTTAAAGTCCACTCAAACCCTTTTATGGGGGAACTGTGGTCTTAATTTTGTTCATGTTGGGTATTCTATCTTCTGTTCATGGTTGAATGGTATTGACACTTTTGTTTCATACGTGTACTCATAGATCAATCCTTAGGTCATTGAGTTAAAAGTATTAATCCTGACCAGTAATTCAATCTAGATGAAAAAAGATACAAGCTGAATGGACCCCAATGTTGCTCTAAAAACTCCTGGAGGTGGCTAAATAGACTCGACTCAATAGGCGATCAAATTAGTGAGTTTGATGCCCCAGTTAATTGACTCTAAGATAGTTGGACTCAATCTAATTCCCAAGCCTCTAAAGGCAATTATGGGTCGCCAAATGAAGCCATGTCCATACAAAAAATGAGGCCCAACCAGCCATTTAATTGGAGTTTTTTATTTTATGGTTTTAAATTTATGACAGACTCGATTTGTGATGTTGTTTAATTAGCCGACGAGTCCCTAGGTTTGACCATGTTTAATCATAAACTCCACCAAACTCAGCCTTGTTACTCAACTCAACAAGGGTTTAAGGGTTCCAAAACACTGGATATTAAAGTCTCAAAAGGCAAAACCCTGTAATTCCTCTAGATACAGATGCATGACATATATGAATTATGATCATTCTTCCTGTACGTTATTGTCTATGGTTCCTTCTGTACGCACATAGACTGTGTACAAACAAACAGTATGTTCTCTTTAATCTCACATTATAATACTAATAATTTGAAATTTGTATGGATTCTTTGCCTGCAACGGTAGTATTCATATATATCTTTCTTTTATCTTACTTTTGACTGTAATGATATGTTAGAATATAACTATCGTATGTTTGTGAGAGGAAAGAGGCTGTCTTCTATTGTGGGTATTTCTCAAAATTTGGTGTTTGGTAATGGAATTTCAAGCTCATTTTCTTTTAAGATTTCAAAAGGCTACTTTCTTTTTCCTGGTTTCTAGAATCAATTTGGTGACTTTAGAAGAAATTTCCAATTTCTCGCCACATGAATGATTTCATTCTGTTTCAATCCAACTGACTCATAAATTGAATGGGTGACACACTCATGGTTAAGTGATGTTGAGATCAATCCTTGGATCTTCAAGTTAAAAGCATCAATTCTAACCAATAATTCAATCTAGGAAAAAAAAACTCAGGCGATCATTAATTAGTGAGTTTGATGCTCTAGTTAATTTAGTCTAAAAGATAGTTTGAATCAATCTAATATCCAAGCCACCAAACAGAACCCATCCCTAATAAAAATGAGGCCCAACTAACCAGTTAATTGGAGTTATTAGCATGCTTTCAAATTTCTGACAGACTCAACTTGCAATGTTGTTGAGTCAACGAGTCACTGAGTTTGACCATGTTTACTAAAAAAATCCACCAAACTCATCCTTGTTGCTCAACTCAACAAGGTTTAACCCAAGTTTTGGTTTTCAAAACACTGCATTTTAGAGGCCCAAAAGTCAAAATCCCTCAATTCCTATACATATTACATACAGATGTTTGGTATATATTTAATTTGTTCTTTCTTCCAGCAGGTTATTGTCTATGGTTTCTTCTGCAGACAGCCTGTTTTACATAAAGGGCTTGTTTTCTTTAATCTCTTACATTACAATACTATTATAATTTGAATTTTCTACGGCTTCTGTGCCCGCAACGGTAGTATGCATGTGTCTTTCTTTTTATCTTACGTCTGACTGCAAATCTGCAATTTAGAAAAGGGCACGTTTCTTGCCGGCTCAAAATAAAGAAACATCCTCACCACGTGACATGAAAGACATCTGTGCTTCCTCGCCCACTTCCACAGCCTGCGCACTAGATAAAGATAATTGGAATTATGGCTTCTTGATCATTTTGAATTCAATTTTACAAGTGGGCCCATAACTAGGTCATTTATGGCGGAAAAAAAAAAAAAAGAGACATGTTTGTGTGACCTCCATGAATATTAAAAACCATAAATTTATGGTTTGTATGAAGTTTTTTTTCCTATCCCCTCCTGGAAAATACTTTTCCATGTATTCGTTAAATATTACACAGATTTTAATATTCTTTTCATGAAATAAGTATTTACAAGTATTTTACAAGTGGGGCCCATAACTCGATCATTCATGGAGAAAAAAAAAGTCATGTTTGTGTGGCCTCCATGAAAATTAAAGTATGCAAACGTGTGCTTTCTATGAGAATTTTTTTCCTACCCCCTTTCAGAAAACGCTTTTCCACGTATTCGTTAAAAATTACACTGCTTTTAATATTTTTTTATGAAAAAAGTATTTGCAAGTATAAATATATGAATAAAACCTTTCCAACTATAATTTTTTTTGGGAAGCAAGTAAAAACATGCCCTCAAAGACCATTGATAACTGGCCATGTGGCATAGGCCTGTTTCAATAGATGATGAATTGATGATATAAAGTGATGTGAATCATCAAATCAAGCCATAATAAAATATAAAAGGTTATGATGGTCTTTTGTTTTTAGTGACTTGATAAGAAATCTTTTTGACTTGTTGTGAAAAAAGTGGATTCTTTTTGTCAATGGAGAAAGGATGTTGTTTTTTAACTTTCTTATGAAAAAATAGAGGGAATTTTGAATCTGTGTACTTTTGATATAATCCTTCATCTTTTCTTATCCAAATAATGAAGGCTTTAAGTCACCTCAATTTATTTCACCACCTATCCAAATACGCCCAGAGTAAAAACACCATTGGCAAAGTATCTTATGAGAATTACGCCCACTCGTTATCTATAGCAATTTGAGATAAGTTAATAAATGGATGGCTACAACGATTTTTTTTTCTTCTAAGAATTAAAATGAGATTTCAATAGCTAATGAAGATGTTCTTGTCCATTTGATTATCATAGATTGTGGAGTAAAATAAAACAATAGGGCTGATTTTCCACAAAAGCTTATCTACCCACGCTAACAGTGAGTCATGAATGTAGAAGATCCGTGCCCAATTAGGCAATTTCAAAAGGGACCATGTAGTAACCTCCTTTTTGTTTTCCGTTTTTTTTTTTGTTTTCTTCATTCTATTGGACACCTTTATTAAAGAGGGATTTTACCCAAAAAATTTCCTTAGATTTGGTGAAGACAAGAAAATCTTTAAATTTCAATATCGACCAAAAAGGTCATGAAACGGGATATCCCCACTCGTTTTCTCTTCTTCTTGTTTTGTTTTGCTGAGCGGCGATATTGCAGCTCACTCATATAATCGAGGATATTACTGCTCAGGCCGCTCATTTCTTCTACTTCACTAGTATATACGAGCAGTGATATCTCCGTTCGTTTCTTATTCGAGCAGGGATATTGCCGCTCATGCCGCTCATTTCTTCTGCTTCACCTGTATATACAAATGGGGATATTCCCGTTTAGAGCCTTTTTGGTTGGTATTGAAGTTTGATGACTTTTTTAGTTTTCACAAAGACTAAAGGGACTTTTTCGGTAAAATCCTCTATATTAAACTTTAATTTCAAGAAACACACTTGTCATGTGAGAAATAGTTCTTAATTCACCAAGAGGATCCTTCTCATCCATAGTGAGAAGACCTGTTACGAGGCCTGCATCCAGCTCACATCCAACATGTCAGGCTGGAGCTCATTCCGTTTAACCATTCAGACCAAAGCTTGATTAATAATACTAACAATAAAAGATCATAGCTGATAAATATAGAATCCAAATATGAAACAATTTAAAGTCAAATACCTCTTAAGAAAATCAGTAGAGATCTTAAGCAAAATAGGATTTGACCATGTCTATTGTTTAGGCCAGGCTAGCCACAGGCATTTTATCACTTACTATATAAGCCAGGCCAAAATATTAAAAGAGTACAAACGTAAGATCCAGGCTCAAGTTGAGCAATAAAACCTTATGAATTGGAGAATTGTATATATGAGTGTGATTTTGTTTCTAAACACAAAATAATAGCCTGTATAAGCCTATGTCAGTGTCACTGTATAATACAAATTGATGATAACAATAATACCGATACGTTTGTATAAATACAATATATATATATATATCTTATGTTACCAACAAAAAAAAAAAAAAACCTATACGCTAATATAAAAAATGGATATTCCAAACATTGGTAATACATTATTCGATCCACAAAAGCGGAACCACTAAATTAAAAGCAATAGAGTGAATAATTCTACGTAACTGCTATGAGGAACTTGTTATGAGAAATTCTCCTATGAATCAAGTATCTCACCCACAATCTTGAAAAACCGAAAACAGGGCATCAGTCTTATGTGTAAAAATCCATTAATTTAATAAATATATATATGCCTTTTTTATTGTGGTGCATCTAAGGTAAAGTGAATCATTTCTCAACTAAGATTCTTCTGCAATTAAAGGTCAGGTAGCTGCAATAATACGTTGATAAATGGTTCTTTATATGCTAAGGCTAAGGGATACCCTAGTTAAAAAAAAAAAAAGAACTTTCCTGACTGAATCCAAACCGTTGATTTAGGACGGAGTCTAACTTTATATTGATCTGGACCCTTGATCTTCAAAATTGAGCTGAATGTATTGGAAGGCTGATAATAACTATTGGAGTTAATTTTTTTTCCTAAAAAGATGAAATCCTATTTTATAATCACCTTATTTTAAGGGAGGGTTTTAAAGTCCTTTGAACAATAATAATCTTACAGTCTACATATGAAAAGGGGAGCCGGATAAATCCCATATCGCCCCGTAAACACCTTAATAATTAAACAGTTCTGGAAGTCAGCATCCACTGGACATGTCGCCCACGTTAGCTAGCGTAAAATGAACGTGACAACCAGTAATTGTGTAGACGCGTTTCTATTCTATATATTAAAAAGACCCAGACGGACAAAGAGGGACAAAGAGAAATGTCCAAAACCATTGTTTAATTTGCTAAAATAACGTTCTAGTACTTGGAGTCTAGATCTAATCGTTTCTCCTGTTTGAATAAATGTGGAGTGAAGTGAAGTACATTTCATATGACGAGTGAAGTGGGCTGAAGTTTTATTTGGATACTTGGTGGTAAGTGAAATTTAAAATACTTCGAAGTAGAATAAACTTTTATTCAAAGAAATATGAGTATTTAGAATTGAAGTTAAATGGATATACACGTTGGTTAATAAAAACACTTCATATGTCGGGTTAGACTTGTCCAAATGAAATTGGATTGAAGTTTTAAACTGTAAGAGCACATTTAACTTCACTTTTGTCTATTTTTATCCTATCCAAATCGGCTCTATTTACCTAAAAAATACATACACAAAATAAAATTATATTGTGTTGTAAGTATCATATCTACTAAAGTTTACCAAATAATTATAACCTTCTTAAGACCATCCTCTCCTGGATCACATATGTTATGGTATTTGTCTCTCTAAATATATGGGATGTCAAAGGAATGATTATAATTATTTGTATTGGGAGTTGGCTCAAATCTTTTTTTTTTTTTTTGCTATCAGAGGGTTCCTAGTCCTTTGAGTTGGACTAATCCCTCCGGGCCCAGAGGAAAGTCAGGTAAACACCCATGTGGCCCCAAGCAGGGGCGGAATTAGGGTGGAGGGAGGGGGGCGGCAGGGGCCATGGCCCCCCCCAAAGTTCTGAAAATCTATCAAGGTCCTTCTGGCCCTGTGATCTTCTCTGAGGAATGGCCCCTCCTTATAATATTAATTAATTAATATAGTTTTTTATTCTAAAAAAAGTAACAAAATCATAGCAGATTTTTGGGAAGAAATATTAGAATGATGGAAGAAAAAAAAGGAAAGGAAGGAGGAAAAAATAATTCTAAAAGAGGAACAAAATCAAAGCAGATTCTGGTGGAGAAATATTAGAATGATGGAAGAACAGAAAGGAAAGTAAATGAAGAAAGGAAAGAGGAAAAATAATTTTAAAAAAATTATATTTTAATTGTGATTATCTATATCAGGATTAATTCAATTGAAGTAAATTCTTTTGAAGAGTATAAAACTAGTGGGACCACCCTTTTGAATGGTCTAGATTTTAAATATGGGTCTTGCTCATAAATATATAATAGTGGGCATATTTGTTTGTTCCAAAATAATAGTCAATAATTTCACTTTTGAGTGCAAGTTGACAAGGGTTATGACATGAACTTAATTCTAAGATACTAATTTTTCTAAATAATACTAATGTAATTTCACTTTTGAGTGCTATCTATTATGCATTTAATTATTAAATTTTATAGCTTTTTAATGAAATTTTTTTTTACTTTGCCTCCCTCCCCTAAAAAAAAATTCCTGGTTCCGCCCCTGGCCCAAGGTGGTAGCACCAGTTGACTCAACCTTCGATTAGTAAAGAAGGGAGAACCATGAGTTGATGCCAAGACCTCTAACTCCAAAAAAGAGAGGAATCTTGCTCGCCAACCCCTTAAAATTACTCGTTAAATTACATATAGTACACACAAATATACCATTTCACATGCATTGGCATGTGAGACTATAATTGTCATTACTCAACAGAAAAAAGTGGGCTACACTCAAAATGAATCCTCTCTTCTGTCAGTGTCATACCCCATGATACATGTCTTTTCTCTGCGTACAAAAGAGGGAGTGGATCTAGGCTCATTGTTGGCAGGCAAATTGGCCAATGCAACACACTACAGTAGATTGAGATTCTACCCAGCTGTGTCGTCAGACCAGATGAACAGTAAACTTGATTGGCCCAGTGAATGGTACAAATCACAGTAACAGAGTCTATCTTATAGGGGTGAAAATGGGTCCCTAATACTTGAAGGACACAAATTGGGAAAAATCAGGTTTGGGCACCCATTCCTAATTTGGCTTCAGGTTCAGATCCCATCCACCGCATGGACCAGTAATAATATTTGAATCCAAGTACATGTCCATAGGGGTGCACGGCGGGCGGCTTGGGCGGTTATTGGGCGGTTTAGGCGGTTTTGTTTTATGGCGGTTTGTAAAAAATAGAAACCGTAACTGCCCAAAATATAGGCGGTTTGGGCGGTTTTTTTAGCGGGGCGACTTGGGCGGTATGTTGGGCGGTTTGGTTATTGTCCTTATCTCTCTCTTTTTTATTCTAATAGAAGGTAACTAAAGTTTCAAAGTAACTTAACATAAATAATA
The DNA here is from genome assembly GCA_012931725.1 of Litsea cubeba. Taxonomy (NCBI): domain Eukaryota; kingdom Viridiplantae; phylum Streptophyta; class Magnoliopsida; order Laurales; family Lauraceae; genus Litsea; species Litsea cubeba. The sequence continues at coordinate 13,619,224 of CM022947.1, forward strand.
AAAATTAAACATGATTTTTAATAAAAGTCAATAATCAGTAATAAAAAAAATTTCAACTAATTATATCAATGTAAAATTAAAGTCCAAAGGCATCACCAAAATTAAAAAATACAATCACTTATATAATCTAACGTCCAAAAGTAAAAACCTAACAAGAAACATCTAAATTCGAAAATTCAATGTCTAAATTTCAATAAATAAACCTCCAAATTTCAAAATTCAATGTCCAAATGCTAAAAGAAATTCAAAATCTAAACTTCAAGTTCGTAAAGATCGATATATAATTTGAAGCAATCCTGCAATAAAAAAAATTCATAGTTAGAATAATAATTGATAAAAGATAATAAACATCAATGTTTAGTTTAGTGATAAAATTATAAGGTTGTCAAACTTTCATACAATATAATCTAGACTTGTATTGGATTGCACTAGGATTTGGAGTAGAAGTGTTATCCATAAAGAATAGATGAAGAGGTTTTTTTTTTTTTTTTTTTTTTTTTTTTTTTTTTTTTTTTTTAAATAATGAGCGGGCGGGGCGGTTTGAAACCGCCCACTCAAATGTCAAACCGTAACCGCCCGCTCATTAGTACGGATTGAAACCGCCCGCCCGCCAAAAGGCGGTTTTGACATATATCCACTTTTAGCGGGGCGGAGCGGGGCGGGGCGGGCGGGTTGGCGGGTTACGGTTATTTTTGTGCAGCCCTACATGTCCATGAGTTTCATGCCCAAGAACCTGTGGACTTGATTCCATGACTATATATTATAATTTCTTACATATTTAAATTAAATTAGGTGTGAGTTATGCTAAATAATTACCCAAGTGTTTTTCCTATAAAAAAAATGAGCATTTCATACATGGTTCACCTGGATGCCTGACAATTCACTGGGATATAAATAGGTTATATATCAATCAAGGGGTGTGCAAATTATCTTTCAATGAAATGGTCATAATCCTTATTTTTTAGATGCATTTGGAAACTTTAAAAATAAACTCTTATTTTATAATTTAGAGCTTATTTCATATTAGAGCATTTGGTAAACATGTAATAATACTCTCTACTTTTAGAGCCTATTTTGAAAATATAGCTTTTGCCTCTAAAAACAAAGGAGCTGAGGGGGACTGCTTTTTATTTTTATTTTTTATAGAGCTCTTTTACCTTGAGTGATATATGTGTACAATGCAAAATTTATAAATGTTTTGGAAGAAAATAACCCTATAAGAATCCCAAAATGACGTAACGTGAGGTGAATAATCAAATCAATAGAGAAAAAAAATATAAGGGGAGTTATGATGGTCTTTTATTTATGTGAAATTCCTGAATGTTCCTTTATACTTGCGCACCCAGAAATCCCACAAAAAACAAAGGGTTGGAATTCCTAAAATCCGATCAGTCATTTGAGACTTTTTACTTGGTTGAAATTTTTGGATCAAGGCAAAAATAAAAATAAAAAATTTGCAAATGTCAGAAAATAAGCTATATGATCCTGTCATGAATTCCCCAACACGCCAAACTCTTGTCAAAAGTTTTAGTAAAGAAACACAACCTCTAGAGTTTTTCGACTACTTATAGTTTATATTTATTGCGATAAAAGTCTAAATAGTAGCTAACATTTAGATCAACTTTAAATTAGTGTTATTGCTAATTAGGTGTAGAGAAGAGGCAATATTGAGAATTTTCCATTTAAAACATTTAAGTTATTATATATAAGAAAAGGAAAAAAATATTTGTACTTCTCACATTTTAATTAATTAATTAATTCTTTTGGGTAAAGCTCACATTTTAATTTATACTGTGGAATATATATCTAGTGCGGATTTGCCAATTCTGATTCAGAACACAGCATTGGAGTATGAACACAGAAGCAGACCAATTTAACTTTCCAAGGCCACACGAAAAGAAAAGGAGGAGGTGCGCGGACCACATGTTACGATGCTCCCGCTGTACACGTTGCTTGCCCGTAACTCGGCGATACGAGCCAACGTGCTGTTGTCACGTTGCCCAGTCTTATCCGCCGATTTTTTCAACATTTTACCAACAAAAGCTTCCATCTATGAGACTATGACATCTCTCTTTATTAAAAAAAAAAAAAGCAATTCTCAAATAGCCTTAAATTTTTACCTAATTTCAAAAAAGATATAAATTTCAAAACTTTTTAAATTAGTCCCTTTATTTTTAGAAAATTTCAATTAAAGACATCTTTCTCTTTAAAGTCATTTTCCAACAATTTTCGCCTTTAATTTTTCTAAAATAATTAAATTACCATTCATTGAAATAAAACTCTTATTTACTTCCTCTATATTATCATCATTTCTTTTATTAACATCATCACGGAGATCAAGGACAACTAATGTCTCCACGACAATCGACTATATATAATGACTTTTCAAAATCAGGTCATGACTTTAAATTGGACGACAATTTGAGCGTCTTAAAAATAATGAGAGAAAAAGTCGTCAAGGAATACATTTATTTGGCTGCATGTCCTTTATTGAAAATTTATTGGAAGACTCAAGCATTAATTTAAAAGATTTTAAAAATTCAATCTTTTTTCGAAATAATTTTAAAAACTTAAGGCCTGAAACTTTTCCTTAAAAAAAAAAAAAAATCGGATTTTCCCTGTGAGCACTTCAATAAATACCACTCTCCCTCATCTTCTCTCCCTCATCTCTGCTCCTTTCGAACTAAGCTCCGAATCAAAGCATCGAAGCTCGAGCTCTAGGGTTTTTCATTGCTTCTTCTTCTTCTCTCTCCGTCTCTGTGAGTCCTTCTCTCTCTTTCTCTCTGTTTGGTTTTTCATATTTCAATGCGTAAGGTCTCGTTTTTGCTCTTCTTCTCGCGCATTTAGCATGTTTTGATGCTTCTTTTGGATGTCATTAGCTTTGATTTGATGAATGCAGGTGTTTTTCATTCTCTAGTTTCAGCTCCGAAGAGATTGATCTTTTAGTGCTCTGTTTTGATGAATGTAGATGGTTTTCTCTCTAGATTCAGTTAGAAGAGATCGATTTGATGAATGTAGATGTGTTTTTCTCTAGTTTCAGTTCCGGAAATGGTCGATTGCTGAGTTTTATAACGGTTTTGAACGCGAAAGTGTTGTTTTTTTAAAGGATCTTTTCAGTTTTTGCGGTTTTTGGAAAATTTTAGCGCTTAATCTTGCCATTGCTCTTTCTTTCTTTCTTTTTCAGAGTTTGATCGTTTTCTAGAATCTTGTAAATTCTTGTTTTAGAGATTTGTGGATCCTGAGATTTTAGCTCTGTTCCTCAATGCTCTATCTCTTGAAAAAAATGAATCTTTAGTTGCTTGATCTCGAGATCTATGCTTGTTTGTGACTTTTGCTGTTGGTTCCTTTGGTTCTAATTGATTTCATGATTTCCATTCTCAGGGCAGGGGGTCCATTTCAATTTCTTGGGAAATTGATGACTGTATCTAATATGGGGGGCTTTAGAATATGTTTCTTGGGTGTTCTTCTTCTTTGCTGCTGGGCAGCCATTGGAGAGGCTACTGGTTATATGAAATATAAAGACAAAAAGCAGCCACTGATGGTTCGCATCAATGATTTAACGAGCCGGATGACTCTAGAGGAAAAGATTGGTCAGATGACACAAATTGAGCGATCAGTTGCCTCTGCTGAAATAATGAAAAAGTACTTCATAGGTAAAGAGGAAAAAAAAAAAAAAACCCTTCCTGTCTTCTATTTTCATTTTGTTTCATGTTGATGCATGCACTGAATTGGAATATTAATCTGCAGGTAGTGTATTGAGTGGGGGAGGGAGTGTGCCTGCTCCAAAAGCGTCCCCTGAGACATGGGTTAATATGGTGAATGACTTCCAGAAGGGCAGTCTCTCTACCCGTCTTGGTATTCCGCTGATTTATGGAATTGATGCTGTTCATGGTCATAACAATGTCTACAATGCTACAATCTTCCCTCACAATGTTGGGCTTGGAGCTACCAGGCAACTTCATATACTCTTGTCGCTTTTAGAAACTTAAAGCATAATATCATGCTTATTGATGTGCCATGCTTTTTTATGCATTGCTCTTTTAACATTTCTCTTGTAGTCTGCATCTTAGCTAATTTTACTGACTTGCATTAGTTGATATGAGAATAGAACAATTGATGCTGTTGTATTTTCTGTAATTTATGCTATGGTATTTTGATTCTATATTAAAGATATGAACCCACGTGCTAGGAAATTTATGATTGTCTCAAACATTGTTGGGTCAAGTCTTGATCTGAGTTTTCAATATAAATTCTGATTGTCTCAAAACATAGCTGCATCAGTCTCTATAATTTCCTCCTATTTTCTGTAAGCTAATTTGAAAATACAAAAAATTAAGATTTTTTTCTTCTTGTTTTCTTTTGGCCATTTGTTCATATGGCTGTGGAATTTAATTTCCCATTTGAACTAGTAACTTATCAGTACCTTCATAACTACTTATATTAACATAACTTCTGCTGGGTCTGTGTGCTTCTAGTTTATCTTACCTTTGTGATTAACTTCTTGTTTTTCTAATGTAGATAGTTGTTTCTTCCTATGCTTCTCATATGTGTTATTATTAACTTCCCCTTCTTTCTTTCTTTCTTTTTTTAACAGAGACCCTGAACTTGTGAAGAGAATTGGTGCTGCAACCGCTCTTGAAGTTAGAGCGACGGGGCTTCAATATGTTTTTGCACCATGCATTGCGGTAAAGTGCAAAATGTTTCTAAAATTTTTTTAGTAGATTATAATCTTCAACTGCAATGTGCTAACTAATTTAACATTGGTTGCTTAAACTTTTTCACGTTTTGACAATGCGTGTTTTGGATCCTAAAATAGGTCTGTAGAGATCCTAGGTGGGGTCGGTGCTATGAGAGTTACAGTGAAGATCCTAAGATTGTACAGGCTATGACAGAGATCATTCCTGGTTTACAAGGAGACATACCTTCAAATTCTAAAAAGGGCACCCCATATGTTGCTGGAAAGTAAGCCTCTGCAAACTAGTGCTTCAATTAAAACTTCGTCTTTCTATTGCTTCAATTGAGAGAGAGAGAGAGAGAGTTTATATCATTTTGAAATGATCCAAATTGTGTTCCTTCTTTGTATAGGAACAAGGTTGCCGCTTGTGCCAAGCATTATGTTGGTGATGGTGGCACACATAATGGTATCAATGAGAACAACACCATCATTAATCGCCAAGGATTACTTACAATTCACATGCCTCCTTACTTTAATTCAATCATCAAAGGTGTCTCCACTGTCATGGTCTCTTACTCCAGTTGGAATGGCGAGAAGATGCATGCCAACCGTGACCTTGTCACGGACTTCCTCAAGAATAAACTCCGTTTCAGGGTAGGTCATGTTCATCAATAGTATTTTGTTTTGCCTTGCATGTCTCTGTTATTACTCAATTTGATAAGCTACTCATGTATGTTTCTGTTACCCATGATTAAATTCAGGGTTTTGTCATCTCGGATTGGCAAGGTATTGACAGGATTACATCGCCCCCTGGTGTGAACTACTCATATTCTGTTCTTGCTGGAGTACATGCTGGAATTGATATGGTTAGTTTCTCTGTTTTTACACAAATTTCATATTTCAAGTTGGTATTGAGTTTTGTGAAATTAAAAGAAATGGTGTGTGGTAATGCCTTTGCACGTGTTTCATAAACTCAAAACTATTTTAAATTTTCTATTTTGTTTTTTACATAATTCCAGTTTGATTACTTGTTGATCGGTAACTTTATTTCTAGATAGTTGTATGTTACTTCGTAGAGTAATCTACACTTCTCAAGGTTTGGAAGTTTGAGACACACCTCACAATGACTGTTAGTTTTTTTTATTGGTATTTAATTTCTCTACTTGTCGGCAAAACTGATTTACTACTAGAAATTGGAAAATCAGAATATTAGTTACAAAGCTTTTGGATCTACTGCAAAAAATGACGAGTCCTAATCACCAACCTCTATGAATAATACAACCTCTGCTCATTATATATTGGGGCAGTTTTTACTGGTGGAGCATAGAGTAGATCCCTACTAGACAGTTCTGTCCTCATTTTGAAGATTACACTAAAGGGCTTCTTAGGGTTGATAGTCTACTGGGAAGTTCCATTAAAAAAAAAAAAGGAACTGTCTAGTGGGGATCTACTCTATGCTCCACCAGTAGACTAGAGGGCTTAAGAAGTTCCTTTAGTGGGAAGTTCCATTACACTAAAGGGCTTCTTAGGCTTGATCGAAGATTTGAAACAGAGTTCTGAAAATCAACTCAGGTTTTACTCATCTTGTCAAGCTGTACACATAAGCATAGTAAATATTTTAAAGTTGTCAGTCTATTTTTAACTGCCCTACAGGTGGTAGTTCTATTGTTATCTTATGTTGTCATATTGTTGCAGGTCATGGTCCCTTACAACTACACTGATTTTATAGATGATTTAACCACTCAAGTTAAGAACAAGGTCATCCCCATGACCCGAATTGATGATGCAGTTAGAAGGATCTTGCGAGTCAAGTTCACTATGGGTCTCTTTGAGAATCCCATGGCGGACCTTAGCTTTGTTGACTGAGCTTGGAAAGCAGGTAAGTTACTGATTTCTATGCTGTTAAAGAAACTTAAACTTGTTTTATGCTTAAGAAATTACATATCCACTGATCAATCCACATGTCATGGATTTGAACAGGAACACAGGGAATTGGCAAAGGAAGCAGTCAGGAAGTCACTTGTGCTTCTGAAGAATGGGAAGTCTGTTGATAAGCCATTGCTCCCACTCCCAAAGAAAGCACCAAAGATCCTTGTTGCTGGAAGCCATGCAGACAACCTCGGTTACCAATGTGGTGGGTGGACAATTCAATGGCAAGGATTGAGTGGGAATGACCTCACTATTGGTATGTCACCTGTAATATTATATTAAGGAATAACACATTTACATTGATTTTACTTTCCCTGTTCTTGTTAAACCATCAAAATTACTTGTCCTGCAAACAGGAACTACAATCCTCACTGCCATCAAAGCTACAGTTGATCCAGCAACCAAAGTAGTCTTCAATGAGAATCCTGATGCCAACTTTGTCAAGGCCAATGACTTCTCATATGCCATAGTTGTTGTTGGGGAGCCTCCCTATGCAGAGACAGCTGGTGACAGCTTGAATTTGACAATCTCGGACCCAGGCCCAAGCACAATCCAGAATGTATGCGGTGCTGTCAAATGCGTTGTTGTTATAATCTCTGGTCGCCCTGTTGTGATTGAGCCCTATGTATCCTCAATAGACGCCCTTGTTGCTGCCTGGCTTCCAGGGACCGAAGGCCAAGGTGTCGCCGATGTACTTTTTGGTGACTATGGCTTCTCTGGAAAACTTGCTAGGACATGGTTCAAGTCTGTGGATCAGCTCCCAATGAACGTTGGGGATCCACATTATGACCCACTTTTTCCATTCGGGTTTGGTCTCACAACAAAGCCATCATTGGTTAGGTAGACATCTCTCATTGAGTAATAATGTTTAGGCATCTTTCTCCTTAGATTTAATAGTTACATTTATTTTTGCTGTGAAATTTGTGATTTGTATCCTTGCTTTTTAATTAATAAAATCCGCTTCTCCTATGCATTGCTCATGTCTGGATTTTATTGTTAACGTTTCTAGGTTAACCTCTGCTGGTGTTCTGAGCAATGGAGGGATATATTATAGCATGGTGTCTCTTTCTATGAGCTTGCTTTTAAATCTTCTGTTTTTTATCCACACTTAGTTTTTTCTATAATTGTAAGGTTGCTGAGTTTTGTTATCTGTTACTAATTAAGGCTCTACTAACAAAACCTAATGGGAGGAACTTCCTCATTTTTGTTAATGCATTTGAATTTTCTGAAGCCACTCCATTGGTCTGTAGAATAATTAATTGGAGTGGTGTGCTGATGGTTAGGCCAATCCCTGTGTTTGTTCATGATCATTTTTTTTTTTTTACCTTTTCATTTCCCCACCAATGTTCTATGTGCTTGAAAGATCCTTTTGTTTGCCCCCACCACCCAAAGGAGCAAAAAGGGGCCATTTCAACATCAAGTTTATAGAATTTCATTTTAAGATGACAAAGCAGCCTAATTTCACATGGTTTTTGCTGGAAGGAAGGAACCTTAACCTCTTGGTACTTAGCTCCCGTGTGGTGGTGCGAAAGGTGAAAAATGGAGAGCTGGGGTGGTTTTTAGCTTTTGTCTGACCCAATTTAGTTGTGCTTTTCAAACTTTGTATTTTCTCATGGAAAGGAAAATAGTTTTAGGCCCCGTGTGTTTTTAATAAAATACATGAGATTTTATAGTAAATGAGCTATACCAAAAGATTATTAAAGAGGAGAGAGGTGAAGGCTATATATAAGGTTGAGATGTATGTATTATAGAAACTTCACTTTCATATGTATTGGGTTGCTAGGGTGATGGCTGGGTTTTCATATAACATCTTTTGATTCTATTTCCCAAACTCGTTTTGAAAAATCATCTTTGATCTTCTTTTCTAACCACTTATGGTTTGTACATTTATGTATTCAATACCTATGTATTTTAATGCAAGCGAATAAGGCCTTAAGAATGCAAGTGTTTTAAGTGTGGATCTACAAATTACTGCTAAGACTTTAATCTTTATATGATCATTTTCAGGATTGCTTTAACCGATTGGTCCCATATGGAAACATGACAAATCATGCAGTGTTTAGTGTTTGGTTGCCTTATATCATAACTGATTTGATGTTGTGATTATGGGCTTTCAAACCTGTTCAAATCATAGCCATTCGATAAAAAAGTGATGTGAGTCAAGATTTGCATGGTTACTGTTCAGTGGGGGAATCTTTCACATTTGAACGAGTGTCAAGTTTTGGTTGTTGCTAATTCATGGGGATTAATGACTGTGAAGGGCTTAGATTATTCACAGGAGAAGGGGGCAGATGTCAGTTTTTATATGTATATAATTCTAAAAAGCTCTCCATTTTAAAAACTCCCATTTTTGCTACCATATATTTTTAGGCTGTGCAGCCCACTTTGAGCTAGTATTAAATTAGGAAATTGATATTGGCACTCATTTTTCTATATAGAGGCACTCCAATTCAAACAAATTTCTTTCTCATCAGTTATCTTGAAAAAGAGTGCCTCCATAAAAAAAAGAGTGCCAATATCAATTTCCATCAATTAATGCCTCTAAATCCATTAAACCTTAGAGCCATAGATCTAGGATGAACTAAGGGAGTTGATATAGATTCATTTTATGGTAACTGATTTTTTTCTCATTTCTATGCTCTGAAATCAATCACGAATGACTGGCTTTGTATACCATTTGGATCCTTGAAGTCGGTTCTTATGCACCAAAAGTCTCATTCGGTGCCCTTTTGTGCTGAGAAATTGTCTATATGTTGAGAATAAGTAGTGATGAGAAAAGAACGGCTCCTTACCAGAGTGGTAAGGAGCGTCAGTTTTTACTCGACAATTTCGGGTTTGTGGCCTTTCAAAACCATGTAACCGGATCCTATAAGAACTCCAGAGTTGATGAATATTCACGCGGGTGAACTTATTTGCGATGAGAGTTTAGTGTCAACTCTTAATTTTTGGTTTTCTCAAGTTTGAGCTTATCTATTAAAGTAAGAGAAATTTTCAAAAACCCCGTACTTAAAAAACTCTTCATTTTCGTCCCCGATTGTTTTAGGCCTTAGAGCTCATCTTAAGCCACTTCAGTCTTTTCACACACATTACCCCCTAACCAACCCCTACCCATCATCAGTGCACACCGCGGGCGAGCACGCACACAACACAATACAAAATTTTTTTGTCACAAGTCCAAATTTGACACTCATCCAACTTCTACTCACCGTTGCATTTAAATCCCAACAAAATGATGCATGTAAAACCTTTATATTTTAGGGGCCACATATCAAAGGTTTATGATGATCTAATGAAGTTGAAAATTTGCACATATGTAGGTCTTATTCAAATCTTTCCATCCAATTGCGTTCAATAGTTGTCATGTATCATAGTGGGCCCACTTGTACGGGGTATCTTTTCGTAAAAAAACCTCATGGGTGTTTTCTAACGATCCTATAAAAGTAATAGAATCAAATACTCTTTTTTTTAGGATTTCACACTCAATTTTATTTCGTTTTACTCTACCTTATAAACAAACACCTTTAAGTTGAATGTTTAGTCTATGTGTTTTTCATTTGTTGTTTGGATTAGATGTATTTCATCTACAAATTTCCTGATTCATTGTGTCTACCGGTTTTGATTTTGTATTTTTTCTTCCTTTGCATAACCAATCGTTAACATCAATCAATTTCTACTTTCCACATATTGGCAATCCTAAATTCTAAGAAAACCACAATTCTTTTCTTTTGTTTTGTATGTGTTGTGTGGAAACGACCTATAGGAAGAAGTAAGAAGAGGGAAAACTGAGAGCAATGGTTGTCAAATTGGTCGGGTTGGGTAAATGGGTTGCCTGCATTTAATATGGGTTATGCGGGTCGTGTTGGATTGACCTGCATTGGGTGTGGGTGACCCATTTGAAAAATGAGTTGAATATGTGTTGAGAGATGTTTTTCATGATCTTAACCTATTCATAAGAAACTTTTAGCCTTTCATGGGATAAATACGTGCATCTCTGTGAATATTTCTACCTCCTACTTATTTGAGACCCCTTAAATCTAAAACATCCACCTATTCAAAACTATTCTTACACCTTAAAAAGTTGTATCTATTGAAGAAAATTAGCCAAACTCTGGCACTTTACTAATATAGTAAAAGTCAAGTAAAGCCATTATTTTTCAGACAAAATGTCACATCAAAAATACTTTAATTCAAAACTCCCTTAATCTTTTTTAAAAAAAAGTAAAAAAGCAACAATCTTTATCCACCAAAATACAAAATACAAAAAAAAAAAAAAAAAACTCCACTTTTCCATGCAAAAAGTAAAAAGAATTTTATGACAAACAACTAAAAATAAAATACCATCATAACTCACTTATATTTTATTCTTTCTTCAAAATCAACTTTACTTCACATTTGCCAAACCGCCCTAAGCCACATTTGAAGTAAGAGTTATCATTAACAATCATAACCTGTTTATTCTTACCTTAAAGCTGTACGGATTAGTTAAAAAAAGGTTTAACTCTCTTTTCTCCTTAATAAAGCCACATTTGCAGTAGTTATTATTCACAATCTTAAACTATTCACAAGAAACATTTAGCCTCCCTCTCAATATATGTGAGCTTTTGAAAGATTAATCAGCCGACTACCGTCGACCTTATGTGGGACCCATTTGTATCTAATACATCCATCCAACCAATCATATATATGAAAAGCTCTAGATAAAATATCAAATCACCTACAATCCAACCGTCATGCTTCAATAGCTCCAACCCATGAACCCATCTAGGTGAGAATGATTGGATGTATATCCTACCCATCAATCCATATACACTCATCTAGGTAGGCCTTAATGGAAAGCTTGAACCCATGTAGCCATCCAACCAGAATGATTGGATGGATGATGTGGGTGTTGACAATGTGGTGGACCTTATGGAAAGGAAAAACAGATGAACCCCACAAATATCATCCACTCGGTTAAAACCTTGATTACTAATCTTAATATTTCTTGTTCTTTAAGGGAGAAGAAAGGGGATGGGGAAGAGAAAACCATCAAAGTGATTCAGATGCTGCTTAAGCCGCAGATGGGCAAGCTTCATTTAGTTTCGTGGCTATGCTTTAAGGGGTGGTTGTGGTGCTTGAATTTGTCCAAAAGTGGCCTCATGAAAGGAAAACCGAAGCGAGGGCGATTCTCACAGCTCTAAAGAAGGGAATTAGGTTATGCCAGGATCTAGATATACTTGGATGCTAAAGAGGTGGTTCAAGCTGTTACTGGCGATTTTGATCGGGTTATCTACCCAATTAAGAAGTTGTTTCTTAATTTGATATTGTGGAGGTTTCTTATATATTCCTAGATTCTTTAACTCTGCAGCTCACGCATTGGCTAAGTTTTGTTTTTCTTGTAATCGAGATATAAAGCTGGAAAGGGCACGTGTGTTCCTAGGGGTAGACTGTTGACTGCGGTTTTTTTTTTTTTTTTTTTTTTTTAGTATTTTGGTTCTTTGTATTGTTGCTTTGTTTGGTGAATGAAAGACGCTCTTTTTTTAATAAAAAAAGAAAAGAAAAGAAAATCCATGTACACTCATCTAGGTGGGACATGCTAGATAAGAGATCATACCCATCTTATATTATCTTCATGGACATAATAGATTTAATCATCTACATAGGACTCACTAGTGAAATATAGAATAACTGCCTATTGTATGGAACTACTAGATGGGATCTAGCTAGTATAAGCAACCCACTTGCCACCCTTTATCTCTATAAAAATGGGACCCATCACATCCAATTTATCTACTCTTTCATAAGACCCACTATTCACATATTTCACTAAATGCGTCTCCTGTAAATTAGTTGGATCTAATATGTATCATGTGAGCTCACTATCATTTAAGGGTGCCCGCTACTATCATTACACTATTTACATGATTCCATAATTGATTATTTTATTTAGGTGGGCCCACCTTAAGATTTGAATTGTTATAGTCAAATAACATTTTGAATACAAGTACTCACTATATAGCCATTTGATTAAGTATATTTAAAGAAGTCTAAATTTTCCGGGTTGGCCGAGTGGTCAGGACCACGGTTCCTCCCTCTTCCGGAGCTAGAGGTCTTGGTATCGACCCTAGGTTCCCCCTTCTTCAAGAATCGAAGGTTGAGTACACTAGTGCTACCACCTTGGGCCACAAAGGTGTTTACCCGGCCCTCTGATAGAAAAAAAAGTCTAAATTTATGTAAATATTTAATTAAATATAAAAGTTAATTGAGCTAGAAGAATCACAAATTAATTTAAAAAAATCTATTCACGTACCTTTTCTTATCATTATTAATTATGTTATAACAAATTAAGATTTTTGACTTGGGTGGTGTGGGTAATGGTATCAATATCAATATCCTTCAAGATAATTGGATTCCTGGACTGGGAAAGCCGGACTTGGGCTTCAATTAAAATTTGGCACCTTCAACTCTCTCCCAAATCAACACATGTCCTATATGATCCATGTGGACCGATTGGAGTGGAATCTACCCCTTATTCACAACCTCAGGGATGAGTAGCTGCCCTGATCCAATCAATTCCCTTGGTAGGGACAGATACCAGGTGTTGGGCCAATGAGGAGGCCGGAAAATGCACTGCTAAAGCCATTTACAAAATTATCCAACCCACCAAACCTGAAAAGGAATCAGCTATGGAAGATTGATCTGCCATCCACAATTAAGTTGGGCCAATGTAGAAAACCTTACTTGACCTACTTCCTACGATGGATATTCTAGCTATGAGGGTGCCCCACATCATTGATAGATGTAGCCTTTGCAACCAAGCTACTGAAACCTCAAAATTAGTTGCAGGTTCACAAAACTGGTCTAGGACAAGCTTCCTCATTCCATGGCCAAGCCTTCACATTCCCCATAATTTCATCATTGGTTCCGATTTGAGTCTATGAGCTCTAGGTAAATTTGGAAGCCTTATACCCTCTCAACCTTGCTCTAATACCCTCCCCAAAGAGGCATGGATGTTTAGTCTGGAAAAGCAAATGGCTGGTATTGGTGGCATCATTTGGAGGTCCTCAAAGGGAGATTCTAGTAGTGTTTGCAAAGCAGACGTGCCCAGATGATCCCATCCTTATTGAGCTCCAAGCCTAAGTCAAAAGGAGTTCAAATCCTCTTATTGCAATGTTTTTTGTTACATTTTTCTAAGAATCAAGACCACGTTGGAAAAAAAAAAAATTCAATTGATTAAGGGGCCAATCATTGATTTGAGGGGGTTTTCATATGTATGGGGAACATGGTCCCCGCCAGCCGCCCCACCTCCGCCCCACTTCAAGGTCCGCCCGTCATCCTATTTTGATCGAGACCGTTGAGATTCAGAATTTAATTGAATATAAGTTGGACGGCTGATAATAGTTGATGGGGTGGAATATTCATAGAAGAATAAATCTTAATGTACAGACACCTATCTATCAGTTGGGCTGTTCAACCATTAACACACGCATGTCACCTACATCTACACGTACAAGGCAGCTCATCAGAACCCGATATTAGTCATGTTTGCTAACCCATTGTTTAAAACCGCATTCTGAGTTGCAACCATCTTGGTCAATTTGCACATCACAAGTCCCACCCGGTGCTCAGTCAGACTCCCTCGAGTTGCTGGGCCGATGGCCCGTGGCCCAGTGCCATGTCAATTCAAGTTTCTAAACTATGCATGAAACTGCTAACAGTCAAAAGGGTTAAACATGCTGCCAAGCTTTTGAACCCCATGAAGGATTTTAAACTGGATAATTGTAAGGGCTACAATGCTTTACATTAGAACTTATAAGTTAGAACTTTCATCAATAAGCGATTTTACTATATATGGTGACCAAGTGTGACGTTTCATGTGGGATTATAGGTTAGTCTCTGGAACTGGTAACTAGTTCATACCACAAAAGTGGACCTGAAAAATGTTAGGAAGCAATCAGAAAGCTGAGTAATGGAACCGCTACTAAATCTTGATTGAGAAACATAACATAAGGCTCCACATCTTTCTGATTCATATCACTTTAGAAAGCCAGATGAATCAGGAAAATGCGGCTTCCAGACAAATGATCTACTGCCTATGCAATTGTCATGCTTCATTATGGCGGTTTTCCTATTGGGATTCATGCCTGTGAGACCAATGGGCAGGTCATTAATACTGAAAATATAAGCAGTGCTCTCAGATTAAAACTGAAAATATTTCATATTAATACCACTACATTTCAAATAAAGGTGTATCATGCAACAGTACATTTATCTACTTTTTTTTATTAGTTATACACATGGCACAATGCTGAAAAGGAAATCTACCTCGAGTGGGTCACTCCGCATCAACATTGCGAGCTTCATGGGCTTCTTGTTGCTCTTTCTGGGCTTCTTCGATCAACTTTAAGATACCTTCTTTTTTGGTAATAAGGGTGTCTATCTTGGCATCAATCTTCTCTAGCTTTTGTTTCAGCTTCGAGATATCCATGCTCTTGTCCTTTCCATCAAGCTTTCTCTTCTTCTCTCCCTTCTCCTTCTCCTTGAGGTCTTTCTTTTTCTTATTGTCATCAACATTGTCATCCTTTGATTTCTCCTTTTTATCTTTCTTCTTTTCCTTATCTTTATCTTCCTTAATCTTTTCCTTCACCTTACTTTCTTCCCCTGCCTTTCCTTTCTTCTCATCCTTCAGGTCCTCTCGTTCCAGTTTAATTTCACTTTTAGTCGCTTCTTGAGCTGCCACCTCCTTGACAGCGTCTTCTTTCTTCTCATCCTCTGGGACCTCTCCTTCTAGTTCAATCTCTCTTGTAGCCACTTCATGCGCGGCCTTCTCCTTAACCGCGTGTTCTTCACTACCTTTTGTTTTCTTCGACTCTTTATCTTTGTACTTATCTTTCTTTATCTCCTCATCTTTGCCCATCTTCTTTTCCTTCAGATCTTCATCTTTTTCCTTCTTTTCTTTCTTCTTTTCCTTCACATCTACTTCATCCTTATCCTTCTTCTCTTTCTTCTTTTCTTTCGAATCCCCTCCATCTTTTTGCTTCTTCTCTTTCTTCTTATCTTTTGAATCTTCTTCACTCTTTTCCTTCAAGTCTTCTCCATCCTTTTCCTTCTTTTTCTTCTTCTTCTCTTTCTCTTCCTTTCCAACTTCATACTCTTCTCCCTCCAACTCTCCACCTTCATTTTCTGCCTTCTTCTCTTTCTTCTTTTCTTTTGAATCTTCTTCACCCTTACCCTTTTTCTCTTTCTTTTCTTTTGGAACTTCATCATCCTCTTCCTTCGACTTTCCTTCGCCCTTCTTTTTCTTCTTTTCTTTATCTTTTTTGTTTTCCTCCCCAACTTCACTCTCTTTTTTCTCCGAGTCACCACTATATTTTCCCTTCTTCTCTTTCTTCTTTTCCTTGGAATCATTTTCATCATTTTCCTTCTTTCCCTTCATATCTTCTTCATCCTTCTCCTTCTTCTCTTTCTTCTTATTCTTTGGACCTTCTTCAGCTTTTTCTTTGCTTTTCTTCTCTTCTTCTCCCTCATCTGCATCATTCTCCTTTTGCTTCATCTTTCCTTTATCCTTCTTCTTCTTCTTGTCTTTTTCTTTGTTTTTCCCCTCTTCGACCTCACACTCTTTTCCCTCTGACTCATCACCTTTATCTTTCTTTTTTTTCTTTTCCTTTTCTTTGCTTTTTTCATTCAAGTCACTATCTGCACCCTCCTCCTCCATCTTCTCCTTCTCTTTTTGGTTCTCACCTGCATGTTCATCTTCCTTAGATTTCACCTTATCTTTCTCCTCAAATTCCATCTCTATTTTCTTTTCCATATCCACCTCAGGTTCTCTCTCTTTGATCTTAATTTTTAGATAAAGCTCCTCCTTTTGTACCTTTTCTCCTCCAATGACAGATTCAGATTTCCCTCGCATCTGTAAAGAATTCAAAATGTAAACCCATTAGTTTCACTTGATATAGTCTGGAAGAATGAAGATAACTGCACAAAAACCCTGTTATTTGCGGAAAAATATGAGGATCAAGTACATCAAAAATGCAATCTAAAAAAAATATAAGCAACTTCAAAAGTAAACATGAATACTGTCTCTCTCATTATGTTTTTGAGCTGCCCAAATCCCAAATCATAAATAGTATACAAGTAAATTAAAGTAGCTGTAGGAAGAAAAAAGGGCAATGTGGAACGTATTATAGAGTATTTTAACAAATTTACTCAGAATATATATTCATAACATGAATTTGAACAAATTAATCATGATATGTATTCATAATATATATATATATATATATCAACAGATTTACTTATGTTGCATCATGAAGGAAACTCTTCAATGATGACCCCATATAACATTTGTTTGAGTAGAGCCTTCTCAACTCAACTCCAATGCATATGCCCAATCAAAATGAGATAATGGAAGTGAAACCATCCCCCTCGAAAACTATGTCAAGGAGAATGTGAGGAAATGTGCAATCCAGAACCATAAAGCGTTATGAATTTGAACAAATTAATCATGATATGTATTCATATCATTATATTTCAACAGATTTACTTCATAACATTTGTTTGAGTAGAGCCCTTATCAACTCAACTCTGATGCATATACCCAATCAAAATGAGATAATGGAAGTGAAACCATCCCCCTTGAAAACTATGTCAAGGAGAATGTGAGGAAATGTGCAATCCAGACCCATAAAGCAGAAATATATCCAACCCCCTTGAAAACTATGTCAAGGAGAATGTGAGGAAATATGCAACCCTCCCTCCCTCTCTCATTTTAGCTTTCTGGTTCTCTGCAATCCAGAGCCTAAAGCTATTTTCAGATATATTGAGGAATATGTATCCAAATTATGGAAAAAAAATAAAGATGAATGAATGCCCAACAAAATGCTAGATAAATAGAAAACAAAAGGATCCACGCAATAAGCTATGGAATACAGATACTAATTTACCTTTAAAAAAAATACAGATACTAATTTAAAGGTTCTTTCTAGATACCCCTAAGTTGGCCTAGCAATCCTTATCCATAAACGTGTATGTACGTACATACGTACACAAATATAAAAAATGATAGGTAAAAGTCCATCCTTAATTGGCAACCCTATGGATGTCCATCCAAAGATCAGCACAAACTTTTGAGCGCAATGAAATAAGCCAACTAACAACCTTGAACATTTGAATATCCAGACACACTAGCATTAAGTTGTATCTGATACCACGCAATCATTTCCAACAATGGAAGACTTGTATGACAAAGATATAAGCAAGATGAGATTATAGAAATGCTCAAATTAATAATTCCTTTTAGTGTTGCAAGTTGTAGAATCTTTTTTTTTTTTTTTTTTATAGCAAGAGGTCACCCTAGAGTCGATTAGCATTGGCTAAGTCTAATAAGACTATGCCAAGTCAGACATAGTTGCACCTAGAACTCTAAAACCAAGTTGTACCAAGTCAGTCCCAATATTTTAACATGACTCAGGCCCAATTGCAAAGTTGCATTGAGTAGCACCTTCGTCCATCCAAGTCAGAACAGTTTGACTTCTTTTAGTCCTACATAAATATGCATACCATGTCGAGGAGAGTTGATTCCACTTGTTAATGGTCAAGTCCAACTTCAAAACCATTTTTTAAGTGCTTTCACTTTGATTTATTCCAGTACTCACCTTCCTTCACATACAGAATATAAGCCCTCACACACTCATTCACAAGCAAGCACATACTTAGGGTTCACCTTCTGGAGATCCTAACTATTCAAAAGATGCATCTACCCGTGTTTACATATGGGCCTGAATGGGTCCAAGTATAAGTATGATCATCGCCACTGAATGGGCAGGTCAGAGAAAAAACAGCAATGTCTCACAGTACATGATTGTCCTTTGTAAGATTTGAATTTTTTGCACAATGAGGCTACCATATACAATCGTTCACTCAAAACTGGCATCCCTCATTTCATGGATGCCCAAACTTTCACTCGATTATGACGAAATATTGATTGTTTGATCAGAAGCATTTAAAAGAAAGAAATCATGCCCATCCAAAATGGGTTGAAGGATCCTTTGAGTTGGCAGCCTACATGAAAATGTCTAATTTGAGTTGCATGATCTTATGTTTTATATATATATATATGTATATTATTATAGGGCAGACTAGACGGCGCCCAGGCATTTTTTAGGAGAAAAACGCCTCCTAGTTGGGCCCATCGGGATGCATGATGATCAAGAAAGTCCATTGGATGGAAATATCTATATGAGACGCTACCTATACGCAAAATTTTGACACTAAAGATCATCCTAACCTTTTGATCCATGGCCCTAAAATTTAATGGTTTAGAGGCATCATTTTATTATGATTTCATTCCAATGGTGAGGAAAAATTGGATGAGTGTCAAAAATTGGAGTTGTGACTCTTCATGGGAGTAGTGTTTGTGAAAAGACTAGATTGACTCAAGGTGGGTCCCATGACAAAAAAAAAAAGAGGGGTTGGAAAGGGGCGTTTTTAAAGTGGGGCATTTTGGAGAATTACCCATGTATATAAAATATATATGTGTGTGCGTGCGCACCTGCACATGGAGCCTTCCATGCGCACCTCGCTATGGGGCCCAACTAGGGATGGGGATCTAAGGGGGATTAGAACATTTAGGTGGGCCCTACCAATGTATGATGAGGGGGCCTCACATGATCATCATAACCCTTTAATCAATGGCCCACAAATTTTCACCTTTAAAAACGGGTGTAGACAGTAGAGTCAATCCAATGGTCGAGTCCATTAATGGTGGGTGGGTGGGTGGGTGGGGGGATGGGTTTGGGTCCCTATGTGTGGTACATTTGGATGGACCATCAGGTGGGGCCCACTATGAGGTACACATGGAATCCACTGTGCGCACCATGCGCACTACATAGCCGGTGTGTATATATATCATCACTCTCAAGAGCTAGTTCATCCCCAAGTGTGAAAAAGCCTCGCCTGTTTGCTCCACCTAAAATCATGACAATCTTGGAAGGGTGGGGTACTTGAAGTATCCCTGCGGTCCAGGCAGAAATGGCAACCATCTGATTATTGGAGGTACTACTTTGATAAACTAAAGGTTGCCCAAATAATAGCCACTAGATAAAGTTGGATAGGTGCCAACTTGGTATTATCAATCAAAGGGTCTATGAAACTCCAAGTGAGTCAAATTTGGATGCATGCTAATTCATGAGGGTGGTGAGTATGAGGGATTTAAATTGATCATACGCTACACCAGATGGGCCTCACAAGCTAGGCATTTTATGCTTAAGGACAACCCACTCTCCCTGAAAATTCCTATATATGTACAAAATACTGAAACTTATTTTATACATATAGGGTCAGATTCTACTAAGAGGAACCTCACTTCCTTTAACCCTAGCTAGTATTTGGGGTTTTATGATATCATCTCTTATTCTTAGCCCAATATACAATGATTAAAGCCAACCCCAACTTCTTGATGATCCAACACCTCAATTACACTCAACACTGACAAACTTCTATGTGAAAGATAATAGATAGAACAAGAGTATAAAACCGTCCAAATAAACCATTCTTAAAATCCCTGGCTTGAGGGTTTGACTTCAAAATGTCAGACTCCATGTATTTATCTTCTACACTGAAAATGTTTCTACAAGCTCAACTTTACCAACAATACACAATGCCTTTGTATAGACCCAAACCTAAGTTAAAATTTTCACAGAAATTCACGTCCACTATTTAATCAAAACAAATGCTAACTATCTCTAGTTCCAATAATCCCATCTAGTAAAGCAAAGTTCCGGGTACATCTAAAGCCCTGGAGGTGAGGCCTTTTTTGCTTTTGATAGAACTTCATTGCCATTGAAAAGAAGCATACAGAGAGAGGAGGGCTGGTTCCAAATACAAAATCAGAATCCCTAACTTCTCTAGACAGTATTAGCTAGCAACTTCACAACCCCATGCATGTGTACTATTTATCCCCTAACACTTGTTTACAGTTACTAGTGGGAAACATGGAACTGAAGGACAGATAGGAAACATGGAACTGAAGGACAGATAGTTGTCAGAAATGAGTTTAAAATCTCGGCTTCTTGGTTGAAGAAGGCACCTAAGGGTATGGTTCACAATCTACCTATGTAGTGTTTTGTCCACCGGCCGCTACACCCACTACAACCGATATTTTGATCCTTGAATAGAAGAACCTTCCTCGATACCATCCCTTGCCATACCATAAGATAGCAACAGTGTTGGAAAATTTTCCCCTTTCCTCCTTTCAAATGGCTTTGGCTAATGATTAGAAAATCGATCATAACAAGAGCACTAAGCATTTATTTGAACAAATACAACTCACAACATGCTGGCAAGTCGACCACAGACGCATGCGCACTCGACATGGTTTTAGTTAGAAATCAGTAACAGGCTCTACAACCAACATGACAGAGATCATTATGTTTCAGTTACAATAAGTGTATAACAGTCCAAATCACTGTATGAGTATATTTACCCTCCTTTTCTGAAGGATGTCACTTCAAAATGTCATGACGTAAAAGGTCGAACAAATAGCATCTTAATAGAGTTTTGGTTTCAGATCCTATGCCATTAAGAATCAACAACGGTCATGGCCAAAACCAGTGTAGAAAAGGTGAAACTGTTGACCAAGTTTTACAACCACCGTACTAGTCATAACCATGCAATTAGTACAATTCTCCTCATCATCTTTTTATCCAATAGTGCTAGGGATCTCATATTCTCTGTATCCATATGGCTAAAGAGGACTTTTTTCACACAGAGGCAGCTCTGTTTCTCTGCATGTTAGAGGTGGGTCCGGTTCATAGCAAATCAACCATTGTCAGTGAATATGGACAAGCCTTCTGGTGGCCCCTATATCACCACAGAAGCAATACAGACACACACAATTCAACTTCTCAAAAAGGGGTCGATGGTCCACATTCAAAGGGGGTAAATAGCAGGAAATTCAAAAGTCAGAGCATTGAATTAGTGTGAATTCCCTAGTTCATATTGTAGACCATCTGAGCCAGGTTTTATGAAGTTGACAGTCCTGATCTGACAATAAACCCCCATGTTAATAGTTGAGTGGCAATGAACCAATTCCAAATCATCATGGCCATGAGGAAAGATCCTCTAAGAGCTTGTTTGTGAAATGCTGTGATTCTATACAAAAATCTGTCTTCATGTGAGTGCGGAAAAACAGATACCAGCTCACCCAGCAGAAAGTGTTTTCCACATAATTGAGAAAGATTAGTTCAAAATTACATAATAAACCCTCAAACTGCATCTGCTTCTTTCCCATAAAATATCAGGAAAGGGAGAATTCATGGAAAACATAACAAATCTCAGCTTTACGCCAAACAGTTGGATCTTAAAATTCTCCATTATCATCATACTAATCTCAAAATTCTACCAATCCAAAAAACTGGTTTTTTTTTTTTTTTTCATCTTTCCAATGAAAACAAAAGAGGGAAATGAAAACCCATAATGAAAAACATAACAAATCATCAATAACACATATGAGAATTTACATGGATTGAAGAAATTTAAGGGGAGAAGAGAAAACAAAGTTACCAGCTGCTTTCGATGTGGGTTTCAAACGAAGATTTTCCAGAAACAAATCCAAAGATCTCTCTCTCCCCGTCTTGTTCCAAAGATCAGATAAAACACATAAAAGGCATGCAATAAACGAAGGAAGTTAGGTGGGCCCCACACCAAGAGAAGATCGTAACCGTTGATCTGGATCTTGAACTAGATTGTAAAAGAAATATAAATGAGAGATACTCTTTTTTGCTTGGGGCACGCGGCATGGATGGATCTAGAAGAGTGAAGGCAATTAAGGCGAAGACGCGTTGCATTTAAGTGGGTCCCACCTTTGATTTATGGACACGCCGCGTGAGATCAAAAAAAGAGAGAGCTGAACAAGTGCTGTCGTCTGTCGACGCCGACAAGTAGTTTGGATTGAGTCCGGATCCGAAGGGCTATCTGTTCGCAAGAATTCTGCTGGGTCCCTGAAATGCTACAGTATCTGAGATGAAAATTAGGGGTGGGCAAAAAAATCTGTGTATTCGTAAAATTGATTCGATCTTTGGATTTTTACCTGATTTGATTTGCGGATGTTTAACTGATGCAAAGGTAAATAAATTGGTGACGGATTAAAAATATTGTAATCCGTTAACAACGGATCGGTGACGGATTTCACCCTCAATCCGCGGATTCAATTAGATCCGATCGAATCCATTGACATTAAATATAAATAAAAAAAAATTAAGGGGTCAAATATGAAATTTTTTACAATATGCTTGAAATCTTTCTTTTAAAATTAGATTGAACGGATTAATTCGATCCGATCCAGTTCCACGGATTGGTGACGGATTTCAAATACATCAATCCGTAGGTAACGGATTGGTGACGGATTTGGCCCAATCCGCATCAATCCAATCCGTGTACACCCCTAATGAAAACTAGGTCGAGCCGATTTTTTTTTCTTTTTGGCCCAGCTGTGTTGTGCCGGGCCTATGTTGGTTGGAGTTCGACCGAGCACGACAGCCCAGTCGTGCCATGTTGTTAGGCTGTATTGGGCCGGTACAGGCCAAGAAGAAAGGCTGATATTACCATACAAGAGATGTATGTGATTTTTGAAGGTTGTAGATGCAGCGGAAGCACGAATCTATAAGAACTGGTTGCTACAAACGCGATAAGAACAGCTTCGGCTTGAATCAGGCACTGGTGTGGAGATATGTGACTGTCTACTTGAGATCAATCACGTATGATTCACTCTTCAAGATCCAAGGGCAAGGATGGACACCCTGTATGTAGAAGATGAAGATAGAGAATTGTAGAGCTAGTGGAAGGAAGATAAATTGTTGAAAAGTTGTCCCAACTAATATCTCCTATGTCTATATATAGCCCTTAGGCTAATTGGTGATAAGATATCTATTCAAATTCGAATTGAGATATGGTTAGAATAAAGAATAAGATCAATCTCTCACAATTTGAATTTGAATGTAGATATGATAAAGTGATAGAGAGTTGGATAAAACTCAGACTATTCTTATCCATATCACCGTGAGACTCCTTGTGAGGGGTGTATCTTTGTGAGTGGGGTCCACCCACATGTAAATACAAGTGAGCCCCATCACAAATGGCAACATCTCCCACTCGCATCGAACAAGATTCATCCCATTAGATCACTAATTTCCATCATCAAATTCTACAAAGTAAAATGGACATGAAGAATGGGACCTCCACTATGCCTATTCACGGAGAGAATGTAAGTACGTATAAACTAGAGTGTGATGTCAAGGGGTCTTCCCATGGACTTACGAGGGTCAGAATCAACCAAGCAACTTTCCCAGCACGGCGGCTCGTAGGCTTCTATGTCGTTGTGGCACAACCGCAGCTAAAGTAGCATCACTGATCTCATCTTTCCAACGTAGAGGTTGGTAAAAGGGCACAAGAGCCTCAAGAATTGGTTCACACAATAACCAACTCCAAGCTCAAGAGTCACCTACAGGACTAACTCTCGCACAACAAACAGGACTTCTAGGGTATTATCCCGTTGCTCGTAGGTAGGTCTTTAAACATGCATGTCTGTAGACACACGTTGCAGTGTGAAAATGCATTAGCTCCATAACTGAGCCCATGCTAACGTTGCACCGATTCACTACTGTGTAAACTGATCGTCACATACATAACCACGCTAAGTCTCATTCAGTCTTGTGATCCACATCACCCCCAATGCACACAAGACTGAATCGGCGTTCCATACATCTGTACGCACCAATAAGATCCATATTGGCCTAATCAGCATATCATACAAATGCATGCACCTCATCCTATCAGTCACTAAGACATCAAGGGCGGTCTTTATCCGTGCGAGTGGATGACCTCACCTGTTTGGTGCCACATGTGCAATACACACGCTTATTGTGTATGTTGCCAATGTAGTGTATATGCACATGCATGAATGAAAGGAATATAACACGCATAT
The DNA here is from genome assembly GCA_012931725.1 of Litsea cubeba. Taxonomy (NCBI): domain Eukaryota; kingdom Viridiplantae; phylum Streptophyta; class Magnoliopsida; order Laurales; family Lauraceae; genus Litsea; species Litsea cubeba. Next base: position 13,643,787 of record CM022947.1, read on the forward strand.
AATCACAAACAATGAGAAAAAAAAACTTTTTATTAAAATAAGTCCAATACACTCTCATTGAATAAAAAAGTATTACATATATTGCATTCTCATACGCCTTACATGAATAGCGAACAGTTCTTGCGCCAAGGGTTTGGTCATCGGGTCAGCAATCATTTCCAAAGATGGCACATGATATATCGCTATTTCGTTTGCTTCTACTTGTTCATGGATAAAATGCCACTTTCGTTTGATATGTTTTGCCCTCTAATAAAATTGTGGGTCTTTTGCCAAGCATATGGCAATTGTACTATATGTTCTCAATGGAATGGGATCACGGGCAATAGATACTAGTCCGAAATCCAACAGAAAACGGCGAATCCATACGGCCTCCATGACCGCTAGTGCGCAAGCAACATATTCGGCCTCCGTGGTCGACATGACCGTATACTCCTGCTTCTTACTGGACCAAGAAATGGCTCCCCCACCTAGTAAGAACACAAATCCCGATGTGGATTTACTGTCACCGAGATCATCCGAAAAGGATGAGTCACTGTATGCTAATAAACTCAAGCCACCACTGTGATAGCAAAGCATCATATCTTTTGTGCCCTTTAAATATCGGAAGATTCGTTTGACTGCATTCCAATGAGCAATACCTGGGTTACTTTGAAATTGACTAACCAACCCAACCGCATAGCAAATATCGGGGCGTGTACACAACATAGCATACATTAAACTTCATACAGCGCTGGCATAGGGTATGGAAGCCATTCCTTTTGTTTCAGCATCGGTTTAAGGACATTGCATTACACTTAATTTGCAACCCTTATCAATCGAGGTCTCAACGGGATTAGCATTGGCCATTCTAAATTTCACTAAAATTTTCTCAATGTAAGTTGTTTGGGACAGGCCAAGAATGCGTTTTGTACGATTATGCTTGATTTTAACCCCCAAAATGAACCCAAATCTTTCATTTCAAAAACAGTTGACAACGAAGCTTTGGTCTCAATTAAAAACCCAATATCGTTACAAGCCAAAAGAATATCATCAATGTAAAGGGATAGCAACACAAATTTATGTTTAGATTGCTTAATGTAAACACAATGATCTTCGTAACACATGGAGAAACTATTTGACATAATTGTATTATGAAACTTTTTGTACCATTGTCTCGAGGATTGTTTAAGGACATATATAGATTTATGAAGTTTACAAACTTTATCCTCATGGCCTTTTTCCACATATCCTATCGGTTGTTTCATTTATATTTCCTCCTCGTTATCACCGTTTAAAAAAGTGGTCTTAACATCCATTTGGTGTAATTCTAAATCCATGTGGGCCACAATAGATAAGATCATGCGGACAGAAGAAAATCTTACCATAGGGGAGAAAGCTTCTTCATAATCCACACCTTCTTTCTGTGTGACCCCTTAGCCACAAGCCTAGCTTTAAATTTGTCAATGAAGCCGTCGACTTTTCGCTTAATTTTCAAAACCCATTTACTTGTAATGGCATTCCTAGCCTTGGGAAGATCCATAAGATCCCACACATGGTTCTTACGTATAGAGTTGATCTCATCATTCATCGCGAGCATCCATTCCTTCGAGTTTACCGATTCCATTGCTTCTTTATAAGAACGTGGTTCGTCCTCGTCAATTACAATGTAGGCATAAGAAGTTTCCTCAATTTCAAATGCTTCTTTGGAATTAATCCACGAGAAGAACGACGAAGGGCATCATGATCACTCCCACTTGCCTGTGAATCCATATGATCTCTCCCACTAAGACCAGCAAGTGGTGTTAGCTCCCCTTGGTAAGAGAAGTCATCAATTTCAAATAGTTCAATGGACACCCTTGTCTTCTTTTTTTCAGGATATTGAAACTCGAAGAAATCTACGTCACGAGATTCTTTTTCAATTAATTTGTCGTTGCGAGATTCTTTTTCAATTAATTTGTCGTTGACATCTTAATGAACTAGAACGTATCCTTTTGACAATTCAGAGTATCTCACAAAGATACTTGGAAGTGTATTATGCTCCAATTTATTAGGATGCAGGATAAGGACCAGAGCCGGCCCTGGGCTAAAGCCTAGGAAGCCGCCGCATTAGGCCCCCAAGTTTTGCCCATTTTTTGGGGCCCCAAATTTCTTTAGCCCATATAATATATAGGTCTGTAAAAAATAAAAAAAGGTTGTCCAAGACATGAGAAAGAGCCCAATTTCTAAACAGCCCATTACAATAGGGACCTAAATTAATGATTTTGTGTTATATTTAAAAGTAAAAAAAAATAGAAAAAAGAGTATGAAACTTTGGAATTGAAAAAGATTAGGTTGGCTATATAGAGTAGTTTTGGATGCTGATTCACTTTCGACTTCGGAGATCAAATACACCCCGTCTCTCTCTCTCTCTCTCTCTCTCTCTCTCTCTCTCTCTCTCTCTCTCTCTCTCTCTCTCTCTCATAATCAAAACCGGGTCTCCTTATTCCCAATTAAAATTGGGTTTTTGGACTGCAAAATCGTTTTCGACTTTTCGTTTATGTGTTTCACCGCTTTGTGCCGATGAGCCGGGAAGAGAATCAGATGATTGAACATCCTCACCTTTCTAAGTTTCAAATAATATTTTAAAAACGAGCCATTATTTTTTTTTTTTATCTATTCTTTTAAGCTTTTTGACTTTTAAGGGGACAAGACTATTGATTAACATATTTTTTTTGCTATATAAAAATTTGTTGTATACATAAACTCAATATAAAAATAAAAGGATAAAAAAGGTACCACTAACTTTAACCACAATATCAATTGAATCAAATGATCTTTAGTTTATTACGAAGAAAAGAATCAGTTGAATCATCACATTATAAAAATACAAATAATTTGTAGATGGGTTATGTTTGGCAAATTTGTTGATTGTTGTTTATTTGATTTAATGATTTACAGATGCTCTTATGGTGTTGATTGAGTTATTGATGCTAGCCTAGCACTCTATTGTTTCGTAACCTCGGTAATTTTACCTGAATTTGAAGCTTTTGAATTTGGATTGATCGTTGGTTCTTGAGTTCTGCATTAGATTGTTTCCTAGAATCATGCATCCTAGAAAGTGCCTCTCAAGGTCTGAAAAAAGAAAAAAAAATGAAAAGTTGATGCACTTATTCAATCTCAATCAGGAGCTCTTGATAAGTTTATTGTTGCTAATAAACAAACAGATGATTCAGTTCCAGTTGAAAATTTGAGGATGAAGAATTTATAGATTTAGTAAAATGAAGAGCATGATGAGACACTTGATGAGGAAATTAATCAGTGGATTAATGAAAATGACAATGAGAATGATGGTAGCCAACATGAAGACCAAAATGTAGAATTTCGGCCTTCAAATGTTGATGATCCGACTAATTAGGATAAGATGGATCAGAATTTACGAGACTTTTTAGTAGAAAGGGGTCCTAAAAGAAGAGTTGACGATGTCTATTATCCTAAAGATGATCTTAATAGACACTTCTCTTCCACACACTACATCCGGCATTTATCCAATGGAGAGAAACATGATAGAAAGTGACTTGTATATTCGGATGTTTTGGATAAAATATTTTCTTTTTGTTGTAAGTTGTTTAAGGAAGAAGGGAACAAGACTTTATTGGCTAATGATGGACTTCGAGATTGGAGAAACATTGGTAAAAGGTTAAAAAGTCATAAAAGTAGTAATGAGCATCTCATGTGCATGAGTAAATGGATTGAATTAGATATGAGATTGCACAAGAATTAAACCATTGATAAAAGCGTGCAAGAACAAATCAATAAAGAGAAAGAACATTGGAAAAGGCTGTTGCGAAGGATAATGGATGTGGTGAAAACACTTGCAAAAAATAATTATGCTTTTCGTGGGGACAATGAGAAGATTTATCAAGAGATGAATGAATTTTTTTAAGCATAATTGAAATGATTGCCGAATTTGATCCAACAATGCAGGAGCACCTTCGGCGAATAGAAAGTGGTGATGTTCGTTACCATTATCTTAGCCACAAATTTCAAAATTAATTGATACAATTATTAGCGTGTGAGATTAAGAGTACAATCATCACAAGAATAAAAAATAGTAAAATATTTCTCGATTATACTTGATTGTACTCTGGATGTAAGCCATGAAGAACAAATGTCTCTTGTGATTCGTTGTGTGGATGTTTCAACAAGTCCAATAAAGGTGGAAGAATTCTTTTTAGAATTTTTAAAGGTGGAAGATACAACAGGATTAGGGTTTTTCAATGTACTTCAAGAAGCATTGAGTACTCTTGAACTTGATTTTGATAATATAAGAGGACAAGGATATGACAATGAATCTAATATGAAAGGAAAACGCAATGGTGTACAAAATAGGGTACTCAACATAAATCCTAGAGCATTCTATACACTTTGTGGTTGTCATAGTCTTAACCTTGCACTTTGTGATCATATGGCTAACTCTTGTCCTAAGGCTACATCTTTCTTTGGAGTGGTACAACGAATATACTTGTTGTTTTCATCTTCGCCAAATAGTTGGAAAGTGTTAGATAATGTAGAAGGTCTCATGGTCAAGCCATTGTCGAAAACACGTTGGGAAAGTCGTGTCGAAAGTGTTAAAGTTATAAGATACCAAGCCCCACAAATAAAAGATGCTTTAGTTGAATTAGCCCACACTACTAAAGATCCGAAAACAAAGAATGATCGGAGTCCTTATCAGAACATGAAATTGACAGTTTTGAGTTTTAGTTGGCATGATTATTTGTCACAATCTATTATTTGCTGTTAATTTCGTTGGCAAGTTTTTTCAAAACGAAGAAATGCACATAGATGTTATTGTTGATCAGTTGAAAGGGCTTATTGCATTTATTGAAAAGTATAGAGAAACTGAATTTGTAGAGGCCATGATTGAAGCTAAAGAGGTTGCAGTTAGAATGAATGTTGAGCCGGCATTTCAAGAAAATGAATCATTTATAGAAAGAAGCAATTTGATGAAAACAATAGTGAAAAGGTGACACAGTCAGCTGAAAAATCTTTTAGAGTGAAGTATTTCTTATATATTTAGATCAAGCTCTTTCATTACTTCAAAGCCGGTTTGAACAGTTTCAAGTATATGAGAGAACTTTTGGATTTTTATTTGATTTAAAGGATTTAAATGTTACCAATGATAAAGCTTTGACGTTCTATTATGCTAATCTTGAAACTTTTTTTAGCAATGATGCACTTTCTGATATTGATGGGAGTGACTTATTTTCAGAATTGAAAGTGTTGAAAGAAAATTTTCCGAAAGAAACAACAAAGCCAACTGCTGTGCTCAATTATTTGAAGGTGATGGATAGTTGTTTTCCCAATATATGGATTGCATACAGAATATTGCTAATTATATCAGTTACAGTTGTCTCTGGGAAAAGAAGTTTTTCAAAGTTAAAGTTGATCAAGTCTTACATTCGGTCAACCATGTCATAGGAAAGCTTGAATGGATTAGCTATGTTGTCAATTGAGAAGGCCATGGCTGATAAGATTGATTACGCAGCTTTGATTAGTACATTTGCAGCAAAAAATGATAGAAGAGTAGTGTTTAAAATGAATTTGAAGTGATGTAAAGACTATTGATTTTTCCATATATATGTTTTGAATTTTGGTAATGATTAATTTATGACCCATTTTTTTAAGCTAACTTTCGTATACAATATATAAGGGGGCCCCCCTTTGAAAGCTTTGCTTTAGGCCCCAAAAATCTCAGGGCCGGCGTTGATAAGGACATGCCCTAAAGATCCCCACAGGCGTAGGTCTCCCAAGGAAGGTTTTCTACCGGTCCACAACTCATACGGAGTCTTTGGAACAGACTTAGAAGGGACTCTATTTAATATATATGCCGTAATTAATAACGCGTCTCCCCAAAAGGAGACAAGTAAATTTTCATGAGACATCATTGATCTAATCATGTCTAATAGGTTCTTATTTCGTCTTTCCGCAACTCCATTTTGTTGTGGGGTGTAGGCCATAGTCATTTGACTAGAAATTTCATTTTCCATGCAAAAACTTTTAAAAATCTCCGAACTGTATTCTCCACCTCGATCGGTCCTAAGGGTCTTGATGTTTTTGTCAAACTTATTTTGAACTTCTTTTGTAAAAATTTTGAAAAAATCAATTGCCTCATATTTGTGGGAAATAAAAAACACACGACCATAACTAGAGTAATCATCAATGAAAGTAATAAAATATCGAGTTCCTTGTCTATTAGCCACGTTCATTGGTCCACAAATGTCAGAGTGGATGATCTCAAGGGTGGCTTTGGATCTTTCTGCCTTTGAAAAAGGTTTTCTTGTTACTTTGCCTGTTACACAAGATTCACATGTGGGCAACTGTACTTGTGTGAGAGATCCAAGCAATCCTTCTCTAGCCTTTTCCTATGTGGCCCAATCGAGCATGCCACTTAATAGATTCGGAACTTATGTCATGTACCATAAATAAATAAAAAAATCCAACCATTGAATTGTGAAATCCAAAACATATAGGTCTTCTACAATAAAACTCAATGCATAAATAGAACTATTCTTTCTAATAGAAACTCTATCCCTAGTAAAACAAAAATCAAAATCGTCCCTCACGAGCCGGCAAACAGAGAGGAGATTCCGCCTCATTCCAGGTACAAAAAGCGTCTCATGGAGCACCATAGTTTTTCCTGTAGATGTTAGAAGAAAATAGCCACTGATTCCCAACACGTCTTCTGAAGAATTATTTCCCATGTAGAGCCTGTTGCAACCAACATCTATTGACTGGAACTCCTGAAAACCACCCCTATCCTTTGTCACGTGCTTGGTTGCCCCTGAATCAATTATCCATCCATTAGAACTTTCATCCACATAAAGTGCTTCGGAGCAAACTAAAGAGAGTGACAAGGTTAGGGTGTTTACCGTATTTCGCTTGGGGCAAGTTTTAGCGATATGGCTAAGTTCTTGACATTTATAGCATTTGGTTTTGGCTAAGTCTCTAGGCTTGTTACGCTTCCGATGCTTCTTTTGGTCTTGTTTGGGTGCATTTTGGTCCTGTTTAGGCTTCTTTCGGCGGTCTACCCCATTTTGAAAAGTCTCATTTTGAAACTTACGTTTACGTTTGGTCCCCTTAGTTCCTGACCTTGATCCAGGGTATTGTTTTGCAAATAGTGTTTGTCCAGCTATCTCTACTTGAACTCTTTAGGCTTTGAGCTCGAGACGGGGACACAAATCCTTAAAAGTTTTGACTGCCCCTATGTGGGTCAAAATTTGTTTTATTGTGCACCAAGAGTCAGGTAAAGATCGCAGGACCACAATTATCTTTTGGTCCTCAGTTAGTACATTCCCTGCCCTTGCAAGATCCGCAATCATTTGACTCATTTTATGGAAGTGGTCCCTAAGGTTTACACATGGGGCCATCTTATAAGCGTCGAATTCCATGGTTATTACACGGGTCTTACCTGCGGTAATTTCACCATATTCTTTTTTCAAGGCATCCCACATCTCCTTAGCCGTACCGTAGGTTTCATAAGTGGGAACCAATTCAAAATGCATACTACTCAACATAATGTTGCGAGCAGTCCGATTATCGTTATCTAGGCATGGGTGCAACTTCATTTGCTAATTCGGGTCGGGTCTTAATTGATTCCAAGGTATACGTGACCTCTTGTTCATCGCACAAGTAAATCATGGTCCGGTACCACTTATCACAGTTATTACCATCTAACTTATCTCCCTTATTAAGGTTAGCAATGATATTTTTGGAACTGAAAAAATAAGATAAAAAAAAATATGATGATCAATGAATGCACAACATTGGCAACTCACACATACGTATCGATTGCCTTTTTAGCACTCAAATCATTCCGAGAATTAGGACATTGTAGTGAAAACCCTTCATGCCTAGGGCTAATTCGGGGCAGTCAAAAATAATTATCGTAATTACATGGGTGATTTGATAGCATCATGCAATTTAATACTTTGATGCAATTATAAAGATGCATAAAAAGAGTACAACAAAAGACAATTTTTTTAATGATGTGAATCGTTTTAATAGGAAAAATTGTTGTAAATAGTTTATTATCCCCCGCATGTCTTGGGGTCCACAAAGAAATACTCAACTGGTTTAAGATTGCATATAAGCCTCCAATTCGGTCTTATGAAATCAAATCAATCAAGTAAGCCCCCATAAAAGTGGTGGGGTCACAAAGGTCCCGCTTAAAAACCACTTTCCTTGAACAGAGACTGTCTCCCTTTAGTGGGACAAGGCTTTTCTTGGAATCAACTTGATCAAAGAGCGCAATTGGTGCAACTCGGTGATCTTCGTCCTATTAATCTAGAAAAACTGGGGATTAGCCATAAAATACTAGAACATGGTCCAAAAGATATATGGGGATCCAAGTAATGCTATGTATAGTGAAGAAATCCGATCATGAATACATAACATGATTCAAAAATCTAGTGCTCAAAACATAAGCAGTAGGTAGGAGTAAGTGTAAGCACCATAACTACTCAATCCATCATATCCTATTTGTCTAATAAATTATGAATAGGGAGACTAAAAAAAAAACAAGGTTCACTAATATAAATCTTAGCATATTTCCAAGAATATAAATCTTAAGGGCCCAATCAGGTTCACTAAAGACTAAAGGCCCTTTTTCTAAAGTCTAATAACATAGCATGGTAAGTGGCCCCACCGATCAAACCATCTAAGTGGTCCCCATGGGAGGGCATGGTAATACCTTGATAGCATTAAATGCTTGTCACATGGGGAGAAACTCCTTCCAATACAGGTAAGGGTGGAAGTTCGGTTTTTCGGTTCGGTTTTTGACCGAAACCGAAAAAAATCGAAAACCGAAATTTCTAAATATTGCAAACCGAACCAGACCGAATTACGAGTAAAACCGAACCGAACCGAAAATTATTAAACGGTTCGGTTTTCCGGTTTTTCGGTTTAAACCGAATTTTTCAATATCACACAAATATATCCAAATTGTTGCTATTAGTTACACATCATTTCAATATCACACAAATGAACTCAGTGATTTGCCATTAAAAAAAAATTCAAGTTTCCCCTTTCCCTTTCCCATTGACACATATATATATATTTAATTTAAAATATAAAATCAAGTTCGGTTTTTCGGTTTAAACCGAAAATATTTTTTAAAATCCGAAACCGAACCGTAAAACCGAACTTGCTAAAAATGAAAAACCGAAACCGAACCATAAACCGATAAACCGAACCGAACTTAATTTTACGGTTCGGTTTACGGTTCGGAGTTCGGTTTGGTTCGGTTTCTTCCACCCTTAAATACAGGTTCCAGGTCAATTGTACTCTTCCCCCTCCACACACAATAGTTTACACAGAATCCAGTTCTGTAGAATGTAGTTTCACGCCATGTGCATAGGGGTCCTCTGGGCCGTGGGCCCCACTGATCAAACCTCGAGATTAGCCCCACCTATCATGGTCGCCCAAGGCTCTTCTACTAGATCCATGGTCCAGATAAGTCATCAGGTCATCTCCCTAGGCCCCACAACCAGATTAAACAAAAGAAAAAACCTCAATATTGACTCACGCCTCTGATTCCTAAAACCATTAGATTGTGGCCAAATAGAATCCACCTCACACGGGTCCCACATCCCTAACGTCGCCTGTCCGTCCTCCTTCGGATCCACGGACCAGATTGGTCATCGGGTGGCCCACCTGGGTCCCATGGTCAAAACACACGAAACATTCCCAAACTGCCTGCGTCTTGGAACTGTTTCAAGGTAAGGTCTGGTTTTCCACTGATTTTCGATGGGTTGCATAGAGTCTAATTCTAACCAATCAACAAAATCTTGGTGATGATGAAAAAGAGGTTTAAAACACAAACAGAAGTGTGCTGTGGGCAACAGCAGTGCGGGACACAGTAAAAGTAATGTAAACGAACACGTATACAAATAGTGGGTATAGATATTTATTTTTGTTTTTTTATTTTTAATACCTTTACCTCGGTATTAAACATGACACAAGCCTACCCAATCCAAGCCTTTAAATAGTAAAAGCCTACCCAATCCAAGCCTTTAAATAGTTTATCTCAGCATAAATAATTTAAAGGAATAATGGCATCATGCATGCCAACAAATTACATTAAGTAAAAAAATTGAATTTCCACACAATCTAATATAATTGCCAAGGTTTCAAATTACCTGATTCGCAGCCAAAATAAATTCTATCCTTGCGTGAGAGTGCCAATAAAGGCTCTGATACCAATGAAGGCTGTAGATGCAGCGGAAACACGGATCTATAAGAGCTGGCTGCTACAAACGCGATAAGGATAGCGTCGGGTTGAATCAGGCACTGGTGTGGAGATCTGTGACTGTCTACGTGAGATCAGTCACGTATGATTCACTCTTCAAGATCCAAGGGCAAGGATGGACACCCTGGATATAGAAGATGAAGAATTGTAGATCTAGTAGAAGGAAGATAAATTGTTGAAAAGTTATCCCAACTGATATCTCTCATGTCTATATATAGCCCTTAGGCTAATGGGTGATAAGATTTCTATTCAAATTCGAATTGAGAGATTATTAGGATAAAGAATAAGATCAATCTCTCACAATTTGAATTTGAATGTAGATATGATAAAGTGATAAAGAGTTGGGTAAAACTTAGGCTATTCTTATCCATATCACCATGAGACTCCTTTGTGAGAGGGGTCCACCCACATGTAAACACAAGTGGGCCCCATCACAAATGCCAATAGTTTTTAATTGGAAGAGGAAAATAACTGAGTTGAGCTGAGAAGGTACTAATTTTTGGGCTCTCAAACTCAAAGAAAAAGATTGGGTTCTTCTAGGGTTGATGCATTAGAGATAATGAGGGAATGTGAGTTTTAAGGGCTGGGAAGGTAGGGTCTCTCTTTTTTATTTTAGATCTTACGTCTAGAAGTTTCTTGGTTTTGGGGACATGAAGTCCAAACATTATTTATTCTAGGTTTTTGAAACACTAAATTCTAATATAAATTTTTATGAGTTTTGGATAAAATTTAGCGGCCGAAAAGAGGAGAGTGAAAGATGGCATTTTTGAGGTCGTTATATTGTTACTCCTAGAGATTTATGGGATTTTAGGTTTTGGATCTCAAATACGATAAAAATACAAGTTATTCTTGTTGTTTCTACTTGGTGGAGCTTAGAGAGGAAGAAGTTATCGAGTTTAGGTATTATTTTTACCATGATAGCGTGATTTATCCTGACATTCCCGCGAACTAAAATGTCACAAAATATAGACAAAAAAGTATTAAAAAAATGGCAAGAGATCATCTAACATCCATACTAAATATCTTTTTTTTTTTTTGTAAAGATCCCTATTTTAAACTACTTGGATTTTAAATAGAGATCCCTCCTGTATGTAAAGACCAAAATCTCTCCAAGTTAATGCCTATCAGATCTCAATTGGATTCGTCACTATCTATTGTTTTTCTCTTTTTGGTCTTTAAGGACACATAGCATTGACTGTGGAACTTATTAGCGTCCAGACGCTCAAACGCGCGTATTCCTAAGACCTGTTTCTTTACTAATACTTTTGAGAAGAATTTGGTATGTTGAGAATTCATAAACATGCTGTCATAGTTTGTCCCATGGGTTTTTTTTTTTTTTTATAATTTTAAAGTTTCAGCCATCTAAAAAGTCTCAAGTGACCTTTGAGATTTCTAGCATTCCAACCTTCTTATTTATTTGTTGGAATCACTGGATGCTCAAGTAGAAATGAGAATTTAGGAATTCCACATATTTGAGAATTTAGAAATTACCTAAATAAGAACTCTTTGAATTCCAGTAAAGAAAGAGGCTCTTAGACAACTGTAACTTTAAAAGTAGTGTCACCCAAGTTAGAAAATCCAAAACGACCGTCCTTGTCTCAGAGAGGAAAATGATTGAACACTGAGTAAATAATTGATAATTATAAATATATGGATTTATTCATATATTTTATTTAACTTTTAATTTTATTAGGGGGTTAAAGTGAAATTTATTTTCATTTTGAGACTCATCCAAATAATTAGGTGTTGAAGATTGAGTACAAAGCCATCCAATCAAATGGCCCCTTAAAACTAGGAAACATTGCTTATTGTACGTGACTAGAATGGATCCACCTAGACAGAAAAAAAAAAGAAGCGACAAGATGGACAATCTACTTACCTCCAGTGAAAGTGGACCCACATCTCCCCTCCTGAAAAGAGAGACTTGGTGTGACATTTACGTCGGACATACAATAGACGTAAGGCGAGCTTCATCCACGGTAGCAACACGGTGAATAAAGATTGAATTTGCTTGACTGCGCGCTGGGATTGCATATGCTAATTGGGGAGTTTTGAGAAAGGAGTTGAGCTCAAAAAAAATTCTCCAATTTTTTCTCTAGGTTGGCAGGAGCAATACAGGGGCAGAATTAGAAATTTTATTTAGGGGGGTGAAGACAAAAGATTTAAAACAAAAGTACGAAATTCAGTAATATATTATATAATAATCAAATTATTAAAGTTGTGTTCAACGTTCTTTCATGGAGTTGAAATCATCAATTATTGTTTCAATATTGAATTATTTTGTATTTTATCTTTCAATATATATAATTAAATTATTTATAAGATTTTGTATTTTATTTTTCAATATATATAATTAAATAATTTATAAGATACCCATCCTCCATTTTATTGCAAAGTGCAGTTTTAACAAACTTCTTTCAAGTCTCTACCCTCTTTGTTGCTTTCATATCTCTACATGCATCATACTTTATTAAAGATCCATAGCCATTCAAATCTTTTTTCCTAGAATTTCTCCTCAATCTCTAACTGAGTAGGGTTCTACTTTGTTAGAATTTCTTAACTCAAATATTGGAGTTTCCTAATCAAGGAAAACTTCATTTAGAAAAATAACTAAATGCTCCATTTAGCCAGTATTTAAGATCAATATTAGATACCTCCCTGAGTGTTGCTTTATTATAAAGCATAGGTTTGCTCCCCATATTGTGCATTTGACTCAACAGCCTAGATATACCTGTGCATGAGTGTTGTCGTGCGTGCACCCAGGGAATTGGGGAGGGCTTTTCCACAAGGTCTACCCTTTTGGATGTAAGGAATGTAAGTATATCATCAAACTTATCTTGCATATCATGTGCTAGGCTATATTTTTACATTTCGTAAATTGTGGTGGTGACTAATTACATAATAACACAACTTTATATATATATATATATATACATATATATATGGGCAAGGCTCTCCTAAGCTTGAGCTTATGATAAAATTATGTGAGATCACGCTTGTGGAGCCTACCCTTCGTCCACCCAAATGGACCAAATACACAACTACCTATGTTTAAACCTAGGAATTTTCTTCTTCTTCTTCTTCGTGAAACACTCTTACGGACTTACAGAAGATATTGCTCACTGTGACATTTTGTTCTCTTTTGGTTTTTGCTCTTAGCTGTTGATTGAATAATTTCCCAAGCCTAAATTTTGTTGCCAAAGAAAATCCCCCAAGGACCCAAAGAGATGAAGAAAATTCATGGGTTTAAACACAAGTAGTTGGCGATTTCACCAACTACTTGTGTTTAAACCCATGATTTTTTTTTCTTTTTCTTCTTCTTCATGAAACACTCTTACAGACCTATAGAAGGTGTTGCTCACTATGACATTTTGTTTTCTTTCGGTTGTTGCTCTTGGCTATTGATTGAATGATTTTTCAATCCTAAATTTTGTTGCCAAAGAAAATCCCCCAAGGACCCAAAGAGATGAAGAAAACTCGTGGGTTTAAACACATACAGTTGACGATATCGCCAACTTAGGCGATATCGTCAACTTCCTGTGTTTAAACCCATGAATTTTCTTCTTCTTCTTCTTCATGAAACACTCTTCTCTCTTTGGGTCTTCTTCGTGAAACCCACGAATAACTCACCATCCAACCCAATTTTCAATCCACATTTTATTCAATGATACAACCAAAAAAAGCCATAACAGGTTAATCCATGAAACAGAGAAATGGGTAAAAGAAAGAAGAGGGTTTCATGAAGAAGAAGAAGAAAATTTGTGGGTTTAAACACAGGCAGTTGTCAATTGGGGTAATTTCGTCAAAAAAAGGTATGAACAACTAAATGGTGGTTTTGTTATCATTCTTCATAAAAATCGATTAATTACACTATAAGCTTAATTATTTGGTAAATGTCCCTATTTTTAATTCTTAAATTGATAAATCACAAGTGAAATATTAACGATGTCAATTCTATAATGACACATGGCATTCATTGTGGAACTTATTAGTGTCTGGAAGCTCAAACACATGTATTCCTATTACCTGTTGCTTTCCTAAAACTTTTGACAAGAACTTGGTATGATGAGAATTCATGAACATGCTGTTATAGTTGGTCGTCCCATGGGTTTCTGTATTATAATTTTAAAATCTCAGTCATCTAAAAAGTCTCAAATGACCTTTGGAATTTCTAGAATTCCAATATCTCTATTGTTTTTTAAATTTTTTGGATGCTCAAGTACAAATGAGAATTTGGAAATTCCATGTGTCTGAGAATTTAGAGATTTTCTAGGTAAGAATTCTTTGAATTCCAGTAAAAAAAAAGTTGTCTACGTAATTTTCAAGTAGCGAAACGTCATGAGGAAAATGATGGAACATTGAGTAAATGATTGACAATTATAAATGTACGGCTTTATTAATTTATTTTAGTTAATTTTTTATTTTATGGGGAGATTAAAGTGAAATCTATTTGCATTTTGAGACTAATCCAAATAATTAGGTGTTTGAAGGTTGAGTACAAAGCCGATGAAGTCAAATGACCCCTTTAAAATAAGAAACATTGCATACCGTACGTGACTAGGTGGACCCAAAAAAAAAAAAAAAAAAAGCTCAATTTGAATTTCGAAGGACGGGAGGGACAATCTACTTTCCCCCCGAATCACGATGAAAGTGGACGCACATCTCCTCCCAGAAAAGAGAGACTTTTGTTTTTTGGTGAAATGAAGAGAGAGAGAGACATGGTGTTGGTGTGACATTTAGGTCGGACATACGATAGACGCAATAAGGCGCGCTTCATCCACGGTAGCGACGCGGTGCGGTGAATGAATAAAGATTGAAATTGCTGACTGCTGGGACTGGGTATGCTACTTGGGAAGTTTTGAGAAAGGAGTTGAGCTCAAAAGTTTTTCTACAGGTTTTTTTTAGGTTGGTCCACTAGGTTTCACATGCCAATATAACTAAACCATGAGTGTGTTACCTTCTCTATTCTTTTTTAAAGGATTGATGTATTTGAAAAGAAAGGTTTTTGGGAGACATTGATTGGGCATTATTCGCAGTACAATGAGAAGAAAAAATATACACTCATTAGGTGATCTTATGAATATAATGTGATGGATTTTTATTTTTGGTAGTTATAAATGCCGTGTTTTTTTATAAGAATTTTAAAATTCCAACCACCTAAAAAACTTCAAATGATTTTTGAAAGTCTTAGAATTCCAACCTCTTTGCCTTTTGCTCTAGATGGTCATATACAAGGTTGATTCATGAATTCCATGTATCATAAGTTTTTCAGAGATTTTTTTTTTTAATTCTAGTAAAGAAACAGTCCCTGCATCTAAGGATCGAGCTGAGGCATATCTAGGTCTAGCCCACCTTTAGAAACATAGGCCGTAGAAGTTAGGCCCGAGCTCGCCCATTTAGTCAATTGGGTTGGGGCCAAACTGAGTTTTCTGCCAATTGTTTGGATAAATACACTAAGCTAGTAAGCTGCAAGCACTCATTAGTTGGGCCGGACCGGGCCTTGGGCTTTCCTCACTTAATCCAAGCTCGATCCAATTACTAAACAGGGTCAGATTATACACCAAGCCCGGATTGGGCTCGGGCTGGCCTGGCCCATAGCACCCGTATTTACATCTAAACGCTTGAATATAATTTTATCTTTTATTTTATTTTATTTTTCTTTGATAAGTACCAACACACCTCACACGCCCAATCCAAGTTCCACACTATCAAAGCTATAACCAAGTATTAAATCCTATATGAGACCCGAAACTGAGACAATAAGGGCTTCTTTCTTTCTTAAGAAGGATATTGGTCTTTTACTTTATTTATTTATTGCCATAATCAGTATAACATAGGCCCATTTCTTTTGTAGAATTTTTTACAAGTTTGGGGATTTTTTGACATGATGTGATGGCTTGTCCCTCAGCATTTGTAAATGTCATGTTTCTTCGTAAGAAATTCAAAATCCTAGCCACCTAAAAGGTCTCAAATGCCTTGGTAGAGTTTTGACATTCTAGCCCATTTGTTTTTCGGTGGAAATTTTGGATGCCCAAGTACAAATGAGCATCCAAGAATTCCTCTAATTCTGAGAATTCAGAAATTCACCGTATAGAAATTCTTTGAATTCATGCATAGAAACAAGCCCCTAAGTCGACCAACCAATAGGGGTGTACACCGGGTTTGGAAACCCGGTCCGATCCGGTAACCCGGCCCGGCCCGGACGTATTCGGGCGGGTGAAACATGGTCTCAGACCGGGTCGGGTCTCACCCGACCCGGTAAGTATTAATCCGGACCGGGTCCCGAGTTACGCATATGTTGTTAATCGGGTTATCGGGTGACCCGATAACCCGGTTATAAAAAATATTAAAATAAATGACTAGTTTCTTATTTCCTGTTTCCCTTTCAAGAAGGGATCTATCTTTTGTATATTTTGTTGAAGGAATAGGAATACCCTGCATAAATGTTGGAAAGAAATGCCCAATCGATTTGATGCTAAAAATGTATTTGAACATACAATTGTGTTTTTCTTTCCTGGTTGACCATGGAGCCATTTGTTTTTCAAGCCTCAACTCTTTCTATGGAGAGTTGTTTGTATCTACTGCCTAGTACCAATGCCCAATATTGGTCTTGTAGAGGGTCTGAATCTCTGAGATAGTTTCTTTTTGGTTTATCAATGGTTTTTATGCATGGGTTGATTCAGGGATGTAGGTGAATTGTTTGTGTTGATTTTTAATTTTTAGGTTTTTGAACCCTATGTACTCAATGGGTATGCGTTGATTGAATGGTTATAATAGAATAAACTGTGAAAGGGTTTTTGACTCTGCTTCCTCTGTTCCCTTTTTTTTTTAATCTTAACAGGTTGAACTCCAAAAAAATAAAAAAATTTTGTAACCGGGTTACCCGGTCACCCGACCCGGTAACCCCGGTAACCCAAACCCGACAAACCCGGTTATAGCTAACCAGGCATTCGGTCGGGTTCCCGGTGTGCATAAACTAATCGGGTCGAGTCAAACCCGGCCCGATAACCCGGAACCCGACCCGATGTACACCCCTACCAACCAAACCCTTTCTCCACACAAGTTCAGATTCGTGCCACTGCTATTATACGGAACTGTGTAGCACTTCTCGTGTAACATATGCTGAGAACTCCATCGTAGGCCCCAGATAGATATAATCCCAACCATTCAAGATGAATCCCATATCCTTTGAGATATATTCTAAAATCTCAGTTCAATAGGAGTGAGTCCACTATCCGGTTGAGCACATGTTTGAAAACATGAAGAGGCATGACGCATCTTCCCAGATGTAGCATTAATCATGTTTCCGCCATTTTTTTAATAGACAATGGGACCCATTCAAATTGAAGTGAAGTTTTAGGATATATTCCTAGAGGGAATGAGATACATCTTGAATAGTCTGGATTATCTCTACGTGACGCCCACGGTGGAGTTCTTTGCATGTGTTACAGCTTATAGGGTCTCGGTGTAATAGCTGTGATGGGGTAACCGGCCTCTCTCAACACCCTCGGTTAATCAATTTTAGCCAATATAAGTTTAGTAGTTAGTAAAAAATGCCCCTTAAATGCGGTGCCTCTAACCAGCCATAATTAGACTGGCTATCAATGGGTCATGCCCAGGCTCAATATGATCAAAATTCATAATAGGCCTGGCCTGCAAGCTGCAATCTTGATGGTTCAAGATTTTGATTGTGGCTATCAGCTTGTTGACTGCGCTGAATTTACTTATTATATGCTAACATAGAATTCCAACTTCCAAAGTCCGACCCTCTTAGCTACCAAGCCACTGTATTAGACCCAAGACTAGAGCTGTCAGCACACAAATCCAACCGATGATCTTCCTTAACCAAGTTTGTTAACAGTGCATCTGGACTATCCAATGGAGCTTGGGCCTAAATTTATGGTCCAAAACCCTAATTGGGCTGCACTCAGGCCCTAGAGTTGAGGCCTGCCAAAGCCGAACTATGACTATAGCAACCCCATGAAGTTTTTATATACAATACAATACAAAAGGACTGAAGATACTATAGAAAAAAGGGTATATTTCAACCTTTTTTTTTTTAAATGATGATAGGATATTGAGGATTTTACCGGTAAAACCCTTAAATACAGTCATTTATCCTAATGGTCCTGGCCATTTATGCAGCACCAATTTGGTCAGTCAGTACGGTGTGATATATATATAGGGAGATGCTCAAATGAGAGATGCTCTCACCTTATTATGAGAGATAAGGTGAGGTCCTTACATCCATATCCAATGCCAACAACTTAAATGTGAGAGCCCCCACCTCTATCTCTCATAACTAGCAAAACCCCGTGGATAACCACGAAACCACCAAATGCACCGACTGATATGAATTATTTTTAATAAATTTATTAATTAGTAAACTTGTAAGTCCTTTTTTTATTGCTAATTTGATCTTTATGTTTTTTTTCAAATATTTTATTATTTAGGTGGGGCATGAATTGATTAAGAAAGATCAAATGATTATAGACCTAACAAATTGACCTGATATATTTAAGTGGGACCGAGATGAATGGAGTCCATCATCTCTTTTCTAACCGTTCATAAAATCATATGATGCGGGCTGGGACCCATTAATTGATTGATAAAGATCAAATGATCAAATGATTATAGACCTTTCAAATTGACCAAACCTAACCTATTTAAGTGGGATCCCAAGATGAATGGGGTGCACCATCTATATTCTAACCGCCCATAAAACCATATTATGCGGGATGGGACCCATGAATTGATTAAGAAAGATCAAATGATCAAATGATCGTAGACCTAACAAATTGACCTAATATATTTAAGTGGGACCCAGATGAATGGGGTCCACCATCTTTATTCTAACCGTCCATAAAATCAAATGATGCGGGCCGGGACCCATTAATTGATTGATAAAGATCAAATGATCAAATGATCATAGACCTCTCAAATTGACCAAACCTAGCCTATTTAAGTGGAACCCCCAAGATGAATGGGGTCCACCATCTATATTCTAACCGTCCATAAAACCATATGATGCGGGCTGGGACCCATGAATTGCTTGATAAAGATCAAATGATCAAATGATCATAGACCTCACAAATTGATCAAACCTAACCTATTTAAGTGGGACCCCAAGATGAATGGGGTCCACCATCTCTATTCTAACCGTCCATAAAACCATATTATGCGGGATGGGACCCATGAATTGATTAAGAAAAATCAAATGATCAAATGATCGTAGACCTAACAAATTGACCAAATATTTTTAAGTGGGACCCAGATGAATGGGGTCCACCATCTTTATTCTAACCGTCCATAAAATCAAATGATGCGGGCCGGGACCCATGAATTGATTGATAAAGATCAAATGATCATAGACCTCTCAAATTGACCAAACCTGACCTATTTAAGTGGGACCCCCAAGATGAATGGGGTCCACCATCTATATTCTAACCATCCAGGAAACAATATGATGCGGGATGGACCCATCAATTGCTTGATAAAGATCAAAGGATCAAATGATCATAGACCTCACAAATTGACCAAACCTAACATATTTAAGTGGAACCCCCCAAATGAATGGGGACCACCATCTCTATTCTAACCATCCATAAAATCATATTATGCGGGATGGGACCCATGAATTGATTAAGAAAAATCAAATGATCAAATGATCGTAGACCTAACAAATTGACCAAATATTTTTAAGTGGGACCCAGATGAATGGGGTCCACCATCTTTATTCTAACCGTCCATAAAATCAAATGATGCGGGCCGGGACGGATGGGACCCATGAATTGATTAAGAAAGATAAATGATCAAATGATCGTAGACCTAACAAATTGACCTTATATATTTAAGTGGGACCCAGATGAATGGGGTCCACCATCTTTATTCTAACCGTCCATAAAATCAAATGATGCGGGCCGGGACCCATTAATTGATTGATAAAGATCAAATGATCATAGACCTCTCAAATTGACCAAACCTAGCCTATTTGAGTGGAACCCCCAAGATGAATGGGGTCCACCATCTATATTCTAACCGTCCATAAAACCATATGATGCGGGCTGGGACCCATGAATTGCTTGATAAAGATCAAATGATCAAATGATCATAGACCTCACAAATTGATCAAACCTAACCTATTTAAGTGGGACCCCAAGATGAATGGGGTCCACCATCTCTATTCTAACCGTCCATAAAACCATATTATGCAGGATGGGACCCATGAATTGATTAACAAATATCAAATGATCAAATGATCGTAGACCTAACAAATTGACCAAATATTTTTAAGTGGGACCCAGATGAATGGGGTCCACCATCTTTATTCTAACTGTCCATAAAATCAAATGATGCGGGCCGGGACCCATGAATTGATTGATAAAGATCAAATGATCATAGACCTCTCAAATTGACCAAACCTGACCTATTTAAGTGGGACCCCCAAGATGAATGGGGTCCACCATCTATATTCTAACCATCCATAAAATAATATGATGCGGGATGAACCCATGAATTGCTTGATAAAGATCAAAGGATCAATGATCATAGACCTCACAAATTTACCAAACCTAACATATTTAAGTGGAACCCTCCAAATGAATGGGGTCCACCATCTCTATTCTAACCATCCATAAAATCATATTATGCGGGATGGGACCCATGAATTGATTAAGAATGATCAAATGATCATAGACCTAACAAATTGACCAAATATTTTTTAGTGGGACCCAGATGATTGGGGTCCACCATCTTTATTCTAACCGTCCATAAAATCAAATAATGCGGGCCGGGACTCATGAATTGATTGATATAAATTTAGCACATCTGGTGTGTTGGCTTATTTAGGAATTTCATTTAGAGATTTTAGGCTTTTGAGTGGAAGATGATTCCTGATGGAGAGATTTTAGGTGTTTTGAGTGTGTAATAGATATAGAGATTTTAGGGATAAGGGCAACTCCGGAAATGACATTGCAAAAGGCTTGAGATTGCACCACGTATTTTTATGTGAGGAAGAGTACATCCCTTTAGTAATATAGATAAGGTGAGAGATACTCTCACAGGAATACCTCCCATATATATATATATATATATATAGGGTTGTGTTCTAGCATTTCTTTTTCTTTTTTTAAGGTAAGTACTCACCCTTGATTGTTGCTGTTGAAGGGAGGTGCCTCACCAACTGAGCTATCAGTGGATTGGCTTACATTTCTTTTTCCTTTACTTTGAAACAGGCTTTTGTTTGTTCAATCCCAGTTTCAGGCGAAATGCATAGGAACCGAAGTTAGATTTGGATTTGTCAAGTCTCTCAGTTGGAAGGTCTATCAAGGATAACCCATTTGCCTAAAATGTCAACATATATCTAGCCACAAGTAAAATCAGCTCAGCTAATAGCCCGGGTTAAACCAAACCGTAATAGGTCAGTTGGCATGTAGGCATGCATGTAGCTAAAAACATGCATATCTTTATGTGTTTTAAAAAAAACTGTTTCTTTCAAAAGATACTAATTAGTAGGAATATTTCCCAAATAAAAGTACAGAAATATAAACCAGCAGGTGTGAGTGTGAGGGGCTGCGAGATCTTGATTTTGAAATAAAGTATCCTGAGTAATGCCTCCTAGCCATCACGTGTTGACCAATCATTGAGTTATCTAGCAGGATCCTTAAAATCTATGATCATCCTTAAATCTCTATCCTCTTTGTTGAGTCCGGATCCCTGTTTACTTAAAATGGGGATATATTCTTTCATCCTATCAACATTGGTCGGTTGTATTAAATGTTTGGATCCCTTGTTTTCTTAAAACAAGGAGATATTGTTTCATCCTATCAATATCCGCCTGCTGTATAAAATCTCATGTTAGCTAATGCATCCTCTCAATTGCTTATTTGGAATGAGAAAAAGAAAGAAAGAAAAGAAGAGATTTTATACCGCTGACGAATGTTGATAGGATGAAACAGCCATGTCTCGTATATCCCCATTTCAAGAAACAGGAGATCCAGACTCCTCTTTGTTGCTTTCATATCTCTACATGCTTCATACTTCTTAAAAATCCATAGCCATTCAAATATCTATTCCTAAAAATTATCTTCAATCTGAAACTAAGTAGGGTTCCACTTTGTTAGAATTTCTCAACTCAAATGTTCCAATTTCCTAATCAAGATTGGATCCCCTCAAATTCAAGTGAAAAAACTTCATTTAGAATAATAACTAATTGCTCCATTTAACTCGTATTTAAGATAAAAATATTAGATACCTCCTGAGTGTTGGTTTATTGGCATAAAGTGCAGGTTTAGCACCCACATTGTGTGTTTGAATCAATAGTTTAGATTTATCTGGTGCGCCAGGGAGATTGGGGAGGGCTTTTCCACAAGGTCTACCTTTTAACAGGTAAGGAATGTAAGTACATCATAAAACTTATCTTGCATATCATGCGCTAGGCTATATTTTTGCATTTTATAAATTGTGGTGGTGACTAATTACATAATAACACAACTTTATAGTCCCTTTGAGCTAAAACTAAATATATGGGGATTTTAAATATGAGGCCAGCTCCCCTAAACTCAAGCTTAGGATAAGGTAAGCTCAAGTGTGTAGTGGGGCCCACTTGGGGACCTACATGGGGATGGGGGTGGGGGGATTTCAAGGACTCCCTAGGATCTTCCTCCCTGCAAAAAATCAGCACCAACCGTAATTTCTATCATCTCCATATGGGCCCAAGAGTTTAATGGTCAACAATCCATTTGGATTGATATATAGTCAATCCAACGGTTCAGTAAATTCGGATCTTACCGAAAGTTGGTGGACATGTGCAATTTAAAAGGGTCATGTGTTTGGTCCATTTGGATGGACCAAAGGTGGGACCCACAAGCACGAGCTTACGAAATTTTCTCCCTAAACTCGAGCTTAGGGGAGCCTTGGCCTTTAAATATATATCATTTATATAAGTCCCATTAGGGATTGGGCTTTAGTTTGCAATTTTGACTATCCAAATTGCACTACTAGAAATTTAGGCATTGGCGGATGAGAAAGCGGGCGGCCACTTGGGGCGGTCGCAAAAAGGACTATTAGCGACCGCCAAAATGACCATTAGCGACTGCTTATGGCGGTCGTGAAGCCATATATACCCCCCGCGCGAACCACTTTTCCTTCCCACTTTTTTTTCCTTTTCCCATCCCGCGCTCTGCACTCCCCTGCTCCCCCGATCTGCACTCCCGCCGCAGCAGCGACGATTCCGCCGGAGCCCGCCTGCGCCGGAGCCGCCACCGGTTCTCTCCCTCTCCCTTCCTATCCGTCTCCCTCTCCCTCCCTCTCTCTATTTCTCTCTCTATCTCCCTCACTCCCTCTCCCTGTCGCTCTGCACTCTACCCTCCCGCGTGCCGAAGCCGCCACCGGAAATCTCTCTCTCGCTCCCTGTGTCGGAGCCACCCCTCGGTCTCTCTCTCCCCCTCCCTCCCTCTCTCTATTTCTCTCTCTTTCTCCCTCACTCCCTCTCCCTGTCGCTTTGCATTGTACCCTCCCGCGCGCCTGAGCAGCCACCGGAAATCTCCCTCTCCCTCCCTGCGCCGGAGCCGCCCCTCGTTCTCTCTCCCTCTCTCTCTCCATCCCTCTTCCCCTCCCCCTCCCCTCTCTCTCTCTCTATTTCTCTCTCTCCCTCCCTCCCTCTCCCTCTCCCTCTCCCTCTGGCTTTGCACTGTGCCCTCCTGCAACAGATTCCATTCTGTAAATTCATCACAGATTCCTGCATTTCTACAACACCAAGAGGTACTCTTTATCTTATGTTATTACACTGCTATGATGTCAATGTAGTTGTGATTTTCTTCAATACTGCTTGTTTTCCTTATTTTGTAATCTAGGTATTCTGCTCTTTTGATTATGATAATTTCTTGTTGATGTAACTGTAGCTACGAAATCTTATGATAAAGGAAAGAATTTTTTAAAGGGTTCTTTTGGGTGAGGATAAAATGGTTTCTGGACTTGCTGGTAGGAACATGAAAAAAGGCAGGATTGATGAGTGTGAGAAGATTAAAAAAAAAAAAAAGGGCAAGGGAGGAACAATGTAGGAGGGTTGTTTGTTTGGATTGTTTCTAGTAGTTTTTGTTAGAAGAAAATAATTCACATCACTGTTTGTTTGGATTGTTTTTTACATGAATCTACATATCTCACTGTGTGAGAGATGGTTGAGATTGTTATGCTGTTTGTTAGAATAAGTTGCTCTTATCATATCATGGGTGAGACATTTTAATAGGCATATATATTGTTTCTTATTTCTCTGTTGGTTTGGTACTTTCTTCTTTGTTTTATTACATTTATTGATGCGTGATTGTTTTATTACTTTCTTCTTCAGTAGTTTAAAGGACCATTTAAGTGATTCTTCCCTTTCTTTTAAGGAGGGACCAGTACAGTGAGTTTAAGGCCTGGGGCCTGAATAGCATTAAGGAATCTGGATTGGGGTCAGAAATGGGTTAGCTTGGAGCTGGGTTAATGTCAAAGTTGAGAATACTTAAATAAATAAGCTTTTGTAACATGCTCATGTTCAGTTTGTGCTCAGGTGTATTGGCAAACAAGAAAGCATAGAAATCTACTTTTACTCTTTCTTCTCTTTCACAAGAAAAATAAGAAAGCCATAAGACAAATTCCGCTTCTGAAAAAGACAAAAGTGAAAGCAAATTAGAATAAAGATAAACAGAGTGTAAAAGAATGTTAGTTTACAGATAATTCTATTCTCTTATTTTTCTTTTAACCTTTTTAGATTTTATCTATCTGGAATTCTATTATGTTTAGGCATGTCCCATGCATACCAAGTATCCAACTCATTTTTTCATGTATATATAAAACCTGTATTAGCAAAGACTGCAGAGAAAATTGTGGTGAGGCGATTCCCTTTTGGGATAGACCATGCGTCTATATTTATATCTATACTGAGTCGCCGGAAAAATCGTGGCTACATTTAAGGATTTAAGAATATATACAAGTAAACCAATAAATCTGCTATCTAAATATAGCAAAGATTTGATTTATATTATTCCTTATTTTCAAGCAGTTTGAATGGGAACTATATACAATAGATGGATCCATAGCCCTAGATCTAAGCATACAGGGATTCGATTTCAAAACCTTATACAAATTCAAAATTTAGGTAATTGGATACTCATTTGGAACCTTATACACATGCTGCCCACAGTTCATCCACCCAACCACTTGTCTCCTCTTCCTTAGCCCTCTCAAAGATTTCATTGGACTTCCAATACTT
Organism: Litsea cubeba; assembly: GCA_012931725.1. Lineage (NCBI taxonomy): Eukaryota > Viridiplantae > Streptophyta > Magnoliopsida > Laurales > Lauraceae > Litsea > Litsea cubeba. The sequence continues at coordinate 13,669,301 of CM022947.1, forward strand.
TCTCTTTCTAGCTCCCAGATCTTGTTAATGCTTTTACTTCATTTTACCCGCCAGTATATGCTTGGTTGTCTCCATATGTCAGTTCGCCACAAGATCAGGCTTATGGTGGCCAAAACAGATTTAAATAAAATTAGCAAAACTTGAAATCAAATAATAATAATAGAGATAATAGTAATAATTCCGACTTTATAAGATAATCAAAACCCTTTGGCAATTAATAAACCGCTTAAATTAGCAAACCCCCTAAATTATTTATCTTTAACAAACTACTAAATTAATTATTAAATTATTTCAATAACACTCTTCCAAAATAAAAATTACAAATAATTCTAACTTGTGCGTAATTCAGTCCAATATTTATCACTTGGGCCCAGTCTAATTTCACTCCAATATATATATATCTGCTTAATCTCAAGTTATTATTAAATTATTTTAAGAAAACTCCTAACAAATAACAATTGAAACTAATTTACTTAGGTCCAATAATTAATCTTATATTTACTACTTGGGCCCATTCTAATCCAATATATTTACTAATTTAATTGGGTTCAGGAAACCATTGAAGGAGATATAGTTGACTTACATGATCAATGAACGGTTGGGAAGTAATTCACCCAATGTTAAATTTCAGTGTAAATAATTTTTAAATGTTAATTTCAATTATCTATTTAAATTAATTTATCTTTATCTTACAAACACTTAAACAGATATGGGACGTAAGAGGAGAGATCGTCCGCTGACGATGGACGAGCTACTGCGCCAGACCCAGGCCAGCACGCCATCTGGGGACACTAGACCTACACCTGGTGCCGCCCAGCCTAGTTCGATGGCCCCACCGAGTAGGCCATCGTCCTCTGATCCGAGTCCATCCACTGCTACACCTTCACCATCTCGGCCAACATCAGCTGATACACAGACCGGTATAAGTTTATTTAATTAAAACATTTTAATTCTAGAAAATTATTTCATTTCAATTTAATTAGATTATCTCTAATTTGAACAGATTATGTGTGCACGGGCCCATCTACCAGCAGGGAGAGAGGCCCTGCTAGAGGGATTCGGACGTGGGATTCCGGTCACCCCATTGACGTGACATTTGATGAGACATACCACCCGGTGGGTCCGCATGCTCGCCGGCTCATCAGCCAGTTGGGACATATGGTCCGGGATCTACATGCATTCCCTTTGACTACACTTGATTGGGAGGCATTCCCGGTGGAGTCATTAGATCATATCTGGATGCAAGTTAAGGTAATAATTTAACATTTCTCCGCATAATGTGTCAATTTAAACAATAACATAATGAAAAATTATTTGTCCTTTTCAGGACAATTTGAGGGCATGTCCTGAGCTCTTCCGGCCAGTTTGCATGTCGAAGTGCCGGAAGATGTGGAAAGATCATAAAAATAAAATGAAAATGCAGCATTGGAAGCCACACCAGGATGCCCCCGACATACTGGAGCGAGTTCCGAAGAGCATTCTCCCGGATCAATGGACTCAGCTCGTCCGGTACTGGACGAGTGAGGAGGCAAAGGTGAGAAACTTGTATATATATTTTTTATTTTCATTTTAACGATTTACTAGTGACTATCGTAACTAACAAAAATTAACTGATAAATATTGAAAACAGAAAGAGGAGGATACAAATGCGCGGAACCACGCAATGCAGGGTCTCACACACAGGTTAGGGACTCGACACATCACCCAGGTCCGCCACGAGGTAAAAAAAGTTAGATTGTATATGTAATTTATATTTTTGACATTTTGTATGATATTATACTAATAATATAACTCTCAACCAAACAGCTGCGTTCCAAGGGCGATCCGGTCGACAGGATGTTCGTTTGGATGCTTTCTCGTGATCCTCGCCACCCAGAGGTTGCAGCTATCTTCGTAAGTTTTTATATCGAACCACTTAAATTATCCGTCTATTACTATGTCTTGTTATGCATAATAATATATTAAATGAATCAACTATGCAGGCCCAGTATCAGTCACGCCTGGAGCAGTTGCCCGAGGAGCAGCGTAGTTTGCCATCGCGGAGGGATGAGATATTCCACTCCATCGTTGGCCGGGACGGGCACGGATACACACTCACGTATGGGATGGGCATTCCACGCTCGCACATCGCGCGAGCGGAGTCATTCGGTGCTAGCTCCTCCCAGAGCTTGCGCTACCATACAGATGAGGAGGTGGAGGAGTTGCTGCAGCCCATAAAAGCAGCGATCAGGGAGGAAATGAGGGCCGAGTTGAGAGCGGAGTTGGCAGAACTGGAGGCTCATCTATCACAGAGTCGCGGCCCACTCTCTTTAGACCCACCACCCACTACTCAGGTTAGTAAGAAAAAAATTTGTAAGAATAAATTGTCAATTATGTCATTGATGTGTCAATATTTATATTTTTTTAAAATTATTTTTAATTGTATATTAAATAATTACAGCCACCTGACGCTGGCAGCGGCCATAGGGCGAGACATGACTCGGTTGGAGAGGGCAGTCATGATCCAGCAGGCTCGATTGATCCTGACCAGGTATCATTATTTTTTTTAATTCAAGATTTTAATTAGCCTCTGTATACAATCACCGAGCAAACGGGCTCCTGTGAGTTACATTCATCCATTATTATAGAGATGCCACCCTTTTAACATATACAAAAAAAAATACAAAAGTTTAATAGAAAGGTCAAGGTTGTTTAGACTTTAGAAGAAATTAAACCATGTTGTGCAGTTCACATTAATTGTATGTTACTCTTGCTCTTTTTTTTTTTAATGCAGGATTGAAGAAAAATGGACCCATAGTAGCAGATGGCTATATGTTAAAAACTGATGCATGAAGTTTTTTTAAACAATGTTGCAGTTGTTGGAATGTCATAACAATGTTTTTTTTTTTTAGGATGGATTTTTATTTTGCAATGGTAATGGTAAAGTGATTTTAATGTTGTAAGAATATTTGAATATATAAACTTTCATTGGCATTTGAATGTTGGTATGTAGTAGAATGTTAGCATGAATTTTTATTTTGCAATGGTAATGGTGAAGTGGAGGAAGAAGGAGTTGGCAACGTGCAAGGGCTATGGTAGGGAGGAGATGATGTAAAAGAAGAGAAGTTCCCACATTTTTTGATGAATCCAAGAACATAGTAACCAATCGAATCTACAAGAAATATAAGCAGGTGACTAGTTTTTTGTAAAATTTAAAACCTGTATCTTTTCTCTAGTCTTTGATGTCACTCAATTTACTTTTGCCAGATGAATGATTAGATTTTTTTTTTCCGAGTACCACACATGTCACTTGCTATCATATGTGGTTTTTGCTTCTAGGATATGGACTTGTTTGAGACTCTTTCCTGTATGTCTAAAAGGATAGAAACCTAGTTATGAACTTCAAATTTTTTGTATCTTTGATTTTCTCTTTCATGAAAACCAACTGGATGAAGGTAATTTTCAATGCTTATTGACTGTATATTATATATCAAGAGTTGGTAAAAAAGTTGGATGAAGGTAATTTTCAATGCTTATTCTTTTATTTTATTTTATTTGCTTATTGTAATTTGTTCAATTTTTGTATTTTTTTTGTTGGATATTGAATAGTGATTAATGATTAAGTAATAGGCTTGTAAATGCTATTTGTATCCTACTACCACGTTTTATGTAGAATATTAAAACATGAGGTGTTGGCTTCATTTGAATCCTTGATTTGTTTACAGTTTCATTTTAACATAGAATGCGGCAATAGTTTATTTTTGGTTGTCTAATATTTGTGTTTCGTTTTGAACTTATGTTTTAGAATTTATACCTTTATCTGTAGTTTATACTTCGCAAGTAATTACCATCATTGTTTACTATAGTCTCTGATAGAGCTTTAAGAAACTGAATATACTTTGTTTACCAACAGATCCCATACTCGCATTGTTTGTTCTTGAGTTGGGTGGTGGAAATGAGCCTGCTAGGGTGAGTAGAACTTGTCACTGATCATGTTAGTTTCAACCATAATTCAGAAACTCTACTCAAACGTGCCCCCTGGAACAGGTTAACTCAATTGCTGGTACTTTTTGGAATGCATGTTTTGTAGGGGTTAGTTTAGTTCTAGTAAAGTTGGATTCTCATTGTTTCTGCTTGCAGATACGTTTCAACCTCTATTACTTCAGTTCATGAGATGGAAAGAAAATAATGATTTCCAACCAAAAAGAAAGAAAAAAATAATAATTTCCTCTTCTTTAATGCTTCTATTATTATTTATTTATTGTTGTTATATTTACAATAGACAGGGACTTAAAGATAATTTAAAATACATCTGTTAAGTGGGACTTTAAAATCAGATATTAAATGTGTTGGATGAGGGGCCACAATCCATAGATATTGGGACACTGGTTCTTATTGACTTGTCAATGTAAGGTGGGAATTTGTTGAAGTAATGAAAATGCTAAGCTCTTTTCAGGAAAAAGAATGCTAAGCTCTTCTCTACATGTGTCCACAATTGTTCAACTTGATTTTGAAATACATTGTAAAGGGGAAGAAAAAGGGAGGATTTCAGGTTCATTGGTCATAAAATGGGCCTAAGGAATTGGGCTCTGCGGGTCCCAGGGCCAACACATTGGCGCAAGGCAGGGCCGGCCCAGACGTTTAGGGGGCCCAAGGCGACCTCTAAAAATGGGGCCCTTATACAATTATTTTAAAAAAAAAAATTTATTCATTATAATTTTTTAACAAAAAATTGATATTTTTTTTACAAAAAAGTGCTGCATCCAGATAATTTTAGGACTGCATACATACCGAGGGAGGCTATATTTAATCCCAATGATCAAGCACAATGTAGTTCTCTTAAACTACCCACCCTGGCCAAAAGCCTACAATTCGCACACAAACATTCTCTTCCAAAAAACAAGGCTAATAAACCTAGAACCAAAAAAATAAAAAAGTATTACTGAAAACAAGATCTTCTCGCATTTTTAGCTGCAAAGTCACTAATCAAACTGTATAATCAAGTTTTTCTACCATATTAATTTCAATTGATATCATAGCTAACCCATTCAACCTTTCTTGTGACATAGTCAACCGAAGGTAATTTTTTATGAACTTGAACTTTGAAAAGCTTCTTTCTCCAAGGCAACAGTAACCGGTATGGTCAATAAAATTCTATAAGCTATCCATGCATTTGGAAAAGTACCATCTATTCTTTTTAAATTTGGGCCTTTTAATTTATTTATTGGGCTAAATATTTACACACAGTGTTATTAATTTGGGCCTTTCAATTTACATATTAGACTAAATATTTACGCATATATATAAATACATAAAATAATATGGGGCCCTAAAAATTTTGTAATTATTAGGGCCCAAGGCGGCGGCCTCTCCCGCCTGCCCCTTGGGCCGGCACTGGCGCAAGGTTATACACAACTTGGGCTGGTAGAAACAAGAAGAAAAAGGAAAAGAATAACAGTTGGTTCAGGTGAGGAATGTGGCTGAATTCAGGTGGGGAAAATGACTGACTTCAAGTGAGAAAGATGACTGATTTCTGGTGAGAAAGATGACTGATTTCAGCTGAGGCAATGGCTGATTTCAGTGGGGAAGATGACTGATTGCAGGTGGGGAAAATGACTGATTTCCGGTAAGAAGAATATCTGATTTCAGCTAAGGCAATGACTGATTTCAGGTAAGTGTGGGCTGAGGTTAGTGGAGGACAGTGGAGGAAGGAGTGCAGGTTGTGGAGGGCTGCAGTGCAGGTGCTGGGAAGAGGAGATGCTGTGCAGGTGCTGGGAAGGGGAGAAGAAGTAGTACAGGTGCTGGTTGCTGGGGAGACGAAGTAGTATAGGTGCTGGTTGAGATGTATCGCCGGCTGTTGTGTTGCAACAATGGACTGGCCGATGGGCTGAATGTAGGGAAGTGAACAGTGGCAAGGGGAAGTGTGGCAGCTGCTTAAAAGAGCTTAGCATTCTTTTTCCTGAAAAGAGCTCAGCATTTTCTCTTGGCTAAAAAAGACCTGATAGCATCCTGTGCTTTACAAGCTTTTAACAAAAAAAAAATTATATTAAAACTAATGCTGTTGTGTTTATGCTTTGATGTTCAAAGTCCATTTGTGTTCTTTTATCTCTATGCCTCTGATGCATTTGAGCCTAAGATTCAGCTTGCACAGTTGAGCTATTCTGGTTGCAATGTTTTTGTTGATGTTTCCTAGTACTTAGTTTTTTAAATGGTTTTTTTTTAATCTGACTAGTCTTATTCATTTGTATTTAATTAGTTGTCATTTGTGTCATCCAAGCTATACTTCAAAAACTCCGGAAGCAATTTTCATAAAGGTTGTACAGATAGAGAAGTTGCGTAAGGCTGGACTCATTCAAGGAGGTTCATTGGAAAATGCCATTATTTGCAGGTTAGACAATTCATTTACCTTTAACTTTATCTACTATCTTTGTGAAAAATGGAAACACCATCCCGACCTTAGCCGCCGGGAGTCCGGAATGGGAAACGGCCCTCGGAAAAATCGAAAACCGGCAAGAGCACTTCGCTCGAGGGTAGAGCGACTTGTAGGAACTGACGGCTCGCAAATGAGACTCCTGGTTAGAGATATACGAGCGAAAACATAGGATTTTACAACACATAGGCTGCAAAACGCCCGCCGGGGGTCCGGAACGGAAAACGGCCCACGAAAAAATTAAAAACTGGCACGAGCACTTCGCTCAAGGGTAGAGTGATTTGTATGAACTGACGGCTCGCAAATGAGACTCCCGTTTAGAGATATACGAGCGAAAACATAGGATTTTCCAATACTTAGGCTCCAAAATGGCCTGCCGGGGGTCTGAAACGGGAAACGGCCCTTGAAAAAATCATGCACCGGCACGAGCACTTTGCTCGAGGGTAGAGTGACTTGTAGGAACTAGCGGCTCCCAAATGGGACTCCCGCTTAGAGAATTACGAGCGAAAACATAGGATTTTCCAACGCTTATCCTCCAAAACGGCCCGCCGGGGGTCCGAAATGGGAAACGGCCCTGTGACAAATCGAAAACCGGCACGAGCACTTCGCTCGAGGGTAGAGTGACTAGTAGTAACTGACGGCTCCCAAATGGGGCTCCCGGTTAGAGATATACGAGCGAAAACATAGGATTTTACAACACTTAGGCTCCAAAACGGTCCGCCGGGGGTTCGGAACGGGAAACGGCCCCTAGAAAAATCAGCATCGGCACGAGCACTTCGCTCAAGGGTAGAGTGACTTGTAAGAATTGACGGCTCACAAATGAGACTCCCGGTTAGAGATATACGAGCGAAAACATAGGATTTTCCAACACTTAGGCTCCAAAACGGCCCGCCGGGGGTCCGGAACGGGAAACGGCCCCCAAAAAAATAAAAAACCGGCACGAGCACTTCGCTCGAGGGTAGAGTGACTTGTAGGAACTGACGGCTCACAAATGTGACTCCCGGTTAGAGAATTACGAGCGAAAACATCGGATTTTCCAACATTTAACCTCCAAAACAGCCGGGGGTTCGGAACAGGAAGCTGCCCCCGAAAAAATCAAAAACCAGCATGAGCACTTCGCTCGAGGGTAAAGTGAATTGTAGGAACTGACGGCTCACAAATGTGACTCCCGGTTAGAGATATACGAGGGAAAACATAGGATTTTCCAACACTTAGGCTCCAATGGCCCGCCGGGGGTCCGAAATGGGAAACGGCCCCCGAAAAAATCAAAAATCGGCACGAGCACTTAGCTCGAGGGTAGAGTGACTTGTAGGAACTGACGGCTCGCAAATGGGACTCCCGATTAGAGAATTACGAGCGAAAACATCAGATTTTCCAACATTTAACCTCCAAAACGGCCCGTCGGGGTTCCGGAACGGGAAACTTCCCCCGAAAAAAATTGAAAACCGGCACGAACACTTCGCTCGAGGGTAGAGTGAATTGTAGGAACTGACGGCTCACAAATGTGACTCTCAGTTAGAGAATTACGAGCAAAAACATCGGATTTTTCAACACTTAACCTCCAAAACGGCCCGTTGGGGTTCCAGAACGGGAAACGGCACACGAAAAAATCAATAACCAGCACTTCGCTCGAGGGTAGAGTGACTTGTTGTAATTGATGGCTTCCAAATGGGACTCCCGGTTAGAGAATTACAAGCGAAAACATAGGATTTTCCAACACTTAGGCTCCAAAACGGCCCGCCGGGGGTCCGGAACGGGAAACTGCCCCCGAAAAAATCGGAGACTGGCACGAGCACTTTGCTCGAGGGTAGAGTGACTTGTAGGAACTGACGGCCCCCAAATGGGAATCCCGGTTAGAGATATACGAGCGAAAGCATAGGATTTTTCAACACTTAGGCTCCAAAACAGCCCGCCGGGGGTCCAGAACGGGAAACGACCCCCGAAAAAATTGAAAATCGGCACGAGTACTTCACTCGAGGGTAGAGTGAATTGTAGGAACTGACGGCTCGCAAATGAGACTCCCGGTTAGAGAATTACGGGCGAAAACATAGGATTTTCCAACGTTTAGCCTCCAAAACGGCCCGCCGGGGGTCCGGAACGGGAAACGGCCCCGGAAAAATTCGAAAACCGGCACAAGCACTTCACTCGAGGGTAGAGTGACTTGTAAGAACTGATGGCTCGCAAATGGGACTCCCGGTTAGAGAATTACGAGCGAAAACATCGGATTTTCCAACACTTAACCTCCAAAACAGCCCGCCGGGGGTCCGAAAAGGGATACGGCCCATGAAAAAATCGAAAACCGGCACGAGCACTTCGCTCAAGGGTAGAGTGACTTGTTGGAACAGACGGCTCCCAAATGGGACTCCCGGTTAGAGAATTACGAACGAAAATATAGGATTTTCCAACACTTATCCTCCAAAACGGCCCGTCGGGGGTTCGGAACGGAAAACGGCCCCCTGAAAAATCGAAATCGGCACGAGCACTTCGCTCAACAGTAGTAGTGACTTGTAGGATCTGACGGATCCCAATGTGACTCCTGGTTAGAGATATACGAGCGAAAACATAGGGTTTTCCAATACTTAGGCTCCAAAACGGCCCGCCCGGGGGTCTGGAATGGGAATCGGCACGAGCACTTTCCTCGAGGGTAGAATGACTTGTAGGAACTGACGGCTCGCAAATAAGACTCCTGATTAGAGATATACGAGCGAAAACACAGGATTTTCCAACACTTAGGCTCCAAAACGGTCCGCCGGGGGTCCGGAATAGAAATGGGCCCAAAAAAATAAAAACTGGCACGAGCACTTCGCTTGAGGGTAGAGTGACTTGTCGGAACTGACGGCTCACAAATGGGACTCCCGGTTAGAGAATTTCGAGCGAAAACATCGATTTTCCAACACTTAACCTCCAAAACGGCCCGCCTGGGGTCCGGAATGGGAAACGGCCCCCGAAAAAATTGAAAACCGGCACGACCACTTCAATCGATGGTAGAGTGACTTGTAGGAACTGACGGCTCGCAAATGGGACTCCCGGTTAGAGAATAACGAGCGAAAACATCGGATTTTCCAACACTTAACCTCCAAAACGGCCCACCGGGGGTCCGTAATGGGAAACGGCCCCCGAAAAAATTCAAAACCGGTACAAGTACTTCGCTCGAGGGTAGAGTGACTTGTAGGAACTGACGGCTCGCAAATGGGACTCCTGGTTAGAGAATTACGATCGAAAACATTGGAGTTTCCAACACTTAACTTCCAAAACAGCCCTCCGGGGATCCGAAAAGGGATACGGCGCACGAAAAAAATCAAAAACCGGCATGAGCACTTCGCTCAAGGGTAGAGCGACTTATTGTAACTGACGGCTCCCAAATGGGACTCCCAGTTAGAGAATTACGACCGAAAACATAGGATTTTCCAACACTTATCCTCCAAAATGGTTCGCCGGGGGTCTAGAATGGAAAACGTCCCCCAGAAAAATCAAAAATCAGCACGAGCACTTCGCTCTACGGTAGAGTAACTTGTAGGAACTGACAGATTCCAAATGGGACTTCTGGTTAGAGATATACGAGCGAAAACATAGGATTTTCCAACACTTAGGCTCCAAAACGGCCCGCCGGGGGTCCAGAACGGGAAACGGCGCCTGGAAAAATCATGCACCGGCACGAGCACTTCGCTCGAGGGTGGAGTGACTCATAGGAACTGACGGCTCGCAAATGAGACTCCCGGCTAGATATATACAAGTGAAAACACAGGATTTTCGAACACTTAGGCTCCAAAACGGCCCGCCGGGGGTCCGGAACGGGAAACGGGCCCCGAAAAAATGAGCACATCACTCAAGGGTAGAGTGACTTGTAGGAACTGACGGCTCGCAAATGGGACTCCCGGTTAGAGAATTACGAGCGAAAACATCGGATTTTCCAACACTTAACCTCCAAATGGCTTGGCGGGGGTCCGGAATGGGAAACGGCCCCCGAAAAAATAAAAAACCGGCACGAGTACTTCGCTCGAGACTTGTAGGAACTGACGGCTCGCAAATGGGACTCCCGGTTAAAGAATTACGAGAGTAAACATCGGATTTTCAACGCTAAACCTCCAAAACGGCCCGCCGGTGTTCCAGAATGGGTAACGGCCCACGAAAAAGTCAAAAATCTTCACGAGCACTTCGCTCAAGGGTAGAGTGACTTGTTGGAATTGAGACTCCCAAGTGGGACTCCCGGTTAGAAAATTACGAGCGAAAACATAGGATTTTCCAACACTTAGGCTCTAAAACGGCCCGCCGGGGGTCCGGAACGGGAAACTGCACCCGAAAAAATTGAAAATCGGCACGAGCACTTCGCTCGAGGGTAGAGTGACTTATAGGAACTGACGGCTCGCAAATGGGACTCCCGGTTAGAGAATTATGAGCAAAAACATAGGATTTTCCAACACTTAACCTCCAAAACGGCCCGCCAGTGGTCCGGAAAGGAAAACGGCCCACGAAAAAAATTTAAAACTGGCACGAGCACTTCGCTCGAGGGTAGAGTGACTTGTTGGAACTGATGGCTCCCAAATGGGACTCCCGGTTAGAGAATTACGAGCGAAAACATTGGATTTCCAACACTTAACCTCTAAAACGGCCCGCCGGCGGTCCGGAACGGGAAACGGCCCCCGGAAAAATAAAAAACCGGCACGAGCACTTCGCTCGAGGGTAGAGTGACTTGTAGGAACTGACGGCTCACAAATGAAACTCCCGGTTAGAGATATACGAGCGAAAAGATAGGATTTTCCAACAGTTAGGCTCCAAAACGGCCCGCCGGTGGTCCGGAACGGGAAACGGCCCTTGGAAAATTCATGCACCGGCACGAGCACTTCGCTCGAGGGTAGAGTGACTTGTAGGAACTGACGGCTCACAAATGAAACTCCCGGTTAGAGATATACGAGCGAAAACATAGAATTTTCCAACACTTAGGCTCTAAAACAACCTGCCGGGGGTCCGGAACGGGAAACGTCCCCCGAAAAAATCAAAAACCGGCACGAGCACTTCGCTCGAGGGTAGAGTGACTTGTAGGAACTGATGGCTCACAAATGAGACTCCCGGTTAGAGAATTACGAGCGAAAACATCAGATTTTCCAACACTTAACCTCTAAAACGGCCCGCTGGGGGTCCGAAATGGGAAACGGCCCCCGAAAAAATCAAAAACCGGCACGAGCACTTCGCTCGAGGGTAGAGTGAGTTGTAGGAGTAGACGGCTCGCAAATGGGACTCCCGGTTAGAGAATTACAAGCGAAAACATCGGATTTTCGAACACTTAACCTCCAAAACGGCCCGCCGGGGTTCCGGAATGGAAAACGGCCCATGAAAAAAATCAAAAACCGGTACGAGCACCTCTCTCGAGGGTAGAGTAACTTGTAGGAACTGACTCCCAAATGGGACTCCCGGTTAGAGAATTACGAGCGAAAACATAGGATTTTCCAACACTTAGGCTCCAAAACGGCCCGCCGGGGGTCCGGAATGGGAAACGGCCCCCGGAAAAATCAAAAACTGGCACGAGCACTGCGATCGAGGGTTGAGTGACTTGTATTAACTGACGGCTCCCAAATGGGATTCCCGGTTAGAGATATACGAGCGAAAACATAGGATTTTCCAACACTTAGGCTCCAAAACGGCCCGCCGGGTGTCCAGAATGGGAAACGGCCCCGAAAAAATTGAAAACCGGCACGAGTACTTTGCTCGAGGGTAGAGTGACCTGTAGGAACTGACGGCTCGCAAATGGGACTCCCGGTTAGATAATTACGAGCGAAAACATAGGATTTTCCAGCACTTAACCTCCAAAACAGCCCGCCGGGGGTCCGGAACGGAAAACGGCCCCCGGAAAAATCGAAAACCGGTACAACCACTTCGCTTAAGGGTAGAGTGACTTATAGGAACTGACGGCTCCCAAATGGGACTCCCGGTTAGAGAATTACGAGCGAAAACATCAGATTTTCCAACACTTAACCTCCAAAACGGCCCGCTGGGGTTCCGGAAGGGGAAATGCCCCCCGAGAAAATCGAAAGCCGGCACGAGCACTTCACTCGAGGGTACGTAGAGTGACTTGTATGAACTGATGGCTTGAGATTCCGACTCTCGGATTGCTCGTATAGTTGAAACGTAGGTTAAACTTAAAATGTTAACTTAAAACTTAGGAAATCAGCTTCCGAGCGCCTAAACCGAGAAAATGGGCTCCGGTGCCTGTGAAACTGGACGGGCACGAGCCCATAGTCATCACTGACTTGCTGGAACTGACGGCTCGAGATTTTGAGTCCCGGATTTTTCGTGTAGTTGAAACGTAGGTTTAACTCTCAAAATTTTAATTTTAATACTTAATTTTGATTATATTTACTATACATTGCCAATTTTTATAATTAACTATTAATATTTATTTCTCGTTTTGTCTTCAGGTTTGAGAGCATCGAATCGATCACGACACCCTGTCAAGAAAATATATTTATTATTTTTTTTTGCTTGAATTGTAAAGATTATAATTTGTTGAAACTTTTGTAATGTTTTCAATGTGATTAATATAAGACTAATTTGTTTTGTTATTAGTATTTTTAATTGATTGTTCTAGTTGTATGTAATACATTCAGGTACAGGTACAAAAAATAGAAAAAATTGTGAAATATGCAAAATATAAAAAAAAAAAATTTAGCATTAGCGGCCGCCATGTCGGCCTTTAGCGACCGCTTAGTATTTTCGAAAATTAAAAAATTATTTAAGAAAATAAAAAAAATGTGTATTAGCGACCACCAATTGTAGCTTTAGCGACGGCTATGGCGGCCGCTAAAAGTCTTTTTAGAATTTTGTTCGCCGTCGCAAAAAAGTTTGCGATCGCTAATAATCTTTTGCGACGAACTTGTTGTAGTCAATACTTGGCGGTCGTTAGGCGGTCGCTAAAGAGTATTAGCTACCGCCAAGGCACTTTTAGCGACGGCTAATGGCGGCCGCTAATGTCCTGTTTTCTAGTAGTGAATTGTACCTCATTATTGAGATAACAATTAAGAACTTATATACCTAGAATTACATGGGATTCCTTCTCTATTTCTTGCCTTTTGTGGTATACATTCAAATTTATTTTTAGGGGGTTTCTTCTTCATTCATTCAATAAGGGGTTTTTATATATGAATTTCTTTGTGATTTTGAAAACAAACATTTCATATTTTTAACTAGAAAATCAGGCCTATTGGCCTGAGTTGGGCACGGGCGTGCTTTGATAGTATAATGTAATATGGCTAGTTTTAAAAACTTTATATAACACTTGCATTTATTATGCTTTTTTGATCGGTCCCGTGACTTGAACTACAACATCAAGGTTATAATAGTAAGCACCTTCCACTTGCTCATATCCAATATGCTAAATTTTTCTAAAACATTATATTTGAATACATATAAAATACTCAAAAAACTCGGAATAGACACCCTCACGTTTGTATTGCTAATTATATGCTCACTTTAGAAAATTGTATTTGAAAACCAATATTGCTTAAAGGAGAAAAAACTTCAAGCTCGTATACACATATATGTTGATTTTTTTTCGAAAAATACACTATACTCATTAATTTAATTATTCGTGTTTAGGTTTTATGCATTTCTTATTTTTATGGCTGAGTTTTTGTTATATTCTTAATCTCAAGCCGAATTATGCCGAACATATGATTCATGTACGTGCCTTATCTTTGTGTTATGCCAATGAATTGATTGGTTAATCTAAACCGGCTACGAGCCTTACTGCACATCATTTAATCCAAGATACTTCTATGATGGCATATTTTAACGATATCTCAATATTTATCTAGAAATATATTTATCGTCATCAAAGTTTCATTTCAACTATTAAAGCCTTATTCCAGCGATATTAGGTCGTTATATGAATTTCATTTCATCAGCTTTTCAATCTCTCCTAGCCTAAATTACTATACATTAATCTCGACAATCATATCTCTACTGCACTTAGTTTTTTGTATGTGTTGTTTTTTAATGGGTTTACACATTCTACCTCATAAGTCATGGTCAATTTAATTGTTATTTTGTAAAACTTAATCTTCAATCTTGTTGGTATGCTTCGTACTTTTAGAAGTAATTCTTCATTCCAACCATCCAACTTTTATTATATATTCGACATCATTTTCAATATCTCTATATTTCTTTACTAATTATGAAGTTAAGACATCAAACCGAATCTCTTTGTGGTATCTAATGAGTCTCGATTCTCACAGAAGTTTCATCTCTTCGCACATCTCCACTAAAGTTGTAATTTATATATTTTATTTTTTAGTACTTATTTTAAAGCTCTTGGATTCTAAAGTATCTTGTCATTTTTGAAGTCTCATATTTACATCATCTCTCAATTCATTCGTTGATACTATATTATTTGTAAACATACATTAAAGTACTTTCTTTTGAACACAGGCAATTTAACTTATCCATAATCAGAGAAATTAAAAAAGATAGGGATTTAAAGCTGACTCTTGATGCAATCTCATAGTCAATGTATCAAACTGGTATGTATCTCTGTTAGTTCTCATATTGGTTACTATTATCTCATATATGTCTTTAATGATGTCAATATAATCTCTTGAGACACTTCTTTATCTAAAATTAACCAAACCCAAATCACTAAATACCCTGTTTAGGCTTTCTCTAAATAGATGAAAACCATAAGTGAAAATATCATAACACATTTAAAAGTTCAACAATGTTAACATATCATGAGAAAATCGTGATAATCTTAGAATGTAAAAAGGGAAATGTGTAAAAAAATCTATGAAAAAATAAGTTCAATAATATTTTATTTTAATTTCCTGAGAACTATAGTTGTGATAGTGGTGTGGACGGAATCATTTCAAAAGTTTGGTGAATGTGTACAAATAAATGATTAGGCCTTGCCCAACTAACCACTTCATTGGTGATGTCCCCACATGAAAAGAAGAAGTACACCAGCTCATCCATTCCCATATATATACTCCTATTTAGCATTAGGATTTAGGACCCTGACTGCTGCACCTAATGATACAGACCTTTTATATTCCTCCTAACTGTCATCTTCCTACTCCTCCATTCATTGATACAATAATATATACCTTTTATATTCCTCCTAACTGTCATCTTAATTCCTACTCCTCCATTCATTGATACAATAATATATACCACGATCTGTTGCCGCCTACTTTCTTGCTAGGTTGAAGAGCATGTATTAGGAACATGAAATGTTCCTATATTTTGAAAACTCTCTTATAATGATGTATATTTGTTTTGCTTGATTGGTAATTATGGTTATTAGTTGGGCGCATTTGTAACATGTAATTGAATTTCTACGGATTTTAAGAATATGGATGACGTGTTGGGAAAATATATGATCAACTGCCTGAGGCCCACTCCAGATAGAGTCCGGTTCTTATATTATTTTCTCATTGATAATATACAGCTAATCACCACATTTCGTAAATTGATAACAAATGACAAATTAAGATCTTACACGATTTCTACCAAAGACTGTGACAATCATCCAACCATCACATTATTAATTTAAATTGAGATTTTAACTATGCATCTATTATAAATGATTCACCCCTTGCCTCTCTAATAATCATTTTTTAACCCATTTCACTGTAAATTCTTATGCATTCAGTTTCATTTGTATAAATAGGCCCTTTTATAAGTAAAAAGATACGTCATAAGTAAAAGTATTTTTTTTTATGATGATATTTGATCTTAAAATCATGATAACCCAACATTCAAGCATTATGATTGACATAATATGTGTTTTATCTTTTAAACTCAAAATTAGTATATTGTCTTTCCCTGGCATACTAATTATTCATGAAAGGATTGTCCTTGACTCCTTGTGTACGGATTTCTTGAAGAAATCCTGTCTAACATATTTTCACCCTTCTTGTAGAGGAAGAAGGAACAAAAACCTGTGTTTTGAAAGAGTTACTTAGAAGAAAATGGAAGAAAATTGTGAAAGGGGTGAGGTCAAAAAACAAGGATGAGCACATGGTTTAACTGTAAAAAGGAAGGAATAAATAAAGGAAGATATCCAAAACGAGAGGATGGCCCTTTTAACTGTGGGTTCAACCAAGCTAATTATAAAGCCATTAATAAAAAGGTTGAATCTAGGGATGTTTCAGGCAAGTTTAAACTCATGCGCAACTACCTGTCCACAGAATGGCTTGAGGTTAAGTTGAGGTGGAGGAATCTTGCTCGTGCTTGACTCGTAGAATGGCGCATGCAAGCTCATTTATAAGAGCTGAGCTCAAGCTTGTGCTTGGGAACGATAATTCAATTGTCTTCATGATTAATATGCTTTCTATAATATTGATAAAGTAAAAAATATGTCCTTTTATATACAGGCAACCCTAGATAGTGTTCAAGCGTTTTTTTATAAGAAAAAACACCCCTCCCAGTTATTAGGCCCATTGGAATGTATGATGATCATTAAAGTTCATTCGATGAAAATATCTCTATAAGACTTTCCTATGTGTAAATTCTTTACTCCATAAGATCATCCTAATTTTTTGATCCATGACCTTAAAATTTAATGATTTTAAGGGCATCATATTCTTATGAATTCAATACATGTGGGAGGAAAAGTTGGATGGGTGTCAAATTTGGACCTTTTTTATAGAAAAATTTAGACTTATGACTATTTATTTTGGGTGGAGGGGATGTGAAAAGATTAGATTGACTTAAGACTCAAGGTGGGCCCCATGGCAAAACAAATGAGAGCGGAAAATGGGCATTTTTTAAGTGCGGCGTTTTGAAAAATTACCTTTAATATTTTAGTAAGCTGAGTATCTAAACGAACTTGGGCTTGGGCCCATATATGATGCAACCCAATCTAGTCTTGCTTGTGCTTGAACTCATGCTTTGGCTCATATATAAACGAGCTTAGTCGAGTCAAATTGAGCTCGAGCAAAGCCCTTAGTTGAGTTGAGCTAAACAAGCGCTGCCTCAATTAATCTTAGATTGCAAGTTAGATGGGTTGACCTTGAGCTCAACTTAATTAAGTCATAAATCGAGCTTTAGCCCTTGCCTAACCAACAGAGTCAAGTTGGCTTACAAGCATGCTCGACACTATTAAAACCCTAGTTTAACTCATGTGGTTTAATCCATAATCATATTATGATTATAATTAAGCAAAGCGTAAAGTTGTCATCCTCAATAAAACTAGTTAGGTAAACAATCATCTAATTCTTTTTACAATAGTTCAAGGTGCATTTGGAGATATAGAAATGATTGGGGAGTGTCTTTATCATTGTAAAACCTGTATGTATTTGATGGGTCAGGCCCAACCCGGATTGTGGTAAAGAGTCAGGTCCAGACAACCCGGTCCGTCCAAGGTCATGGGTCAGGCCAGTTTAGCTCAGCGGATATTCGAAACTCGTTGAAGAAAGCCTCGTCACGTCAAGGCCTCCGAGTCATCACAACGAAGTCCTCCCCTCACCCGCTCTTACCAAATCTCGCGAAGAAACTCTCACCTGCCCTCCACCTTGCTCGCTCCTCGAGGACACGTCTGAGGCCCCAAGCCCTCCGCCTTGCTCGTTCCTCGAGGACACGTCTGAGGCCGCCTTGAGGACACGTCTGAGGCTCCAAGCTCTGAGAGACGTTGCGCTCCAAGCCCTCCGCCTTACTCGTTCCTCGAGGACACGTCTGAGGCTCCAGGCTCCAGAGAGACGTTACTTTATTTTTGAATCCCATCTGTTGGGGAAGTGTTATAAATTCAGGGTCTCCTCATCACTTGAGGGGCAATGATTAAAATCTTACTCACTTCTCTCTCGCCTGTAATCGACCTTATCAATCAAAGATCACCATATTCAAAGTGGACGTAGGTCATACAGACCGAACCACTATAAATTCCCTCTCTCTCTCTCATTTATTTACTTCATTCTCACCTAGCATTTATTACTTGACCGGTGGTGTCCGAAACCTATTTTTGGCATCATCAGTTGGCGCCGTCTGTGGGAAACGAAAATCAAAACTAAAGTTCTCACTTCGCACATCTTCTTCAGAAATCATGGTGATCAGCACAAGATCCGTAAGACGAGAAGACAATCCCGTCCAAGCTACAGGTCCGGGTCCTTCCAGGCGCCCGGACTCCCCTACCCAGGGAAACAATGGTCCTCCACCGGGTAACCCCTCTCTGAATACTCTCCCCCCTCCACCGACTTCGCAGCAGATGCTGGAAACCATGCAACAGCTGTTGGCCCAAAACCAACAAATCTTGCAACTCGTGCTGGAGGGACAAGGAGGAGCACTCCAGGGTGGAGCACCTCACCCGGGCGCCCATCCCCCGGGCGCCCATCTCCCAGGCGCCCAGGATGGAGCACCCCTCCCGGGCGCCCATCTCCCAGGCGCCCAGGATGGAGCACCCCTCCCGGGCGCCCATCTCCCAGGCGCCCAGGATGGAGCACCTCTCCCGGGCGCCCGTCTCCCAGGCGCCCAGGATGGAGCACCCCTCCCGGGCGCCCGTCTCCCAGGAGCCCAAGACGGAGCAGCACCACACCAAGGCGCCCATACTCTCGGCGCCCAGAGAAGAGCACATCACTTGGGCGCCCCTCATCATGGCGCCCAAGGTCGAGGACCACATCATGGCCTCCATGGCCGAGGAGCACATCAGAGCTTCCGTGACCACGAAGTTCCTCCACCCCCTGGTAGAGCCCATGGAGGGTTACCACCTCGACCCTTCCCTCAGGACGAGGAGGACTCTCACTTCCAAGAAGGGGGAAGTGAGAATCACTTCCTGGAAGATGAAAGTTATTTCCCCGGTCCATCCAGGGAGCTTCACAGTCACTGGGAGGAAAAAATCAAAGAGATGCAAAATCAATTGGGCGATGTCTTCAATGCAATGAAGGCCCAGGCACCGGAGACTGTGGATTATCTAGTCGGGCGGACGGATACACCGTTCAAACCCGATATAGTACATTACCCACTTCCAAGGAAGTTCAAGATGCCGTCCATGGAGACCTTCGATGGGAGGAAGGATCCATTAGACCATCTTGAAACTTACAAAACCAAGATGCAGCTCCATAACATCCCTGACGAGATAATGTGCAGAGCCTTTCCAACCACTTTGAAAGGTTCTGCCCGACTGTGGTTCGCAAATCTCCCCTCCGCATCCATCGCCACCTTCGGAGAGTTGAGCAAGTCTTTCGTCTCGCACTTCATAGGTGGGCGCCGCCACCAGAAGCCCGCAACACACCTGCTTAGTATAAAGCAGGAGGAGAATGAAAGCCTAAGGAGTTACCTCACTCGTTTTAACGAAGAGGTACTCCAAATCGAGGAGCCCGACGACAAGGTCTCCATGACGGCTTTCCTTGGAGGCCTTCGTTCCTCGAGCTTTCTCTTTTCCGTAATGAAGCGCCCGCCAAAGAGCTTCTCGGAACTATTGGCCAAAGCCCAAAAGTATATGAATGCGGAAGACATCACCAGGGCAAGGCGCGGAGAATCCTCCAGAGCGAGCAGTAAGGGAAAAGAGAGGAGCAGAGACGAGAAGAAGGAAGCTAGCAACAAGCGGAGCATGACAGAGAGAGTACCTGTCAGAGACCGGCTTGGTCCCGCTCCGCAAAGGGACAGGCTGGCGTTCACGCCTCTCACGGCCACGGTGGAGCAGATCTTGTTCCAAATACAAGATGACCCAGCGATAAAATGGCCAGGAAAGATGAAGTCTCCTCCGAATCGGAGGAATCCGAACAAATACTGTCGCTTCCATCGCGACCATGGCCATGACACTGACGACTGCTACGAGCTCAAACGCCAGATTGAGGATCTCATCCAGCACGGCCACCTACGTCAGTATGTTGCCGGCAGGGGACAAGCACCTCCACCACCTCCACCTCACAATCAGGAAAATCAGCAACCGATCGGAGAAATCCGAACAATTTCTGGAGGGCTAACAGAGTCGTTCTCGGCCATGAAGGCCCATGCCAGAAAGGCAAGGCATCCTGAGGAGGCACGCCCGTCCAAGGCGCCAAGGCATGGAAATAATGAAGTTATATCCTTCTCAGACAAGGATTTAGAGGGGATCCAACACCCTCACGACGACCCTCTAGTGCTCACAATGACGGTCGCCAATTTTCAAGTGCATAGGATCCTGGTAGACAGTGGAAGCTCTGCAGACATTCTGTTTGTAGAAACTTATGACAAGCAGAGGCTGGGACGGGAAAGGTTGCAGCCCGTCAAGTTTCCTCTCATCGGCTTTTCAGGAGAGAAAGTGTATCCCCTTGGGGCAATCACACTGCCAGTCACAGCCGGGACTGCGCCTCGAACTTCCACAACAATGGTCAATTTCCTGGTGATTGACTGCGCATCGGCTTACAATATCATCCTGGGGCGTCCAACTCTTAATGCCTTAAGAGCGGTCCTCTCTACGTTTCATCTCATCCTCCGGTTTCCAACTCCTAATGGAATCGGAGAGGTAAGAGGGAATCAAGTAGCAGCAAGGAATGCTACGTCTCCTCTATGAAGGCCAAGAAAACGCAGGAGGCGTTACAAGTCGAAATCTCGGACCCAAGAGATGAAACCACGGCAGAGAGAGGAGAACCAGTCGAGGAGCTCACCTCAGTGGTCCTAGATGAAGACTTCCCAGCCAAGAGAGTACATATTGGCTCTTCTCTCCCTGAGGATCGGGCCAGCCAGCTGACAGACTTCTTGAGAAGTAATGTGGATGTTTTCGCATGGTCGCATGCGGATCTTGAAGGGATTGATCCCGACGTCGCAACCCACCGCCTCAATGTCGACCCTGGCTACAAGCCTGTCCGACAAAAGCTTAGAGGGGCCTCCACAGAAAGGGCCCAAGCAATGGACAATGAAGTCGAAAAGTTGCTGGAGAACGGGGCTGTCAGGGAAGTAGCCTACCCTGAATGGCTCTCAAATGTTGTGATGGTGAAGAAGTCCAGCGGAAAATGGCGCCTGTGCGTTGACTTCTCGGAGGTTAACAAAGCGTGCCCAAAGGACAGCTACCCCCTACCAAGGATTGACCTCCTCATCGACGCCACAGCAGGTCATGAACTACTCTCGTTTTTGGATGCATATTCTGGATACAACCAGATTAGCATGCACCCCCCGGATCAGGAGAAGACATCATTCATCACCCCGAAAGGAACCTACTGTTATAGGGTCATGCCTTTCGGACTGAAGAATGCGGGCGCCACCTATCAACGTCTAGTGAACAAGATGTTCCACTCTCAAATCAGGCGGACCATGGAGGTTTACGTAGACGACATGCTGGTGAAGAGCCTCGCCGCAGCCGACCATATCGCCCATCTGCAAGAGACCTTTGACACTCTCAGGCTTTTTCGCATGAAATTGAATCCTGAGAAGTGCGCCTTTGGTGTAGGATCCGGAAAGTTCTTAGGTTTTATGGTCGACCAGAGGGGGATCGAGGCGAACCCAGATAAAATCAAGCCCATAATAGATATGAAGTCACCCTCTTCCACAAAGGAGTTGCAGCGCCTCAATGGAAGGATTGCGGCACTTAGCAGATTTGTCTCCAAATCTGCAGACAAGTGCTTACCCTTCTTCAAGATCCTCCGCAAAACATTCCAATGGGGGCCCGAGGCTGAAGAAGCATTCCAGAAGCTCAAAGTTTACCTGACCGCTCCCCCTCTCCTCTCGCATGCTACACCAGGCGAAGTGCTGTACCTGTATCTTGCGGCTTCACCCTCAGCCGTGAGCTCTGTTCTCATAAAGAATCAGGACGGAGCGCAAAAGCCTATCTACTATGTGAGCAGAGCCTACCGAGGGGCAGAGTCCAAATACCCGGAGCTCGAAAAACTGGCCCTCGCCCTGATCTCCACTGCAAGGCGTTTACGACACTATTTTCAGGGCCACACCGTGGTGGTAGTAACAGATCAACCTTTGAAAAGAGTTTTGGGGAAACCTGATGTGGCTGGAAGACTTGTGAAGAAGACGGTAGAGCTGGGGGAGTTCGATGTTAAGTATCAACCAAGGTCCGCCATCAAAGCACAGGCTCTAGCTGACTTCGTAGCCGAATTCACTTATGATGAAAACCAAGTAGATGGAACAGCGGTGCTCACCTCCTTGCTAGCACCACAGGACCCTCAAACCCTGGGCGCCCAGCTTCCCTCGGGCACCCAGCCTCCTCTCCAATCCCCGGGCGCCTCACTCCCTCCTCAAACCCTGGGCGCCCAGCTTCCCTCGGGCGCCCAGCCTCCTCTCCAATCCCCGGGCGCCTCACTCCCTCCTCAAACCCTGGGCGCCCAGCTTCCCTCGGGCGCCCAGCCTCCTCTCAAATCCTCGGGCGCCCAGCCTCTTCTCCAAAGCACCCAGGTACCTCCCCAGAGGTCGATTGCCCCGCCTTTACCGGTCTGGAAATTGTATGTTGATGGTTCGGCAACCACAGACGGAGGCGGAGCTGGCTTCATCCTGATCAGCCCAGATGGTACACCCATCAAGTATGCAGTGAAGCTCCACTTCATTGCATCAAATAATGAGGCCGAGTATGAGGCACTCTTATCAGGACTGAGGTTGGCGATCGAAATGGACGCCAAATCAGTTCTTGCTCACAGTGATTCACAATTGGTGGTGAATCAAATAAATGGCGAATTCGAGGCAAAGGAGGAAAGGATGCAAGACTACCTCAATATGGTCAAAGGATTGGTCAAAAGTTTTCAATGCTTTCAGATCTGCCATATTCCTCAAGGACAAAATGTTGCAGCAGACGCACTGGCTAGGCTCGCCTCGTCATTGGAGGCCTCATCCACAAAACCTACACTCATCGGGCATCAGTTGGAGAGGAGCAAGTTAGATGTAGTGGTTGGAAACATCAACTGTGCATCAGAGGGCAGCGAGCCAAATTGGATGACACCAATAAAGGCTTTCCTCCAAGTGGGCACCGAACCAGAGGACCACCTTGAAGCGAAGAGACTCAGAATGAGGGCTTCCAGATACACCCTTCTGCAAAATATCCTTTACAAGAAGGGTTATTGCCTACCACTGCTGCGTTGCCTCTCCCCCGAGGATGCTGATTACGCTCTTCGTGAAATCCACGAAGGAATATGTGGGAACCATTCTGGAGGACGCTCCCTCGCCCACAAAGCACTAAGGCAGGGATTCTTCTGGCCAACCATGGCGAAGGACGCCAAAGAATTTGCTCAAAAGTGCGACAAGTGCCAGCGCTTCGCCACTGTAACCAGGCAGCCACCAGAAGAGTTGACTTCCATTTTTAGCCCATGGCCTTTCTCCAAATGGGGTATAGATATTCTGGGCCCCCTCCCTTTGAGCAAAGGCCAATGCAAGTTTGTAGTCATTGCCATTGACTACTTCACAAAATGGGCGGAGGCAGAACCCTTGGCCAAGATCACAGACTTCAATGTAAAAAACTTTGTTTGGAAAAACATAGTTTGTCGATTTGGGATACCTAGCGCCATCGTCAGTGATAATGGCAAGCAGTTTGACAACAAACTCTTCAACACTTTCTGCAACGACCTCCAGATTAAGCAGCCCCACTCCAGTCCAGCGCACCCCCAAGCAAATGGGCAAGCAGAAGTCATGGTCCGAACAGTTCTTCGCAACCTAAAAACCAGGCTCGAAGGGGCGAAGGGTCTTTGGGTTGACGAGCTACCAGGGGTATTATGGGCATACAGAACTACGCCGAGAACCCCTACTGGCGAGACTCCTTTCTCGCTAGCTTTTGGGACCGAAGCAGTCATCCCTGTCGAAATTGGCGTACACTCCCTCAGGGTCCATCTCCAAGACCAAATTAACAACGAGGAAGGACTCCGCATCAACCTCGACTTGGTAGAGGAGGCAACGGAGATGGCCGCGGTCCGCAATGCAGAATACAAGCGGCGCATGGCAAAACACTACAACTCGAGGGTGAAGTATCGTTCTTTTCAGCCAGGAGATCTAGTCCTGAAAAAGGTGATCCTCGCCACTAAAGACTCTCGTGAAGGAAAGCTAGGGCCAAATTGGGAAGGACCATATCTCGTGACAGAAGTAGTAAGGCCAGGCACATACAGAATCCAAAATTCTGATGGTAAGGCCCTGCTCCATCCGTGGAATGCGGAACATCTGAAGAGGTATTACCAGTGACAAATGGGCCAATGTACAAAAAGCATGAAAATTGTTTATTCCCATTTCATTGTTCAAAGTAGACTATAAATGAAATAAACATGTTATTACAGAAATGTGCTCCTTACAATAGGCTATAAATTGCCAAACAAAAAGAAAAATACATATGAGCCTAGTCACTCTCATTATCCCCCTCATCCTCGCCATCATCCTCATAATCACCTGAGCTCCCGCTGCTGCCATCAGGCTCGTCGGCAGGCGCCTCATCAGGCGCCTCACTCGCCTTAAAGCGCGAGAAGTCGATATCAGGAAATGCTGCGGTAATCTTTCTCCGGAGTTCGTCATAACCAGCAATAAATCCATCGGCGAGGCTGTTCTCAGCATCAGCCAGGCCGTCCTCCAAGTCATTTTCAGCCTGGATAGCTCTCTCCTCTGCCGCCCTTAGCTCTACCTTCAAAGCAGCCTCTCTGAGCTCTGCCCCCTTTCGGGCCTCCATGAGCTCAGCCTCTCTGAGTGAAGTCCTCTCGCGGTCCTTCACAAACTCAGCCTCCCTGAGGGAAGCCCTCTCGCGGGCCTTCATAACCTCAGCCTCACTGAGCGAAGCCCTCTCGCGGGCCTTCACAACCTCAGCCTCACTGAGCGAAGCCCTCTCACGGGCCTTCCGTAGCTCGGTCTCACTGAGCAAAGCACCCTCGCGCGTCGCCACTAGCTCAGCCTCAGCCTTGGTCGCCCTCATGTGAGCCGTTGAGAGCTCAATCTCAAGCCTGTTTGCTCTCTCCCGAGCTGCTAGAAGATCAGCATCATAAGTCTTCCTGGCGGCTTCTAGTTCAGCAATTTTTCCTTGACTTGCAGAGAGATCCCTATGAATACCTGCATTCTCCTGTCTCAGCTTACCGAACAATTCAGCCTTCGAAAATAGACATATGGATGATGCAGACATCTGGAGCAAGAAGAAATCAAGAGAAATGAGAATGCATATACAGAAGGAAAACCTGAAGAAAATTCAGACAACCTTTTACTTGAGATAAACCTTCTAGATAAGCGTTTATCATCCCCTCTGTGCTAAGGGCGCTGACCCGAGTAATCACGTCACGAGCTGGGAATCTCCAAAACTTCTCTCGAGGAGTCAGCGGCTTGGAACCAGACGGAGGGGCAGGAGGTACAGATGTGGCGGAAGAAACCAGAGGAGTTTTAGGTTGATGAGGCACAGCCGCGGGGGCCACTACATGGGTAGTGACAGGAGAACTCATCTGCGGCTCCACTAGATGAGTGGTTACAGGAAGATCACCAACCGTCACACGAGGAGAATCCCTTCTCGGGGCAATACCTATCCTCGATATCTTGGCAAGATGGGTGTTAGCACTTGCACGACGATCTTCAATTGCTTCCTTGGCCTCGACCAACTCCCTATTGACCACCACTGCGGAAGCAAAATGAATGGTTAGAAACAGAATATCAGGAAAAGGTACGCCTAAGCCACTGAAAGCTCCTTACTTTTTCTCTTAATTGATGCCCGGGAAGGCTCACCCGTCCTACGAGGAGAAGGGTCAACAGAGGGCCCACGATTGCTGTCACTCTCTTTAGAAAAGAGAATACCCAAATCTTTGTCCGGATGATCTCTTACAGCCTGGAGTTTCCGTTTTATATCCGCGGAGAGCACAGGTGACTCTATATAAAAAAAGAGAATGAACAAATAAAATGATGAGCATATGTATGCAAATGAATAATGAGGAGATGATAATGAGTGGCGTACCAGGTCTTTTGGCGTCGATCCACTGTTTGGGCACCAGAGCCCTGTCTGCCTCTGAGGCCCACTCGCCACCAATAAAGAAGAAACGAAATTTCCAGCTGTGACAGTTAGAGCGCAATCCCGTGAGCAGTCTGCCGCCCTTGGGGGTGAAATAATACCATCCCCTGTTAGGAGCCGGAGATTCGAATAAACTATAGGCAGCATGGAGCTCCATGGGAGATGCCTCCTCGTTATGTGTTCTCCTCCAAAGCTCGAGAAAACCCAGCATGATTCTCCATCCATTGGGTACTAATCTCCCCGGAGTCAGGGAGAAGTAATGAAGAATTCGACAGACGGAGGGGGGCATAGGGAATCTCAGCCCAGCTTCAAGCATATCCTCGTAAATAACAATGTCACCCGATGCGTCATCACAAGCTGGCTCACCAATTTCGGCCCGGCGACAAATCACGGTGGAAGGAATATGATAAAAAGTGATGAATCTGGAAATATCATCATTGCTGACTGTGGTACAAATGGTACTCACCTTGGGTCTGTCATCATCGCTTACCATTTTTCCTTTAGAACGCGGACGCAACTTGCCCAACGTGTCTGAAGAAGGACTGCCCTCGGCATGACCTCCCCCTGCTATTGTTTTTTCCTTGTCCGAGATGCCGAAGGACTGGGCGCCACCTGGGGCGCCAGCTGCTGCGAAACCGCCTGAGCCTCGGATACCTGCAAAACCACAGGCGCCTCCCCCTGCGGCGCCCCTGCGCCCCTGCGCCCGCTGCCGCGAAGCCCGGCGCCCCTGCCGCGCCGCCCGGCGCCCCGGCGCCCCTGCGCCCACTGCCGCGCCGCCCGGCGTCCCGGCGCCCGCTGCCGCGCCGCCTGGCGCCCCTGCCGTGCCGCCCGGCGCCCCGGCGCCCGGTGCCGCGAAGCCCGACGCCCCCTGCCGCGCCGCCCGGCGCCCCGGCGCCTGCTGCCGCGACGCCCGGCGCCCCTGCGCCCGCTGCCGCGAAGCCCGGCGCCCCTGCCGCGCCGCCCGGCGCCCCGGCGCCCGCTGCCACGATGCCCGGCGCCCCTGCGCCCGCTGTCGCGAAGCCCGGCGCCCCTGCCGCGCCGCCTGGCGCCCCGGCGCCCGCTGCCGCGAAGCCCGGCGCCCCTGCGCCCGCTGCCGCGCCGCCCGGCGCCCCGGCGCCCGCTGCCGCGAAGCCCGGCGCCCCTGCCGCGCCGCCCGGTGCCCTGGCGCCCGGCGCCCCGACGCCCGCTGCCGCGACGCCCGGCGACTGTTTCCCCTTGCCTGCGACGCCCAGCGACGCCTTCCCCTCGCCTGCGACGCCCGCGGGCTGGGCGCCCCCTGCGGCGCCCAGCGCCGCCGTGCCGCCCTCGCTGCCCAGCAACGCCTCGCGGGCGCTCGCCGTCGCATCGCTCGCATCGTCGCCTCTTTTTGCTGCATGTCTCCATCTTTTTCTCTCCCAATGGTTTTTTCTGCAGAGGCTAGTTTCTTTCTTTTGAAGAAATATTACTCTAGGGTTTATTTTATAGCTTGAGTTTTCAAAGAAGAGTAGCCCAAGCCGGGAGGACTCTCCGAGATACATATCTAAAGGAACTAACAGATTTCAGGAAGAAGAGAGTTGGATGCACATAAAGCCTCACTTTCAAATAATTATCGAACGCGGGACTTTGAGGGGCAAATGATGGGTCAGGCCCAACCCGGATTGTGGCAAAGAGTCAGGTCCAGACAACCCGGTCCGTCCAAGGTCATGGGTCAGGCCAGTTTAGCTCAGCGGATATTCGAAACTCGTTGAAGAAAGCCTCGTCACGTCAAGGCCTCCGAGTCATCACAACGAAGTCCTCCCCTCACCCGCTCTTACCAAATCTCGCGAAGAAACTCTCACCTGCCCTCCACCTTGCTCGCTCCTCGAGGACACGTCTGAGGCCCCAAGCCCTCCGCCTTGCTCGTTCCTCGAGGACACGTCTGAGGCCGCCTTGAGGACACGTCTGAGGCTCCAGGCTCTGAGAGACGTTGCGCTCCAAGCCCTCCGCCTTACTCGTTCCTCAAGGACACGTCTGAGGCTCCAGGCTCCAGAGAGACGTTACTTTATTTTTGAATCCCATCTGTTGGGGAAGTGTTATAAATTCAGGGTCTCCTCATCACTTGAGGGGCAATGATTAAAATCTTACTCACCTCTCTCTCGCCTGTAATCGACCTTATCAATCAAAGATCACCATATTCAAAGTGGACGTAGGTCATACAGACCGAACCACTATAAATTCCCTCTCTCTCTCTCATTTATTTACTTCATTCTCACCTAGCATTTATTACTTGACCGGTGGTGTCCGAAACCTATTTTTGGCATCATCAGTATTTATAAAGATTTAGAAAATAGATGATTATCTTTGTAAATTTCATTGTTATTTTAGAATTCATGTTTGGATTGTAACAAAATTCCACTTTCGCTGTCAACCTGCCTAACACAACTCTCTTCTTTTATTTATTCAAGCTTAGGTCGAATAGTAAAATCCGATGGAGTTTTTAATTAAACCGAAATATGTGAGAACTGTTTCTCACCTATTATATGAAAACTTTCAGTGCGGCCCAACTGTGGCTCCCATTTGGAGATGGGAACAGGGGGATGGAAAGATTTACGTAAGACCACCCTAAATATCAAGTTTGACCCCAACCCCATGCCTCCAACCCCTTCATCCATGCCCCACAAGTTTAATGGCTTCATATTAAAAAAAATGTTCAACTCTCGATCAAACGGTTCACTCCATTCTGATGAGTTCCACTCGTTGGGATTAGTGACTATGAGGGAGTCCCTATCTGTACATGATCTGAATGGGTTGCTAGATGAGCCCCGCCAATAGTTCTCAAGGAAGAACGGTGAAAACTAGTTCTGAGCTAAATATTCCCGTTAATTAAATATCGAAAGTAAGTGTAGGCTTAATGCCTTTAGCTAAATCATATTAGACTTCCACCAGATAATGCATAAACATTTTAAATACTATTAGCAAACATCTTGTCTCCCTTGATTAGAATGTACTTTTCTTCCACCGGCCCCTAGACAAGGCCCTAGATTACTGCCACTGGCCATTCCTAATAACTTATTACCTGATTCTAAAACTAAGACCCTAGGAAAAAAAAAAAGCTTATCTTATGTTTCTAATGTGCTGTGTGCTAGGTTGGACAGGTCACAGGAGCGGATGTGGGGCCCACTTTTTCAAGGTCAATTATTCCATGTATGTACACGAAACACAAGAAAAAAACTCAAAGCACATGCATGCACCCCACAACGGTCGGGAATGATCTGGCGAGATTTTCGCCTCAACCGAAATCGAATGGTTGGGGTGGGGCCAGCTCATGAGCACAATCAATGTGCAAATCAAGGTAATGCTTTTTTAAAATAGTGATATCATTTGAAATTAATTTCTCAACAATATTGAAATTTTTTTCAAAAGTTTATGTAAGATTATTTTTTAATGCTAATTTATACATATTTACTAATTGTATATTTTCAATTATTTAAAATTAAAAAATGACAAGATAATAATTTATAAAAATGAAATTTGTGACTCATAACAAAAGCATATTGTAAATTTGGAATTAATAGATGGCCAATTTCACATTTGGACTGTCTAACTTTATCCTATGCCTTTGGATGAACACCAATAGCCTTGGATAAAGATCGATTTAGGGATTTTGAGTAAAGTAGGTTACTCATTATTTTATATAAATTTGTGACTTTCAGTTTTGGAATTTTAAAATAAAATATCGGCCGATACAACGCTGCTACGTTCAATTAAAAATATCGCCGCTACGGTATTATCCTGATCAACCCAAGCCCTTTTGTGGGACCCTCATCAAATCTCAATCTAATAGAGTTGGGTCATAGATATGTTATAAAAATCTCAAGTTTTAATTATAATCATTAATCGAAATGTGGGCTCAATTTTGAAGTGAAACGTGCTAAAGGCTCATTACAAAATTGGTGTTAAATTAGAAATAATCTCAATTCATCTAGGATATGTGAGTGTGAAGGGCTTGGATTTCAAGTTGGGCCCACTTATCTAAGGTAGTTCAATTTCTATTGAAGTGAAATTTAAAAATGGCTCACCTTCCTTTAAAGACGTTTAAAACCTATGAGCGGGACCCTTTATACAACATGGCAACATTAAAATCTTGAAGTACCAAAAAAAACATTGATGCGCATATATTTGATTGAAGTGAAACTTGGCCCCACGATTGGATTTATAGTATAGGATGTTCATTATACCAAACATGGATTCTCAAGGGGTGCACATGAGTTCATGTCTTCATGAGAATCAATATTCAAAGAAGGAGATGAAGGGCCTACTTGGAATATGAAATGACTACTAACAAAAACAAAGCCTGTGATCCTCATAACTTGTAACAAATCTCATCCCCAAAACTAATAAATATACCCATCTTAACTATCTTCTCCTTAAAACTAACTCATCTTATCTTCTCCTTAAAACTAACTCATCTTATCTTCTTCTTAAAGCTAGTTGTCTCCACTTCTTTTGCTTTGCACTCGTGAGATGACATGATTTCATTCGACAAGTCAAAAGGTACAAAAACTCCCATTTTTTTAATTGAGAGTTTTTGAGAATTATATATATATATATATATATATATGGGATACCTTACTATGAGAAATAAGATGGGGGTTCTCACATTTAAGTTGTTGGTTTAGATATGGATGTGAGGGTTGACTCAACTTAGGCCCATGACAAAAAAAAAAAAAAAAAAAGAGGGGTGGAAAAATGAGCATTTTAAAAGTGGGACGTTTTTTAGAATTTTCATATATAATATAGGGAGATGCTCCTATGAGATATATATATCTCTCACCTTGCATGAGAGATAGGGTAGGGGCCTTCACATTTAAGTTGTGAGCATTGGATATGGATATAAGGGCCCTCCTCACATTCTCTCTCATAGTAAGGTGAGGAGCATCTCATATATATACTAGCACCAAACGCCCGTGCTAAGCCTGGGCCAAAAGTAAAAATATATTAGAAATTTAAGAACTATTTTAAAATATTATTAAGATAAAATAAGTGTAAAAGAAAGAAATTTATTATCTTTGAATATTAGAATCTTTTAACATGTGATGAAAATAAATATAAAATGAGAAGTAAACTTACATAACATAATGCCCTCTTGAATTTAAAGGCATTGACCATGACGCAAGTATGTATGTGTGTCTATATAGGGGCAGCTCTCTTAAGCTAAAGCTTAGGTTAAGGTAAGCTCAAGTTTGTGGTGGGACCCACCTGGCGACCTACATGGGGGTGGTGGTGTGGGGATTTCAAGGACTCATCGGGACCCTTCTATTTGCAAAAAATTAGTCTCAACCGTGGTTTCTACCATCTCCATCTAGCCCCAAAAGTTTAATGGTCAACAATCCATTCGGATCGGTACACAGTAGATCCAACGGTCCAGTAAATCCGGATCTGACCAAAAGCTAATGGACATGTACAATTTAAGGAGGTCGTGTGTTTGGTCCATTTGGATGGACCAAGGGTGGGCCCCACAAGCGTAAGCTTATAGAATTAAATGGAGAGGTATGGTGCCCGGGCTAAAAAAAAATATACTGAAATATGTGATTCTTTTCTGAGATATTATCGGAAAAGAACAAATTTTATAGAAATAAATAAGTAGTTTATATTTATTATATATATAACTTTAATAAAAAAGAAAAAATAACTTGGTGGGATCACATGATGTAACATCTAACGGTGAGCCTCATATCCTAATTCCTTCAAGGTGTGTCCAATTGGACAGTGGGACCTTGCTGATGTGTCATTCCGAGGATCCTTACTGGGTTCACATATGATGTAACATCTAAAGATATGCCCATATCCAAATATCTAAAGGTGTGTCCAATTGAATATTTGGTCAGTAGGCCCTTGTTGATTTGGTGTTCTAATGAGCATTGGTGGGGTCACATGATGTAATATTTAAAAGTGAGCATCTTATCATAATTCATTAAGGTGCATCATGATGTGTTTAAAGTTTATCTGGTATTTTACTTGAAAGAAATATCTCACGGTATTATCAACTTCTTATAGAAGTAGAGAAATGTTGCTTTAATATATATAATATGGACTATGCTCCTACAAATTTAAGTTGTTGGGATTGGATATGGATGTGAGGCCCCCACTCAATCTCTCATTTAAGGTGAGAGATATATTTCATAGGAGCATCTCCATATATATAGATATTTCACTGTTGAAAGATGCATCCTGAGGCATCTGGCGTGAGTAGGTAGGATCACATAAAAGGTGAATCAATATAATGAACACTACATAGATTAATATCCTTTTAGTCTGAAATCTCCTCCCTATCTACATATTTTTCTTTAGTAAGACATGACAGAATTTATGACACTCATTAACTCTATCACATGCAGGAGATTCTAAATCTACCTATATGCAAGAAATTAGATTCAGTTGAGGTTGCCAAATAATGCCAATGCTCTTATTAATAAATTATTTTAAAAATTATTCATTTTATGAACTTAAATAAAAAAAAAAAAACTATTACTGTATCTGTATCTGATGGAATGCGTGCTCCTGCAACATATCCAACCAAACTTATCTAATTTTTTAAAACAGAATGTCCTCATCACGCGAATCATGTGCATTACAGCTGATAAGGAAGGCAGCAAAAGCTGATAAACCGCCCACAAGGATTATGATTGTGACAATAGATGGGGAAGAAATTTTATTTTATAATCTGTCTTCGTGATTAATTATTTAGAGAGAGAGCCCCAAGGTATAAAAAAATTATTTTTTAATACCCAACATTCATTATATCATTATTGAGACTTTCTCTAACCTTTTTTTTTTTATATATATCGGAGGGCGTCGTAGCCCTCTAGGCTAGACTAATCCCTTCGGGTCTAGAGGAGCCGAGTAAATCCCATGTGGCTCTAGTGATAGTACGGTTTCGAACCCTCAACCTCCATGAATAAACCGTGATCCTAAGTCAACGGAGCTACCCCTTGAGATGAGCTTTTTTTAACCTTTAAAACTATAATTGTTAGGCAATCCTTTATCTAACAACCAACTCAACTCAATTTGAACCTGATATAAAATTTACTCAGTATTTCAGGTTCCAATTGATCCTTTTTATGACTGGGCTCGTTTGGGGTGACATCTTGAGTCAATTAGTGAATGGGTTTATTTTTATTGTTTGACTTGCCAAGACTCGCTAGATTAAGTAAACTTCATCCTACGAACCCAACTTTCCCTTTAACTATTTCACCGTAGAGAAGCATTTGTGTGTCGTTTAATAAATAAATCTGGACCACGAAAATCATACAATAAGAAATTATAACAATAGTAGAGGCTAAAATATCATTTTCAATGCAACAAAGGCTTTAATAATATGAATTCCTCTCACCCCCAAGATAACTGCAAGGATCAACTTTGGTTTCCACCCACTCATAGCATGTGCAAGTGTCTCTCACCTCGCACGTACGAGTTTCACTCCCTGTGTACGGATTTTTTTTCTTCGCACGCAAAAGTCTCTTTGGGCCCCACCCCTCGATGGGATAAAAAAAAAAAAAAACTACAAGGACCTCAAAACAATGAAATAGAACAGAGAGGACTATAAAAGAAATTCCGCTAAAAATTTATACTCGGATTCAGAGTTCCAGCGCTTCCTCACCTTCCTTGGCTACTGCGCAACCGCGTTCTTACAAGCTTCGCTTTCCTTTAACCTCTCCAACATCTCAGCTCTCTCTTCATAAAACCCTAAAAATCAAAATCCCTGGTTTTTGTCATCATCAGATCTGCCCTTCAGAACGATGAACGACCTACTAACGGTAAATTATCCTCCCAAATCTCTCTGATTTCAGTTCATCTGCTTCGATTCTGATATTGTCTTGTTCGAAATTCAACTAGATCCGAGGTTTCGTGAAACAGAGATCCTTCTCTTGCGATTTGATTCATGTTTTGGGATTCTTACTAGCTTGTGTGTTTGTGTGTGCGTGTTTTTTAATGGGAAATGAATGGACTTTTCGACATCTTGGAAGTTATTGGATTATATGATATGGCTCTGGTAGTGAGAAACTGTTGATAGTTTGGAATGATTTTGGAGGGATTTCTACGTCTGGCCTGTGGAGATGTTGAGCAGAATGGTGTAGAGTTTTTTTTTTTCACTGTCCTCAAAATGGGTTTTTTTGTTGTAATCTGAGGTTTTTGTGGACACTGTACCACTGAAAAAAATAAAATCTTGGTTGCATCAATCTTCTTAAAAGCCTTATTTGCCGAAATCCAATGAAATGTGATCCTTTTGCTTCACTCAAATTTCATATTCTTCTTGTCAAATATCAAACTGGTTCTCACAAGGTTGGTTCAATTGGGTTGAACCATGATACCATAATTAAAAAGGAAGAGCAAATAGAAAAAAAAGGAAAGAAAACCGGTCACGGTCAAAATGATTTGAATTTCCAGATCAAAACTCATCCAACTACTGGTTTGCACCATCTCAAATGGTTTTGATCAATTTTGGACAGGGTGATTGATTTGATTTGGACTGGGCTGTCCAAGGTACCAGTTCAGTTTTAAAATATGGATCGTTAAAAGAGTTTGTGTTTCAGAATATGGTAGAAGAAATGGGTGTTGGAGGATCTATTGATGTTGTAGAAGCTGACATTGCTGAAAATGTTAACATTATTGATAGATTGATGAAGAGGGATTGAAAACACAAGGAAGAGTGCATGGGACATCTCTCGAGCACACGCAGAAAAAAGTTGGTTTCGTACTTTTAATATGTGTGATGGCAATAGAATATGCCGAGCAGGAAGGAAAAAAATGATACAAGGTTAAAAGTTGCCTTTTATCCGATTTTGGATTCACCAGTTTCATGGCCTAGAGCTTTCGTTTTGTTTATTGTGGTAATTGTGACTTAGTGATGAGATATATAGAGTGTGCTTGTTAGTGATCTACATCATCTTCAACAGATCGATATCATCTTCAGCAGAATATTTCCAACTTCTTTGTCTAACTAAAATACCAAAATCTAACCCAAGCTTGAAAACTATTTTGAAATTTATTCCAATAGAAGGCTTAAGTTACCACTGATAAAATGGCCCATTCTACTTGATGTCTGGATTTTTTCGTGACATTTTGGGAGTTCTGCTTTTAAATGTTTTCTCACGTTAATGTCTCAAATTATGTATAGTTAAAATGCGTCTAACGGGTTGAATAGAAGCTTCTTCCCTGTTAACATTTGTCCTAAGTTGGAAGGTCTCTCTCCTCATTTTTATGGATTTTTAATAACAAATTTGTCATGATATTTCTGCTCATACAGGATTCCTTTGAGATCCCTCGAGGTCAGGCCTCAAGGGATGGAGATGTTGAGTTAGGAACACAAATGCCAGTGAATTCTGGAGAACTGGGGCTAGAGTCTTTCTTCAAAAAGGTATCTCTTTTCATAAGTTCTCTATTCCCTCTTGTTCTAATTGGTGTCATAGTAATCAGCATGCTTTCGTAGTAATTGTACAAGTACACTTTTTTGCATCAGTACTTAAACATTTTCTTTTTCTTTTTCTTTCTAATCAAGGGCTTCAAATTTTATCCTGATTGGAATTATTTGGCTTTTGCATTAGGTTCAAGAGATCGAGAAACAGATTGAGAAACTTTCTAATCAACAGAAAAAGCTCCAGGTAACATTTTTCTCAGTTTTATGGAAGGTCTACTCAATTATATTTCTTAAATTCGTTGAGTTGATCCAAATTGATGGGATAAAGCTAAGTTGATAATGATGAAATATATTGAGTATGCAGCAACAATTTCTTTTTTATTTTTAATTATTATTAATAATCTTGGATGTTCTTTTGGCTTTTTATGGTCAGTATACTTCTCCTATACTGTACAGTTTCTGAGCTTTAATATTGTACCTTTTCCCAAAATAAAAATAAAAACTCTTGGATTAAACTAATTTGATTCTGCCGAATTGACTTGGACTGAGTCCAACCGGTACAAATATCATTCGAATTGGCAAAGTCATGCAATGCAACTCGTTTGATATAAAATAAAAATGAAGTTGGGTTTGACTTGTTGAGAACTCTCTTACCGATTTGTTTTGCCTTAAAAGGGTTGAGAGAGAGATTTCAATGATTTTTAGTCTTTGACAACTTATTACCTATTATTATATGAAAAACTGCTATGGTTTTTGAGTTAATTCTTATTATTAAATCTTAAAAGTTGATTAGATATAACTAACAGTCTTAAATGAGTTGATTCACACGTGGTCACTTTTCAGCACATTAAAATCCACGAATAAAAAGTGCAATATGCATTGCTTTCATTAATATATTCTCTTTCTATTTTTTTATTCTTTGATTTAAAAAAAAAAAAATCTATTCGTGATTTTTCTACCATACTTCTACTTATTTAATGCTTACTTACAGGAAGCCGTGCGGCTCAGTCCAACTTTAGTCATACGACTCAGTTTGGGTCAACATTGAACCAACCTGAGATTGTGTTTCCCCCCCCCCCTCTCAAAACATACTAAGATGGGGTAAGTTTTTGATGATTCATAAGATTCATGTTTCAATGCCTGGTGGATGCCATTGGGATCAAACCCATTACCTAATACTGTGGCAGTCTCAGTTGACGGTTCGCATGATTAAATGAAAACTTACTAGTTATTCACCAAACTTTACATACATAGAATCCCTACTGTTACTTCTAACTATATAAACTATAAAGGCCTCAGTTAGATAGTCATTCCCACTGAGATTTCTTGAAGAAAGGTACTGATGTTGATTATGATTTTCCTAATGGTGGTTTGCTCTCTAAACTACACTGTATTCTCATGCAGGATGCACATGAGGAGTCCAAGTCTGTTACGAAGGCCTCTGCAATGAAGGGTAACCGCTTGCTGCTTATACCAGGCTTTTGGTTCATGTATATGACTTTGTTTGCTTCTTTATTGGCGGTAGCATCACTCACTTTTCTGTAGTATGCCTTCTCTGCTGCACAAAGCATCTTTGAGCTCATACTTTTGCATGTGGTTGTTCCTTGATCTTCTGTTACATTATATAGGGGAATGTTCTCCTACAAGTAGACTGCATATAAGGGGCCCACTTAGATGTGAATTTTTAATTGGAAGGAGGGCAGATGGAAAGGTCCCCTCATGGACAAAAGGGGTTCAAGAAATGAGCTCCACCAGATCATACTAGCCCTTGATTTAATAGCCTTAAAATTTAATGGCATCTTAACCGTAGATTTTCTTGAGATTCAATCCAACGGCGAGTGAAGGTTCAATGAGTGTAAAATTGAGCCTGATGCCAGATCATGGGATGAAAAAAGTATCAAAGAGTCTGCGTGGATGAAAGTTGAGCCCAAGTGAGCCCCACAATACTGTACTGCACCTGCAGTTGCTCGTAGGAGAACATTTACCCATTTTATATAATCCTTTCTTCTATTTGTAGTAGTTGTGTAACTTTTGTTATTTATTAGAAACTTTGATACACATTTTCAAGATCTTGAAAAGAAGATATCCTTTTGTATTTTCTGTTTCTCATTTATGAGGGCAAATGGAAAAACACAAGGCTAATTTGATATCAGAATTCATTATTCATAACTGGAAGGAAGTAGCTCTCTCTAATCCTCACCATATGCGGGTCTCTGCTAGATGGTGCCCTCCCTCAAGCTTAATTTTGATGGTAGTGCACTGGGTAATCCTGGTCTAGCGGGGTGTGGGGGGTGTTATTCGCAATGAGGAAGGTAATACCATACTTTCTTACTCGGGCACAGCTGGATTTTGTTCCATCAACAAAGCTGAATTGTTAGCTCTCAAAATTGGCCTTTGAGAATCTCCACCCTCATCGATTACTTGTTGAAGGGGATTCTTTTTGTGCAATTCAATGGGCGTCCCAATCTTCAAACCCCCCTTGGTACATGGCAGATATCTTTGAGGAGGTTATACAGCTTTCGGTTGGTTTCAATATTGCCTTCCACCATATCAAGTGCTCGGCCAATGACTAAGCGGATAGGCTCGCCAAAGAGGGAGTTCTTCAAACAGAGTTGCATATTTCTGTTTAGCTTGTTTTCTGGGGGTTGTTTCCTTTTTTTGGGCTTAGCTCCCTCCCCAAGTTTGTTTGGAGTTTTTTGAGTTCAGTATATATCTCCTATACTGTAAAGTTTTTTCGAGCAATGAATTCAGTTACCATTTTCAAAAAAATAAAATAAATTGATATCAGAATTTTGAAAGTGGTTGGGTGGGTGAGATGCTGGAGGGATCATTGAAAAATTCCTTTTCTTCTCCAACAGTTTTCTTTTATTCAGCTTCTTTGACTCAGTACTCTTTACTAATTATATCTCTGATTTCAGCAATCAAGCAACGTATGGAGAAAGATGTAGATGAAGTTGGGAAAATTGCACGTTTGGCAAAATCAAAAGTTGAGCAACTCGAAAAAGATGTAATACTATTTCTTGTTCCTTCCACCTTAACTGTTCCTCACATCAAATGCTCTCATTTCTGAAAAATTTCTCCTCCCATTATCCAGAATTTAGCCAATAGGCAGAAGCCTGGATGTGGAAAAGGATCTGGTGTAGATAGATCCAGAATGGCAACAACTGTGTAAGTTACGATTCTTCTCTAATTTTTCACATTGTGTTTACATGTTATCTCTTTATTAAAATGTTTCTAATTGTAAGACTCAGTGAGGAACTACGTGAATACTCAGCCGCCAACATGTAGTACATTTATAAGGTATTATGTGAGAGAAGATAACATGTTAGAGAGCCTTGCCACTTAGGTGTTATGGATGCCATCATACATGCTTACTATGTGGCAGCAACTAAATGCCAAGGAATTGGGGACAGCCATTTTTTTGCCTTTTCCGTGGCCACCATTGTCATGCAGTATGTCTGGCAACACAACATTTTACTGTTTTACTTGTATAAATATTAGTTAATGTCAGTATTTTATACTGAAAAACTTCTCAAGGCTATCTATCATCATTGAAGCCTTATCGCATCTATTGTGGGTTAGCTTTGTGATCTCTTCTTTCTCCCTCAAGGCCTCAACCCTATTTGCATCCATGTGAAAAAACTAAAAAAGAAAAACAGAAGTATATAAGAAATATAAATCTCACACAATCAAGGCGTGTCTCACATGGAAATGTTCAAAAATTGGGGATTCCCTTCTTTCATAAATCTCTATGAGTTTATTAATCATTTGACCCATGTTGAATTGCAGAGCCTTGAAGAAGAAGTTGAAAGAGAGGATGTCAGAGTTTCAGGTAGTTAACATGCCAGTCACATTGTAATTGTCTTGAAAAAAAGAAAAGAAAAAGAAGAAAACAATCTTTCACAATATTGTAATGCTTAGATTCATTTTGCAGATTTTAAGAGAGGCTATCCAAGCGGAATATCGGGAGGTTATTGAGAGACGAGTTTTTACAGGTTCTTATGATGCTGATTATCTTTAAACTGCCACATTTTCTGTCATCTACAATGCATGCAGCTGAGACTTATTTATTATGCTCATTCCTTTTTTATCTTATTTTCCTTGGTAAGCAGTGACGGGAACTAGAGCTGATGAAGAGGTGAGATTTTCGACACAATTTTTTTATGGTTTTGGCATTTGTATATACACTTGATAGTTACCATTTGAGGTTCTGCAATCCTTTTCAGACCATTGATCGGTTGGTAGAGACAGGGGATGGTGAGCAGATTTTCCAAAAAGCAATTCAAGAACAAGGTCGAGGCCAGGTTTGACTTCTCCTTGGTTTGATGTTCTGTTTTCAAAATTAGAAATCAAATGAAAGACAAAAGTCAGAATGGGTATTGAGTTGAGTTAAATCAGTTAGTTGCTAGTCAACTCGGCATAATGAGTTTATTTCAAGAAAGCAGCAGGCATGTAAACCTTAGTTGACTGAGCTCTTGGTATAGGTTTCAATGAAGTTGATATAGATCTGGATGTTTGAGAGAACCAAGTCAATCCACAAACAGAACCTGAGGCCCCCTTACGAGGCCAAAATACAATAAGGATCTATTTTTTTGGTAGAACTTTTTTGTTTTTTAGAAGACGTCAAGCAATGTCCTATCAACTTTTTTATTGTTTTACTTGTAGTTTCTCATGAGACTTTTTTGTCCGGTAAATTCAGAGAAATAAAAAAAAAAAACACCCCATCTTTTCATCTGAAAAAAATGTTAGATTGTCAGCTACAAACTCAGTTTGAAGGACATACTCTGTCCCAAAATCTATCAAAACGTGGGACTGCAGGAAAATTTTTTTTGGGTTTTTAAGACTTAAGAGCACCATTCCCCACCTCTCCTCTCTAAATTGTATTAGAACTTCTTTCAATTTGGGCGACAAATTATTCAGGTTAAGGATATTGCAATTTTTATTTAAGATTTATAGAAATTTGGGTTGATCAAGTCAGGTTTCTGGTTTAGTGGCTGGGTTTAGGTTGGGTCAAAGGGTGTCGGGTACCGACCCAAGTTGCAGCCCTATAGCATCAAGTTCTGAAGAAAGATAGTTTCTGTAGAGGCGGCATATTTTTCTTGGAATCGGAAATGAAGATCCATGGTCGCTAGTGCTAAGGAAGAAGCTGACATTCTTTTTCTTTTGAAAGAAAGCCAACATTCTGCCATGACAGATGTTTCCATTGGCGTGAAATGGAACTGGAAAATGAAATCCATGATTGCTGGTGCTATGTTAGCCAACGTTCTGCCATTGATGAAGAGATTTATGACATGGCACTAATCCAACGAGGCTCAGAGATTTTTCCAAATAAAATCTAATCTGGACCCATGGATCTTTACTTTAGAGAAGGATGAGTTGCTTGTTGACACTGGAAATTAGGAAGAAATTTCTCCTGTTACGGCAATTCAGAAAGATTGAATATTCAAACCACTGCGTGTAATCCCTATGAAATTCCTTGCTCCACTGTATTCTAAAGATTTTCGCACTCAACTTCTCATAAGGAAAGACGATGGTACCCAGATACTAAAAAATAGGCAACTTATCATGTTGTATCATATCCTACTTCCCTTATATGTAAAATCTGTACCCATTCCATATCCACGGCGTGTCCCTGCTGCGTTGATGCCTTATCTAGGCATCATAGAGGAAAGATCCTGTTGGTGCAAATAATGCCTTGAAGAGTGCAGAACTGCAGATCAGCTGAAGGGGTTTGGAGGAAATCCTGGTAACATGAATTGAAACTTTGGGAGCTCTAACTCCCTTATATGCATGTATCAAATGCCATATGCCAGTTGCCCAGTTTCTTGAGCAAATAAGGAATGTCAGCTGGAGAATATTTCACACAAGATTCTATGCTCTCATTCGGCTAGTGAGGGTCCTCTTCGAACTAAGGTGGATTCTTTGACTCGACCCAGGACCTAAATTCAGACTCATGCCAAACAAGTTAGTGACATTTTGAAGTGCAGGTGCAGCACATTTTTTTCCCAAGAAAGAACCAATCTGAAAACTGTACATATTAGTAGCACAGCCCATCAGGATCCCCAGGTCCCCTCGTTCTTGAGTGCATTCATCATATGCAAATAGATAGGGTTGTTATTTCTGATGAAGAAAAAATGATGTGTCTGGCTATTTTAAGCCAACGAACGTTCATACTTTGATAGCTAATGAGCACTTTGAAGGATCAAAAGGCCAGGTAGAAAAATAAGCAGATGTTATGTCTTAGGAAGAAAACATGTAGCTAGAAGTAGGGATAATGGGAGGTAGTATAAATGTTATTGTAGTGAGGGATGATCGAACTGCTATAACTACCTCAAAATTTACAAAAGTTCAGGAGAAATATATGAAATAAGATCAATTCAGGAGTGTCAAAGAGGAAGTGAGGCGATGGTCCTTCAAATGTTTGTGTGAGCGAGGAAAAAAAAATAATGATAAGGTGATCACCCTCAAACACAAACTAAAAGGCAATAGGAAATTGGTAAATTCGGCGTCTACTATTGACTATGACTGCCATTTGGACTAAAGGATAAGGGTGCAAAACAAGGTGATATATGAAGATCTTATCCTGGAATATTTGTGGCCATCGGGTGTCCAAGGAAAAGGCTTAGTGAAATTTATTAAATTTGGTAACAATGCAGACCTAGTTTTAATCCAAGATACAAAGATTGAGGATGTGGGAGAGTTTGGTTGGTACCATCTTCCGTTGTTG
The DNA here is from genome assembly GCA_012931725.1 of Litsea cubeba. Lineage (NCBI taxonomy): Eukaryota > Viridiplantae > Streptophyta > Magnoliopsida > Laurales > Lauraceae > Litsea > Litsea cubeba. Next base: position 13,711,665 of record CM022947.1, read on the forward strand.
GCAAGCTGATTGGACAGTTAGAAACTCTGAAAGATCATCAGGTGGAATTCTTTTAGTGTGGGATAAATGTAAAATGACAAAGGTTCATGATGGGAATGTTGACTTTTCTACTACTGTCCCTTGGCTCATTCTGCAGGTTATGAAACTAAACTAAGGTTTACTTTCAAAATTGACTTTCTATATCAACTAAGGTTATGAAACTCAGGTTAAAGGAGATACTCTGTACCAAAATCTATCAAAACATGAAACTTCAGATTTTTTTTTCTTTTTGTGAAGAGCACCTTTCCGCACTTTCTCTAAATGGTATTAGAACTTCTCTCCATTTTGGCGAAAAATGCTTCAGGTTCGGAGTTTTGTATCTTTCATTTAAGATTTAAGATTTAGTTGTACTTTTTGAATGAAAGTCAATCAACAATCGGAAAGAAAAAAAACAGTAATAGGGAATTCTGTTGGTCGCAGTCTACACGAATCTTTGACCCTTGCGTCTTAAGGAATCACAACACTTGAGTAAATAGTATTCAGATCAGGTATTGTCGGGTTCACAAGAAATCCTATGATTATTTGGAATGATGATTAAAGCATGAGATTCAGTCTCGTTCACAATCTGGAATTTTATTATTTCATGTGCCGTTAAGAGACAGTTATTTGAGGGGTATCTCAGTGGGAACCTGGATTGGTGATGGTTGGAGGTGATTGAGGACTGTCCAAGTCTGTTTGCTTTAGCCCTAAACAGACCACTCTTCCTTGATGGGGTGTTACAATCTCAGCCTATATGGAGAGGCTCTCATTGAAACCTGGGAGAGGTTTAGCTCATAATCTAGTGGTTGAGGTATGCAAATGATGCTGAAGCTCTTGCTATCTTGTTGTGACACTATGCAGCAGTTGGGCTGATTTACTCCCGATTACTTTTGAGGGTGATTCTGTTGGCAACATCAGATGGGCACATGGTTCGATAGATTTCCTTGACTTGCAGATATTATCGAGGAATGCCATAACATATCTAAAGGAGCTATGGTATCTTCCACAAGCATGTTAAGACGTGCTAGTGGAGTATCTGCCTGTGGTTTTAAATTCCGGTGCCAATCTTCATGACGATTAGGATCAGAATGAGTCGATGCCAGCAGCTCTGGTCCTAAAAAGTGTGAAAAAAATCTAAAAATATAGAAAAACAGAAAATAATATAAAACTAGTAAGGATATGAAAATTGAGCTTTTTAACAAGTATCCAATCCAAATATAGTTCTGTTTATTGTTGTTGAGTGCTGAGGAGCTGACGGTGTAACATATCCTACTAGTTTTTATGCATAAATTATATGAATAGCTCTTATTTAGGCTTAGCAAATTTCACTAACTCAAGTTACTTCTAGTGGGCCCACCTAGATGCATAAAAGACTAAGGGAGTATGTTGATTGAAAGGCTTGGATGTGGTAGAAAATATGTATTATCAAGCCATTCAAATGATCTTAGCCTTTTGTTTTTGGTCTCCAAAATTTAAAGGGCAAATTATCATTTTAACTCAAAAGATAAGCAATTTGAGTTTTCTAAAGAATAAATTGGTCAAAAAAATAAAAAAATGGAGGGTCTCATTTGAATCATCATCATCATCATTAAAGCCTTGTCAGTTGTCCCAACTATGTTAGGGTCGGCTACACTAATTATGTTTCTCCATTCCGATTTATCTTGAGTCAAATACTCAGATAAGTTACACTCTTATTTGAATGTGGATCAGGAATTCAAATAAGCCTAGCCTTCGGTTTTTGGTCCTCTAAGTTTAAGGGGCAAAATTATCTTTTTATTAAGGGGAAACATTATCTTTTAACTCAAGGGATAAGTCATTTAAGTATTTTTCTCAAGGATAAACTGGTTAAAAAAAATGGAGGGTCTCATTAATTTTTATCTAATTAAACTATTAGTCAAGAGAGATTTTAATAAAAAAAAAGTATAAGGACCTTTTTTGAAATTATGTGCAATACGCAGTCCTATATTGTAAAAAAAAAAAAACCCTAAAAAAGAAAGTTACCCATAAGGGATTTGAACTCGGGCACTTAAATCCATGTCCTCCGGTCCTTACCGGTAGAGCTACAACACTCTTGGAAAACATATATGCAATATCTAATAAATGCAATATCTAATAAAAATACCAATTTTCCTTTTGGACTGGCCCTGACTAGTGTTGGCACCCGACCTGACTCGGTCCTGGCCAGCACTGGGCTGACTTGACCAAGTTGACCTGGTGCCAACTGGAATTTTATACCGTGGTCTGACCTCTTGGCCGAAGGAGTTTGGTACTGTGAAACATTTCTGTGCAAAGTGTTTTCTCTAAAGCTGTAAATTGCTACAGCTAAAGTGAATCTCATTGGTCTTGTGCATTATATTTCTAATTTTCTTTCATATACTCAGTTACAAATCCTAACATTTAAAATATAATGTTGCTACAGCTGAGTGACCAGTGAGAAATATAATGAGATTCACTCAGCTGTAGCAACTGAGTTACAGCTTGATTTTTTTCTACAGCTAAGTGATTAAAAAAATGTTGCATACTGTTAGGATTGTAGAAAGATACATGCATTTTGGTTTATTCTAAATATGCTTTTTTTTTAATAGTCCTCGGAGCACCATAAGTGAGGTTTTACAGTAAGATGTGTCAATCGAATATACTGTTCTTTCTTTTCACTTCTCTCTTCTCCTTTGTTCTATTAACTTTGATGCCCTAAATCATATATCTATTCACAATAATTTATTTGACTATAATTTCCTCATTTTTTTTAGCTTTCTATGCTCCACTGCTGAATTTTGAAGGATCATTCTGGTTCCTAAAAGCATCTCAATTACGGCTGCAGGTAATGGACACATTGGCAGAAATCCAGGAGCGTCACGGTGCAGTGAAGGAGTTAGAGAAGAAGCTCCTTGATTTGCAACAGGTGTTTACTTTGTATTAACTTCTGAAATCCTAGGATATATATCACAGGCTTAGGATAAATGTGCTAATATTAATACTGGATGCTGCATGGATGGTTGTATGATGTTACCAATAAAAAGGATGGTAAGATACTGCCTTTGTTTTTCATTGCATATAGATCCCTCTAAGGCTGTGTCTAACTTGTTTCTTTCTTGGGAGAAGACGAGTAGTCCAGATAAACAGGGTAGAGCCCTTTTTTTTCTCGATCCAAAAACAAGCAGGCCAAATAAAACCTTAAAGTCCCGGCAATTCTCTTATGGCATGAATGTATCAGATGGGTTACTGCTATCCATATCCATGTCCAATTCCCCACTGCCCATGTCTGTATTCATTATAGTTGAAATTGCATCCATCTTCTCACTGTACTTACCGATTTGACCTGATTCCGTCAAGTCTTCTGCTTGAGTCATTATTTATAGAATAAAATAAATATGACACAAACTCAGAAAGCTGAACTGCCTAATAAGTCTGTTGAACTTAAGAAAACTGCCAAATAAGCCTGTTGAACTTACTGAATCAAGAAAACCCTCTGTGGCCTTGGGCTTGAATTTCTTGAAGCCTTATCCTTCTAAAGAATATGGATCTTTATACTCTGTTTATGTGTGCTTATTGTAGACTTGTATTTTAAAGGGGCAGACACCTTCTTCCCTTTTTTAATTCACCATTGCCAGCTCAAGGAACGTAAAATGGATAAATAAATGTATTTTTATAATATACCTAGTGAAGAACTGAAACAAAGATGAGAATATATCGGTCAATACTTGTCAAGTAATTCCATGTATGGTTTTCTTTGTATTTTCTTTTTCCTCCTTAACGATAAAAGCTCTATTAACAAGACTACTACAAATCCAGAGGTTAAAGACTTAGGGCCTGTTTGTTTGCATGGGAATTGAATACATTAGAAATTCATGGTCAAATGGGCTCCAACTAGAATTATTAAAGGGGAGGGGTGAATGATATAAGGTGGAGATGTAGATGCAGCCCTCACCTTCCTAGGATTTGAATTACTAGGGTGGTTGCTGGGTATTCAATTCACATCAACCCTTGATTTATTTTCCATTAGAGGGGAAATAATTTGGCAGCCATTTTCAAAAATTCAACTTCGTTTCTTCAATTTTAACCATTTTTAGAAATAGACGACTTACAATTCCTATGTATTCAATTATTTCATGTAAATTTTTTTATTGGTAAATAAGTCAATGAATTGTTTCATGTAATTGAATTCCTTGGAATTTTAAGACTAGGAAATAGAGGTGAATATCCAAAAACGCATTCAAATGATCTCCCCTTTAATAGAAAATGAATCAAGGGAACATGGGAAATGAACACTCAACCATCACCCTAGTAATTCAAATCCTAGGAAAGTCGAGATCTCATCTACATCTCTACTTTATATCCTTCATCGTTCCATTTTTTAATAATCCTTTGTTGGAGATCATTTGGCCATGAATTCCTATGTATTCAATTCCATGCAAGTAATCGGGCCCTTATAGAAAAATGAAATCAACTGGAACTCTGAATCTCTTACCTATACCACCTTCACTTTGGCTAGTGAATCCTCCACCGCATTAAGCTCCCTTGGAACATGCCTAAAGATTAATTCCCTTGACAACAATGTTGACTTTATTTTGTTTGCCATAGAAAATCATGAAGTTATGCTAATACCTATTCTTCTTGCAGATTTTCCTAGACCTTTCTGTGTTGGTTGATGCGCAAGGGGAGATACTAGACAACATCGAAGCACAGGTACACATCAATATTATTTGGGAAAATGATGAAAACCACTCATTAGTACTAGGGTTCAGGACAGAGGGAATAGACTTTTTATAAGAGGTAAATGATAAAAGTGGGCAAAAAAAAAAAAATAATATCCATAAAGTTAAGTATTGTAATGATGTTAGACCTTTCCAAACTGTAAGAAAAGCATAAATCCAACAAAGTATGATTAGAATTATGCACAAAAAAGTGCCCTTCATATGTAGGAAGATCCTCAATCTTAATTATGAAGAATAAAGGAAGAAAAAAAGATATTCTAAGTCAGAGAAAATAAACCCAAATTCATGTGATTCCACCACTTGCGTGCTCAGAAATCATCAGCTACCCTTTGCTGCGCTCATGTTAAATCATGGATTTACTATCTCATAGATTTTGGTCCTAGATTGCATCTTACTTTCAATCAGTAATCGCCAGAATTATCTGTTTTTTTTTTATTTTAAAATTCCTGATGCATCTAGTATGCAGTATCCCAGTAATGGATTTGATATGATATGATATGTGATAGAGCTCTCTCTCTCTCTCTCTCTCTCTCTCTCTCTCTCTCTCTCTCTCTCTCTCTCTCTCTCTCTCTCTCTCTCTCTCTCTCTCTCTCTCTCTCTCTCTCTCTCTCTCTCTCTCTCTCTCTCTCTCTCTCTCTCTCTCTCTCTCTCTCTCTCTCTCTCTCTCTCTCTCTCTCTCTCTCTCATATATATATATATCAGGTGGCCTGTTGCACACCGGGGGTGGGCCGCACTTGGGGGTCCATTCGAGTGGACAAAAATTCCCACCCCCGCCCCTAAAATAAAAAAAAAAAAATCACACAGGTCCCACCGAGTTTGTAGACTTGCCATCTGAATGGACTATACACTGTTAAACTTATTGGCCCTAGATGAGGATGATCAGTTGTGGCTGACTTTTTGTTGAGAGGAGGGGCCCAGGGAGATCTTTCAATCCCCCAGGTCCAAGTCCCAGGTGGGCCCCACATCGAGGTGCGGACAGTCATTCAGTGCGCGAGTCGCGTGCTGGATGACTACTCAACACGATTGGGCAAAAGTTGCTTTGCAGGGACCACTTTTATCAAGACTATATAGGAGTGAGTGATGTTATATGGGAGACACAGGCATTAGTTGCATTTTGGTTGGGCAAAATATAATTTGCAGGGACCACTTTTAAGATACACTGTTGCTGATACCCATGTACTGAGACCAAATATATTGAAGTCATCTAAACCGCATTATCTTGTTGTGGAGATCAGTTTAATCCAACCATGAATTACTCTCGATTTCAGCGATTTTCTACCCAGTCACCAATATCTGGTGGTTCTTTTGATCATAACATTCTATTTTAACAAGTAGACGCCACAGTTCTGATTTTGCTCCCCTTGCTGTTTGTTGCCTGTATAACATTTTCAAGCGAAACAATTGAAACTGAAATGCATCTAAATACCTGGTATCTGGTAAGCCGTGCTAGATATTTGATTGCATGGGTTACATGGCCTCAATACCACAGAACACATTGATTATTAGTCGTCATTAATATACCCTAAATTTGACATAATGATTCATTGAGAATTGAGATGCATGAATCTTCATCTTGTGGTTTCTGGGTCTCTGGTTTTTTCAGGTTGCAACTGCTGTAAACCATGTCCAATCTGGGACGACTGCTCTTCAGAAGACGAAGAAGCTGCAAAAAAGCTCTCGGAAATGGATGTGTATTGCGATTATTATCCTTCTCTTAATTGTTGTGATTATCGTTGTGGCTGTGATTAAGCCTTGGAGCAACGGCAAATAATGAGGGGTCACCTGTATCATAATAATACCACCACCGCCTCCTGAGGCATGAAAAGTTGGTTTTTTTTTTTTTTTTAGGTCATCAATTGTGCTGTTTATTTGTGAGATTGCATTTCCTTTTGCCACTTATGTTCCTTGTCCATAACATGAAACATGATTTGGCCGGATTTAGCAAATTCTTTTACAGATGAATCTATCATATATTTTGTTGTTAATTTACGGAAGACTGATGTTAATCTTGTTTGTTATCCCATTAATAATAGCTATAGCGCCCTTGGCATTGTTTATTAACCTCTGAAGAAGATTGGTCAATTCTACCCTTGGAAAATTTTAATAGATAGGCCTATTATTTTGATAATCTAGAGACATGTTCTTGTGGGTGGGCTTTGTTGTTAGATGATTATACATATTCCCCATTAGATCAAAACCTTCCTTATTGTCCAATTAGTTAACTGCATGTGTTTTTGTCAATGTCCAAACAATTAGATGATTTGGATTGTGCATTATAAGCAGCTGCTGATCCAATTAGAAGTTTTGATGGCTGATTAATGTCAAGCAAAGGATGGTTGTTTATTATGCCAGGCCTTCTTTTCTTTTTCTTTGGCGCCAACTTTTTCCAAATGACCATGCTATTTTAGCTTATATGATGTGACCCGCCATGTCTGTCATGCTTCCATACCTTTCCTTATTGCTTGCCTTGATGTTCCATCATAGAGATTTTTGGATATATCTTTTTTCCAATTATATTAGTGGTATATTTAAAATCAACTCTTAATTGATGTGATAAAGGCATGATGATGATGATCTAACATGCCATTTGGTGGGCAACAAATCAACTGTCTTGGTTGACAGGAACATGCGCAGTGAGCACCATTGAATTTTGAGCTATCTTGAAGTGATTTGAAACTTAGCTTTTTTCCTGCAAAGGGGAATGGCTTTTTTAGTTGTAAATCATTGAAAGAGTCAAACAACAGCCTTGTGTATCAAAGATGTCAGTACCATCATGTTCTTGTATTTTGTATATATCGAGGTCACTTGAAGGATGTAATGATGATCTGAAGAGTGATGGCTGGGTGGTCCCTTATTGAAGGGGAGATTTTTTTTTCTTTTTTTTTTTCATGGCATGTTATGGATGTTTGATGTAAAGGCATTTCTTTGAATTCCCAATCCATCTCAAACCCTTCTCTTTAAGCACGAGGTCATTGATAGGAGGACAAATTTTGACTTTAAACCATTTTGATCTAACACTAATTGTTATATATGTTGGCAAGTGATTATTCATTTGGACCAAATATATACAAGTTCAAGTGATGTCTTTCTTTTTTCTTTTTTTTTTTAATTTTTGATTTACAATATGACTTGAACCCACAGCCTCAAAAATCCAACTTGCCATAGTGAGCGCAGGCATCGGCCCTTACCTAACGCTTGCCTCCTCCAACAGGCATTGGCTAGGCACCCTTGGAGGAAATGACTAGTAATTACCAGCCGGCGGACAAGCATGATTCTTACCACCTTGTGACTCGGTGAGCTCAGTCAACTCAGCTGGACTCACAGGGTGCACTGCTTCACCCAAGACAGTCCAATAAAATTTATAAAAGAAAATTTGCAAAATTCTATATAAGGTACATTATTGGTTTTCATTTTAACCAATGTGAGATATAAGACAAGAATGCATCATACAGTGGTTTCCAAACTACCAGTAAGGGATGCTGCTTGCTATTTCTGGTAACCAACTACAGGAAAAGAGAGTTCCAAGGATCCAAACAGGGCCCTTCAATTTCAATTATCCATGCATACGTCGATACATGGTGATCAGCTAGTCCCTCTCTTGCATAAATCCCATCCCTTCATTCATCATCAAGATCTCTGATCAAGACCCATCATTCATTCATCAAGATCCAAGGGCTTGAAATACTTGCCGTCCATGAGAAAAGTACCTATTGTAAGGCGGACTGCCCACACATCTTTGGGTTTCCTTGCCACGATTCTGCACAAGATTGCGCACATGAAATCTATGTATGTATGTATATAGCTTTTTTTTTTTACTTATAAATATCAAGCATTGGACTTAGGGCTGTAAATGAGTCAAGTCAAGGGCGGAATCATGGTGGCTGTAGCCAATCTATAAATACTTTGGAAACTGGGGGTTTCTATAATTTTGTTCCTACCTAGCCTGCTTTGTTCTGTTGCGGCTGGGTAGGATGTTGTGGTTTGTTTGTTGTTCTTTTATTTGGTGTTAAAATAATCTCCCTGACAAACATGGTAATATGTTTAAACTATGAATCATTTACATTTATAAAATCCAATTTCCCATCCATGCATAAAAAGTCAAGCAACTGTTTAATAATCCTTTGTTGGAACCCATTTGCCCATGAATTCCTATGAATTCAATTCCATTGCAAGCAAACCGCCCATAACCAATGCATTACATAATAAACAGTTGACATGAGTTCTTTTGCATATGACCTATTAATCTATATATCAGATGTTTGGACATCCATTGACATAACACTTAATTTGAGTTTCTAAGAACAATGTGGATTAGATCTACGAAGGACACCTTAATTAAAAAAAAATTAAGTTGAATTAAAGAGAAGAGATCACCTTCCCACATCACCTTGCTTGACTGATCCCATGTTAACCTTCAGGCTAGGCATAGAATCTGCAGTCTTTAAGGTTGCCGGAGCCTCAACGACGATCACCGGAGACCCTATACGTAGACTTGAGCTTCCTGCCGGTGAGTCTTTGCTCGATCCGGACGACGACGACGACGAACAATTTGCAATGAAACCCGAGTATCGGATCCGAGGTTTTAAGCAGTTGGATTGCATGGCTGAAGGAGTTGAAGCTTTGAGGAATGCTGTAGAGGGAGAAGACAAAGGCAGAGCCATGGATTTTGGAAGGATAAAGATAGATAAGAGAGGTTCTATATTAGTGGCTCTGTGGCTTTACATGACTGGGCCTGTTGGTTTGCATTTGTCATGCCTGGTTGGTCCATTTGCTGTACTTAAAACAGCCTGGTCTATGTCCAGCCTGTTTAGTTATTGGGCTAGTGACTGGGCCTGGACAGCCAATCGAGTTGGAGTATTAGACTGATTTAGTAATTTTCCATTTCCCAGTCATGCTATGGAAGATTGCTCAGTACAATTCAAGTAGGTTGGGTCGGGTTTTAGCATTATTCCAATACTCCAAACCATACTTCATATGCAGATACAACTTAAAACCCAACTTGACCAAAATATAGTGTATCCAACCTGAATAGTAAATTCCCTACCTGAGTGCAATATAAGTAATCTGGCTGGCTACAGTTGAGGTCACCAAAATTGTGGGTTCGGTTTGCATTCTCAGAGATAATAATCTCTAGGATCCATTAACCATTAAAACGGTCCAAAGACCTGAACGTCACTTGGCTATCTAGGGATCGATCCACTCTTTCTATATTTGTGGGCTCCTCTTCTCACATGTATGGGCTACCGTGGGTTCCATCTCCTTTGGCTAGGGTACCCAAAAAAGAAATGCGGTCAAGCTCGTAGGCTCCACCGGAAAGCATGATAATAATGAGGCTTTGAGGGATTTGGAAGGTCCATAATGACCTACTTGTGTGCAAAAATGTGAACCATTCCATCAAAGTCCATATTGTTTTGAGGGCTTGAGAGTTGTTTGAATCCTAATTCTTAAATAAAGTGGAATGTGTGCCAAAATTCACATAATTAATAGAAGCACATATGCAACTTCAACGAGTGTCAGATATCTGTTTTATGTTTATCTTAATATTTTTGTGATATCATTTTAAAATATCTAATCAAGATATAAAAAAAAAACCCCACAAAATACACTTTATCATAAAAAATCAATTTATCTCATTATTATCACTATAATCTTGCAATAAAAACATGATAAAAGCCAAGATGCTACTTTTTTGAAGGGGAAAAACTAGTATCCTTACTTAATCTTTTGTTGTATTATTTTATTTAAAATTATATTACCTTAAGCAATATTATATTGATAAAAATAAAAAATTAAAACTATTCCAATTTCATGTACTGCAAATATTATCAACATAACAATGTGCTATCGGAGGGTTCCCATCCCTTTGGGCTGGACTAATCCCTCTGGATCCAGAGGGAAGCCAGGTAAACTTCCCTGTAACCCCAGTGTAGTAGTACAGTTTCGAACCTACAACCTCCGGGTGCAAACCGTGGTCGTAGGCCAACTGAGCTACCCCTTGGGGTTACACATAACAATGTTCGTAACACTGCTTTTCGCTACTAGATAGGAATATCTAGTTTTAGGGATGACTGGACCTATAACTTTGAAATAAGCATATAGCCCCCACTTTGGATAAAACACATGAACTTCTTAAAATATCAAGTGTATTATATTAGATAAATCTTATGGTAGGCCTAAAAAATGAGAGTGAAAATTTTGTCATATTTTATACAAGAAAGAGGAAAAAATTTTGAGCAGTTAAAGTTTTAAATAGGTGGGCTGACTATAGAAAAAACAAAAAACATATGAGCTTTTATAAAATCGTATTCAAACATATTATACTTGATAAACATTACAATGGGCCCAAAACGTATAAGATTGAAGATTTGCTACATCTGATACAAGATGAAGGCTTAGACAACAGGAGCACACTGTGGAGCAATGCAATGTGTCCAAACCTCAAGGAAATGCAACGTTCTTTAATTTTATACGGTTCCTCTTATTATTTTCTTAGAGCAAGTTTGTACACATGCATCCACGAAAAAATTACATCTTTTTTTTTTTTTTCATCATTTGTTGCGGAAAGACTCTCAGTGGAAAATGCATTTTTTTTTTTTTTAACATTTTTTCCTCATGGGAGAAAAGGATAGAGTTGGCCAAAACACTCATGGTTGAGTGGCATCGGCACCTTGGTATAAAAAACATGCTCATGGCGGACTAACCCTGTCAATCCCTGGGTCTTCGGTTGATAGAATCACTCCCAGCCAGCAGGCTAATCTAACAAATAATAAAAAAAAAGACCGTTTGAAACAAACCAACACCATGATCTAAACTCATAAAAACCGTAGAGAGAACAAATATTCTCCACCGGCACATTTGCATATGACATCAGTTTCTATTGCCTATTTTTGTCTTCCCTGCCTGTTTGTGTTTGTGCATGAGGCGTGAAAGAGGAAACACGTCACAAGAGTCCAACGTAGGTGGGTGGGATATCTATGGTGCATTAGCTGATATGAAATTTTATATAGCTGGAAAATGTTGATAGGATGAAATGGTATCTTTTTATTTCAACGAAACATGAGATCCGGATTCAAAGAGAAAAACTAATGCCAAAAACACATCTCTCTGTGTGGAAAGCTCGTTGTATCAAACATCCAACGAAGAAGAGGCCATAAAAACCGGCACCGGTGGTACTGTTTATCCGTAGCAACTGCTTCACACAAACGCATCCTAACGGTCTTTTTGTGCAGAGCCACGGCTTCCGCGGCAGTTGAGTTGCATGGAAGGTCGGAAATCTAGGCCGGGTAGAAAATGGTGCGTCAAAGTAGCGCCAGAAAATCCGGAAGCAAGAATCCCCATTGCATCCAAACACACAGGGGAAGGTGTCCGAAAATCAAGCGCCCTGTACTTTTCTGGGCCTTGTTCCCGTCCATTTTCACATAAATATCAGTTGCACAAACAAACCCTAAATAAACATCCGTTGCACAAACATACCCTAAAAGGAGTGGACTTTCTCCTTTCACAAACATTTGTCCAAAAATCAACCGAGTCAGATCCTTTGTGCAGCTATTACAAGGAACTATAACACTTTTCTGGAACTCCATTGTAGAACCCATATAGAGATAATTCAGATCGTTTAAGGTGAATGTCATCCCCTCCACTAATGTATCCTCAAGTTTTAGTTCAATACGAGTGCCCCTTTGTACGATTAAGCACCATGATGGAAACATGACTGGGCTAATGTGACATTGCTGCTGATGTGGTGTTAGTCACGTTTCTGTCACTGTCTCCTTTTGAACTAAAAATAAAGGATATATTAGTGGAGGGGATGAGATTCACCGTGAACGGTTTGGATTAGCTTTATGTGGGCTCCATGACAAAGTTTCAGAAAAACTCTACACGGTTCCATATAATAGGTGTTGACGTGTTGTTAATCGCATTTCCCTCATGATCTACTTCTGAACTATAACTTGAGGATATGACAGTGGAGGGGATGAAATTCACCGTGGGCTGTCCGAATTAGCTCTATATGGGCCCATAATGGAGCAGCAAAAAAGTTATATACGGTTCTGTGTAATAGCTGCGGCGGAGGATCCAAACTTTAAATCAACCTGTGTGTTGGGACTGGGAGTGTTGAGGGCAACCCTCATGAGTTCGAACGATGAAGGAACTATAAATACCTCAAGGACCTCTCATTGTAAAAAAAGTATGGGGCTGGTCCAATATTTGAATCAAGAATTAAGGTCATGTAACTTTTGTAATATGCCATTACTCGTAGTAAAAGGTCTGCTAGTTCTGTTATATATTAGTGCTGGATGTTACAGTGTAAAGATGAACTCTCTTCTGTGTCTTGTTGCATTCTATTACTGTCCTTAACATTAAAAAAAAAAAAAAAAAACTTTGCCTTCATTTGGGCCTTGATTCGAAGCTCTTTGTTCCAGATACAGGTCTTTAACTCTAAATTCAGGTACAGGTCCTATAACTTGGAGTTGATTTGGGTCTGGGTTACTTGAGCATTTGGAGGAATTCAGAACCCCAAACCCCACCCCCAAAATAACTTCCAGAATTCTTGCAAACAAACAAGATTTTTTTTTTATTTTTTTGTAAAAGTAAACAAACAGGTCTTGTTTTCAGAATTCTTAAAAAAAAAAAAAAAGATTTAAAAATATATATATATATATATATATTTTTAAGAAGAGATTCTTCAAAAAAAAAAAAAAAAAATTCTCAAAGCAGGCCAACCAAATCACATCATAATGCACTCTATTTTGTAGATCTTTATTTTCCATAGATCAACCCCAAATATTTGAGTTTTTAAAATATTTTTTCTGTTTATTTTTGGATTATCGGGGCTTTTTAAAATAATCTTTCATCAAAGTGGGCCAACTAAGCGTTCTAGCGTTTATATCTATGTTTTCCAAGTCTCAACAAAAAACACACTATTCCATTGATGAAATATATTTTGTCATTTGTGTTTGAGTTTATTTAAACATTACTTTAGATATCTTGTATTATGCTCAGTTGTGTTTGAAATTTAGAATTTATAAATGCAAAATAGTGATGAAATTTGATGACACTGTTTTATTAATAGCATTGTATTGGTTTCAAACTTAATATAGCCAACCAACATGAATATACATGGACAAATATATCAATACTGTAATTTTATAAATCATATAACGATACAAAAAGTCTATGCAATGAGTAGGACTACTACACCCTCTATCTTAGACACTAATGAAATAGAACATGAAACTCTAGCATTTTCTAATATTCTTAACCTTTTATATATATTTTTTTAAATCATTTTACTGTATTTTTTATTAACATAGTTATGCCGCTACGCACAGCCACAACCACTACATATCTTTTTGGCCATCAACCGCTATGCTTGCCACGGTAACTATGTTAAATCATGGTTGTGATTCATTCACTTGTGGAGTATTTGGCACAAATAAATAGAAAGCCTCAAACTTTGATTATAAATAAACACGCAAGATAGCAAATAGTGCTAATGGAACTTATCAAGTATTATTTATATTATATTAGAGCAAGGCTCCCCTAAGCTCAAGCTTAGGGTAAGGTAAGCTCAAGTGTGTGGTGGGGCCCACTTGGGGACCCACATGGGGATGGGGGTGGGGGGTTTTCAAGGACTCCCTAGGATCTTCCTCCCAACAAAAAATCAGCTCCAACCGTAATTTCTATCATCTCCATATGGGCCCAAGAGTTTAATGATCAATAATCCATTTGAATTGATATATAGTCAATCCAACGGTCCAGTAAATTCGGATCTTACCAAAAGTTGGTGGACATGTGCAATTTAAGAAGGTCATGTGTTTGGTCCATTTGGATGGACCAAAGATGGGCTCCACAAGCACGAGCTTACGAAATTTTCTCAAAATATAATTAGGAACAATACAAATGAGTTAAGACGAGTTAAGCAGGTTGACCCCAACCCGATCCTTTTAGTTGTCGGCCTCATTTGGTTTTTAACCACAACCGACCAAAATATGTTGGGAGTCGGGTTCCATCAAGTAAAGTAGGGTGGATGCATGTCGATTTGAGTAGGCCAACTTAACCACCCCTCCCTAAAAGCTACTGCGCAAACATTTGCAAGCTAAAAGTGGCAATTCTCTCATGACCCCTGGTCTTTTCTTTCTTGTGACCCCTGGTCGATTTGAGTAGTGTTTTCTTATCTAATGAAAGGAGACTTTACTTCACTCCACCTTACTACTGAAGTCGCCCTCAAGGTGTACTTGTCCATGCATCAAAGTAAGGAAAAAAAATTGGCTGTTGGCTACTTATCCTAACTATTCTAGGTAGTGGAAAAGGCACATAACATATCCAGCATGACCAAGTTTGATGCACCAAGCAAGCAAATTGAGCCAAATGAAAAGAGTGGATGGCATGCCACCTTTCCCATTACCAACATACCCACAAGACTACTATCCTGCCCGAGTCCCAGAGAGCTCATTGAGTTCTACTTATTCTTTAGATCAATAGCTACATTCAGGCAGCAGTACAAAAAGAACCCATTCAAGACTATAGCAGTGCAATATAGACCATTACTCAAATTGCAGACTGTAAACTGGGCATTGTCACAATCAAACCTCAACAAAATTGAAAAAATAAGCACAAGTTGAAAATTATTCAACTAAATAGTTTCTCATTCCTTTCTGTTGGACATTTACAGTATACGTTTCTTGGACCGCTGGACGAAGCAGCAACACGAGCACATGCGAATCATACACATTAAGTACATATACATCCATCTGTTTAAAAAACAAAACACTGTGCTAGAATTTTAAGACAGCCAGGGCCAGTGTAATTCAATTGGATAGCCATTTTCATGAATCCAAGCACAGCAACAAATGCATAACCAAAATAATCAATTTAAGTAAAACAAACATGGGAAAATCAAAGCAAAATAGCCACATCATCCACCCTTTGTTCTGCATCACAACTTGGTTCTAGGATACAGAAAATTTGAATTTTTGTTATCCCAGATTAAACGATACAAAATCAGTCATTGGATGGCAAGGAAAGTGAAGCGCGTGCAATCTGATGTCTCTTGATGACTCGTTATCTTCCCCATATGTTTCAAACATGTCCGAAGTCCACTAGACCCAAAAAATAATAGCAAATATAATAAATAAAATAAATAGCATACCAACAAATAAAAGCAAGCAATGAAATAGGGAAAAAAGGGATGGCATGCTTACAAGGTTAGAACACATTCATTTCCACTACCCAGCTTACATGTCAATGAAGAAATAATAGTTCATTAACAGCAACGGGTAGACATCCAATGTGGTTGTAAAGCAGATAATTTACAATTGATAGACTTCACTTCTGTTGAGTATCCCTTCAAAATCAATCATCTCTTTGCTAATCATGTGCTCTCCAATAATGGCCCCTATTATTGCTGAACCTCGAAGCCGAAAATTTATGCATGGAAGGATTTGGTGAATCATGTGAACTTGGAGTTCCAAAGCGACCTTTGGGTTTCCTAAAAGAAGACTGAGAACTTGAAAAACGCCCAGCAGCTGATTGACCCTTTCCATCCGGTGTCGCAGGGGACATCCAGCCATTCACTTTACCTTTCCTATTGGCAGGTCGCCTGGATCATCAGTAATCCAGCCACCCCTCTGCTTAGATTTTCCAGTGGTCATGTATTTTCTTTCACTATTTGGTGTTCTTTTATTTTTCTGAATTTTACCAACATCATGAGGTACAGATCTAAAGCCTGCTTTTTTACGAGCCTTAAAAAATCTTTGGGAAGGAGTTGATGGTTCGCCATTCCATTGACCAGACTGCACAAAGCAACACATTGTCGCTATGATAAAAATGGAAAAGAATAATATACAAATACAGTGGACTTCGCTGTGCCAACTAGCACACCTTCACAGAGGCATACATATCAAAAAGAGCTAGTGTACAGTGCCCAAGCCATTCATCAGTCAAATTCAGTGCGTTCCCTGGCCCAAAAATCAGGCTGGCATTCTAATACAGATGACAAAACTTGTGAAAAATATATTAGTGGTTGAAAAACAGGTGATAGGCCAATTTTGTATGAGGGGAATGACATACTTTTCGGGCCAAGCAATCCACAAGATGTAACCAGTGATGGTCCAACTTGTGTCTCACACGTACTTTGGCATGTGTGAATCGGTTGAGTGTTGTAAATATAATTACCAGATTTCATGAAAGCATATCAACAAAACCATGCTCAGATTTCTTTTGACACCAACCTTGGATTTATTGCAACCCCGTGCAAAATGCCCTTCCTCTCCACACCTGTAGCAAATAGTAGGTGATGCCGCAGAACTTGCTTCCCAACGCGCTTTTGCGCATCCCTACATTAGCAGATTTCATTCATTAACAGTTCTGATGAACTTGAACTATTAGGCAGTATCTGCATAAAAGCACATAAAATCCCCTATTAATTAAGTGGTGAATACAAACTTACCACGCCAGTATGCCCTGACCGACCACAGTTGTAACAAGAAACTTCTCTAGGGACATTATCTATAATATTTGCACAACAAAGATGGCCAAAACACTTGCAAATGTAGCATTGGATCTCCTGATAATAATTAAAAAAAAAAAAAAGAAAAGAAAAGATTAAGCTATAAACCATACTTCGATAGATTGTGATCATGGATTCCAGATTCCGTGCCATTGCATGCTAAACAGAAGTATGTCGAGGCATCTATGCAAATGAAGGTTTCCTATGACTGCATACCTTGAGATCCTCAAGTGAATAATCATTACCACATGATGACATGTCATGCCCTAAATCACCACACCGTAGGCAGATCTTAAAACTCTGAGAGCTTTGTTGATGTTTCTCGGGGCAGTTCTTTGCAATGTGGCCTCTTCTTTTGCAGATATAACAATCCTGGCCCTGAAAGATGCACAACAGTAGTAGATCACAATCATTATCTCATCTATCTCGGATCAGTTTTGTCAGTATTTTCCACTCATCCCTATCTAGGTGTATATTATTCCGTGCCACTGCCCTGATCTAACATGCCGCTTCTCATCAATGGTAACAATAAAGAATCCACAGTAACAATGGAAACTAATGGCATTTTCAAATTAGTGATGAGACATTTGCCATTTAGCTTTAGCACAAGCAATTTTGAAAAATGCCTGAGATCAATGTCATGTTCTTTTGGATTTTTTTTGCCGATACCTTATTTCAGATATTTGAAAGAAACTAATAAAAATATCTTTTAAAGTAAGGAAAAAGTTTATGAAGAAAGGAATGTTATGCGCTTTGTCAGCTTAGAATTTGCACATGTCAAATCAAATAAGCAATCCATAGGGGAAAAAAAAGAAAAAGGGGTTGTCATTTTTCAATCCAAGTGGGAGTATCACCAAGCCGACAGTAAAACGTGCATTTCAAGAACCAAAGCATATAAATTGCAAGTTATAAAGTAGGAATACCACACTAAGCAAAAGATGATGTAACAGTGGAAAGCCTTTCTTTTTGCATGTTAAGAACCATCTAGGCATATTTGACAACTATAAAAACACAGGAAAACAAGTAGTTGAATCTCCAATTCAGTACTCCACACAAATACTGATGTTGGAGTTGTGAAAGAAGTTTGACACCGACTATCGCTACATAAATACTAGCAGTGTCAAAAGGTTCATTGATTTCCTAAAGCCTCTTGAAAGATGGCAAGAATATCCTTACACCCACGAACTTAAATCCGACAGTATTTCAAACAAAGCAGGTATTATCAAAATCATCTCTGCTCTCCATATTATATGCGCAACTGCCACTTTAAGGACGCATTGTATAGCGTGAACAGTGAACACAGATTATTATAACAATCAAGCAATAAAATGCTGACCGAATCTAGCATGTTTCAGAAGATTGTTAGAACCATCATAGGAGAGAAAAAATGAGATATCAGATTATAAATTGAACAGAATGTTGATTTAAAAGGAAGAAAACTAAAATTAGCCTTCAGCGATTTCCAATGCCACTTTCTATTTTTTTTATTTTTTATTATTATTATTATTTTTTTACAACCCATGGTATCTCCCGCCCAACCCAACCCAACCCAGGAGCCTTTGGCCCTGAGCCTGAGGGACACTCGATTATGGACAGCCAAGAACCATTCCCTAGGGGCACATGCAAACCCTCCTATCCACATGCACCGGATAAAACCACGGGAGGTGCCCAACAAAGGTAGGTGTCGAACACAAGACCTTTCCGCTTCCTAAGGTAAAACTACGGGAGGTGCCCAACAAAGGTAGGTGTCGAACACAAGACCTCTCCGCTTCCTGAGGCGCAGAGTCTTTGGCCAACTAAGCTACCGCTCGTTGGTTTGTGAACAATAAAATGATTAAAAAATCAGACTTTTGGCCTTTCAAAATTTCGAGTTTGACTTGTCCAGGACTTAGCATCTGCAATGATTTATTTTCTCATACAATATTGAAGTTTTGGGAATTACTACCATGGATAAATTGAGTTGACTCAGTCAAGATTTGAGTTTTCCACCATGAGTTTTAGATAGTGAGCACAGTGTACCTGTGTGCAATTCTTGGCACCGTGCCCAAACTTCCCGCACACAAAGCAGGGTTTTTTCCGCTTCTCCTCTGTACAATTTGCAATGGTATGGCCCTCCTTCCCACAATTATAGCATGTGCCCCAATTGCCATCTGGTGGATCAAAATAGCGTGGCCCACGCTGAAAATAACAAACAACAAAACACATAAGCGCGTTTGTAATACTGCACTTGAAATACAAAAAGTTTAGGGTTATACTTACAAGAAGCTTCCGCAGGATGGCATTGTCAGATGTTCCAATTGCCTCTGGAACAGTGGATTCAGTTGCTTCCAAGGGCTCCACATTCACAACATTATCCAATACACTAATCCCTTCCACGTCTACATCTTCAACTGCTACAAAATTCTCTTCTGCCTTCATGTCATTGTCGAAGACTTCAACTGCATCTGTCCTCACTGCCTCAACAGTTACAGAACTTTCTTCTGTGTTTATGTTGTTAATCTGCGAGCAATAGAAAGGTCTTCAAGGCTTGATGCAAGATTGTGAAAGCTCAAGACCCCCATATTCTTTGTAATTTTACAAATAGAAGTTATCTTTAATCATTCCAAAAAATGCTGACTTTAAATGCGACTTGAACCAGAAAATGCAAGAGAGGAAAACATCAACCAAACTGCCAAATAACACAACTAGCATGTTGGTTAGGGACCTCACAAGCAAGTATTGGATTGAGCTTGTGAGCCTTGAGGACTGTACTGGTTTGGCCTAGCCACGAACAATAACATAATGACCTAAAAATTACATATGATGATGACCACAACAATGAGAATAGATCAACTCATAAAGTATGACTATTTTGTTTGCAAATGTTTATGTATATGAACAGTTGTATGTCAATCCAAGCTGCTCAAACCGCGGGCTCCATTGTAGATTATTCCTAGTCTAGCTTCTGATGATTCGGTATTTGTTTCTTACAATGTACCGCTGATCAATTTCATGAACTGTCCATTTGATTTTGATGACCACCACAAAAAAAAGCATCATGTGTTTAATCTGACTTTTAAGGTTATTCCCCATTCACAATTTATCCCATGATTTGGAATTTAGTTTAGTTTGGGAAGATTGCATCAAACAACTATAAGAAATGAGAATACATATCGAACACCATAGCTAAAGGAGTATTAACTGACCTCAGCCAGAACAGGAGCCACACAACAAGAGATTCGAAACCAAATGTGAGTATCTTAAACCAGTGAGCATAGCATTATGCAATGCACACTTTTTCTATAGCTATTTGACTACCATCGTTAACATCATTGAAGCCTTATCTCATATATCTGGGTCGGCTTTCTGGGTTTTCCTTCTATAATATAAGTGTTTGTCAAACCCATGTTCTTTTTAACTGCAGTCTTCTAAATCTTTTATCACCACTTTCAGGTTTTCATTGGTCCCTTCATCCCATAGTTCATTAAACTAGTAACACTTCAATACTTCGTACAAGAGTATTTATGCCCAAGGCCCTGAACAATCTCTAACAGCATTCATTATTTTCTCTACTGCTATGGCACTGTTGCAAAAATCGGCCTAGGCAGCCGCCTAGGCGCTAGTCGGCGGTCACCGCCTAGGCGCTAGGCGGGGATTAATCGGACTAGGAGGGGATTAATCGGGCTACGCGAGGATTAATCGGGAATTAATCCCTAGTCCATGCCCACCGCCTAGCAATTTTTACAACATTGTGCTATGGTCATCCACAAATTTCCACTTATATACTATTCCAAGTTCTATCCTTTCTTGACACTCCACATATCCATCTAGCATATGCATTTCAGCCATAGTAAGTAGTAACTGCTATCCGTCTCTTCAATCTCAACATTTAGCCAAATAACAAATTTGCCGACTGACGTCTCTACAAAATTCAAAACTTTTGGATTTTTTTTTTCAAATAAAAAATGGGTTTTAACCATTAAAACAAGCGTCAAAATGGTAACATGAAGTATAATAGAGTTCAACTTTAGCAGTAGGGCGAATTGGGAACAAGCAGCATCTAAATTCCATGTCAAAATCCCTATTCTTAAGGCTGAGGTGCACCATTACAGATACATGATTGTCGAGTAGGATAGACTAAGTTGTTGGTCACAAGAGTGACATGTTTCTCTGACATCCAAAACATTATTTTGGCTAACACTTTTTTATTGGCAAGTTCAATCAACACAAAAAAGTACTGGCTGAATCATGTAGCAATGCTTGTATCTCTGTAGGGATGGCAATGAGGCAGGGGCAGGGTGGTTTCAGGCTTAGGCATACCCAAACCTGAACCCACTTGGTATTTGCATGGACCCATACCCGCCCCAGCCCCTGACCCGTGGCAGGTTTTATGGTTGTCTTATCAAACCCACCCCATAACAGTCACAGATCCGGTTGGTTTTGTTAGTGGTTGATTTGATGTTTTTTGAGAAATATGAAAAATTAAATGTGTTAGTGAAGATTTGAACCCATGATATTTAGGAAAATGCCACTGTTTACTGCCACCTAAACAAATGACATTCCATATGAAAAATCTTAGTAATGTATAAAGTAAAGAACGGGAGGGGAGGGGAGGGGTGGGGTGGGGTGGGGTGGGTTAGATACACCCAAAACCCAAACCCACCCTGAACACAACTCAGGTTAGTATATGGAAAATCATACCCGACCCAAACCCTACTAACACACTACCAAACCCGCCCCTAATAGGAGGGGTACTAGGTAGGGGCGGGTCCCCATTTGAACCCGACCCATTGACATCCCTATATCTCTGACTAAAACATAATTTTATATTTAAAATTTTCATTTAAGTCATGAGTCATGAACCATTTCCATGGATGGAATTCACCTTATTCTTCTACCATTCTTCAGCACAAAGTACAACCTATTTCAAGTTTATCCCTATATTATAATTGTTACAAAATGAGTAATATAACCTAGCAGATTATGATGAACAAATTGATACACATGTATATATGTGGCACACATGTACATAGAACCAAACTGTTAAAATTGCATAGAACCAAACTGTTAAAATTGTTGACACTGAAATCAGGCTGATTGGGAAATATTAACCTCCTTAGTGAGCATTTGGCTGAATTTGGACAACTCACATGGGATCACCAACTTGAGTACCTGTTGGTTATTCCGATCCATGACAGACCCCACAATCAGAATGACTTGGATTGCAGTACCAGTTAAATTTCTATGTCACATGTACATTCTTGTTGTTTTAATTTCTTTTTTCCATTTTCTTTGGATGGTTACACATAAATAGGAGTTAGGACTAGTTCGGATGTCCCTGAAATGGCAGGAAAAAGGAGATAAACTTCCACCCAAATCAATATCCATCAGGTTCCAAGAGCTTCTTATTGAAACATCTCAAGACATTAATGTTGGGCAAGAAAGATGAAAAGGCTTGCATAACTTCTCGAGTTAATACGAGATATAACTTGTCATGTAAAAAAATGGTGTGGATTAGCTATCTACCCAAAATGGTCGTACAGTCCTAACCATGAGCCCGGCAACTTCAATTCCATAGTCAATATAAAAATCAAACCATTGTCTTACATTGGAAACCAAATGAAATTGATTATTGGTATGTGGTTAAATTCACAATCCCCCATTAGTAATTTGTGGGCAAAGTGGGTAGTATGGCAAATTGTACCAAACTTCATAACTTGAAGAATTGTGCAACGATTTGGGTTTGAAAAACACGGTTCTGCTCCTACTTCACAGACAAACCAGTAACTAGCTATTTCGCATGTAATTCGAGGTACATCCAAACGCACCACTACATGGTTCTGCTCCTACTTCACAGACAAACCAGTAACTAGCTATTTCGCATGTTATTCGAGGTACATCCAAACGCACCACTAAATCCAAAACCCCAGAAACTAAAAATACGATTTTGAGTCATATATTACAGTGCAAAAGAGATAGTGAAGGAGAATGAAAAAAATCGCCTTACAAAGTTCTTTTCTTCTTCAATCGCCTTCTCTCTCTTCTTCTTCCTCCATCGCATCTTCTTCTTCGGATTCTTCTTCTTCTGCTCTCCCTCCACCGCATCTTCACCTGTCGAGATGAGTTCGACTTCATCTGATGGAGACAACGAATCCAGATCGATAACCTCTTCATTCTTAAAGCTCTTCTGCTCGGATCCTCCCAAACCCCCTACCCTTTTCCTCTTCGATTCGAATTTCCAACCATTTTCAACGATTTCAACGCTCAAATCCTCCGCATCTCCACCTAGATCTATGAATGCAGATCCATGTGAGGGAGACAGCGAAGAGATGTCGATAATCCCTTGTCTTCGGTCGGATCCTCCGAAATCCTCCTCTCTCTTTCTCTTTTCTTCGCGCTTTCTCGCCTTTTCGACGATTTCAAGGCTCAGATCCTTGTTTGCCTCCTCGTCGTCGTCGCTGCTGCAATCAAATGCCATCGATTTTGTAGGATCTTCTTCTTCTTCTTCGATATCGATCTTGGCCTGCGTTTTACATCTTCTCTTCATTTCGATGAGATTCTGAGTAGATTGAGAGCTCTCGAGAGACCCAACGAAAAGAAAACCCTAGAAGTAGAGAGAGACGGCTCCGTGTGTCGATGCAGATGATCTCCAACAAATTATAATGTGTCCCACTTCCAGTGGGGTCCACCTGAAATTGAAATTATCATGGTTGGGTTGCAAAACATCATATTTCAATTTTGGAAACATCACAATATACAAAATTGGGGCCAATGGGCCATGTTGAAGCATCAGATTCAATGTGGTGAGGCATAACTAAACAACATAAAAGTTGTGGATTATGGATCCAATGGTTGAAAATCTTCAAGACATCCATCCATTAAATGATGAAAGAGGATACCCCATGATCTATCTAGCAATAGCAATGGATGAGGATTAGATAAGTGGTTGTTAGGGCTGTAAAGGGCCAAGCCTTTTCCTTACCCTGCCTTTAATATATGGGGCCAAAATCCAAGGTGGACTAACTTGTATGGCTCAATAGAAGCCGATGATATTAAGTATGGTTAAGTTAATGGTCTCAGTTGATTGAGTCCTAATATCATATTTGTTCTACTTTGATTAGAAGTAGTTTGTTTTTTTTAGTATATTAAGATTTTGGGCTTGATATTATAAATAGAGGCTAAGAGCCTTTATGATGTACACATCTTCTGATTGTTAGTAAAATCTCCCATCTTTTACCATAGAGGTAGGCCAAAAGCCGAACCACATAAATCTCTAATTTTATGTGCGTACTTGATCTTCTCTTAGGCCCTAGATCACAACAAGCGCGTGACATAGTTCCACCCCATTTATTTATTATTTTATTTATTTACGGTATTAACACACCATGTGGGTAAACTACATGTGATTTTGGTGTATAAATCATGTGCAAACGAGTATAAATCATGTGCAAACGAAACTGCACATTTTCACACGTCTAAGAGGTGTGAAATGGAATCACACCTAGAGTTTGTTTTGCGGTGCTATAGTGCATTTTGGTACCAATTTTCAGTCGTTGGATCATCATAAATTGTGATAAATTTGTAAAAAATAAAATAAATAAATAATCCAAACCTTTTGATCTTCATTTTTAGACTTTAGCGGGCCCCATTTTTAACCGCAGTTAATCCTCTTCAGAAGCCATTTTTAGCTAGGACCAAATCACAGGTGCCGATTCAACGTGGACCTTGAAACATCTTCGAAAAACGCATCTAACCCTAGATGAATTCACTATTGCTACATTACATTCCACAAGTTGAAAAGACGGTTTGTTCATTTCCAAATTTCTGAATAATCTCGGCCTCTAATGTGAGATCCGAACTATAGACACTCTTCATAAGGCCAAAAATAGCTAGTAGCTCAAATTTCAACCATTGATCATTTATGTATTGTGAGATATTAGCAGAAAATCCTAGACTATTTGATCTTCAATTTTGATTTTTGTGGGCCTATTTTTCTTGATCCGAACGGTTAATTCTCTTTAGAAGGTCAATAATGTCTATTGGATCAAATCTCATCCCTTGATGCATCATGTATTTTCAAGAACTGTGAAAATCACAAAAGACGTGCGAACCATTGGATGCAATCAGATTCACATTTGAGAGAAGTGTGAAAATGAAAAACAATGGAGTGTGTTTCACATGTGACTCAATTGCATACGAAAATAACTCATGCGTGAGTTATTTACATATGTAACTCATTTTTACATCACATGTATGCTAGGATGTTTTATTTCTTGGTGCCATTTATGATCTCCAGGCACCTATCATGTTTCTCTGGTGAGATCTTAAACTACATTTTTGAGGTCACATGAAAATGAACATTTGTGTTCTTGTTAATTTCTTACGCAACATTTGTGTTCTTGTTAAATTTTAACGTCCATAGAGCAATGAATGGTCTTAAAATTACTGAAAATACCTTTAAATTCCTATATGTCCTTCATTGGAAATTTATTGAAAAACTCATGCCCTAATTAAAAAAGTTTGGAACTTGTATCCTTTTTTAAAATGAGGTAAAAATCTAAAGCCTTATTTGAAAATTTCCCTTTATACAATCAATTGCCATGTAACGAAGAATTTGGGTTGACAAGGAATATTCGCAGTGCTATTTGGTTAGTTGAATAATCTGAAGAGACCTCAATGGTTATTGTTATGCAGCCTTTTTTTTTTTTTTATTTATATCGGAGGGTTCTCAACCCTTTGGACTGGACTAATCTTCCGGACCCAAATAGAAGCCGAATAAACCTCATTGTAGCTCAGTCTGGTAATGCAATTCCGAACCTATAATCTTCAAATGCAAATCATGATATTAGTACAACTGAGCGACCTAACTTGTGAATGGGTGTTGTGTCCTATTCATTTTAAGAAGAAGCTACTGTCTTGGAAATAACTATGCAAAATGTTTGGTTGAAAGTGGAAACCCCTTGCCAAGTGAAGCGTATAAAAATAAAAGTTGGTTTTCTGACCCTAGCCCATAGTAGCCCTAGACTGTGCGAATATGATCAAAAAGAGAACACATGATTTATTCTATTGAGCAGCATGGACATGACAACTCAACTATTCACTTTTTCATGACATTGGTGAATGGCTAACGAGGATGTCCTATCAATCATCTATACCATGCAGTCATCAGGGCCCATCAAAAGATTACAAATAATCAATCAATCGATTTTAAACGGCAGCCTATATCACAGGGATTGCAGCCATTTAAATAATCACAAATAACCAATCAATTAATTAATTAATTATAGTTTGATTGGTTTAGTCAATATGGTAAGGCCCATTTTGATTAGGCTGAGATACAACTCTCAATCCTAAAGAAAAGAGTAGATGACTATTTTGAAGGAATTGGATTCATCATGGTGGGTCGTATTACTTTTATATATTAATTGTTCTTGATTTGAGAAATTATGTTTTTAAACGTATCTACGTGTTTTCAAATGTAGGATTTTTTATTTGGATATTATTAAAAAAATTATAGAAAATAAATAAATGCACGTTTAAACGAGAAGTAAAAAAATCAATAAATATAAATATATTGTTGATCCCGTGTTAGAAAGAAAATTATAGTTTCATTTATGTTAGTTGACATCATTTGCTCCCCTTGAAAGAAAATCTTGGCTCCACCGTTACTTAAACAGATCATATTTTGTATTTTTTTTTTGTCCATAGTTACTATTTATATTGAGATTTCTTCATCAATTGTTTGTGGCGTTTCCTCATATTTTGGACGATCCTTTAATTTTTAAAAAAAGAAAAAAAAAACCAAACTTAAATATATAACATTACATTATACTCTCTAATATAATTATTTTACGACTACGGTTGAGTAGTAAACATAGAGATATTTTATTAGGAAATTTCTCTCCTGATATCACAGCGTGGAAGCTTTCAGTCCGCTCAGGCATGTGGGGCTCATTATTGGTCCATTCGAGCGTACCACATAATAGATATCCCTTGATGGTTACCAGTCCTAGGCTTTCAGATGGCCTCAATTGTTGGATGGACAGCATACTTATTTTGAACACAGAAAATTTATCGACTATTGATCAAGGACTTAGGAGAAAATTTATCGACTATTGATCAAGGACTTAGGATGATGATTCGAGCCTATGCAGCCACACACAGAGGCAGGTAGGGGACACTCACGCATGAGCAAATGAGAGCGGGCCCCATTTTAATAAGCCTTCAAATTAGCAGGCATGCAAAACTTTTCTCTAAGCCTAGTAGTAGTCGCCCTTAACATGGCGATATAAACAGCCATCCATTCATCTCTGACCAACGCCCAGAAGCTTCCATTCGAAACTCTTGTTCAAGACCAAAAGCACCGATTTCATTTCCCCGTTTTCGTCTTTTCTTTTGTATCGTATCAGAGTTATAGAGAGACAGAGAGAGAGGTAGAGATAGTAACATGGGGAGCACGCCGGCACAGATACCTACGAGTTTCGGTCATGAACTTAGGGCTTGTCTTCGGTGCAGGCTTGTCAAAACCTACGATCAGGTTTGGTTACATACATTCTTCTTCTCCTTCATTTCATTTCTCAGCTTTACTTTTACTTTATTTCTAGGTTTACCGCTTTGTCAAAGCGTTTGAATACAGAGAGATGAAATGCAGAGTCTAGATTGGATTGGGTGACTGACAAATGAAGAATGATATTCTACAACATTTGAACTCCAAGTTTGTAAAACCTAGGGTTATGATTTGGCCAAGCCCTAATCACCATTTGGAATGATCCAAATCATTCTTTTTTTTTTTTTTTTTGAATGGGGATCCAAATCATTCAAAAGGTGTTCACACTTATGTCTTTTCCTCTTCTTTTTGAGCAGGTTGCTGGGGTTTCTTTTTGTGTAGTGCATTTTTGTTAGTGTTGTTCTGCTCCTAATTGGGAGCATGTATTCTCCTTAATCCATGATGAAGATTTTCCTTTCTCCACCCATGTGAAGTACATGCATCCAACTGGTGGTCCAAAAATCTAGAGATTTTAGATTGGGGTTAAACTTGATACACTCCCTATATATATATATATATATATCAGTATATGGCCTCCTTCTGCAAATCACAAAGTTGAGTTTATACTCCCATCTCACATGGAAGTAAGGTTGCACACCCTTTTATAAAAAAAATGGTCTTATAAGCTATGTTACCAATAGGATCATCATGAGCAATGCTTGCGGGGCCCATCTATTTCCCATCAGTGGCGGACCCAAGATTCTTGTTTGAGGGGTGCGAACCTTAACGGGTAGTTTGGTTTTGAGGGCAAATTGGAATTTTTTTTTATGTGGATTTTGAGGGTGGATCCACAATTTTTATTTGATTTTTAAAAGCGCGCCGTGATTTAACGGGTGCAGCCAAACCCGCATGGTTGTGAGCTTTTGTCCGCCCCTGGTCCCCATTATCCCCCTCACATGCATAAGTTGCAACCTCACCAACCCCCATGAATTGGCACTAACATCATTTTGACAATTTTCTGAATTTTGTTCATGTTTGGCTGTAAGTTCAAACTTTTTTATTATTCTCCTGTTGTATTTTGGGGCTTGATAGGGTGTCCAACCGGTCTCATTATTGGGTCATCTCCTATCTACATAATGGCTTTCACCCTTCCCATGTCCCACTCGAACTGGTGGGCCCCACACTTCTGTCATGCACAGTCACTTGGGTGATCAGGGTTGTTGTATCAAAAAATGATTTTTCATTGGAAAAGAGTATTGAAACATGATTTCGTGCAGATAAGCTTATCTTTAAAAAAACCAATTTTACAGGTGGCGTTTTGCATGACAAAAAGCTCCCTTAATGTTTTTCCACTCAGATTATTTTGTATTTCCTTCTTGGTATTCCAGTTGGATGTCTATTACTATTTTCGATATTAGATCTTGAAGAATCCTTTTTTCTTTTCTTAGATGTATTTATAAAATTCTCAATCTTCGCATTGAAATACCAATGATCGGATAATAGAAATTGCAGTTCTGTTTGATATGGAATCATACTCACTATCAACCTGATAAAGAAATGGAGCTCTGTAAAATATATTTGTTGTACATGTGCTGAAAACTGTTTTTTTAATTATTTTTGTTGTATTATTGATTGGCAAAAGAAGTCTATAAATAATAACTGTATAGGATATACAGTGATTGTCACACAGTTATTGAGAATAGCTACATTTGCCAAAACTAAAATGGACAGAGGTAATAATGCTTTCAATTCATTTTAGCTTTGTCCCTCACTAGTCACAACTCTTGTTGAGCTGAATTGTCAGCAACTCCATAGGATTCCCTTCCTCTCTCAGAGAAAGGAAACCTCCGAGAGAAAAGGTGACAATGCCTTCTTTCATTTTTTTTAACTAAGTACTCTTGTTTCAATAATGAAAATAGATGTAAAACCATATTCTTCCTTCTTTACACCGGCTGTCCAAGCTATGACATTGTTGAGCTCCCTTCAACATTAATAAACCCAAACTAGAGATTATTTGAAGCACCCTAATGATTCCCTGATACTATGGCTTCAGCTTCATAATTTCTTGTTTCTTACTTCTTGTAAGAAAGCCACTTTAAATATTGCCCCCTTATCTTGAAAAGCACTCCCAATTTCAGAAATATGGCTTATGGTGAATATTATCCTTTCTTTCTTTCTTTCTTTTTTTAATGGACTACTTATCTTTGTGGATGATGTACAGTTTAGAGAATCAGGCTGTGAAAATTGCCCATTTTTTGATGACTCTGAGCGCGTTGCAGAGTGGACCACACCCAATTTCACAGGGTAAGTTTATCCAAAACTCTATTTATTTTATCTGTTCTTTATAGTGATGGCTATAGGGTAGGGTTGAAGGGGTAACCTGACCTTTCCCACTCCTGATGGGGCAGGTCTGGTGGTGATTTTAATGAGTCAGAGCAGCTTTGAGTTTATGAATGCCAACCTTTGTTGAGCTCAAGTTGGGGTTGGTTTCTAACCACTTCAACACATTGTATTGTTCTACTAGATTTTTTTTTTTCCTTTTTTGGTGCTAGATTTATAGATGATTTTTGTTTCTCTTTTTGTTATTGGCACATAATAAATTCTCTAATTACCATTAATTTTATATAGATTATTCCAAATAATAGACTTTCGTGAGATGTTAATAAACATGCAAATCTCATTAATCTTATTATTATTATTTATAATGGAGGGTGTCCCAGCCCTTTGGGCCGGATTAATCCCTACGGGCCTAGGGGGAGCCGGGTAAATCCCCTATGGCCATTAATCTTATTCAATGACAAGTTTGAATCAAGATGGATTATGTACAGCGCAATGGCGGTTGAACTTCCATTATGTATTCAAATTCGTGTTTTTTTAATGGAATACCGAAATGTCACTGGTCTTAATTAATTAGAAGTTTAAATTTAGATGTAGCATGCAATGAATCATTGCTTGCAAGCAACGTTTGGACTTTGACCCTTGGCTTCTTATTCCAGTTTGCTTCCTTTTCCCCCTTTTTACACAATGAAACCCTTTTAAAAGCCCAAAAATTCCATCTTTACTTATCGCCTCTCTCTCTCTCTCTCAACCAAGGGACTTGATACTAAATAATTGTTCAAAAGTAAAGTTGCATCTCAGTGCGCATCCCTCTTTATTCTGTCACTTTCTCAGTAAAAAGGGAAAAAGAAGAATTTTGTGGCCAGTATGAGTAGGTGCCATTTGTGTTGGTCAGTGAGGATAATATGCTATTTCTAGTTTTTTCAGCACCGATGCATTGACAGACTATTGCAGTCATGAAGCCGTGGGTTGACTATTGCAGCTATGGAGTCAAGTTACCTTAAAAAGAAAATGTAGATAAATAAAAGATAGTTTTGTCTTTTTGGTAACATGTCTCAAACCCGTAGACTTAAGGTTGCAATAAGGAGCACTTCCACTGTGCCACGTGCTGTTTTCACTAAAGATAGTTTATCACATAATTTTTCTTGAATGGATGATCTATCAATTAATGAATTCCAATATAGCACAAATCATTCTAACATGGAAGCATGTGATGTGATGATGCTAAAATGCTAAATGAAGTGAATGCCATGCAAACTTGAACAATTATCGATAGAGATTATAGTAGTGACTAGATAGCTTGACCTTATTTATGATTTATCATTCATCATTCATCACATGTATGTATCATAGTTATAAATCAAACTGTTGCATGTTTCATCATCATCATTATTACCTTTCCTCTTTGCTAGAGTATTTGGGGCACCAAACGAATAGAATTTATGATAGTTTCCAACAAATCCTCTGGCTCCATCATCATCCTCGTATAACATCTTAGTTCCATGGGCTTGGAGTGGTCATTGGCCCTGTGGCGTCTACGGTATTGCAAAATATGCTCCATGTCGATGAGCATAAGATTGGGATATCTGTATTTGTAGTGTCATTGTATTGCCTGGCGGAGAATGCATTTCATATTTACAGAGATTCAGGTTCTATGTGAAACGTCTCTTCTGGAATTTGGGAGAGAAGCTAATATGCTGGCAGAGTCCTTGCCCAAGTCTGGAGTAGATAGAATTTCCTTGTATTTGGGTTCTCTGTAATTTGTGTTTTTATTCACTTTTGTTGCTATTCTGGTATAGGCCTTATATACCAGTTGGTGTTCACCTTTTTTCATTTCTAATAAAATAGACGCCACTGCTAAAAAATAAAAAAAAATGAGTTCAATTAATTCAACTTTTAGTTTTTATTTTATTTTATTTTTGGGTCAACTTAGTCTGTGTCACCTTGACTCAACCAAGTTCTGTGACATGGAGCATTTTTTTAATCTTTTGAGGTATTAGGGTGTTAACTCCTGTCGGTTGTAATGGTATCAACTTGATTCAGTGCCAGATGAATTTGAAAATCTCCAGAAAAGGAAAACGCAACCAGTTTAAAGACCTCCAATTTGCCATAAAAATATCTTTGCTGAGCTCTAGACCAAAGGCATGCATTTTCACAGTGAGCTTCTTTTGTCTATCTTCATTACCAGTTTTCTTGTTTTCCTTGATGAGAGAACTTAAAAGGTTTTGGTCAAACTCTTCTAGAGTGACCTTATCTAGCACATGTCTGCTCAAAGTTAGGCCGGTATGAAATTTAAAATTTTCTGTTGGGATGTCTTGTAATACATGTTTTAAATGTGCTGAACGGGGCTGGTTTGGAATGGAACATGTGAGAGAGTTGGGTTGGGTACGGGAGAGAGTTGGGTTGGGTACGGGTTCACCCCAATCAGTGCCAAACCCAAATGTTTAGGAACCAATGCATGTGAGTCAGTCTGTGTGACCATTTGATTTTAATTAAGTACAAATGGATTGTCTAAGATTTGTCATTCTTGGATTAAACAGTTTTTGGTGTGATTGTTACATTTTTTCTCATCGCGAGTGGTTCCAAAGAGTGACCTCTTGAAACTATGAAGACAAGCAAAAATGAAAAAAGTAGAAGGAAAGTGAAGTAATTTATTCTTTTCCAATTGGAGTTAGTTTTTGGCTATTCGGTTGCATTGTAATCTTTTATTTCTCTTCTGTTTTTGAACTTGAGTGGTTGGAATACTGTTCTAGCAAGAACTCAATTTAATTTTGTGCTAGTTCTCATAATTACTGCCAGAAAATGAGATGGTGAAAAGGGATGTTAAGACTACTTAGCTTCCTCTTTGCCAGATCAATGGTTTTCTTTCTCATTGAAATATATTGTCTAACATGTCTGTGCTGTTATTTATTTTTATTGTAATATTAATATATTCTCGTATCTACGGAAAAGGAGACGGAAAGGGATTATTGGAAAGTTGAGTAGAGAACCTTGTTTGTGCAGGATAATTTCAGTCATGGATCCAAGTAAAAGTTGGGCAGCTCGGTGGTTGAGGATTGGTAAGTTGTACTTTGTAATGGGTTAATATTTTAATCTTTCTTGCTTCCTTTCTTTCTACTTCTTCTCCCCCTTTTTTTACTTAGCTTGCCCATGCACTTCAACTATGAAAGAGATCCTTTTCCGGATAAAAAAAACAGAAGTTAATAGATTCTATTTTGAATGCCCAAAATGTTGGATATTGCAGGTGCTTTAATGAGATGGATTGTTTTGACGTACTGTCTTCTTGTTGGAATGATGGGTATATAAATATATTTTCTTATCTGCCTGTGTATAAACTTATGGAAACCTACATATCAATCTGGTATGACATTTGAAGATAAATTTAAGAAATGTAAAAAACAGTGACCTGATGCGGGAAACCTTGTTTAGGGATTTTTTTTTATTGATATTAATTTTTAAATCATATAACTATTTTGGAATATTTAAAGGTGCTTCACTTAGAACAATCTAAAGATGGACTTCTTCATTTTCAACCTTGGCATGGATATTGTGGCAGGCATAGAATTGCAGCTGGATTTTGGTAAACATAAACAAATAAGTTTACATAGGAATGCTTCTCATAACCTTTAATACGATCTTAGAGTAGAAGTTATAATTGTCGGAAGTATTCTTGTGCACATTTTAATAGATTATATAAGTCAGTTGTTGGTATCAGCATTGCATAATCCTGTGAAACCTTAGGTGGTGGAAAGATGATTTAAACTCATGCTATCCGGCTTTTAGGAAACTCCGCTCTAGATGATGAACTTGTTTACTTGCATGTGATCCAGCTTTAGTTACTGATTGGGTTTTTATTATTTTGAATCATGCCACTTTTGCAAGTTGCCACATCCTAACTCAACTGTACCAGATTGCGTTCCCAGAGTAGTTGTATCCCTTCCTGCTATTTGCAGCTAGGATGTCATGGGATACTTTTAACTCTTAAGACTAATTTATGGTAGAATTGTGGGAGATTCTCACTTGTGTAACTGTGTTTTTGGTATGGATTCTGAAAGCTTTTTCAACTTTCCAGCATAGAATGCTTAAGTTTCCTGTATTAGCCATGACTATCATTTACTTGACTAAATATTTTCAAAGAAAGCTCGCTTTTTCCCCCCATGTCTGCCTTGTCTGGCCATTGGATGTGACGGCAGTGGGATGAAAACCAGCTGTTTGTTTCTTTCATTCTGCACCCAGATATGGTACCGGTCTGGCATTGCACCATCCTGCATATTTCATTCACTATTCGTTTGTGTTTGTTTTAATCATTCTTAGCTTAAACAAGTGTTGTATGTGAAGTTCTTATGATATGAATGAGTTGACAGAGGCTTTCAAATCTGTTAACAGGAAAATTTGTCCCTGGTTGTTACACTCTTTCTGTCGCGGAGGAACTTCCTGAAGATTTTAAGGTCTGTACATTTGCATTTTTTAAATGCAGTTGTCAATATCAACATATGGGGCGATTACAGGACGAGCCCAGCTTGGAGCCAGTCATGCATCATAATATATTGTTATTAAAGTTCAAAATGAGGCTGTGTCCTTTTATTTACCATTCCTTTGGTGTTTGGACCAAGCTCAAGAATCAGGGCTGACAGGTGTACTTAAGGCCTGCAAGCCTGATAGGCAAACCGAACCCACCAATGGCCCTCAGAGTTGAAAACAAAGCCGCTAGTCCAATTTTGGCTTACATTAGGATGATCCCGTTCTAGTGGGTATGCATGGAATATCTCAGTTAAAGTGTAGCAGCAGAGACGATATCAATGCTGCTTGTAGTTTAGGATCTGATTTACTTCAACCATTTTTTTTTCTTTTTCTTTTTTTTCCATTTCATTTTTTATTAACACACACACACATGGATTGGTGAAATTGACTGAAACCCAACCCTTGTGGTTGCTACAATGAGCACCTTTCAATGTTCTACAGGAAGTCTTCATTTTTGCTCCCATATCCTGATAATTTATGTGCAATCATGTCATATGCAGGGTCTCTGCGAAGAGTACAATGTGCAGTACATGCCACCTAAGCGTTTGTGATGATTCACTTGCATATATTATTGGGTGCCTAGAGGTAACAATACATATTGCTCCTTAACATGCTGCACAGGTTTTAGGTGTCATG
The DNA here is from genome assembly GCA_012931725.1 of Litsea cubeba. NCBI lineage: Eukaryota > Viridiplantae > Streptophyta > Magnoliopsida > Laurales > Lauraceae > Litsea > Litsea cubeba. Next base: position 13,746,865 of record CM022947.1, read on the forward strand.
TTTGATGTAACTGTTGGTAAAGACCACTGGAGAAAGAAGATCACTCAGTGTCGCGGCTATGGATTTTTTTTTCAATGGAATTTTCTTTTTCCACCTGGAGTGTTTCATCAAATGATATAATCACTAAAAAAGGAATGAAATTTCATCTTAGGATCACTGACGATGTTTGGATGTGGGTTTTTCTTTTCCTAGGATTGTCTGAGAAAATCATTTTTGCTGAATGAAGTAATATTTAATGTTACGCTTTGTAGCTAATTTCATTTCCAGAACTTTGATCATTTTGTTATGGATATGTGTGGTGATCACCTCTGTTAAGATATTATATTGTTTTGCTCCTTACTACTATAACTAATCATGTTTAGATGGCCGCTTTAGAGCTTGTATTCGCATCTTCCTCACTGATTAACGTTTAGACAGCCATCCAAGGTTGATAATTTGAAGGCTGTTAATCTGTTTTGGTAAAAAAAAATCAGTTAACCCTAGAAAGGTGATAATTGACAATAGAGACATATTGGGGCTGGGTAAAACTAATATCGACCCGAGCTGATATAATTTTTTTCACCTTTCATCCCGGTTCCATGCAATGGGGTCAGCCCACGATTAATCGAATCACTTCATAGTTCATAATCACCTCCATGAATTGCCAACTATTCCAATTTGAAGCCCATCCAATTTGTACTTACCCTGAGCTAATCTTGCATAAATGCATAATAAAGAGACTTTAGAGATTCAAGACCCAACCCTTAATTCATGGATTAGGATAATGTGATGGTACCTTTTTTGGCCAATCTTAGTCCATGAAGAAGCGTTTCCATCTAGGGATGTAAATAGATACCCGATTCTCCGATTACTCGGAGGTTCCGATCCGTTAAAAAAATCGGATTTGGGTCATTATTTAGGCCCCGATAAGTAAATGGGTCCGGTTCTGGTTCCACCTTGGTTCGGACTCATGGACCCGAGATCCGACATATTACTTTCAATTTTCAAAAATCTCTTTAAAAAGTCTGGTTTTTCTACCTAAATTCGGACTCGGATCTAGACCCGTCCCATATATGGTTCTGGTTCCGGTTCCGGAGCCAAAAAATCGATTCCGAAACGGTTCTGAGTCCGAATCCGGTTCCACCTTTCTCCTTAACGGTTTCAGTAAACAAACCCGTTTATAGCCCTATTTCCATCCCTATTCCTCTAGCACTAGGCATGCATCCAGGTGGGCTTCCCTCTGTCTGTCTTTGAGACTTGAGTGCTTTGGATTTTGGCTCTCTCTCTCAAAAAAAAAAAAAAGGAAATGCGGCAGATATTTGGAATTAGAAGAAAAGAAAGAAGAAGATTCTTTTGAATGGTAACCAACAAATTTTATTCAGCCTAATACAAACAAGAGTTAAAAAGGAGGATAGGAGGTATAAGTTAGATTATCATTTGGGCTTTGCTGGACACAATTCATTAGTGTGCAAAAATATTTTCATTCGGGTATGATTTCACACAAAATGCAAGTGGTTACTGTCATAAAGTTCCATGGGGAAAAATTCCATGTGTTGATATAAATGAATTTTATGAATCTGCTTAATACATATAAGTTTGAAAATCAAATAACGGACTGAAAACAAGATTTCAATGCTGTTTGAAAAAAACCATGAACTTGAACCACCTTTGCAGCAGCAGCATCCACTGCTGGGAACACCGCCTTGTGGATCTTTGTTTTCCGGCCTGTTTGGATAGGCAAAAAATAGAGTAGAGTGAAGTTAAATGGGTCCTAACAGTCTAAAATTTCAACTTTACCCCGTTTGGATGAGTTTGGCCCAATAGATGAAGTAATGTTGTGAGCTACATGTACTCCATTTCACTTCAACTCTAAATACTTCTATTTCCTAGAGTAAAAGTGAATTCTACTCCAAACCTTAACTTCAAAATAAGCATCCAAATGGAGTGAAGTGAACTACTCTACTTTAATTTCAACATATTTCTTTTCACTCCACTTCACATGTGAAATCCACTTCATTTCACTCCACTCATCATTTATCCAAACATGCCATTAGGGCCATCCTGGGCACCTCCACAGGCAAAGATGATCGTCTATATGACGAAAAGAGATGCAACCATAAAAAAATAGTAGGCAGAAAGAAGCCCCCAGATACATGCAGTGTTACATAACAAAAAAATAATAAAGGAGAATAAATAGGGAACACGGGAATTTGAGAGAATGATGATGATGGGTGACTCTGTCATAACTCTCTCCAACAGCTCTTTTTCTTATCTCCCTCTCTCTCTCTCTCCAATAACTTTCTCTTCAGCAATTCTTTTTCTTTATATAAAATCTCATATAAAGGTTTGAAAACATATACACATATGCTGATTTACATTCCCTCTCATATATTTGTTTTGAGAAAAAAAATATTTTTATTTTATTTTGGGCAAATCCATATTTCTATCTCTTGTGTGCAGACTTGAGATAGAATTGAGCATTTTATCCTGGGGACTAATTTTCCATTGCAAGCCACTTGCATATGGGAAAGAAGGGCTCTATTGGCACCATGAAAATCTCTCTTCCCACCGCAAAAATAAAAATAAAAAAATAGATTTTCCTAAACTACCCCTCCCCTCTCCTCCTCCCTCCTCCTCCTCTTCCCTTCCTCTCCCATCCTCCACCCTCTTCCCTCATAGCACCCCCCCCCCCCCCCCCCCCCCCCCCCCCCCCCCCCCCCCCCCCCCCCCCCCCCCCCCCCCCCCCCCCCCCCCCCCCCCCCTCAAGTCTCCGGCGGGGAGGGAGCTCCGGCCGGCTAGCCGGTCTCCCTCCCCCTCTCCCTCTTTCTTCCTCCCTCCCCTTCCATTTTCTTTCTCTCTTCTCCCTCTCATTCCCTCTCCTTCCCTCTTCTCCCTCTCCTTCCCTCCCCTATTCCCCTACTCCCCCACTCCCGCCCGCCTGCAGCAGCCTGATACCCCTCCCGCCGGCGACTGGGAGGGGGAGGGGGAGGGGGAGTGGGGGAGTAGGGGAGGGAAGGAGAGGGAATGAGAGGGAGAAGAGAGAAAGAAAATGGAAGGGGAGGGAGGAAGAAAGAGGGGGAGGGAGACCGGCCGGCTGGCCGGGGTTCCCTCCCCGCGGAGACTGGGGGGGGGGGGGGGGGGGGGGTGAAGGGTGGGAGAGGAAGGGAAGAGGAGGGAGGGAGGAGGAGGAGGAGGAGGAGGAGGGGGGAGGGGATGGGTAGTTTAGGAAAAATTATTTTTTTTGTCTTCTAGTGCGGTGGGGAGAGAAAATTTTGCGGTGCCAATAGCACTCCCCCTATGGGAAAACACTGCATTTGAAAAGCATTAGGCTATTCCCTGTGCCTTGCCCATATTTTTGTGCTTTCTTATTTTCTCAATTTCCATTATCTAGCCATTTTTTTCAAATTTCTTAAACATGAAACTCACTACTAGCATCTTGAAAGACCAGAATGCTTCTCATCCCTCTCTTTGTTTATTGTTATATTGTTGGAAAAGAGAAGACCATTTTATTTTTTGATAATCCATCATATATATCTCCCGCCCCCACTGAGGAGCCTTTGACCCTAAGCCCGAGAGACACTCTATTCGAGAACTAATCCCTAGAGGTACATGCAAACCCTCCTATCCATATGCATTGGGTAAAAGTATGGGAGGTAGCCAACAAAGATGGGGGGTGAATGGAGAAGACCATTTTAGATAGCCATTTATAGTCTTCAGTAGGCTTTCCTTTCATTTGCTTTGGTATCTTAGGCCGTACATAACATTGTCATGGTATGGAGATGCGCCAATTAATGTTATGTGGCACAACTCTTTTGATTCATGAACAGATAGGTTGGGGCATGTTTCCTGGCGATCGAGACCATCAAATAGGTCAGCATACATGGATTGGCCATCCAGTTGATCAATAGTACGTAGAACGCTTGAATAGATTGTAGATTTACATGTGATCGATCAGATTTATTTTTTTTATAACCTAGGTATCAGGACACTCCATTCTGAACAGCTGATAACTAATTCGGACATATGCAAACCCTCTTATCCACATGCACTGGGTTAAACTATGGGAGGTGACCAACGAAGGTAGGTGTTTAACACAAGACCTCTCCGCTTCTTGAGGCACAAAGTCCTTGACCAACTGAGCTACCACTCATAGGTTGTGATCAATCAAATATTAATGTAGCAAAATGTTCGAATGAATTGTAGATTTATATGTGACCATTCTAATATTTGGCTCGCGAAACTCGAAAGTAGTAGGTTTAAAAATGTTTATAGTAATGGTATTTCCCAACAACATAGGTTAGTCAGTGTAAATTAATATCGAGGTGTATGTTTGAGAGCCACTCAAAACTCAATGACTTATGATTCTATTGATTCATTAGACCCTTTTTTAAGAAAAAAAAAGACTAGTAATTACTTTCATAAGTATTCATCTCTTCTTGTTAGGCTTGGCAGTTTCCTATTCATGTCATCTTCATCATGTAGGCACTAGTCATCATTATTATTAGATTCAGCATCTTCATCCTCACTATTAGATTCAGTATCATGTAAATTGTAGTTCAGTAGGACTGTAGGATCATACATATCATCGCCGTCCATCTCTCACGGCCATTGACAACTACCAGCCCATCTTCACATCGTCATCCTCCCTCATCATCAAACATCACAAACTCATTCTCACAAACAACACTATTCAGTCACTTCATCACCCGCCTACAACCCAACTACATCTGTTTTTTTTCTGTGATGAACTTGGCTGTTTGCTGAGCTTTTGCGCTTTGAATAGCCCTATTATCACACATTAGTTTAGGTTGCATAAAAATCACATAAAAAAACTAAAATTTTTTTTAAAAAAAAAATCATAAAATACCTCCTCTCATCTTGCTATTTAGTAATTAGAGAAGAGAACAAAAAAAGATTAAAAGAGATCAACAAAATCCCAAAAATAATAGTTACTTTGGTAGATGATCCTAGATTACATTACTCGCGCCTAAGTGGATTAAGACCCGTAAATTAATCAATCTACTAGTTAATTAACTTAAAACATGCAAACCCTAAAACCTAATTAATTAATCTGAATTAAACTCTTAATTAACAAAACCTTTAATAAACAAGCACCTAATTAAAAAACCTTGATTTAAGCCTTTATCCCAAACCCTAATTAAAACCATAATTTGAACCTTAATTCAAACCCCTAATTAAAAGAACCCACCCTCAATTAACAAATCCCTAATTAAAACCCCTAAATTAATAAATCCTTAATTCCAACCCTTAATCAAAATATTTAGATAAGATACCCAATTCAACCGTAATCAATCCCTGATTAAAAACCACTAATTAAATCCTAATTAACTCATAAGCCTAATTAATTAAAACCCTAATTAATAAACCTTAATTAAAACCCCAATTAACAAATCTTGATTAAACAAAGCTCTAATTAATATTTTAATTAAAATCCAAATTAATAAATTTCAATCAATTAAACCCCAATTAATCAAACCCAATTCATTAAAACCCTAATTAAAAAAATCCAATTAATTAAACCCTATTTAAATTTCCATAATCAAATCCTAAATTAAAACTCTAATTAAATCATTGATCAATGTTCTAAATTCAAATCATAATTAGAACTCACATCCCAACTCTAAGTAAAGTTAAAACCATAATTAAAACATGTAATCAACTTGAGCTTAAACAACTAATTAATCGAACCCCAATTAATAAAAAAATTAACAAAAACCTTAATTAGTAAACCCTAAGTTAATAAACCTAATTAATAAACCCTAAATTAATAAATCCAAATTAATACACTAACTTAAATTAATTAGAACATAATCAAAGCACACAATTAGACCTTTCAAGTTCTAAGTAAAACAATTTCTGAAATTACGGAAAATCCGGAAAATACCACTTGGGCGCCGTCACCCAAAGACATTTAGGCGCCTCACGGGTGCGCCCAAGTACCCTTTTTACCCTTGGAATCAGATTTTGAGTTTTGTCCTGAAATTCAGCCCAAATCAGCATCACAAAACCTTCACAGAACCTTAAAACATCCCTAAATCACTCTTAACCAAACCGAGCCTACACTAATCACACTTAACAAGTCACTTAGGCGTAGAAACCACTGAGCTTAGGATATTTACACCCTAGTGTAAACCGGATTCTCCCATTAGGTAGCTTAGAGCAATAGGCTTCGTCCCATCACTTTTCCTATTCCGTTACGGGACTGGAAAGCTGATGTGGGCGGTCTAGGACCTTAGATTAGGATTAATCCGATGATCAGCAATAAAGCACTAATCACGTAAATCCAAGTAAAATCCCCTAGTTAGGCCCTTTTAGCCCTAATATAAAAAATCCATAAAAACTATAAAACTAACAAAATAAACCCTAAAAGATTTTTTTTTATTTCTTCCTCCACCTCAGGTGCTAAATATTTAATTGAACTTAATGATAAAAGGGAATAACGAACTGATTCCTAAAATTGAATAAATGAGAATGACGAGATGAGATGAGTGATTTCTCACACACTTTTAAAACAATCACAGCCCATCGGCCACCCTAAAACAAACACTGGCCCATCGTCCATCTCCAATCAATTACGGCCCATCGGACTTTCACTTTTATCACTCGTGTATCGCACACAAAAAACACATAAATCACAAGTCAAAATCTCATTTGCATCATCATTTTGGTTTAAAAAGTCAGCCTTTAAACCCTATTTTGCCAAGGGATCTGAATGGGGTACCCGAGAACGGGGCTTATCCTTTTCTTAAATATTCGGCAACTTCCCCTTTTATTTTCTTTATTTTAATTATTTTATTTTACTTGGATATACTATGATTTTACTATGTGAGGATTAACCTTTATTTGGACTTTAACTCATGGCCATAAATTGACTCTATATTAAAGAGACCCAAATTAATGTGACAAGATAACTGTCGTGTGTTGCCGGCAGCACATTAGACGAGAGGAAGAACCCACCCACTTATTTTCTCCCCATATTTCTTCGGCTTTCTTAGAAGAACAGTGTTATAGCCATTACCGTAGCTGGCGATCGTGATGCATCGATTTTGAGGGTAGTTGGAATCCTCATTTTCGATGTAAAATTTAAATAGCATATATAGATGAATGAAGATTTCCCAAGTCATGTCCTTCCTGAAGGGGGGAGGTTTTCAAAATTCACATCCCACAGCTGTCACCCTTGGTTTTTCCCAAATAGGGTTTTTCACGTTAAAAAATCATGTGCCTCCTTTCTTTTAGGTGATTGCCATTTTATTGGGCTTAGGGTAATTGGCTAGATTGATTAATTGGAGTTGAGGTTCATATAATAATCTGAGTTGGGTCCTTAAGATTACGTTAAGGCTTAAAAAAAGGTTGATTTAGACATTCAACCCCCTCATTCACATTGGCCCCGCCTGAGATCAAGGTATCTTCCTATTTGATTTTCGTTCTTGCAACAAGCAAGCCAGGCCCTCCTTCTCCGGAAAAGGCGGGCGAGTCCTTGGCGGATCCGAATCTCAAATCCGGTGGCACTCCTCCTTAATCTTGAAGGCGAACAGATTTCGTCAACCTAACACCAGCGCTCGCCTTAATAAGGTGAGCATCTAGGGTGGGCCCCGGATGGGGATGGGGCAATTGATAGAAAGATTTCGCCCAAAACGGCAGGCGTACATTAATGGAGTCCACTTGATCAAGGCAATAAGACCCATTTGAAGAGGCTCATATATGGTCTCGAAAGAATACCTGGAGTGGGAGATTCAATTAACCGAGATTCATAAGCTGAAATTGAACCTCTCCCATCAATAGGTTTACCCAGAGCATTTATGGCACGACCCAAATAAGCCTCACTCACTAGTATCTGAGCAATTCTTCCTATTGTTTTTACAGAACTTCCCTCTTGTATCATCAAACCATCACCCATTAATACAGCGGCCACATTATTGGATTCAAAATGAAGAGCGCATCAAGCGTAGGCCCCCCGGGCCGTAGCGCGCTTTGATTAAGGGGCGCTTGCGTGTTTATTAGTAGTGTCTTGCTTTCTTATCTGAATTTTCTCTCGCTGACCAAAAACATTTTACCGTTCAAAATGAGTGCAGATTCTATCAAAGGTTCAGTTTGTTCGGGTGGGTGCCAAACGCTGGGATGCATGATTGGGAGAAGGTGGTTGTTTTTCACTTGTTTGTTGGTACAGTCGGATGAATCAAATGGCGGCCCCCACCTCGTGTTCTTCCAGATCACGGAACCGGATCCAAACAGGGTATTGGGGGCGCCACATCAGGGGGCAGAGGCGGGGGCAAAAATAATGTTTCTCTTTCTTCGTTGGCGCCCCCAGATTGACCCGATTCGGACCAAACAGGCAAACAGGGATCCGGGGAAGTCCCACGGAACTTCGCATGTCAATAGAAAGCCACATCAGCGCCTACAAACCATTAAAATCTATATAATAAGGGGGAGCAGATTTTGAATCCTTGGACATTTTGGACCCTTGGATTTATGTATATAAATCCAAAGGCTGAGATTTGTCCAAAATGCTATACAGACAGTTACTAAACTTCCCCTAAAATGCAAACCACTTTCCTCTCTTCTCTTCAGTTTTGTCTCTCCATTTCTTTCAATATGAGACATTGGAAAAATCATAGAGAACCCAACGATCTTCTTTTCTGATGAGGCTCCATTTTTATTCCCTCTTGCAGAGATTCTAAGCATATGTGGTTAGATAAAGACACGTGATTTTCTTCATTTTCAAATATCTATGCGGTTTAAAGGATTAAAGGATTTGTGGTAGTGCATAAGAACCTAGGGTTTAGTTCGAATTATAGTATGATCTCTCTTTACCTTCTGCGCATTTTATCATCCCATCTCTCTCTTCTTCTCTTTTGTGATGCGCGTCTCCCGTTATCCTGCGCGTGCCTGAACGTTATACTCCACAACTCTCACAGATACATTTTCTTCTTCCTGCGTAAATCCTCTTCTATTTTCATCTTCCGTTTTAGTTTACTGGATGTTGTTATTTTTTTTTTGTTTCCTTTGTAAATCGGTCTTATTGAAATCTTCTTGTTGCGTTTCGATTATGTGAGACTGTGTTTGTGTTGTTTTCAAATGCATGGGTTTGAATGGTTCGTGTAGATTTTTTTTCTCAGTTTCATCGAATGGGTCGATTGAATTTAGGCTATTGAGAAGTGGGTGTGGATGGGTTATGGTATTGGAGGGCTATTTTGTTTTGTAATAGTAATATTAAAGTCAAGTGATTTTTTTATCTAATAATGTTTTGTTTTGTTAATCCCTTCGTTTGCTTGGACATAGAAGAAAAGGGGAAGAAGAAGATATCCCTAAAAAAAGGGTATGATTTTTTCCAACGTACTTCCTATCCATTTGAAATTATGCAAATCCTTTCTCATCTTTGGATCCTTCGATTCTGTCATATTTAATTGATTATGGGACCCACCAGATGATCCGATTACAGATCGGTCCCAACATCTGATAGTGGATCCAAGGGCGAACCTGATGGTGGTGGACCCGTGGGGATTGGGTCCCATCTGGCCCCTCATCTCAGAGCTTACACATTACTGGCGTCAATCACAGATGGGTTTTGTATTTTAAACATCAGGTTGTGGGACCCACTGGATGACTTGATCATGGATCAGGTCCAACCCTATGGCCGTATAGGGTTGGGCGACCTTGATGATGACGGCTGATCTTGACTCTTGATCAGTGGGGGGGCACTATTATATTGTTGATTGGTTGCAGGCGTCGAGTTCTGTAACAAAACTCGGTTCTGTGAAGTGGCTGAGATGAGTATAAGTTGTGTTGTGTGGGGATAAGTGAGAGGATGGAGATGACATGTGGGGATAAGAGAGAGAGAGAGAGAGAGAGAATGATAGTGACATGGTGAGAGGAGTTTGGTGGTTGGTTTATGAGAGTAGGGGAAAGTGTGGCCCTCAATATTTTACAGAACTTTTGGGATGAGTGGTTCGGTGGTATGTGGGAATGGGAAATACTATGGCCGCACCTTTTAATTTTTAGAATTTTGGGTTAAGTACCCGATTGTTTTATAAACTCTAAATTAAATTCTTAGATTTAAGGGTGGAAGTTCGGTTTTTCGGTTCGATTTTTGACCGAAATCGAAAAAACCGAAAACCGAAATTTCTAAATATTGCAAACCGAACCAGACCGAATTACGAGTAAAACCGAACCGAACCGAAAATTATTAAACGGTTCGGTTTTCCGGTTTTTCGATTTAAACCGAATTTTTCAATATCACACAAATAGATCCAAATTGTTGCTATTAGTTACACATCTTTTCAATATCACACAAATGAACTCAGTGATTTGCCATTAAAAAAAAATTCAAGTTTCCCCTTTCCCTTTCCCATTGACACACATATATATATTTAATTTAAAATATAAAATCAAGTTCGGTTTTTCGGTTTAAACCGAAAATATTTTTTAAAATCCGAAACCGAACCGTAAAACCGAACTTGCTAAAAATGCAAAACCGAAACCGAACCATAAACCGATAAACCGAACCGAACTTAATTTTACGGTTCGGTTTACGGTTCGGAGTTCGGTTTGGTTCGGTTTCTTCCACCCTTACTTAGATTATTTTGAGGAGAGCAATTATTTTGGGTAAGGACCCATTGACCATCCAAAAGAGACTCCATTGATGTGCCAAGCACGAGTCAACGGTGTGGCACTTTACTAGATTTTTTTATTATTTTAAATTCAAAGAAAAATAATACTTTCAATTAGAAGTTGATTATTGGTAATCTTCTTGGTTGGAACAGTTTCAAAGGAATTGCTTCTCTCTGTTGATGAGAGTTGTGTGTTCCATTGTTTGACTGATAGAAAATTACATTGGCAAATGCATAAATGGGTTGACAAGAGTATCATATTAAATATGATCATGAGTGTTGAGATTGAAGCTGCAAGAGATTTGGGGTCTGGTATCACATGTCATTTCCCAATACGATGGAAAGAGGTGTCGGGTACCACATGTCATTTCCCAATACGACTGAATAATGTACTTACATTGCCTATACTCTGTTTTTTACATTTGCATAAGGAAGCCTTTCATCACATAAATTAATGGTTAAAGAGTCTGATTTGGGTGGCGGAATCTACATATTTGAAGAGCTTCCATAGGTTTGCACTCCACAATTACTGAACTTACTAGGGAGATTTCTTCCATTATAGTTTTGGTTCAAAATTTTATTACAAAAAATATTCATTTTGACCAGAAGAATAAAAAAGGTGAAATTTATCCAAAGTTTGAAAAAACTATAATCTCAAACCTTTTGTTTTCTACTTTTCTTTTGTCATAACTATTCGCGTTAGATCCTCCTATTCGAAAAGGGAAGCCCGCTTTTAAAAATTATAATTGTGAAGTGGCTAGAACAACGTGGTTTCGCTGTGACTAAACCCTTTCACTTGGTTATGGTCACGCAACTTCAGTATAATTGAAATATTTAATTGTTGGAATCGGATTTTTGGGTATTATTTTCCATTCGCCTAAACCCTTTTATAGTTTAAAGAGGCTTTTGTCCAGTTTTTCTGTCTAATTCACATAAATTATTTAAGTCTTCAAAACATGACCCCATTTACTTATAAAAAAAATTATGATTATTGTTCTCCAACTAATAAAATTGATTGCAATCAAATTTTTGGCCTTTCTTGGGCTAACTTCTACAATAACCTTCTCCCTTCCTATTTTTTCCTGCAAGAATTGGTAGTTACCCTGAGTGTTTAACTTCGTGTACATCCAAGTTTTACAGGCCATGGAGTTAGTCAATCACCCAAAAGAGCTCTTAACAATAAAAATAAAAAAGAAAAATGATCTGATTTGAGATATGGGTCCACCTGTGGCCAATCCAATCTTCCACTCACCCACAAATTAATTGCTACTCAGCCCACCTATTCTGATGGATCATATCACACAAACTGCAAAAGTAATAATAGTCTCTTTGAAAATTATTGCTTCTTAAATGGTAACGTTGGGATAATCTGGTGGGGCACATTTAACTCTAAATCCTAATTTATGAGTGCATTTCCATCCTCCCATTTTACCAAAAATGAATAACAACATATACATTTATTTCTTAGTTATGAGTATTTAACACTGGAAATTTTATTTAAATTTTTTTCTTTTATTTATTTATTCATTTCATTTCGCTTAGCTCTGCTTTCAAGATTAGGATATGGTTCTCTAATATCAGAGAAGAAAACGTTCATGCAACTCCCAAAATAGAAAACATGTGAAAAGTAATGGTAGGATATAGATAAACAAAATATTTAAACTTGGTGGCCTCTACAAATGGCTCTAGACATGCAGACAAAACCCAAATTTTCAGGCTATCCTCCATGTTCAAATCCTTTACAAATCATGTACTGTTTTGCAAATGTTATAAACTTTGTATAGGCCCCAACCTCTGCAGTGGATATCATTATTTTGGCCTTTGATGGCCTATTAATTCGTAAAAAATAAGAGGTCTAAGACAATTGTTTTGGTGCTTACATCTGGATCCGTGTATTGGATTACCAATGGTATTTTCACAAATGCATTAATTAACTAATTCAAGGCATTGAATTTTTTTTTTAATTTGCATATCTACTTTTAACTATCATCGGACCAGCAAAGATCTAAGAAAAAGGTGACCTCACACCTCATACTAGAAGTTGGACAAAGGTAATCTTTTCTCCTACTCCATACAATACTATCGAAATATTATAATACAAAGTTCTATTCTTGATTTTTTATTTTTTAAATTTCAAGATCTATTATCCTTTGCTGTTTCTTTCTTACTGTATATTTTTAAAATTTTCATTTCATGATTATGTTTAAAAAATGTAAAAATTTATTAAATGACATATGATTTATTGCCTTTCCAAATATAACAACTTATTGAATTGGTTATTGGGTCTAACTGCAGGCCTTTGATTAATTAAATATACAAGCATGATATTAGTGAGACTAATTTATATTTCGAAACTGAAATTGGTCAGAATTTCAGCTCAGTAATGAAAAATATATTGGGTCTAATTAAAGCCAGATTTTGGGCCTTTATAAGGCCAAATTTTAGGTCTATTTCAAGACATAATATTAGATCTAAACAATGCTAGATTTTGGGCCTAAATGAGGACATATTTTGGATCTAATTCGAGACATAATATTGGGTCTAATTCAGGCCATATTTTTGGTGATAAAATAAAATATTAGGTGCATAATAAAGCGTGATTGTTTTAAAACTATATTAAAACTAATAAAAATAAATTAAATCAAAATAATAAAAAGATATATTACAAAATATTGAAAAAATGAATATTAATGTTGATTAATATGTTAGCATCACCAAAGGCAAACTAACGAAATAAATATATTAAAAAAGGAAAAAAAATGAAATAGTTAATGTTCGTAAAATAAAAATGACAAATGAAAAGTCCATGTCAGGGATGGTTTCTGGCCATCCATCGAATTTCTCTGCGCACAAGCCCTGAGGAAAAATAAAAAAAAAATACTAGCCCGAGTCTGCTTCAGTCTAATGTAGATCTTTTATTGGGCCCAGTGGGACCCACTATCATACTAGAAGTTATCGGGCTAGATTTGGGTCCAATTCAAGAAAATATATTGGGTCTAAGACAATTGTTATGGTGCTTACATTTGAAGGGAAAAATATATTGGGTCTAAGACAATTGTTATTGTTATGGTGCTTACATTCAAGAAAATATATTGGGTCTAAGGAAAAAATAAGTTGCTTATTTTATAGGTATTTTATAATGCGTTCCAAGTTAATAACTTGCCTACTATGTTATTACTAATTTGATTGAACTGTTGTTGCTTTCATTTAAATGACAATTAATAATTTAATTTGAGAGCTCTAAACCAGGTAAGATGAGTACACCTCTCAAATATTGTCGTGGCAATGACTCTCTACGTGTTAGGGAATGAACAAATGAGTTTGAAAATAAACCATTTGAACATGACACACCAATAACATGGCATGGTTCCCGCAAAATACAACTAGCTCAGTGGCTAAGAGTGAGTGGAAACTTCATCCCTGAAAGATATATAATGATAAAAATTACTGAGACATTGCCACCGGTTTGGGATGCTGTAAAAAAAAGAATATTTGAAATCTTGAGACCATGGCATGCAGTGGAGTTTGTCGACCAATTACAATCATTTGAAAAATATATTCAACCCTCATTGATACATTTCAGGAAAGGGAAAATGGTTGAAGAAACATGTGTTAGGGAACATTTGCTGAACAAGGAACAGTTGTTCTACAATTTCAAGAGAAGAGGATTTGAACCGAATATTGTAGATATGGTACGTTCCATAGTAAGCAGTCTAGCACATCATTGGCCGGTACAAGACATCCACGCCAGGCTCAAGACTAATTTCTTAGACATGAGGGAATTATGGGAAATGTTAGAAGAGATCGAGATAGACCTTACAACAGTGAAGGCTTTAGAAGATTTAGAAGATGGACTGAATGGCAACAACACCGTATGAAAGTAGATCTCAATATTCCAGGTAAAAATGTTCTCTTATGATGACATCTGAGATAGTTTAGTTGATTATTTACCATTCACATAATGAATTATTAATTATTAACATAGTTTCTGTATGCTTACAGGTCCACTGCATGCTATGATGGAGTTACAAGTACAATGGGCACCAAAATAAAGTTTTTTTTCTTTTCTTTTCTCCTCCATCTCCTTTTTCTTCTTCCCTATCACTACTTCACTTCTCTGCCTACACATTGTCACCACCATCACTCTCCCTGCACACCTCACACCCGTGCACCCACCTGTACACCAACACCTCCCCCATCCATCCAGCAAATTGTAATTTTAAAATATACATGTAAATATTTTTATTTTGTATATTCGTGGTGCACTGACAATGTTCTAGTACTCTGATGGGATGGGTTTAAATGAAACAAAAATATTCTGGAAACAGGGAATCTCGATTCAACGAACCCGAATTTTCTCTCCCTCTTTTATTCCAAACTACCCATGGCCTCCATCTCAAAAAAAAAAAAAAAAAAAAACACCATGTATTTCTTTGGCGGGAGGGAACCCCTATCTCCTCTCAACACCAAATCCTGCTCCAATGTCCCGACCCAATCTCTCCGCTATTTCAGCCAAATCTAAAAACAAAGTCTTTTTGAGGACTTCATCGAAGAGATAGAGAGGATATCATATGGGATTGAAGAAGAAGAGGAACCTATACTATCTTTTCCTTTTCCGCAGTGGAGATTCCATGGTCGCTCGCGGTTAGACACCCGCGACAGAGGATCCGGACTCGGTGAACACGTGGAGCTCAATGTTTCCCCATGACGTATGCCCCTACAACACTCGTGCTAAAATCTATCTATATTATAAGACAAAAACCATGGATGGAAAGTCCTGCCATGTGTCAATAATTTAAAATTTTTATTATTTGATACTTGGCAGTATCATTTTGACACTTGACAGTACTTTTCTTAAACATTTAATACCATCTTCTCATATTTTTTTAAACATTTAATACCCAATCTAAGATTTTTATTATTTGACGCTTGACAGTATTTTAGTAATATCTTTTTTTTTTTTGCTAGTACCTATAAATACCGCCTTACGGGCACGTTGATAAGTGAAAACTCGCCTTGTACTGTATCTTTGGATCTCGTCCTCTCTCTTTAGTCTTTACTAGCCACAGCCCTCTCTGTATCGGATCTCAAAGGAGGTACGTACTTCTTCTTCCTCGTTTTACCTCTTCTTCTATTTTGTTAATTATCTTCTTTTATGTGGTGAAGTAAAGGTGGGGGATCTACGATTCCGAGAGTTTTTGCTTGATCTACGATCCACAATGGCATAAGCTGTAAAGAGAAATTTGTGTGCTTTTCCTTGATCCCTCTTGTCTGAATGAATAGATGTAGAGAGTTTTGACATCCGATGTCAACTTTCGTGGTTTTCTACTGTTTTTGCTTGGCATTGTTTTTTTTTTTTTTAACCGAGGCCAAACAGAACAGGACAAATCAGAGCAAGCAAGGGCAACGGCCTAACCCAAACCCAATCTGGGATGTCATCATCCCTAAAAATCTATTACCAAGCCTAGAGCAATGCCTGGACCAAAATTTGGGCTACCACGTTAAAAGTTCCAGAAATAAAAAAAGAAACTGGCCAAGAACAAACAAATACAATAGAGTTTAACATTCGAAATAATTGGATTGATGGAGCCGATCACCTCCTTAGCATCTGAAAAAAGCACTCTCTTAGAGAAACCCCTATGTGTGGGGAGATTTCCAGAACCACAGGATTAAGCTAATCACGGCCATCAGATGAGATTAAGCATTCTCACGTGCCATCCGCGCGCCATCCACGTGGCACCAATCTCACCCCGGCTACCAGGACAGGAGGTCCGACCGAAGTCAGGCAGCTCCGGGCCCTTAACGCCGAACTGGCCCACCTCGGGTGTCATCTCGGCAGGGAGCTCCACCTCGGTTAGGCCACCCCGGATGCCATCTCAGCAGAAAGCTCCACCTCGGCTGAAGAAGCCGGGACGGAAGCCGAAACCAGAAAGGGTCTCCACTCACGCCCCTCATCCCCCACGTCACCAGGCACGTGGAGGGATGGGGGCACGAGCCAGTGGGACAGATGCGACATCCAGCCACTCACAATCTTCACCAGATCCCTGACAGGGCGGCGTCCAGCGGCTGAGGCCACATCAGGGCAGGGCCCGAGGGCGGATCCGCTGGTACCCCTACCGCCAAAGGCGCCCAACACGACCTGGCCCAACAAGACGTGCATTAAATGAGATGCGGGCTGACCCGACGGGCATTTAATGCATAGTGGGCTGGATTGGACCACAATTAATGCAATGTGGGCTGATCGTGACTTCCCAGTCCAATCATGGGACCCACACCACAATATCTCCCAAAGATACGTTCCACGCTCTATAAATAGAGGCTCATACCACCATCAAAGGTACGCCCATTTTCCATTCACAGAGCCCTTACTGTCTTTCTTCTCCCTCTCCTTCCATTGTTCCAGTTCCCATACTGACTTTGGCATCGGAGAGCCTTGCGCCGCTCAGGCCAGGGTCCTCTGACCGTTTGCTTCTCCCTTTCAGGCTCTCGGACGGCATCCAGACATTCCAGACACCATCATCTTCCCGGATAAGTCCTGTAAGGCACCCTCTTATTGTGGGTCATAATTTTCTGCACCTACAATTGGCGCCGTCTGTGGGGAAGCAATATCCCAGCCTTCCCAACCTTCTCCAAATCTTTCCAAACAATCTTTCTTAACCTCATCTTCTCAGAAGCCATGCCTCCGAAAGCTAAGAAGGGTGTAGAATCCTCAAGAGCAGCGCTCGAGCTGCCACCACCGCCAACGGACGTCCCTCCCCAAGGACGCTCCCGTACGGTGCATGGCACGACTGCAGGCGAGGGCCGCATAGGCTCTCAACTCTTTATCGAGTTCCCACTCCAAGAGGGACTCGAGGCCTCGATCTCGCCAGAAGAAGTCGCGCCATCCGGACGCAATGAGCGTCAGGATGAGCGCCCCCGGAAGGACAAAGTCGTGGCCGTAGGAGAGACGCGCCACGTTCAACCCCCTGCTACTGGAGAGGTTCCCGAAGCTGCTCTCCTCCAGAAGCAACTCCAGAAGCAAGGGCAGCTGATTCGCGAGCTCCAGCAGCAGTTTGAGGGCAGTGCAAACTGCCTCCTTGAGGGAAGTCTCTGAGCCTCAAGGGAAAAAGAAGGGCGCCCCCAGCAAGGCAGCCCAGCCTCCTTGTGAGGACCTCAGACCTCATCTGGACCAGAAGCGGAGCCAGATCCGTGACGAAGGCTCGAGCAACAGCCGAAGTCACCGCAGCCGCGATGGCCGAACCCATAGCCGTCGTAGCCCGAGCCGTCCCAAGCGGAAGACCCAAGCTCAGACTCCAGAGAAGGACGACGAGCAAGAGCGATTTGACAAACGCGTCAGATTGGCTTTACAGCACAACTTGGAGATGCGGGACCAGAAGCAGCTCTGTGGTCACACTGATCTCGGGGGCTCTCCCTTCACAAAAGAGATCGAGCACACCCCCTTGCCCAGGAAGTTCTCCGTCCCGCGGTTCGTTCCCTATGACGGACTGTCCGACCCGTCTGCGCACCTCCGACACTTCTCCCAGAAGATGTCCATCTGGGGAAACGAGGGTCACCTAAACTGCAAAATCTTCTCCTCCAGTTTGGGCGACCTCCCCCTGAAGTGGTTCTGCTCCCTCCCGGAGCAATCGGTTTCCAGTTGGAAGGAGCTCCAGCTCTCCTTCCTGAAGAAGTTCCAGGCCTACACCGTCGTCCCCAAGAAGGAAGGGGACCTCATCGCCCTCAGAATGAAGCAGGGCGAAACTCTCGCCAAGTTCACCCACCGATTCTGGGCGGTCTACGGCCAGATCGAGGGCGCGAGGGAAGGGATAGCCATCTACGCCTTCCAGCATGCCCTGATCCCCGGCATCGACTTGCGAAAGGACTTGGCCGGGGACACCCCAGAGTCCATGCCAGAGTTGATGTCCCGGGTGAAGCGCTTCATCGCCCGGGAGGAAGATGAGATCCGAGCCCGGGATCAGGACGGGCATCCGGAACCCGAGCAGAAGAGTAGCCAGCCTCGGCGGGGAGGCGGGAGGCCCTCCCAGAAGCAGGAGCCCGAGCAGGCCTGGGTCTCCAGTTCGGCGAAGCCTTCGTCGTCCAGGTCTGGGGGCACCTGGAAGCCCAGACCTCCCTCCAGCGCCAGTCAGGGCGTCAACGTCGTCTTCAAGGAGCCGATCTACCGCATCCTGACCAAGATCAGGTCCAAGCCGTTCTTCAAGTACCCTCCGCCTATGCTGAATGAGCCCACCTCGGGCGCCCGAAGCAAGCTCTACTGCTCCTTCCATAGGGGCAACGGGCACAGGACCGAAGACTGCAACTCTCTGCAGTGGTATCTGGAGAAGCTGGCAGAAGAGGGCCACATTCCAGAGTTCGTTGAGGCAGGAGATGCTGGCGGCAAGCGAGGGCCGAGTTCACCAGAGCGCAGCCCAGGTTCCAGACAGTGAGGATTCGGAGAAGATCATTACGTGATCCATCTGGCGTCCTCCGTATCCATCTGTATCCCAAAAAATTCAATTTCTAAAAGATGTAATGAATCTCTGAATCAATGGAAATAGCTTTCGCCCCGTCATCAATCTGTCATCTCTTTGATCGACTTCGGCTACAAGGGTCTACCGCCCTGGAAAAGGCCTCGAGTCCAAACTCGGTCGTTTCCTAAAGCTCCGGGTCCTGGACCCTGGAGAAGGCCTCGAGTTCGGACACTCGGCCGGATTCCTAAAGCCTGGGTTTTTACACCCCTCAATGATCATTGCCGAGCTCACGCTTCCACAGCCGGAATGACGACTCCACTTCGGCACAAGCAGCTCGTCTCGGCCAAAGCCAGCCATTTCGGCCAAGGGCAATCTGTCACCTCTCTGGAAGACTCCGGCAGCATAGGCTCTACGCCCTGGAAATGGCCTGGAGTTCTTACACTCAGCCTTTCCTAAAGCCCCGTGTCTTGGACACAATCATGGCTCTACGCCCTGGAAATGGCCTGGAGTTCTTACACTCAGCCTTTACTAAAGCCCCGTGTCTTGGACACAATCATGGCTCTACGCCCTGGAAATGGCCTGGAGTTCTTACACTCAGCCTTTCCTAAAGCCCCCGTGTCTTGGACACAATCAAGGCTCTACGCCCTGGAAATGGCCTGGAGTTCCTACACTCAGCCTTTCCTAAAGCCCCGTGTCTTGGACACAATCATGGCTCTACGCCCTGGAAATGGCCTGGAGTTCCTACACAGCCTTTCCTAAAGCCCCCGTGTCTTGGACACAATCATGGCTCTACGCCCTGGAAATGGCCTGGAGTTCCTACACTCAGCCTTTCCTAAAGCCCCGTGTCTTGGACACAATCATGGCTCTACGCCCTGGAAATGGCCTGGAGTTCCTACACAGCCTTTCCTAAAGCCCCCGTGTCTTGGACACAATCATGGCTCTACGCCCTGGAAATGGCCTGGAGTTCTTACACTCAGCCTTTCCTAAAGCCCCCGTGTCTTGGACACAATCAAGGCTCTACGCCCTGGAAATGGCCTGGAGTTCCTACACTCAAGCCTTTCCTAAAGCCCCGTGTCTTGGACACAATCATGGCTCTACGCCCTGGAAATGGCCTGGAGTTCTTACACTCAGCCTTTCCTAAAGCCCCCGTGTCTTGGACACAATCATGGCTCTACGCCCTGGAAATGGCCTGGAGTTCTTACACTCAGCCTTTCCTAAAGCCCCCGTGTCTTGGACACAATCAAGGCTCTACGCCCTGGAAATGGCCTGGAGTTCCTACACTCAAGCCTTTCCTAAAGCCCCGTGTCTTGGACACAATCATGGCTCTACGCCCTGGAAATGGCCTGGAGTTCCTACACAGCCTTTCCTAAAGCCCCCGTGTCTTGGACACAATCATGGCTCTACGCCCTGGAAATGGCCTGGAGTCCTCATACCTCGGCGCAAGGCAGTTCGGCCAAGGTCAGCCATTTCGGCCAATGTCAGATTCCTGAAGTCCGGGTTCACACACCCCTCAGAAGGCCATAGCCGCACTCACTCTCGCCTAGCCGAGTCCAGCGGAACGATGGATCTACCCGGCGCAAGGCAATTCGGCCAAGGTATGGATCCACCTCGGCGCAAGGCCAGCCATTTCGGCCAAAGCCAGCCATTTCGGCCAAAGTCAAGCCTTCAAAAAAGAAAAGAGCTGTGCCATCACTCAAACACAGAAAAGCAGCA
Source organism: Litsea cubeba (assembly GCA_012931725.1). Taxonomy (NCBI): domain Eukaryota; kingdom Viridiplantae; phylum Streptophyta; class Magnoliopsida; order Laurales; family Lauraceae; genus Litsea; species Litsea cubeba. Next base: position 13,767,632 of record CM022947.1, read on the forward strand.
TAAAAACACAGGTGTTCCAGAACAGTTGCAAGGAAAAAAGACAAATAAAGAGCAGCCCGGCTACTGTGGCTTCGGCGACTCCACTAGGTCGATCACCGTATCTGCTGGACCAATGGATTCGGCCGAAACCGCGACCTTGCTGTGAGCGTTTCTGGCAGGAGATTCTTCGACCAGAGCCTTATTTGCTCCGGGGGCAGAAGAGGCCTCACCCCGAGGCACGGCAGAAGCATCACTGGCAACCGGGGCACCGCTCAAGACCGGGGCAGCTGGAGCATCTTCCGGAGCAGGAACCACTGCAGGAGCTCCAACTGGGGCACTTTCGGCTGCAGAAGCGGAGCTCGGCTCAGGAGCCCCGCACCTCAGTGTGGCCAGGCATCCTTCCTCGAACAGGATGGCGGTGACCTCCTTCACCTGCCTCTCGTACGGCTCAGTGGCTCGATCCACCCCATCCTGGAAGGCGGACCGAGCCTTGGCCTGAAGAGAGGCCTTTTCCTTCCCCAGCTCGGCGTTCGCCGTCTTCAACCTTGTCGTCTCGGCGTGCCCAGCCAGCACTTCCCCACGCAGCCTCGTCCCCTCAGCAGTAGTTTCAGCCTTCAATCTGGCCAGCTCAGACTCCAGTTCGGCGGTCTTCTTGTTCCTCGCCCAGACATAGCCTTCTTCGACGTAAGTTCGGCGACATCAGCCAGAGCCGATGCCAGCCGAGCAGCCTCTTCAGCGCTGGCCTTCTTCATCCCCTCTATTCATTTCCGCGACTCTTCCAACTCCCTCTTCAGCTTGTCCCTCTCAGACTCCAGCTGAGTGACCCGCGTCGCGTTCTTATCGCTCCTTCCCACCACGGTCAGGAGCCTCTGCACGTTCTGCAAATGGAAACAGAGGGTCAGGTTCGACCAAGACACTTGAAGAATGAAGAAACGCAAACACTTACCAGAAGATTAGCCTGGATCGCCGAGACCATCTCGTGCGTCTCCATGTCTCTTGGCAGAGCACAGACCTTGGCGAAAAGCTCCGATCACCTCGGCATTCCCCAACAGCCGGTCCTCGACTTTCAGAGGCTCACCGGGCTGAGTCTTCATCCTCGGCCTCCATGGCGCTGGGGCACTCCGGGGTCCGGAGGCCGATCCAGACCCTTGCCCCACCGAGATCGTCAGCTCGCGGGCCGCTCCACCGGTCGGCTTGCTGACATGCGCGCTCTTCTCAATAGGAGTCTTGGCTCCGGGGGCCCGCGCAGGGGCCTCATTCTTCGGAGGCTGTTCAGCCCCCGAGTCCTTCTCCCCAGCCTTGGACTTCTTTCTAGGCGGGGATCCCTCCCTTGGGCGCTCCGGCGAAGCGTCGCCGCACTCCCGCACTCGGAGCAGGAGCAGAAGCTGGAGCAGGAGCAGAAGCTGAAGTAGCGCCAGCACCTCCCGAGCTCGAAGCAGCGCGGGTGCTGGCAGAAGATGGCGTCGCAGACTAAGAAGACCCCGCAGACTAAGAAGACCCCCGCCTAAACTTGGCCGCTAGGTTCGACGGTTCCGAACTTGAAGTAGACGACTCGGGACCGGATGCAGCTCGGCTCGCAACAGGATCGTTCACAGGGATCCCGGCAGACACCGCTATCAGTGAAGAGGCGACGCGTATAGCCGTCGACTCGCTTCCCAGTACTGGCAAGACAGAGCATGTATCGCTTCAGAGCAGTTGAAGCAACACCAGACGACGATCGCCACATCCCCGGACGGATTCTTCTAGCTTTCAACCCCTAAAGGCTAGCACACTTCAGAGGTCAAAAGCTAGGGGGCAATTGTGTGGGGAGATTTCCAGAACCACAGGATTAAGCTAATCACGGCCATCAGATGAGATTAAGCATTCTCACGTGCCATCCGCGCGCCATCCACGTGGCACCAATCTCACCCCGGCTACCAGGACAGGAGGTCCGACCGAAGTCAGGCAGCTCCGGGCCCTTAACGCCGAACTGGCCCACCTCGGGTGTCATCTCGGCAGGGAGCTCCACCTCGGTTAGGCCACCCCGGATGCCATCTCAGCAGAAAGCTCCACCTCGGCTGAAGAAGCCGGGACGGAAGCCGAAACCAGAAAGGGTCTCCACTCACGCCCCTCATCCCCCACGTCACCAGGCACGTGGAGGGATGGGGGCACGAGCCAGTGGGACAGATGCGACATCCAGCCACTCACAATCTTCACCAGATCCCTGACAGGGCGGCGTCCAGCGGCTGAGGCCACATCAGGGCAGGGCCCGGAGGGCGGATCCGCTGGTACCCCTACCGCCAAAGGCGCCCAACACGACCTGGCCCAACAAGACGTGCATTAAATGAGATGCGGGCTGACCCGACGGGTATTTAATGCATAGTGGGCTGGATTGGACCACAATTAATGCAATGTGGGCTGATCGTGACTTCCCAGTCCAATCATGGGACCCACACCACAATATCTCCCAAAGATACGTTCCACGCTCTATAAATAGAGGCTCATACCACCATCAAAGGTACGCCCATTTTCCATTCACAGAGCCCTTACTCTGTCTTTCTTCTCCCTCTCCTTCCATTGTTCCAGTTCCCATACTGACTTTGGCATCGGAGAGCCTTGCGCCGCTCAGGCCAGGGTCCTCTGACCGTTTGCTTCTCCCTTTCAGGCTCTCGGACGGCATCCAGACATTCCAGACACCATCATCTTCCCGGATAAGTCCTGTAAGGCACCCTCTTATTGTGGGTCATAATTTTCTGCACCTACACCCTACATGAAACTTCTTTTAGCGCGAAAAGAATGACCATTGCCTATGCTTCTTTAGAGGAAGGGAGTTTTGGCCCATAGTGAGAACCTGCACAAATAAAATATAATTATTCATAATCATCATATAACAATAAGTGGACTTTCTATCTTTAGGTTTATAAGAAGCATCTGTGAAAATCAGTAAAGTATTATCTGAGTGGGCTACAGGTAGTCCAGAGTTTTTGGCACTATGGAAGTATTCTCTTTTAAAATCCCCCTTACTATCATAAGGGTACATATTTTGAACCATGACAATAATTTTTCTTGGTTCAATGGCAACGCCCTTAAAAAATGATGTTATTTCTAGCTTCTATAAAGCCCACCAAATGGTTAGAATGATTGATTTTGGACTTTCCTGCAACCAAACCGTTTCATCATAGTTATCAAGTTTGTTTCAGTTTGGACGATTTATCTCATTTTAAAGCTAAAACCGAACTGAACATCTCGCCTGAAGATGTTCGGTTCAGATTTCTTTTGATTCACCCGAATGTACCGAAACCCCTTATTTTGGACCAATGATAACAGAATTGATAGATTCAGATGAATCCAGGGGTCAACCGTGGAAAGAAGAAAAATTGATGAAATGTATTTGGGATTTGGATGAATCTGAAAAGAAATAAATGAAATTATTCTACACTCCTCTTCTCATCAAGGAGAGCTTTGACAAAGAAAACAACTGCTCGTTTCATCTTCTTTGACAAGATGTGACCTTCAAAACTCCAATCCATCTATAAAATGGATTAAAAAAATGCAAATATCAACCACAAGATCTCTTGCCCCATTCCCCTTCCATTATTTTGAGATTGTTCGTCTGCCGAAAACTTTGGGTGCATGTCCTCCCTCACCGCAATTGTTGGGAGCATTTCCTCACTCACCAAAGGTCGTCACTTTTGCCGACCTTGTTAAAACATCTCGCTGGGAGCATCATGTATGCCTGATCTCTCCCCCTTTCGTTTTGAGAATAGGGTTGAGGAAGAGTCTTTTTCATTTTTTTTTATGACGACAACTCCTTTTACAAAAGTTCTACAATAATAGCATTTTATAATGGGGCCGTGAATTGTGATGAGTAATTGAAAGTGAGGTCCACCTATTTTCTAATCGCTGAAATTAATCAGAGGCCCACTTAATTGTAATTCACGGTCGAAGATGAATCTTCAATCAAGTGTGACCTATGATGCACGGATACTTCAAAATGGGCAATGTATCGTATCATAACGTATCTGATACTTCACTTTTTATATCTAAAATCCGTGTCCTTGCCATGTGTGTGGCGTGTCTGGGCATCATAGAGTGTGACTATTCGAAATATTGAGGCCCATCACGAGTTACGTACATATAGATGGGGGCTTCTGTTATACGACTTGTGTAATGTTAGGGCTAGCTTTCTACATGATATTGTCCGCTTTGGCCCACGGGCCTCACGGTTTTGTTTCTGGTAGGCCTCAACCCACCAAAAGGCCTCATGTGGAGTTAAAGACCGGGTCACACATATATACCCAAGATTTGGCCTATACCACCCATTGCCAATAAGTGGAAAGAATTCCGTCATCCTTGCGTTAGCCAATGGGAATTAGCATATGAAGATTGAATCAGGCGTTTTAAAGAGATTATAAGTCCAGATGTAGCAACCTGTGAGACTGTCTCATTAGATTGAGAAGATTGTATTTTTGTTCCATGTATTTCTTTAGCCACATTGTTGGCAGAGTTCATGTATTTCTCTAACAGAAGATCCAAAATGAAAGGACAACATTTTTAATTTAGAATATGCAAGTTGAGTTCTTTTCAACTTTGTCCTTACAACCATGTTCAACAAATTGTGATTACAACCATGTTACAAATGTAAACAACCATGTTCCAAATATTGTGATTACAACCATGTTCCAACCCATAAAAAACACACCATAAAAGTAACCAAAATGTAAACAAAAAAATGATTTTCTTAAAGTAACTGGTCATCTTCCAAAATGAAATCAGCTACTATCCCTACGGTGCCTGCGTGCATAAGAACGAGCAGTCATGTTGGGGTGTCGAACTGTGCGCTCCACCTCTTCAATGGTCATTCCACGCAGCACATGTGCAGCCTGCTCGACGTGAGTGTATATACCATGTGGGTCATCAATCCATCCATCTTGGCCCCTCTCCATGACTCTATCAAGGATGCACAACGCACCCGCATTATGCTACAAGTAAGATGTTTAATTCATTAATTCATTCGAAACATTTAAAAAGAAAATGTGAAATATAGCTCAATTAACCATACCATCTCATAATCAATGTTTGCACTAGGTTGTGCATCTCGAGGATGTGGGCGAAAAGCTGATTGGGAGTTAGGGTTTTGAAGCAGCCTCCATGACATTCGTGCGTACCAAGCCATGTATTGTGGTACACAATGAGATGGACGTCGAACTGGAACGCTTCGATTCAACCCAGATAGTAGGTGATCATTCCATCTTTCCCAGACTTGATCAAAATATTGATATGCATTTGCAGTCGGGCCTCGTGTAGCACGAATTGGGATTAATGGGGGTGGAGGAATAGTCTGCACCCTACCAAACTGCCTCAGGATCCTATCTGGATGATAGGGCTCAACAACGTCAAAGGACTTAATGCACCCACAGTAGAAGGGGACCTGATTAAATGGATGTTGCTGCCTAATATCGCGATAAGGATCCCATGTGACCTGCATGACCAAAACAATTATAAGAAATTTCATTATACTATAGAGAATTTTTAGTAAGTCATGAATAAGGAATTTTTAGTACCTCATCTGCACTCATACAATCAAGCCGCTCTCGCAGTGCCTGTAGGGGAGCAGTAGTCTCCCTACGAGTGAGCCAGCGATACACTCGGGGTTGGGTGACTCCATATAAAATATTGGACGTTGGAGCGAAACACTCAAAATGCTAAAAAATGCACGCCTCTAGCAGCGTAAGATATCCAACAATCTGTTTCACTTCCTTACGGGTAGCTAATCCCAACTGTCGATACAAATAAGTCAGAGCAGCGGCACCCCATGCATATGTACGGACACTTGACACGCCTGTCAACAACGTCAGATATATAATTGGCACACGTGTGCCACTCTTGTCAGCGAATAATGTGCAGCCTAATAAATACAAAAGATATGCTCTCATTGCACAATCAATCATGTCATCTCCATCCTCATCGGTTATTAAAGAGAACCTCCCTCTTAGCCACTCCAATCTTACAGATTGGCCCCGAACCTGCTGCAGCTCATCATTTGCCTCATTTGGATGAACTCCCAGAGCGTCAACAAGGAGCGAATGAGTATCTTGAAATGACTTTCTACCATTATAAGCAACAGAACGACCAGTCACTGGGATCCCAAGTATGGTGGCAACATCATCTAGACTTATGGACATTTCACCGAAAGGCATGTGGAAAGTGTTTGTTTTAGGTTGCCACCTTTCCACAAAAACAAGAGACAAGAATCTTACTAAAAGAGCGGTAGGATGCTGTGATGAGTGGACTCAAATTAGATCTATCCACTAACTCTCTGAACCTGTTGCTCTCATTTAATGTCCAGTGTGGTATTTTCTGTCCATGGCTCAAACACTTCAGCAAGGCCCGTTCCTGCATTCTGAAAATATTACATTATTAAAGAATATAACAATTACGTTGAGTTTTATGTAACATAAAGAGAAAAACAAAAAAAGTACGTACCTGTGAATGCCAAATGTATGCAGCTATGTGCGTGTTGAAACTGGGCAGCAAAGAACGATCTTCTGGCCTCGCAGTTATTTCTTGTTCAACATCAGCTTCTTCTTCATGTTGTTCAACAGGAGCTCCTTCTTCTTCATTGCCTCCTTCCGAATCATATTCCGGTTCCCTGTGTTCTTCTACAACCTCCTCAGTTATTTGACGGTGCCTCCTATTGGAAGCCGTCGGCAGAGGAACTGCTTGGCCTCTCCATTTCTGAAATATTAGATGAAGAGTGATTAAATTAAATTTTTTTACAAGTGTTCGGTTTTGTGCGTTCGAACAAGTCAGAAATGTTCGGAATGTAATATACGAACATTCTTGAAATGTTCGAACTTTATGTGCCGAACAATTCTGGAGTGCACGAACTTTAGAATCCGAACATTCTTAAATTGTTCGAAATTTTACATTCGAACATTTGGGTAATGTTCGAAGTTTCAGAACCAAACATATCGCGACAATGAAAAAAAATAAATATTGAACAACTGCAACCAGTGTAGAAGAATCATTTTTGAGCGAATTAGACGTGTGATTATGTCCCTTTGAACATATTAAGATGCACACAATAGGTGCTACAATGACCTATTTGAGAAAATAGCACAATGACAATGGGGAAGAAGGAAGGTGATACCTTTGACTAAAATGGAGGTGACTACAATAGCAGCTTCTTCCTTTCTTTCTTATGTGCTTGTATCCTTTCACTGAGCTAATCTTCCAGCAAGAATGTGGGTCAAAATGGATTGAAGAAGAGTTTCTCTGATTAAAGTTTCAATAGAGAGGAGAGAAAGGGGACGATGGTGAAGATGCGTGGGAAGAGAAGAGAAGTGATGAGATGAGTTGTAAATGAAAGGGGTGATTTCGGTATATTGATGGGTGCAAAGAGAAAAAACTGTTAAAAAACCTATTTTGTACATTGGTGTGGAGAGAAATGCGGTGAGCATAGCAAAATAACGTGATGCCAATAGAACTCCTAAAAAAAAACCGTGTATTTCTTTGGCAGGAGGGAACCCCTATCTCCTCTCAACCCCAAATCCTGCTCCGATGTCCCAACCCAATCTCTCCGCTATTTCAGCCAAATCTAAAAGAGCCCAGCTATATGGCCTGATGCCAGGCCCGATGTGAGATCCAATGGCTCTTGGCCTAGTGTCAGGCCACTCATCGGGCCTGGCATCAGGCCAAGTAGACTTTTTGAATCTAAAACAAAGTCTTTTTGAGGACTTGATCGAAGAGATGGAGAGGATTTCATATGGGATTGAAGAAGAAGAGGAACCTACAATATCACTTCCTTTTCGGCAGTGGAGCTTCCATGGTCGGTCGCGGTAAGACACCCGCGACAGAGGATGCGGACTCGGTGAACACCCCATGACGTATGCCTCTAACACTCGTGCTAAAATACCTATAAATACCGCCTTACGGTCACGTTGATAAGTGAAAACTCGCCTTGTAGTCAATCTTTGGATCTCGTCCTCTCTCTTTAGTCTTTACTCGCTCCACAGCCCTCTCTGTATCGGATCTCAAAAGGAGGTACGTACTTCTTCCTCCTCGTTTTACCGCTTCTTCTATTTTGTTAATTATCTTCTTTGATGTGGTGAAGTAAAGGTGGGGGATCTACGATTCAGAGAGTTTTTACTTATCTGCGATCCACAATGGCATGAGCTGTAAACAAAAATATGTGTGCTTTCCTTGATCCCTCTTGTCTGAATGAATAGATGTAGAGAGTTTTGACATCCGATGCCAACTTTCGTGGTTTTATAGTGTTTTTGCTTGGCATTGTTTTTTTTTTTTTTTTTTCAAGTAAATGGAGAAATTCAATGAAACCACCTAGGCCAAACAGAACAGGACAAATCAGAGCAAGGGCAACGGCCTAACCCAAACTCAATCTGGGAAGTCATCATCCCTAAAAATCTATTACCAAGCCTAGAGCAATGCTGGGCCAAAATATGGGCTACTACGTTAAAAGTCCCAGAAATAAAAAAAGAAACTCGCCAAGCACAAACAAGTACAATAGAGTTTAATATCCGAAATAATTGGATTGATGGAGCCGATCACCTCCTTAGCATCTGAAAAAAGCACTCTCTTAGAGAAACCCCTACATGAAACTTCTTTTAGCGCGAAAAGAATGACGATTGCCTCTGCTTCTTTAGAGGAAGGGAGTTTTGGCCCTTAGTGAGAACCTGCACAAATAAAATAATTATTCATAATCATCATATAACAATAAGTGGACTTTCTATCTGTTGGTTTATAAGAAGCATCTGTGAAAATCAGTAAAGTATTATCTGAGTGGGCTACAGGTAGTCCAGAGTTTTTGGCACTATGGAAGTATTCTCTTTTAAAATCCCCCTTACTATCTTAAGGGTACATATTTTGAACCATGACAATAATTTTTCTTGGTTCAATGGCAACGCCTTAAAAAATGATGTTATTTCTAGCTTTCTATAAAGCCCACCAAATGGTTAGAATGATTGATTTTGGACTTTCCTGCAACCAAACCGTTTCATCATAGTTATCAAGTTTGTTTCAGTTTGGACGATTTATCTCATTTTAAAGCTAAAACCGAACTGAACATCTCGCCTGAAGATGTTCGGTTCAGATTTCTTTTGATTCACCCGAATGTACCGAAACCCCTAATTTCGGACCAATGATAACAGAATTGATAGATTCAGATGAATCCAGGGGTCGACCGTGGAAAGAAGAAAAATTGATGAAATGTATTTGGGATTTGGATGAATCTGAAAAGAAATAAATGAAATTATTCTACACTCCTCTTCTCATCAAGGAGAGCTTTGACAAAGAAAACAACTGCTCGTTTCATCTTCTTTGACAAGATGTGACCTTCAAAACTCCAATCCATCTATAAAATGGATTCAAAAAATGCAAATATCAACCACAAGATCTCTTGCCCCATTCCCCTTCCATTATTTTGAGATTGTTCGTCTGCCGAAAACTTTGGGTGCATGTCCTCCCTCACCGCAATTGTTGGGAGCATTTCCTCACTCACCAAAGGTCGTCACTTTTGCCGACCTTGTAAAACATCTCGCTGGAGCATCATGTATGCCTGATCTCTCCCCCTTTCGTTTTGAGAATAGGGTTTGAGGAAGAGTCTTTTTCATTTTTTTTTTACGACGACAACCCCTTTTTACAAAAGTTCTACAATAATAGCATTTTATAATGGGGCCATGAATTGTGATGAGTAATTGAAAGTGAGGTCCACCTATTTCTAATCGCTGAAATTAATCAGAGGCCCACTTAATTGTAATCACGGTCGAAGATGAATCTTCAATCAAGTGTGACCTATGATGCACGGATACTTCAAAATGGGCAATGTATCGTATCATAACGTATCTGATACTTCACTTTTTATATCTAAAATCCGTGTCCTTGCCCTGTGTGTGGCGTGTCTGGGCATCATAGAGTGTGACTATTCGAAATATTGAGGCCCGTCACGAGTTACGTACATATAGATAGGGGCTTCTGTTATACGACTTATGTAATGACCTAGGCTAGCTTTCCACATGATATTGTCCGCTTTGGCCCACGGGCCTCACGGTTTTATTTCTGGTAGGCCTCAACCCACCAAAAGGCCTCATGTGGAGTCACGGTTTTATTTCTGGTAGGCCTCAACCCACCAAAAGGCCTCATGTGGAGTTAAAGACCGGGTCACACATATATACCCAAGATTTGGACTAGCGTGTTTCCGATGTGGGACTTGTGCACAGCTGCATACCCAGTCTTTAAGAGTTTTCCCCGCCCTCTCTATCTAGGCGGATGCTCGTCGGATCCAACGCCCTTCTACATTGGGGCCACATGCGTGACAACTTGAGCCAATTGTTTGTACTACATACAGTAATATTTGAACTTATTAAATATTTTATGAAATGATTTGAAAAAATCATCATTCTAAAGTGGGCCATTAAGTTTGGGTAGAGTGCAAAAGTTTAAGTTGTATGGTCTACCTATAATTAAATGGTTTTGATTTTTTCCAAGTGTCCCACTGGAAAATTTGATTAGCAAATTGAGCAGTTCTAATTAAAAAGTAGTAATTAAACTTTTAGTGGCCCCCATAAACAGTATTAATTAAGCTTTCAGTGGCCCCAGTGCTCACAATCTTTTGGAAATTATATTTGTGACGCTTAGTAGAATGAGATTTTCTATATTTTTCAATACATACATACATACATACATACATACATATATATATATATATTAACTTTTTATATATTCTGAATTGGAAAGCGAAATGCCCGAATCGGCCGAGATGTTTCACTTTGGAGCCAAACAAAAAGGGGGTCCGAAACGAACTTGACAACTATGCATGTCATTCAGTTTCAAGAGGTTTCTCCACCATTCAACAATGTCCATACTCCTTATGGAATGAGCTTGCATAATTGCATTTAAAAAGAGCATGTTCCACAGTTTCTTCTTCACATTCACAAATTGGAAAAATAGTAGATCTTGAGCTAGTTTTAGGACCTAGCCACTTCCTCACAAGAATGGCCTTACAAAGGCATTTGCATCCAAAGTGAGAGATCCTTTGAGGAACATGATTTTTCCAAAAAACTTTTCCACTTAAACAAACCATTATTACTATTAACATTCGAGGAGGAAAGCGTCTTGTAAGCAGATTTGGTCGATATATTTCTATCTTTAGTGAAGGGCCAAACTCTTTTATCATTTAATTCAGACCTCTGGATATAGATTTGGGCGATGTCTTCCATATCTTTAGTGTTATTAAAAATACTTGAAATCAAAGAGAGATTCCAAGATTTATTATCATTTTGTTGTTGATCCTTTTTCGAAACTGGAGCTGCATCCTGCAAATATAGCATCGGACAAGGTGTTTTTTTTTTTTTGTACTGATTTGGAACCTTGCGGTGTTTTGATTGATGGGGTTTTACTGGTTTAAATTTTTGAGTGTTTTGCTAGAACTGATGCTGTCCGGATTTGTTGGTTATGAGTAGAAATTCTAGCAAGAGATATTCGTTTTTTTTTTTTTTAAATTGGGTTGTTGGGTTTTGAGAGAATTGGCTGCGAAATGGGTAAATTTTGATTTTGCACTGATTTGGAACCTGGTAGTGTTTGGATTAATGAGTTTCACTAGTTATGATGCTTTTGGATCGGTGAATATTGAATAGAACCTGGTAGAGAAATTAAATAATGTTCACTAGAAATATGGCTATGAAGATGAAAGATAAATTTGATTACTCTGGAGAATTATAATAGAAAATTTGAAATTGCCTTATTGTTGGATTCTTCATGTAAGCTAATGTACAGAGAATTTATTTAGCAAATTATATTAAATGATATAATATTGTGTACGAATGAAACTCTAAAGACTCTGATTGTAGACAAACTTGCTGCACTACTATAAGACCATTGTGTGACAATGATGAAAATGAACTTGAGCAAAGAGCCAGAAAAGTAGTATAGAATAAAGAACAGAATTGGATCGTTACTTGGAAAACCTTATGAAAGAATCTACGATACCAGATATATTGGATTGGTGGAAATGAAAGTCAACGAAATATCCTAATTGATTCAGTATATTGCTTGTGATATTTTGGCTATTCTTGTTTTCACAATTGATTATGAGTTGGCAATTTAGCATTGGAGGAAGGGTACTTGACTCATGTAGGACTTGTTTAAAATTTGAGACATTTAAAGAGTTAGTTTGTGCTCAGGATTGGTTCATCATATCAAATATATTAATTTAAATATCAGGTACTCCTAAGCCTGAGTGTGACATATTAATAACACTAGTGTAAAAAATCATGATCGTGGGTAAGTTTAATCATGGTTGTGGGTAAGTTTTGATAGCCACGGGTATGGATCACATGATCAGTACATGAAAAGATTATCATTGAAAATGACAGTTAGTGGTAAGTAAATTTAGGACTTTGGCCTAGGCCCACATTTAATTGACATCCTAGAACTTTTGACATCCTGCTCATGCCTGATCCAACAAAATTTGATTCTTGCGCAGATGTAAGGTTTACATTCAAGATGTCTCTTAAATATAGCCTTTACCCTAGAGTACGACTACAAATAGGCCACTTTAGTTAGGGATTAGTTATTGGGCAAAATAGTTAGACCAAGATCCAGCCAATTAACTGTGTCTAATAGAATTCGTAAGTCACGTAGCTTTAGATGTGTTGGACCAAGCAGGGCCATCTAGTCTGGGCCTTAGGCCTTTAAGGAAACATGGGCCCTGAGTTTATAGCCCATGGTTCAATTCAAGTCCAGCCCAAAGCCAGTTGGCTACCAGCCCACTTGCATCCCTACCGTGCAAGGATTTATCTAGAATGCAAAATTTTTTAGTAGCTGATGTAGCCCGGTGCCCTAGATCGAATGGACCAAACCCACAGATGGGTTGGCCGAATCCAGATGGATTCTAAGCACTCAAGAACACGCAATTAGCAAATCAAGCATAAAACTGAATTCTTCTATTCAATAATGAGAGGCGTCTATCCCATAAGAGAACTTTCATATTTATAAGAAAAAAGAGGGAGGAACGATCTTGAAGGAGGAACAATCTGATGCGGAGCGGTACACGTTGCAGGGTGGGAAGAGGTAGAGATGGAAGATGTTGGGATATGTTCAGGCCTCATGCCTGAAATGGAGGGGCTTCACACCCAATGGCCTCATGCCATGCCCTTTCCATGGGAGAGAATAGAATACACTCTCAATTTTATTTTCATTAATCATCAAGTCTGAATAAGCCAAGAGGCTTTACAATGTTTAATTAAAAGAAAAACTTAACCCTAAACAAATCTGGACCATCCAATACCTCATTGTCCAAGATTAATATATATATATATATAAATATTGAATGGTGAATTGTATTAATCAAAGCATAGCAGTACAAAAGGTATATACTGGAATGCTTTGGAGGCTCTGTGTTTCCTCTCTTGCTAAGATTAAAATATCAAACTAAACAGAATTTAATTCATAAATAAACTCTAAATAGACTAGGGATAGGTGGGTCTGGGTTGACCCATGGGGATCACGGGTCTGTCCTGCATCAACTCTCTCCGACTTGGAGAGAACTCGACCTTGAGTGCTGCAGGTGTCCTCCAGGATCGAAATTCAATGTACGAACTCCCGATTTGCGGGTTGTTCTTCGTCTTCTTTACATGACTTGGACATCGGAAATGGTATATTCAAAACTAGAAATAGGTAGAATCAAGGATGAAAAAAGCGGCCGATACGCGATAAATCGGGCGTAGCGGTTCTTTGAAATTACCGCCGCTCACAACTGTATCGGCCTGTAGCGGCCGATACATTCCCGTAGCGGCCACTACATTGCTATTGTGGCCGCTACATTGCGGTCTAGGTTAAACCAACACCCGTCTCCCCCATCTTCTCGTTTGCTCCACTGATTGAACGAACAAAACCAAACCAAACTAAACCAAACCAAACCAAGCCTTTTCCCACTAGGTGTGGTACTGATTGAACGAACAATAGACAAAAAAAAAGGGACACATAGGAAGAAAGGAAAAAAGAAAAAAAAAAAAGAGAGATGAGTTGCAGAGGACATACCAGATACATGGAGGCACCAGTAGTAGCACGGCATGACCACAGCGGCAACAACAGTAGGCAGCGTTGGCGACCGTGGCGACAATAACAGCAGGTTGCATCGGCGACCGTAGCAGCAGGCTTCTCCTCTTTCCCTCTTTCTATTTCGGGCGAAAGTTATAGGGCAGCCCCTCTTTCTCTTTGCTTTCCCCCCTTTTGTTTCGGATAGAAGCTAGGGCAAGTGGGCAACAAATGCCCTTATCGGGCTGCCCTTTTTATTTTATCATTGGGTAAGTCATGGGCCCACGATGGGCCCACCTAATGAAGAGCACAAATGAAAATTACATGGGCCATTCAAAAAACATTAAAAACCATTAAAAAACATTTTAAAACCATTAAAAATCCCCCCCCCCCAACCCCCAAAAAAAAAAAAAAAAACATTTAAAAAAATTAAATGTGGACATCCAAATCAATAAAAACTGAAGGACCTAATGTAACCATTGGTGGGCTCCACAATGAGGCACCAACGTTAAAATAAAAAAGTCATATCGTCGCTAAATATTACTTACTTAATTGAAATTGACACCTTAGTCAAATTACACTCTAATTGGGAATAGTGTCATAGCCAGCTTTCATACCGATTGAAAATAAAGTGCAACCAAATTTCACACTAACTAAACATAGGCTACTGTAATAGGACATAGGGCCAAACCAAAGTTCACTCTAATTAATAGAAAATAGGGCACTAACCAAATAAGGAAATGGGTCCTTTACCACCAAAGTTCACTCTTATTGTTTTCTATTGAATTCCTACGACCTAACTCTTATTGTTCACTCTATTCATACAGCATTAGCGATGCAGGACCTCATACAATGAGGGGACCGCTATGCCCCGTTATCTTAGTTACTTTTGCAAAAAAAATTACATTTTCTTTCATTTTCCAATATTCTGGATTTTTTGAAAATTTTTCATATTTTTTTGACGATTTTTTCAAAACGCGTCGCTACACCACTACGTAGCGCCCGCGTCGTAGCGTTTTGGCGGCGGACCGCTACGCCCACCGCTACCACTATTTTCATCCTGGGTAGAATGCTTGGATGTTGCTGATGGACTGATCTTGCTCGGATGCTCGCTTTAATGATTGGATGTAGAATTTGTATCATTGGATCACAATCATTAACATTTAATTGTGAAAATCCAAAAATGAAGTAAATGTGGGGAACCTCGATAATTGGATTTGCTTGCGAATACATTGGACCAATTGTTTTAACCTATTCTAGCTCATTTGACTTTGATTTCATTCGCTCTTGTACTACTTGAGCATGTTCTTCTTTTACTTCTGACATATCCAGGTTGCCACCGTTCACTTTGGTTGCCATGCCGCCTTCAAATTTTTCTCTACTACAGTTAGCCTTAGACATTGTTGATCTTATGCTGGCTCTGCATCTTCTTTCTCATGTCCTTGCCTTTCTGCATTTTCATTGACATCACTTATAGCATTGATTTCTCATTGGCTTTGTTTTTTTCGTTCCTCATGTGCAGCAATTTGGCTATTTTGATTCACAGTGAAACCTGCAACTTTTTGTACATACACTTGTTAGGACATTCAAAACCAAAGTGTCCAAATCCTTGACACTTGCAACGTTGCCATTGGTCCCGCAAATTACTGTTACTACTAATTACTCTTTGATATCTGTTACTTATATGAATAGATGGAATGTCCGGATAACCATCGAATTGTTGACTCTTAAGATTAGATTTTGCTACTGAAACACTTGGTCACAAATTAGAACCATAGAAGTTATCACACCTTATAATTTGCGGCGTCAGATGCCGCTTTAAATATTGCACTGCTTGATAACCTTGTTCTAAGGTGTGCGCTTCATGCTCTGTCAATTTGGTTCTAAGCTATGGACGAAGACCCACTTTAAATCTTGAAAAAGTAACCAGAGGATCTTCTCTTACGCAGTAACACATTCTGTATTTTTCAAATTTATCAATATAATCGGCGACATGCATGTTTCCTTGTTGAAGAGACTGCCATTTGTCTAGGAGTCTTGCTCGATGATGGACATTTTGTTCTTCCATTCGATTAGAAATTCAAACTATTCACCTTTTTTCACAATAAAAAAACTCAAAAGTTTAAATGATACGATCTATCTGTTGTGTATATCTCACTAACTAGAGCTCGCAGATGAAGACAGATTTTTTATCAGATTCCGGATCTCTTTGATATACTGGTTGAAGATTAGTGGTTGAAATTTACTTGAATTCGGGCCCACACAAATGTCACTCAGTATACAAGGGCTAGGCTGGGCTCAACTATAGTGTTTTTTTTTTCCAAAGGACCTGACCCGAACTCAGGCCTTTAAGACTTAGTTCAGCAAAGGCCCAATAGTGTGGCCCATAAGTGCAAGCACGTGTGAAGGACCTCTCTCCTGTTTCGAAAGTCACGCGAGAGAGGGAGAAAGGAGAGAGGATGGGGGGTTGGGTTTTTGATTGAACCCTCTTCTTCTTTTAGCTACTTGTCGGAGGAAGGGAGGAGATGGGGTGCTTACCTTTCTCGGTGTTCCAATCAGCGAGTTGCGATGCCGACTGAAGATTTCCGGTGGGGAAGAAGACGTCCGGACTTTGGAGCTCGCTGCGAAGATGTGGATGATGGTGAGCTCGACGATGAAGATGCTAGCGTCATGGTTCAAAATAGCTATGTAGCGGCCGCATTATCGGCCGTAGCGGTTGAGGCCGCTACGCTATTTTGAAAATAGCAGCATTGCGGTCTAAAACCTAGTAGAGCTAAGCAGTTTTAATTTAAAAAAATATTTTTCCTATTTCTTCTCCCCAATAGCATTTCTTAAAGTTGTCTCTACCCTTTTATGGTTCCAAATCGCTAAAGTAACATAAAATTGGCTACTACACATGATTCAATTTTTTTTTTAATCAAAATTCACACTGCTACGTATCGCCACAACCGCTGTGTATAGCTTGCTACGTAGAGTTTTGCCCACTCGCCGCTACGCCCGCCGCAACCGCTATTTTGATCCTTGGCTGGCGTTGCTACCACGAAGATGAGATGGCTAGCTGGTTCGACGGAGATGAAGATGGCAACGTGCATGGGCTCCAGGTATGCTTCTTTCTCACTGTTGCTCTTTTTTCTTCTATTTTTTTTCTCCTGCAGATCTTTATCTTCTTCTCGCTCCCCTTTTTTCGTTGGTGCTGGGTACTGGAATGAGATGGCAATGGAGGGTTATAGGGATTGGGCTTGGGTTGGCTCGAGAGGGAGGCTCTGCAATGGTTTAGCTTTGTGCATTGATGGTGGATAGGGTTTTGGATGGTGGGGATCTAGGGTTCTGCGACTGTTTATTTTAAGGGTTTATGGATTACAATTGAAGTTGGGTGCAATCGATTGGGTTTCTATGGTACAGGGTCTGATAATGGAGGTGACGGTAATGAATATTAGGGTTTGGGTTCTGTTCGACAGTTGTTGAATGGAGCTGGGATGATGATCGGTGTAGGAATGTGGGTGGTTGAGGGAATGGCAGGGATGGAGCGGTGAGATCTGGTTGGATTTGGGACCGGCAAATGGGGGTGGTGGAGATGGTACAACAGGGTGACGGATGTTGAATCTCGAGCTCGGGGTGGATCGACCTTCGACTCTGATACCAAATGATGCGGAGCGTGATGTGATCTTTAAGATGCTAATTTCTGCAAGTGCCCCTATATGAGACAATGGCAAGAACAGGTCGAACCCACATGAAGCTAATTAAAGAAACTTTAGATTAAGGAAACTAACTAATTATAAATTAAGGAAAGTTTCTAAAAATAAAAACAAGCAGCTAATTTAGAAAGATGAAAACTACTAATTAATGAAAGCGATTAGAGCATAGGAATCCAATAAGCATCCACCAATTACTTATCAAGTAACCGTAAGTTGTTCCAATTTTTACTTCAAACCAAAGACAAATCAATGTTTTTGACTTGGATAATCTAACTTTAAAAACTCTTTTTAATTATAAAATCCAAAATCCAAGACTTCCTTCACCTCATAAAAGAATAAAAGTAATCTAAGCACTACCCATCAAAAGTAAGCATAAACCATAAAAAAGATCTAAGTCTTAAGCACGGCCTATCAAAACTAAGCATTGATAGTCAAAAATCAATTTTTATTTTTAGAAATTAAGAATGAAGATTTGCCTAGGGCACGAAGACAAGTCTATTAATCATTAAGAACATAAAATATGCAAACAAGTTAAAACTACTAAACAAATAAAGAGGCGATTAGTTATCTTCATCCGTAGCTCTAATCAAGAGAATTAGCCCGCCATTGCAAAGAATACTTCTTGATTTGTCATTAAAAATTGCTTCGTCACAACTTTTCCTTCACAATAATTCTCCTTCAAAACTAGTCCTTGGACATGGCCCAAGGCTACCAAAATAAAAAAAAACTAATGGAGGAGAGAAAAGGGGAAGAGAAGAAAGAAGAAAAGGGGAAAGAGGAGAGAGAGATGGCTGCCCCAAAGCTGGACTTTCAAGCTCTATGGGGGTTGGATGTCTAGCCTTTCTCCTCTTATATAGTTATTGTTTGCCTGGATTTTAAGCTATGATGGAGAGATTAGGAAAGGTCTCTTGCTTAGCCTCCAAGTTTGAATGAAATTAGGAAGGCTTTGGAGAGAAACAAGGAGATTTTGAGGGATTTAGAAAGTCTTTTCTTTCTTGATTCCTTACTGTCCAAGAACTTTCTAATTTTGTGCCACATTGTTGCTTCCTTGGAAACTCTCCACCATGGGCGACACTCTAATGGAGTCTTCTTCAAAAGGAATGATTATTGAATGTTTGAAACATGGTTGTGCCCCACTTGGGTCGTGCAAGGGCTTGTGGGTCCCCCTTGGATTGAAATTTATTGCAATTCCCGCCTAAAATGCAGCAGTCAACTTCCGGAGGTCATATCTCCCTCAATATAGCTCCGATTGATGCAATCTTGGGCTCTGCACATATCTACTTGAAAAGAGCTTTCCAACAGTGGGTAGATTGCGCTAATCCGACACCCGGTTTAAAAGTTATGGCTGTTACAAGTTGCTGCCCCTGAAAAATCCGGAAATAATTGTGCAATTATTGAGCTTCCATGTGTTGGACGTCAAGGCATGTGGGCCCCATGTTATGGATGTCCATGGCTTACTTGGAATCTTACCTCTTGCTTTGCTTGCCACTTTCCTTCTTTGCATGAAATTCCTTTTTGAAACTTTTGACTTTCTCAAACTTCTTTGCAACTTTCTATTTTTCTCCTTTCTTGATTTTGAATTTCACAATTAGTAGGCAAACAAAGCTTTCCAACTCTGATTTTTCCTTTCTTGAATGAGATTTCCAAAACTCTCCTTCCATCTTTGACTTTCCAAAATTCTCCAAAGGATGCCAATAATGAAGTGGGTCCATTATATGAATGATGTCCCACCTTTTATCTCTCTCAAAATTTACCAATGCGGGTCCCATTCTTGATTTCTCCTGCACAAATAAAATAAATAATCTCAATAATAATAAAGTGTGAGGAATTTGGATGGACTATGCATGGGACCCTACATGCCTACTTCTTAATGCACCAAAAATACCCAACTTTCCAAAAATAGCATATGGTGTCAAAATTAGCCGGTATGCATTAGTGAAGCCAAAAAACTAATTTTGGGGTGATGAATGAGATGAAAAACCCTAATTTCGTAAAAGTCATTCAATGTATTGAATTTTGACCAATTTTGACCATATTTCCAAAATTATGTGGAGTTATCAGAGCGGTACGTGATGTGGGGTGGGAAGAGATATGTTCAAGCCTCACGTCCGAAAGGGAGGGGCTTCACACCTAATGGTCTCACGCCATGCCCTTTCCAGGAGAGAGAATAGAGTTAACACGATTTTTTTTGCATTAATCCATCCAATGGGTTGGTTCGGGCTGACCCAATAAATCATGGGTCCCGCCTAGTGGACTTGGGCATGGCTCGTCTTGCATTAATTCTCCTTGCCTTGGAAAAACTCGACGCCGGCGAGTTTATAGCTTGATCATGCTCATATAGATCTGGATTGATGCATTGAAAAATTAGTAGTGGTGATCCATGATGCATCAGAGATAAGATGATCTTTCCATCGGACGATAAACTTCTAAAAACCTCCTCGATGTGTAGACACGATTTGATCAAGTACATCAACAATTTGATAACCTGAAGGTGGATTAGGTGGTAGAGATGGGATGTGTTCTTCAAGGCCTTTATTTGTGTGGTGTCCTCGGTAGAGGGTTAAATCCTCAAAGTGGAGCTTATACCTAGCTTTTTGGGTAGTCTATTAATGTAAGCATTGTAACTTATCTTTTCTAATATCTTAAATGGACTCACATTACTAGGATGCAGCTTCTTGTTTGCTTTTGGAGGGGGTCATTCAAGATGTATCCATACCAACACCATGTCGCCTTCTACAAACTCAATAAAACGGCGACGTGCATCAACATGCTGCTTGTAGGTGTCATTAATGGCAACTAGTTTACGTCTAACTTGATCATGTACTTGTTGCATATGCCGGATAAAATCTTTTGCTTCGCCACTTGGTCGTGCTTCTGCTGGTAATGGGAGCTAAATCAGTAGGTAGACGCGGCCATACTCTAGTCATGACTTGAAATGGCGACATCCTGGTAGATCTGTTGACTGAATTATTTTAAGCAAATCCAGCCATTGGTAAAACCAAATCCCAAGTGGTAATGTGATCTCGAACAAAACATCATAGCAACTTGCCCAAGCTGCGGTTCACCACTTCTGTCTTGTCGTCAGTCTATGGATGATAGGCAGTGGAGAATTGTAACTTCGTCTTAGTTGCCAGCTAGAGTGTCATGCCCCCATTTCGTAAACGGGGATTTAGCGTGAGATTAGAAGCTAATTAAAATCTTCACAGTAAACAACACACGTGGCCCCCAATCATGTCCCAGAAGGATCGAAGTCCACGGTGAGGTACTTATATCTCCTCGGTTCGCACAAAGTATAGCAGAAGCTTTATAATGTAACAAATGGCATCGATAATGAACATTTAAGAGCAAAACATGATTAGCATACTAAAGTTGAAGTTTAACAGTTAGACAAAAGTATTTTATACAACAATGGCCACATCTAAAACCTGGGCCAACCAAATAAACAAAAAGAAAGAACTATCCAGATGTATATGTGAAGGCTCTCGGGTGCGGGGGTCAAAACGACTAGATTATGTCGTCCGCACACCACTTGTGGAGGTCATCAGGCTGATCTGTCTGAACTTCATCAGTCTCCTCCTCAGGATCGATAGGCTCGGCACCTATCCACCAAGAATAGCATCGTCACACAACAAGGTCGGCAGGTAGATATATGTAAACAATATATATATATAAAGAGCAAGGCTCTCCTAAGCTCAAGTGTGTGGTGGGGCCCACTTGGGGACCCACAAGTGGATGGGGGTGGGGGGGATTTGAAGGACTCTCTAGGATCTTCCTCCCTGCAAAAAATCAGCCCCAACCGTAATTTCTATCATCTCCATATGGGCCCAAGAGTTTAATGGTCAACAATCCATTTGAATTGATATATTGTCAATCCAACAGTCTAGTAAATTTGGATCTTACCGAAAGTTGGTGGACATGTGCAATTTAAGGGGGTCATGTGTTTGGTCCATTTGGATGGACCAAAGGTGAGCCCCACAAGCACGAGCTTACGAAATTTTCTCCCTAAACTTGAGCTTAGGGGAGCCTTGCTCATATATAAAACAACATCAGATATGCAGTAGTAATCAGAGTTACGGATAACAGTATTAACTTAGTTTCAATGCACATTGAATCATAATAAAAGGCCTAACGGATACATCCTAACAAATAGGCGGTCCACATAAGCTAATCACCATGGGATAGTATCACTGCTCTCCCTACTCGTACCGAGTCGTGGTAAACTAAACGCATAGGAGAAAAGCCCAGCCGAAATGTGATACCAGGGTACAAACAAGCATGAAATCCCTATCATCATTGGTATCCGATGGTGTACAACCATCCAAAATACATCGATCTGTAGTCGTCCAAAAAAAGGTCCTATCACAGTGGTGCCTCAGTCATGTCAAATGTTATAGCTGAGTGGTGCCTGACACAAGAGTCCTAAATATACAACCGTGAGGGGCTAAGCTTCTCTTGCGTGAACAAGATTCATCTAAACAAAAGAGTGACAACTCTTTATCAAAATCATTTCAAACAAACCATCAAACCCCAAAAGTAGTCCTCTTTAATGCCTTTACAATCAAAGCCACCTAGCCTCAACGCTTTGGTCAAATGCCGACAAAAGAACGGATTACAAAGGGGGACCCTAATTCTAATAATCCAAGTTCTATATGTGATCCCAATTAGTACAATACAAGCTAACGAACATGTTTGAGACATCTAGACATCAATATTCGAAGGTGCATTATAGAGTCATAACAAAATAACAATCCAAACCTAGGTACATAGTTATCCTCGAAATTGCACTATTCGGTCAATGGACGATGTGGGGCCCATGATTCCTTAGTAGACTGGTTCAGTGTCGCGGCCACTGCGCCAATAGAAAATAAAAGGGGGAAAAGGGTTCGGTCGTCAGGCTTCACAAAGCTTGACTTGTAGTTCCCCGGCGAGGCTTTAGAGAATGAAATCCAGAATCCGTTTTCTGTAAAGAAACAAGGGAAAGTTCCCTTATCTACTAGCACCTGTTAATAGGAGTATAATGGGGCTTAGCCCTCTCCATTCAACATAAAAACAACCCCTAATCCTACCATTTCAAACCCTTTCCAATTTGACCTAATGTAGCATGTTAACAATCCAAATTACACAGTGAGTAGATGGTTTCTAAAAGCGAAATTAAGCTAGTTATAAGACATAAATCTGCTTGCCTTAGATGAGTTGAACTCCAAAACAGTGTAAAGCTAGAAGAAAACCCACTATGAGCTCAAAATTTGCGGAAGATGACTCAAAACCCAAAATCACCTACAAAAATGTATGAAAAGGGAAGGGGTGAGCTATGCTTAACCATTTCTAAGCCAAGGGAGGAAGAAGACCTAGATCCAGAAGCTTGAAGGCTTACCTAAGAGTGGCACAATTGATGGATGGGTTGAAGGAAGGGATGCTTGAGGTCGTGGTGACTTGGGGAAGATGAAGTGAGGTCCGACCGGCGCGGGAGGAAGTCCGGTTGACGTCGGCAGCAAGGGGCAGTGCTGGGGAAGAAGAAAATGAGAGAACGAGAGAGAGTGGAGAGACAAAATGAGATGGGGATCGATGGCCTTATGTTAGGGCTAATTTTTTGGTAAATTACAGTTTAGTCAGGGTCCCACTATAGATGGTTAAACGGGGTTCTTCGACGTGCCGGATCGCAATGCGACAGAAAAGAAAAGTCCGAGAAATTATGAGACCTGCCCGATGCACCCAAAATCATAAAAACCCAAAATCTCAAAAAAAAACCCTCGAAAACTTCCTAAAATTGCAAACCACCCCCTACTGTACCCAAACGAACTCAAAATTGTGCAAAACTTCACATGCAGGACTCACACACCGAACCCGACTCGCGTAGACTGTAATCCTGCTTAATTAGCTAAAATACAAGTAATTGTAAATAATATGGCATTAGGGGTCGGGATCTTACATAGAGTGTTGTACAAAAGTAACTCATAAATTTAGTATTTCGATCTGACGCAATTGCCTTTGGAAGCTTATGAAAATGTACCACTTCTTGGAAGAGTTTGAGCAAGGTATGAAGCGAGTCATCTTGGAGAATCGATCCACAACAACCTCGCGGCCTAAGTGCCCGCTACATCTGCAAGCATGTAATTCCCCTGCTATATTCACAGATGGAGGTAGCTGGTAGGCATAGTCATGTGCCCCGAAATAAATAGCTATCATGAATGTTATAATGTGGATGTTGAGGTTGTTCCCTATTAGTTGCGACTAAAATCTTTATCTTCAGGGTACTCTTGGCGAATCTCTTCAAATACCGGGATAGTAATAGACATGGAAGTCAATAAATGCTTGCGGCGGATCAAAGCATTTGCAACTTTATTTCTTTGCTGGCCTTCTGTCAGATGACAAAAGTGAATTTCTGAAGATAGGCACTCCATCTTGCACGGTGTGCACTCAATTTTTGTTGAGAGTGTAAATGCTTAAGGGCGTCGTGATTCGAGAATAAAACAAACTCTTTCAAGACTAGATAATGCTGCCAATGACGAAGTCTGCACAACATAACTCTAGATCATAAGGAATATGTCTTGGCTTCATTTAGTCTCTCAGTGTAGAAGGCTACGAGATGACCTTCTTGACTAAGTACTCCTATTCCAACATTTGATGCATCGCAGGCAACTTCAAGGACCTCATTAAAATTTGGAAGTTGCAGAGCTGGAGCTTCTGTCGTCTTGCGTTTGATCCGCTCAAATGCGTAAGCTGTGACACTAGTTCATTGGCAGTCTCCTTATTTCAGACAGTCAGTAATAGGCGCCATAATGCTGTTGAAATTTCTTACAAAATGCCTGTAGTAAGTGGCAAGTCCATGGAAACTGTAGACTTCAGATATAGTCGTTACAGTTGGCCACTCAAAAATGGCTTTCACATTGGTGGGATCCACTTCTACACCTCTAGTTGTAATAACATATCCTAGGAAAATCGGATGAGTTGAGCCTAACCCTTCTTCTGTACAGCGCAACCCTTTAGCCCAACGGGGCTCAAGTGAAGTTATAGGTCGGATAAGTCTGGGCCAAAGTTTTGTGCCAGTCACTCCTATTTATTAAGGCTAATCTGTCCATCCCAAACAATCCACAGGCTTAAATTTAGGTCCATCTTGGTTTACTAAACAAGAATTTTATGATCCTAGCCTATTTAGCTCTGTAGAAAATGCAGGCCCAAACAGTCCACTTGCCTAAAGAAAATCCCAACACAAGCCACACTCTGCAGTGTTGTAGCACTTCTGCGCATAATGATTCTATCATTACAGAGTCCACTGTGGTTCTTATTTGGGCTTTTGATCATTAAATAGACCTGCTACTCAATCTAAAAATAAAGTCTTCTTTCTATCTTTCTCAGTTGGACGGACACATCATGATTTTCATTATTGGATTGATCTTCTGTTAATTATATAGATTGTGGGAGGATGTTCTCTTACGGGCAGACCGCTTACCCTTCAACGTCTCTGCGGTAAATCTGGCAAAATTCTAGAAAACGACCAGTGGGGTATGCTTGGTCATCCTTGGTGACTTTTCTATTGGGACTCGTATGTATATTGGTATTTGATTAACATTTCTTGATTTCAATTTTTTGTGATTTTGTTGCTTTCGTAACTTTAGGGTTTTATTTAGGAACTTGGTTTTTGTGACTTTGGTGCTTTTATAACTTTAGTGGGTTTTGAGGATTTTGAATATTTGAGTCCATTAGGTTGGATTTAGTTTTGCAGTTCATAGCTTTAGGGGGCTTGTGGATTTTGAGAATTCGAGTTGATCAGGTTGGGTTCAATTGTTATCTTGTAGGGATGGGTTTCACAATGTATAAGGGTTCAAAAGTCAGATATTTCTATGATCAGGTTGGGTTTAGTTGCTTTCTATTTACCCCGACTCAATTGGATTTTTTTTGTTTTTTTGAAGAAAAAAAAAGTCAGATATTTCTATGATCAGGTTGGGTTTAGTTGCTTTCTATTTACCCTGACTCAATTGGATTTTTTTTTTTTTGAAGAAAATAAAAAGTCAGATATTTCTATGATCAGGTTGGGTTTAGTTGCTATATATATATATATATATTTTTGACTCAATTGGATTTGGTTGACAAAGCTTTTTAATGTAGTGCTAAAGAGCAAGAAGTTGCCTAATGCATGGAGGAAAAGTATTCTTATACCCATATACAAGAACAAAGGAGTTATTCAGAGCTGTCCGAACTACCGCGAGATTAAATTGATGAGCCATACGATGAAATTATGGGAGAAAGTTATTGAGAGAAGACTAAGAAGAACAACAAACGTTTCAGAGAATCAATTTGGTTTCATGCCTGGGAGATCAACCATGAAGGCTATCTTTCTCCTGAGGAGGTTAATGGAACAGTATAGAGAAGGTCAGAGAGATTTACATATGGTGTTCATTGACTTGGAGAAGGCCTATGACCGGGTTCCTAGGGAGATTCTTTGGAGAGTTCTGGAAAAGAAAAGAGTGTGTGTAGCATATATTGAGGCGATAAAGGATATGTATGATAGAGTCGTGACATCTATAAGGACGACTGGCGGCGAAACTAAGGAGTTTCCTATCACGATTGGTCTACACCAAGGCTCAGCGTTAAGCCCGTACTTGTTTGCCCTAGTTATGGATGAGATTACAAGACATATCCAGGATGAGGTGCCGTGGTGTATGCTATTTGCAGATGACATTGTTTTAATGCATGAGACGAGAGAAGGAGTGAATGCTAAACTAGAATTGTAACGGAAAACTTTAGAGACAAAAGGGTTTAGGCTAAGTCGATGCAAAACGGAATATATGGAATGCAAGTTTAGTCAAAGTAGGACACCTGGTAACATAGAAGTAAGTTTGGGCACACAAAAGATTGTAGAGAAAGAAAACTTTAGGTACCTTGGATCTATGGTGCAACAGGATGGAGGGATTGATACTGATGTAAGTCACAGGATTCAGACCGGGTGGACCAAATGGAGGAGTGCTTCGGGGGTCTTGTGTGATCGGAAAGTCCCCCTCAAGGTTAAAGGAAAGTATTATAAGGTGGCGGTACGACCAGCGTTGTTATATGGATCAGAGTGTTAGGCAGTATAGCATAATCATGTCAAGAAGATAGAAGTTGCGGAGATGAGAATGCTAAGATGGATGTGCGGGATCACAAGGAGAGATAGGATTAGGAATGAGGAGATTAGGGGAAAAGTAGGAATAGCATCGATTGGAGATAAAATGAGAGAAAATCGACTGAGATGGTTCGGCCATGTTAGAAGGCGTCCAATTGCGGCACCTGTTAAAAGGTGTGAAAGCATGGAGATTGCCAGGAGTAGGAGAGGGAGAGGGAGACCCAAGAGAAGTTGGAAAGAAACTATTAAACATGACCTTGCCTACATGGATCTAACGGAGGACATGGCCCAAAACAGATTTGATTGGCGTCGTCAAATCCATATAGCCGACCCCACCTAGTGGGAAAAGGCTTGGTTTGGTTTGGATTTGCATTTACATCACTGTATAGCCTGCACTCCTCACTTTAATAATCAGTTATGAGAACTCACTCTACTATTAATTCCCAGTAATTCAATACATAGTATTAGTAGGTAAATAGGCTCTTAATTCTACCATTCTTCAAGAGTGTTTCCTTTTAGATTAAACATTTGAATCTTTTTTTTTTTACAAATTGTCTTTTCTATATTTGAGTTTTACTCTCCCACCTTTGTATTTTCTACTTTTTTTATAGTTCTTTTGGCTGATCAAAATGAGTATTTTCATGCTATGCTTGAAATGTGCATTATTGTACTAACATATTTTATAATAATCCAGCATATTAGTTTGGTTTAACCGCATCAGGTCCAGATGTAGGTACATTACTTGTCTAGATTGATAACTGACGACACTAAGGCCAATCTGGTTATTGTGGTCTATTCAGTTTGATCACTGGAACATGATCATTTCTGTTAATAATTTATTATTATTATTATTATTTTGAAATGGCAACTTTGTTAAAAAGAGAACCCAGGCAGCATAAGAGAAAAATACAGCAAGGCTTAAACAACAGCCAAAAGAACCCAAACAGAGGACTGTTATTGAGAATTTCGAAATTGATAAGAAGACGCACCCCCCCTTGTGAGCAAGGGCGAAGCAACTGCCCTCAACTTTTTCTTCAAACCGAATAGTTGGTACTTGTTGGAATGTTACTGGGCCCATGTGAATAGTTGGTACATCTAAAGAAATTGCTATTCTGTTTCTGAATGCTGAACCTGACTTTCTATCGTATATGTTATTTTCAGTACAGCAGTCGATATGAGTGATGCATCTTCTTAAACCTGTGCTAAATTACATGCAGTCTTTATGCGGTTTGTTTTGGTTGTTTGCTTCTCTCCCTCTCTCTCTCTCTATATATATATATATATATATATTCATAGAGCATAAAATCTTGCACTGTGAGAATAACCCTCTTATTAAATGTGATCCATTTGAGTTGAGCAGCACTTAAAAGTCATTTATTAGCCAGTGCTATTATTACCATTTCATTCAAAGTTAATGTGGACTGCATGATATCTGGAAATGGAAAGAGCTATGCTTGGTTATTTTCCTATTGCGACTTATGTATTTTGGTATTTGATCAATGTTTCCTCTCATAATTCCTTTGCTTTGCTTGCGGAAGTAAACATCGATTAATTTCCTTTAATTTATATAGGGATTTGGGTGTTTCTGGATTTGAGATTATCGTATTTTGGTGCTTGCATAACTTTAGGGTTTTATTTAGGGATTTGGTTTTTGTGACTTTGGCGCTTTTGTAGCTTTAGTGGGTTTTGCCGATTTTGAAATTTCTAGTCTATTGGGTTGGATTCGGTTGCAGTTCATTGCTTTTACGGGGTTTTATGTGTTTTGAAATAGGGTTAAAAGGTAAAAAATTTCTATGATCCAGTTGGTTTCGATTGTTGTCTATTTATGTAGTCTCAATTGGATTCACATTTTTTTCATCGACACTTGATAGATTTCCTCCTCACTTTAGTACTCAGTTGGAATTCCAATGGAATTCAATAAAAAGTAGGTTAATAGACTCTTAATTTTATTTTAAGACAATTTATATATATATATATTTGTATATTTGGGCTTTACTCTCTTGAGTCTTGAGTTTGTATTTTCTACCCTTCTATAATTTTTTGGCTCTTCAAAATAAGTATTTTCATGCCTGTGCTTGAAACGTTTATTATGATATATATTTTTTAGTAATCCAGCATACTAGTGGGTTTCAACCGCACTAGGTACGTGTCTAGGTCCATCATCCGTCTTTATATTGATAGTTAGGATTAGCGTGGATGAGACTGAGCCCAATCTAGTTTTCAGGCTAAGGTGAGGCCCAAGGTTAATTCTATGGTCTATTTAGTTTTACCACTTCAACATGATTATTTTTCACAATTAAAATTTTGAAATCAATAGGATCCTGATGTGTTTTGGATAGATGGGGAAGTCTTGGAGGTTAATGCTGAATATGTTCATATCAACTGTACAAATGAGAAGATGGGGTGTGATCTTAGTTAGGGGGATGCAGAACCTCAATTGACCTCTATCCTACCAACAACATATATGGGTCAGGCAAACCTAACTTGCCTTTGAGCGGGTTGGACTATGCTCGACTTGCTAACCCACTTAAGCCATTTATTCTTCTTCTTCTTCAACCTAATGCATCTTGGAACCTTTTTCTTTTCATCTCAATCCATCTTGAATTTCTTTTTTCATCTTCATGAAGCCATCTCAAAATTTCTTCTTCTTCGACCGATCTCATAAATTTTATCCTCTTCATCTTCAATCCAACTCACTCAGAAATTTCTTGTTTTTCTTGTTCTTCAACCCAACTCATCTCACAAATTTCTTCTTATTTTTCTTCTACTTCAACCAAACGGATTATTCGGTTGGGTTCGGTTGATCTGCATTGGGCAGAGTTGGGGTTGTCTGACCCATTTCAAATTGGGTTGGATATGGGGTGGGCTTTAATCCATAGACAGCCTAGTCAACCCAACCTATTTTCACTCAACCTGATCTGTTTACTACCCTAGTCTTCGTAGTATCTTTTATTAATATTTGGATTTTTTTTAATTACATTCAAAATATCTTCCCATGTATAAAACAATGACCATCATTCCTGGCTTCTTTTGATATGTTGGTTGCTGTGAGCTTCTTGTTGTCTACTCCTAACGTCTACTCATCTTACTTTGTGGTTGGATTCTTGTCAGTAAGATGCTTTATATGTGCTTGATTTACTTACGAAGAGAATTTTTTTGTTTTATAATAACATCAATGTTGGCTATAGATGCAAAACCCTGTCAACCATTCTTTTGATTTGTTGGTTGCTGTGAGCCTCTACATGCAAACCCTGGCTACCATGGAACAGATGGAAACCCATTGGTAAGAATTAAAAAATATATATATTTATAGGAACTGAGAAATGACTTTTCAGTGAGAAGTTACCAGCTTGAATGAATACAACTTATTATGTTTTCTATATCCTTTTGTTTTATAAGGGTCTTTGAATTCCCCTCAGATAAATTTGCTTGACACCTTGTAAAAAGGATTAACGATTTGTTTTTGCATTGTTAATAGGAAATAACTGGAAGTGGACATTATTGGTCGAACATCCCTTCCCTTCTAAAAGGGCATCTTTCTGCCATAACCATTTTGTATATTGTTTGGGATGGATGAAAATAGTAGATGGTCAGCTCTTCCCCAATGTCTTCTTGAAGTGATCTTGAAGCGCCTAACTGTACCTCATAGTCTTTGTTTTGGCTCCGTTTGCCGTTCATGGTGCATAGCTCAGAGAGAATGTCGTCGTCATCGTGGTCTTCCCTTCATTGTTTTCCGCGCAAGCAGTGGCGAACGTCGTATTGTCGAAATCTTCAGTCTCTATGACAAAAGAAAATACAAAATGGCAGTGCCCAAACTCGAAGTTCGTTCCAACTGCCTTTCATCTTCTCATGGTTGGATGATGTTGCAATTCACTAATAAGTATCTTACCCTATTAGTGAAGGATAAAGAATGCATTACCCTTCCAATGGAAACAATAAGTTTTTGCTATCTCGATTGCCTTTTCTTCGCCACTCCATCGGATCCCGATGGCATTCTCTTCATCAGAAAATCAAATAATACATTCCTGCTATATCGACGGCGTGATCGACGGTTTGAGGAGCATCAATGGAAGGGGGGAACTGTTGTGTCTAATACCATCTTTTGCGGAGGAAAGTTGTATACATTTTCCTTGGAAAAAGACGACGAAAGAGCATTGCGTGCATGGATCAATGAAGATTATAGTTTGAATGACGAGAACTGGAATCTTGCTGTCGTCAACCCTCTCTGCCCAGGTAATACTACTTTCATGAATATGAAATTGAATATAGGAAATGATACGCACTTCCTACCGACAGTAGGGCATCGTGTATTTATTTTGGTGGAATCTTTTGGAGAGATACTACTGGTGAGAATGATGGGGACTCGTTTATGTAGTCGTGTCTGTGGTCTAAGGTGTGATGTACTTCAAGCTGACTTGACTAAGATGGAGTGGATCAAGCTGGAAAACTTGGGTGACCGGATGTTGTTTTTGAGCGAGAACAGTTCAGTTTCGATCTGTGCCAGCGAAATGGGTTGTGAAGGGAATCGCATCTTTTATATCCCCAGTGTGTCTGAGAGGCTTGACCATACGTACTTGGAAATGGAACATACCAATGGTTCTTACATGGAATTAGAACTGGGTAGAGATGGAGTAATCACTCGAGTAACCACTCACCGGATTGCAATGCCAATACCGAATAATATTGTTGTGTTTTGTGATGCCTGGCTCACACCATATATTTCCTAGTCTCAACTTCAACTTCGAACTATCGTGTTTGTGAAATTCATGTTTCATTGGCTGGTATACTGGACTGAGTACATTGGAGTGTAGCCCGTCTCTAAATAATTTATTTTGTTTGATCAAATTGTTAATTGTATGGGTGTGGACAAGAGTTGATATGATGGACCTCGTTAATTATGTCAGTCTAAAAAAAAAATCATACATGAATATTTTAACTCTATGATCTTTGGGTTTTTGTCTTGTGAAAGTTGGGTGGATGATGGATGAAACCCGTAACCAAGGCTGCCCCTGGTGCCTACATGTCTGGCTTCCGTCTATGCATATACTGTTTTTAGCCCCCTTATCCAATTTATCATCAATGCTGAAGCCAAGGCCCATGTAGGTTGTGTGCAGCCCGTCTCATACCTCCTGACTATTGGCTAGAGAAGGGCCATCCTTTTTAAGCCCATGGCCCTCGCTTGCCTGCGGGGCACGGGTCTACTCTTCATGTGGTGTGTTGGTACATCAATACATGCATTATACTAGGTGTTTCATGTTTGTGATGTTGGGAATGGGGAGTCTAAGTACATCAGACGAGATATTCTCGGTTGAACATTCGATATGCTAATGCGAAAGTGGGGAGGAATGGGGAATAAGGTTTATTTTTCCAATAATTTAGTATTCCATTCTCTTTAAAGAAAGAAAAGCATTATAGAATCTAGCAATTGCGAGGAACATGTCTCCTCACCTTTTTTTTCTTTCTGCTAAGGCAGAAGAAAATCTTTAGGGCATGTTTGGATAACGTCTTCGGAGAGGAATCCTTTATGGTTTTGCTCAATTCTCAAGAAGACCCACGTTTGGGTGAAGAGATGAAAATCGAGAGAGAATTTTTCGAATCCTCCAAACCCATAAAAAATCCTTTATTTCATTGATTTCTCGGTCTCCACCTCCCCCATCGAATTTTGAAAAGAAGCACCTAGTGACTACTCCTGGGTTTTTCCAAACCCGAAATGCAGTGATTCCTTCCCTCAAAAATCTATTATGTGTTTACCAAACGTGCCCTAAATTTCTATATATATTTCAAATTAAATCTCATAATAGTTAACATTCATACTATCATTTAATTGCTTTACTTTTAATTTTTTATTTGGTATCTTCCTCCTCCATGGGCGTTTCCAGAGGCCGTGTGGTATTTATATATATTTATATACATATCTTCATCTTCTTACTCTTTGATTCTCCTCCTCTATTACACATCTATATATGGAACTTGTGTTTTTGTTTATAGGAATTACATGGGGACAATCCATCTTTGATTATCAAAGTTGCAATTCAAGTGGCTGGTGAAAATTAGCTGAATGATTCATTTTTTCAGATTATTCTATCAATTCACAGGTCACGGTGGAACTCATTTACAGAAGAGTAACTTAGCGTAAGGTCCTTGAAATGGAACGTTTAAAGGCTCCGTGCACACAAATTTTGTTTTAGGGGTATAGTCCACGCAGCTAGACATATTTCAGCTAGAGGTTCCTATAAACGCCACATCACATATTTCATGACTGATTTGCCCCAGTGACTCTAACAGATTTTATTTCCTAGTTTTAGATGAAGTTTCGGAATTCAAAAAGGAGGGAATGATGTTGCTACGTCTTCTGCTACACACTCGTGTGATTTGCCCATGGATGTATCCTTGATGAATGTCTAGTAAATGGTTTTATCTAAAGTTTTTTTTTACTAGAACGACGGAGCCACATGCGTATTACAATTATTCAGGTAATTTTAGAAAAGAGGGGAAGATACTACATTTGATGTGTTTTGACCCACTCAAATGACCATGCTATCTTTCCTCTTTTCTTTTTTCACATCATTTGTTTCCCTTGATTTCATAGATTCATGGTTTAATAATGCCAAATATAATAAGAAAAATAACAGCATTTACTGGAAATGTATCAGGGGGTATGCTGAGCAAATGTTAATTGGGATGAGTTTGGATTTGGTCTTATGCCAGCTGATTACATGTATATTATGAAATGTTCTCAAGATGAGAAGTTCTCACGAGGGGAACTCAATCGTATTAAAAAATGGGAGGAGAATTTCTCTTGTGAAATTTTAGTTGGGGTCTTGAGTTTTTTTTAGTGTGACTAGATTTGAAGGAATGGTGGAGATTGGTTTTTTTTTTTTTTTATGAGACTGTGAATTTGATCCATCATTTTCTGAATTTATCTAAGTTTGGTATCAATTTATTTGAGTTTAGTATAAATTTATCTGAGTTTTGCATAAATTTATCTGAGCTCTGCACAAATTTATCTGAGTTCTTGGACAAATTTATCTGAGTTATGGAATAAATTTATCTGAATTCTAAAATAATTTAATTGGATACGAGGCACAGATGCTTCCAATCAAGGTCGTTCATCTGGTGTGCCCCGGTATGAATAGGGCATGCATTGGCTTTGATTGGGCAGTGTTAGCCACCTGATTGATGGCCGAGGAATGGACGGTAGTTCTTTATATTTGGTGCCGTCAGTTTTGGGTGGGATCTTTTTCACCAATTTGACAGTCAAGAAGGTCTGGTTAATTGGATTTGTTGATCGATGCCCATCAATGGTGGGATTCGCCTGATGAACTGTCTCATTTCCTGATTCACTTTCCTCCTTCTCCTTGAGTCCGATGTTTAAAATCTTTAATTTTTTGCTTTCGTTCATTCTTTGGCAAGTTACCTTGATTTTAGGCTTACCGTTTTTTTAATAAATAGATAAGAGAATATGAGAGCATTATTGTCCTTTCAAGTATATGAAACGGTGGAAGGGACCTTTGCCTCTACAAAATTAATTCGAGGACCGTTTGCAATAAAAACAAATATTGAGAGACCTCCGGCCAAATGCCTCTTTAAAAAAATAATATTTGATGGTCACAACCGTTGAATGAAATATCATACAAACTAAATTCCTGTGACCATTTATTTGGAAGGCCCTTGTGTGATGATTTAGCTATAAAATGGAAATCGATAATATGCAATGTATGGTATTGCAGCCTCTGTATTGTGGCTCATGTATGCAATGTTTAACATAAAAAAATCGACAAATAGGACCCTCAAAAAATATAAAAAGTAGGATCCTCGGATCCTCACCATGATGTAATTGTTCCATCAGATTTCCCTTTCTCAAATATGCTCTTTGAGTTTTAAATTTAAAACTACCACAAATTTGACCCTTGGCTCAAAAACCGCCATCCATCACATAAACTTGAACGGTCAAAACTGATTGCCAAACTTTTCATTATTTTCACAACAATTGCTCTGCTATCATGATGAACTTTCCCCAAGTTCCATTACATGATCTACAAGACCTTGGTTTTAGTTGTGACGGTCCTATTCAAGTTGTATGGAATCCCATTTTTGCTCTTGTTTATTTACCCTGTTGTTTTTCTCAATGAATCCCTTTTCATTTAAAAAAAAAAAGATTATGACTTGCAAAAATAATGTCATGGTTTTGGGCATTTCTCTATTGCATTTACATTATGTACGTTACATGGATTTTGGTTTTGGAATTTTGCATATTGTGCATGTGATTATAGAAATTTAGAGTACTGTCAATTTTGTAGAAATTTGAATCTTAATTGAATTTTCTTTTTTTTTTATTTGAATTGGACTATTTAAAAGAACAAGGTAAGGTTCTATTTGCAGATGCTTCAATTCTTCTTTTCTATAATTTAATGTTATTTTATGAGAGTATTTTTTATTTTTGAAGATTTTTGTCTGTGTATGCTAACAATTTTATGTTAATGATTCTTTTAATGAGTTTTTTTTTTTTCTCCATCTTAGTAGAGCAAGAGTATAAAAAAAAAAAGGATGGTAAAGAAGCGGACAATGAAAATGTTGAGACTGGGGAAAAGGCCGATAAAGAAGTTAAAAGTAGATGTGAATATGAAAAGGATTGCGGTGAGGGTGAATATGAGGTAAGAATTCTTTTAGGAATAAATAAATAATTTATTAGTTTGCTTTTGTTGTCCTTATTTTTATTCTTTTGTTTATCTATGTTAGTTCTTTCTTTTTTATAATAATATTGTACGCAATGGTTATTTGTGATGGTGCGTTACTTTTCCCTATTGTTCTTAGAAGTTTTCTTCTATGCAGGTATCATGATGTATTTTAATAGGAGACGGATTGTCGATACGTTGGATGCTAATGTTTGCATTTGAATTAACAACATGTTGGTACAATGACTATATTTTGTATGATTAATACTAAATTATATTATATTTTTGATTTGTTGATTTCTTCTAATATATAGTCCACTTATTTTTTTTTAATTTTATTAACTACTATATCATTTTTTGTTAGTGCCAGCCCAGGCTTGCTCCAAGTTACGATTTAATGAGTGGTATGATGCGATGGATATATTATAGAGAATTGTAGAATATTCAAGCCATTGCATTTATTTATATTATTGTGATTTTTTTGGGGGGCATTTGGGTGGAGGTCCCTCAACTGTCGTTTTTATTGTAAATGGTCCACAACATTTTATCGTACTGACGACAGTCCTCTTGTAAAAGTAACTCACTGAAAAAGACAAAAACGCCCTTGTACACATCAGCAAAAGCAGAACTCAGACAATTTATCTGAGTTTTGGCAAAGCTCAGATAAAACTCAGATAAATTTGCCAAAACTCAGTTATAATTCAAATGAACTTCTCTCCTTCCAGGTTCTGTCTATGTTTGAGACCAATGACAGCCTCGCCAGACAAGCTTTTGCAGAAGCTTCCCAGTTTTATAGCTCATGGTTAACATTTAGTTTCCCCATTAAGATAAAGAAAATGAAGAGACAACGCTTAAATTCAGCTTGCCCATTATTCATGTTGTTGCATGGATGAATGGACAGAGATAGCAATTTGGCAAACCGGGCTCTTTAATTATGTCCTAACATGGTGATATTTGCAAAATAATATGATATTGTAATGAAAAAGTGGGGCCCGTCTTCCATCACCAATAGGAATTCGCCATTGATGTATTTATTCATCAAAAAAATGTGTATAAGCTTCAGGATTTAACCTTATTAAAACTGAAGCAAGAAGCTCCACATGGTCCTCTCTCCCACCAGTGTATTTTGTTGGCAAAAGTGTATTTTGTTGTAGTGAGTGTATTTTGTTGGCAAAAGTGTATTTTGTTGTAGTGAGTGGCTGCCACCATGTAAACTATATAAACATTCTTCTCATCCTCTTCATCTGCTCTAATTCCAAAATGGGAAATGAGTATAAAGAATGTAAGAAATCAAAGAGACTTTTCATTATCTTCTCTGAAAGAAGGACACTCATAAAGTAGTAGCTGGTAGAGGAAGATAAAAGTATCTCCTTAAGAAACTTTTCCATGCGTGCAGAAACCATTTGCCTGGAATTTCAATGGTACAAGAGAATGACACTCAAGAGGACATAGTTAAAGAAGTGGATGCCGGCATGAGTTGCTTGAATTTGGTGAATGTGGGTCGTCGGATGGCACCACTTCACATAGCTATTTATTCGAAACTCAGAAAAGTTGTTCAAAACTCAGATAAAATTGTCTGAGTTTTGCCAGAAACTCAGATAAATTTGCAAAAATCGTATAAATTTATCTGAGTTTTAGGCAAATTTTTCGAAAACTCAGATAAATTTGCCAAAAACTCAGATAAATTATCTGAGTTTTGCAAATTTATCTTTATCAGAGTTTCCGAAAAAATTATCTAAGTTTCTAATAAAATTTATCTCCACTTTGAAATTTTTAATTGAGTTTTTGAACAAATCTGTGTAAGTTGACAACTTGGATTAGAGGGTATGGAAATGTCAGGGCCATGTGATGGATCGATGGCAACAGGAAGGTCATGTGTTGAAATGGAGAGATTAGGTGTGGAAGTATTGGGTGCAGGTGTTGGAATGGCGGGCCCATGTATTGGATCATGAATAGCAAGCGGTGGTGATGGATGTTGGGTTACAGATGAAATGGGACCAGGTTTTGATGTAGGTGGATGGGACATGTCCAAAGAAGGTGAGTGAGTAGGAATAGTTAATGGTTCTGTTTGGAGCAGAGCGGCTGATTCCGGACCTGAGGTGGATGGAAAATGGATGTCTGGAAGGGCCAATGGAAGTATTGGATTTAAACAAAAATCTTGAGAAGGATCAAGGGTAGCATCCTTGAATGAAAATGTTGTCTCATAAAAACTATATCCCTCGATTTGAGAGCTCCTGGTGATATCCCTCGTTCATAGAGAAGAAGACAGAAGGGGATCTCCAGGACAACAGAGAAAAAGACGGAAGGTGTTATGCTGAAACTGTTGAAAGGGGCAAATTAGTCATAAAAATATATGATGTGGCATATTAGGGACCTCTCACCAAAATATCTCCAGCTGTCTGGACTAGAAACATTAGAGAAAAAGCTGTTGTCCTTGATGCCTTAGAAGACCGAGCTCAGGGACTTTTGCCTAATTTACCCCTTTTTTTCCCTTTTCTCTTAATATGAGATGAGATATGGATGACATCCTTTTCTTTTCTTTTCAATGCAAGATGAGTGAACTTCAAAAGCGGTTGATTGCAAATAGCTTCATTTAATAATATTTGTTTAATCTATATTGCTCCTATTCTTGATTTGGTCCAAAGGTTGGAACATTTTTTTATCCAAAACCGGACCCATTTTATCAATCGGAACCTAAATGGGGTTCCAGACCTAGACCTGGATAGAATTGGAACCTAAAATAGGTTCCAAACCCTGATTTTTTAGGAGTCAAAGCCTTCACATAATTAGATAACCGGATACCCATTTGTATCCCTAGGCTTAGCCAAAAACTTACATGACTAGTGACCTGACCGGTTTCAAATATCTCATGTATAGTGTAAACATTGGGCATGGAACCTGGTTTTGGATCAAATTAAAATTTGAATTGCAATTCTGAATTCATGAACCTGAAACAGGACGAAGCTAGGAATTGTCCCTTAGGGGGCTATCATTCTCGAAGATTATCCTTTGGAAGGACTCACCTTATCCATGGCTAGGAATGTAATCCACCAATATTATCACCACGACCAAAGCCTTATCTCAATTATGTTGGGTCAGCTCCATGAATTCCATTTTTGTCGTTCTAGACTATTCTGAGTCAAATTCTCGAATAGGTTATACTTCTTCAATTTGATCCTTATTACTTTCATTCGCCTTCTCTCCTGCCTACCACTTAAATTGAGGGGCTAGAAATGCAATTGACTCTCAAAACTTTGGAGTGGGGTGAGGGGAGGCACTGCGAAGGTTCAATCATTTTGCCTAAAGGAATCTTCTTTTATGAGCAACATACTATATATATGCAATCCATCTTGCGGGGCCCATGAAGATGTATGTCTATCAATGGGAGAGTCAGGATGGAAGTCTTCATCCAGATTAGGATTAGGGAAAAGGTACCCCATTAGATTATCAAAATCATATTAAACCAAACTCAATTTAATAGTCTCAATGTTTAGTGCTTTCTTGGCTCTCTAATTCTCTGATATTCAATAAATCTGTGAATCAAAAGGTCAGAGTCGTGTCAAATTTGGTTTGATGCTAATTCAAGTGAGGTTTGAGGCTAGGATTGCAAGCGAATGGGTACCAAATTATCTGACCATCCGAAGAGATTCCTAACGAAGTGTGTATGGAACCTATTTTTGGATCCAAGAGAAACCCGAATTTGGATCCAGAGCAATATCTAGAGCCATGCATATCGGATCCAAGACATTTAGATCTGGAGCCGAATCCCTATTTGTTTTGGCTTGAGGATCTGGATCCAAGAAGATCATACTCACATATTAAAGATATGTATACATTTTAAGGGCCTTATTGGCTTGAGTCATGTTCATTTTGTTGGATTAAATGGGTGTGGCCCACCTGACCACAAGCCCATTAAGGATCTTCAATCATACCCACTTGTCTGCACATTTAAGAGACGAGTGCTACTACCTACACACTGCA
Source organism: Litsea cubeba (assembly GCA_012931725.1). Classification (NCBI taxonomy): domain Eukaryota; kingdom Viridiplantae; phylum Streptophyta; class Magnoliopsida; order Laurales; family Lauraceae; genus Litsea; species Litsea cubeba. The sequence goes on from CM022947.1 coordinate 13,807,096, forward strand.
AAAATCTATCCACACACTACATTTAAAAATAAAAAATACCTAAACTACCCCTCTCTCTCCCTTTCCCTTGCTCTGGCAACCCCGCCTTACGCCGACCCATCTCCCCTTTTGCACCCACCCGCCCTCATCCCATCCCCAGACCCCGCCCTATGCCTACACATCTCGCTTTCTGCACCCACCCACCCTCATCCCCATCCCCAACCCACCCCCAGCCTTACCCCCACCTGCCCTCATCTCTATCCCTTCTGCACCCACCGGCCCTTATCCCCATCTCTTCTGCACCCACTTGCTAGATCTCCTCTGCCTTTAATGGATTCCATCAATCCACACATGTCCACATATGCTCTAATGGGTTCACAACCTCTAATGGGTTTACACCTACTGCTTAGTATGCTCCCATCAGAGGAGATAGGAGGTCAAGCGGCGGCGGGAAAGAGAGCAGAGAGAGGGAGAAAGAAAAAGAAAGAGAAGGAGAGGTAGTGGGCAGCGAGGGGGGTGGTTGGCGAAGGAGTGGTCGTAGGGAGAAAGAGAAGGAGAGGGAGGATGGGAGAGGTGAAGAAAGAGAGAGACCAGAGAAAGGGAGAGGGGAGGAGGTGGTGGGTGTGGGCGGAGGGAGAAAGAGAAGGGGAGGGAGGGAGAGATCGAAGGGAGAGGGAGGATGGGAGAGGGGGAGAAAGAGAGAGACTAGAGAGAGGGAGAGGGGCGGAGGTGGTGGGTGTGGGCGGAGGAGATGGTGGGGGGAGGGCTGGGGTGGGCTGGGGATGGGGATGAGGGTGAGTGGGGGCTGCTGGAGCAAGAGAGGAAGAGAGGAAGATGGGTTGGCGTAGGGCCCTCTTGGTAGAAAACACATTATATATAAGTTATCATCACCAAAACAAGGGCGGGTAGGGTTGCTGGAGCAAGGTTTGCCGAAGTAGGGAGAGGAAGAGAGAGGGAAGGAGAGGGATAGGGGTAGTTTAGGATTTTTTTTATTTTTTAAAAATGCAGTGTGTGGAAAGGTTTTTGTAGTATGTAGGTAGCAACACTCTTAAGAGACCTAATTATTTTGAGCTCACTTGCCAACAAACTAATAATGGGCTGAGATTAAAGGGTTAGGTGTAGTTAGGGGTTAATGATTCCTTGATGGGTAGGAGGAATCTTCTATAAAAGGACCCCTTGAATAACTCTTTTGGTTAATAGTTTCTTGGCTTCCATCACTAAGAAAGGAAGAATAGCAAAGGCAAAGGAGTTTTAAACCCTACATGAGTTTCAAGCCTCTATCATTTCAAGGAGCTTCTGTCACTTCAAGAAAGAGCTATGAAGTCAGGTAAGCTCCTCCCCATTTTAAGATTATTCATGTTTATTTTACTGTGTCATTTGGATTAGACCCAATGAGATCCTCTTATGCATTGAGGGATCTTAAGCTAACATGTGGTATCAGAGCCATCTTTGGGCACAGCCAAATGATCACTTCAAGTTTTGTTAACATATTATGAGATTTTGGGGCTTTCCAGGTTCTCCTTGGAAATCAAACCAAATGCCCAAATGAAAGAAGTTTTGGGTATTTGATAAAAGGGATTCCATTTTATTGGAAAGAAGAGACTCACAAATCGAGTATTATGGTGCCCGACCCAATCCGGAAGAGATGGGAATGAAAGATCGAATTCTGTTATTTGTACTTTCTTGGTTTGAGAAATTACAGAGTTGTAACCTTCGTAGGTTGATCAATGTTATTTTGGTTTACTGTCATATTGATAATGGGCATGAAAGAGAAAATGATGATGAAAGTTTTATTTTAATATAATGGTATTTTTATTTTAATTTATGGATATATTTTAAAGTTTTAAATAAAAAAAAAATGAATGACGGAGAATGGAGGCAACCCTGCCTCCGTCACCTTAAACAGATTGTTGGGTGTGTTGGCAGAGGCATCCCTGCCTCCACCAAATGAAATGGTGGCTGGGCCATGCCAGACAGGTCAGTCAGACCTGACCCATTAAGGACCCTCTGAGCCTAGTATAGTTTTGGAAGAAAATTTTCAGAATGTTCTACTTATTGAATGGTGGCTATTGGCATGGCTAATTAGCCCAAATGAGTTCCAGAACTGACCCAATTATTAGTGCTGATCATATTGGTCAAAATAAGTGATCTAGAATTTATTTTGATAATATCGGACTCATGGGAACTCGAAATTTCGATTCGTTTTTTCCTATGAGCTCCAATCAATGAGATCTTTAATCTGTATAGCTTGGATCAATTATGGAGCATCTCTAGTATTTTGACATATTCTTTTAAATGTTAAAATAAGCCATTAAAGTTCATTTCCACATCATGGATGATTTATTTTATGCAATCAAAGTGTACAATAGCTTGTAACTTAGCTAATTATGTGTTGTTATGTCAAATTTATGTCACCTTGGATCATTAGAGAAAACAAAGATTCAAATTAAGGATGCGTCATGATGGAAGTGTTATTATTATAATTTTAATTAGAAATGAATGGTTTGGATTGATTTGATAGTTGCCAAAGCAATCAAGGCATGAAGAACAGTTCAATTCTAAATGGAACTAAGGGTACATCATCATTATTTGTGTGATTATAATAACGCTAAATTGCGATTTCATAAAAGATATGTGGAGAGGCCCAAAGGTTCAATCTTCATGGAATAGAAATTGGAATAAGATATTGTTGGTAATGTGATATAGTTAAGAATGATTTATGCCAAAAGGTTTAATCCTCTTAATCGCATCATATTATTAACGTAGTCTTATCAATTAAAGAAAAGTAATTATTATGCGTGTTGTTTTCACACCCAAAGGTAGATTAACAATGATGTACAATTTCTTTTACATTTATTGTTATTACATGATCAAGAATAGATTGTAACTTGTGGATATTATTGTTTACTTTCAGTAACTACGTCAATGACTGCATTTTCTACATTAGGGACCATTCCTACCTTAGATGGGTCAAATTTTCTAGAATGGATGGACATGTTAATGATAGCCATAACCTTCCAGGACTTAGATATAGTCTTTGATAAGGCTAAACCCCTAACTCCTACAAATGAAACATCTAGTGATGAAGAGGCAAAATTTGAGAAATGAACCAAGGCTAACAAGGTAGCAACCGAGATATTTTGAACTCTATTTCAAGAGGTATTAGGGGATCCCTTGGAACAATAAAAAATGCAAAGGATCTCTTAGATACTGTAAAGGAATAGTTCAAGGAATAGTTCAAGGTAACTGACAAGGTTGTGGGGGCATCACTAATACGCCGCCTATCAAGCATGAAATATGATGGGACTTTGGGAGTGAGAGAACATATTTTATCATATTGCAAAATTGGAACAAGTATATATGAGTGTATCAGCTTGATACAATTCATTTTGGACCCTCTCCCTTCCTCTTTTGGCCTGTTTAAGGTCGCCTACAATCAAAGCCCAACACCTTGGAGCATAATAGAATTAATTGCTGGATGTAATCAAGAAGAGTGGAGGCTTAAGGCTAAGGGGTAACAGATGGTAAACTTCGTCTCTCATAACAAGTCCAAGGGAAAGGAAAAGAACGAGAAAATCCCAACTGTTCAAATTACAATACCAGAAAAGAAGGAAAAACTAGCACAGAAGAAATGCTTCTTCTGTGGAAAGAACGGTCACTTCAAAAAGAATTGCTTAAAGCGGAGAAATTGGTTTGAAAAGAGAGGTACATATTTATCTCTAGTATGTCATGAAACCAATTTAACCGATGTTCCACAAAGTTCTTGATGGCTTGACTCTGGTGCAACCATTCATGTAACTGGTTGTGTGCAGGGATTCCTTTTAAGCCGGAAACCAAATAATGGAGAAAAAACTATTGCCATGGGAAACCGGAAGGGATTACGAGTCGAAACAATAGGCACTTACAGACTGGTGCTGGACACCGGGTTTATTTTGGACCTCCATAATGTTTTCCTTGTTCCCAATATTTCTAGAAATTTAATTTATGTTTCAAAGTTGGTTCATGAAGGGTTTGAATTTATTTTTGGATAATATGAGAATTTCTAGAAATGAATGTTTAATTGGGAATGGTTATTTATGTGATGGATTGTATAGATTACTATTAAATTCTATTGATGAACAATCATTGCACACACCACACATTAGTTTAGTTGTGAATTGAGCATTGGTACTAAGAGAGGGGCAATTAAGGAGAGCTCCTTTATGTTGTGGCATAAAAGGCTAGGGCATATGTCAAATGAGAGAATGCTTAGATTAATGAAAGATGGATTATTACTTAATCTTGATTTCAATGATTATGGTGTTCGTATAGACTGTATCAAGGGAAAACAGCGAAATACAAACAAGAAATGTGCCACAAGAAGTTCTGAACTCCTAAAAATAATTCATACAGATATATGTGGAAAAATGGATGTACCATGTTTTACAGGTGAACAATACTTTATCACCTTTATCGATGATTTTTCGCGATTTGGTTGTGTTTATTTAATCAAAGAGAAATCTGATGCTTTAGATGTCTTTAAAATATTTAAAGCAGAAGTAGAAAACCAATTAGAGAGAAAAATCAAAGTAGTGAAGTCGGATAGACATGGTGAGTATTATGGAAGGTACACCGAATCGGGTCTTAACCCGCGCCCATTTGCTAAATTTCTAGAAAAGGAGGGTATTGTAGCCCAATACACAGTGCCTGGAACATCTCAGCAGGATGGTGTTGCCGAGAGAAGAAATATGACGCTTATGAACATGGTTAGGAGCATGGTATGTGTCACACCCCAAAATCGGGCCCTGCAGTAATCCGATCTCGGGGTGTGAAATTTTGGGATTAATTAATTTTTTTGCTTTTCCCAAGATCCACGTGGATGAGGATTACAAAATTCCACTTAATCTGAAGATATTGTGGAAGCTTGTGTGGCGTTGCGACTCGGAGCCCATGGCCATCGGATTCCGTGTCGCACTCACCCACTAACATAAAGCCATCAAATCTAGGATTCTAATCAGACTGATACAAATCATATATTATAAAATACTGAGCTGACAGTAACTTAACATTTCATTTCCCATACATATTCAAGTTACAAATTACAAAAGTATTTTCATTAAAATCCCAAAGGAAAAAGGCTAATAAAAGTCATTCAAACAAAAACTAACTAAACAAATCACTACCCAATAATATGTTACGAACTTCGGCACCGACTTGACATCTATATGACATCAAAGGGGCAACCACTCGTGTCCAACAGACGGCTCAACCGCCTCCTCCACTCAAACCACCTATAAAGGGCAATGAGATAGAATCCTGGCACCAAACAAAGGGGTTAGACACGACGGTCTGGCAAGTAAATAAACAGATAATAGGATGACAAGGTTTATAAAACATCATGAAATAAACATAAATACATTTAAAGTTCTAAACATTAGTAAAGTTGAAATAAAAGAACAATTTCGAAAAACATTAACAATTTCAAATGGTATAATAATTCGAATGAAACGATAGTAATTGATGTAAAACAATGGAAATCGAGCAAAAACAATAGTAATCAAATAAATCAATGACGATCAAATAAATCAATAACGATCAATAAATCAATGGTGGTCAAATAAAGCAATAACAATCGAGAAAATGATTGGCAACCACATATGCTATATTCTCTTATTACCGAAGTAACAAGAGCACTCACTCAATACGTACTTCATTAGCACAGTAACAGAAGTACTCGTACTTTATCACCGAAGTAATAAAAGTACTCGTACCCTATTACTGAAGTAACAAGGGTATTCGATTAATTCCTAAATAGAACTATCTATCCAGAGCCATGGACGGAAACAATCGATCAATCAATATAAATCCAAACTGCAGTTGGCAATCAATATAAGGATCCCAAACCGGGTGATCAGCCCGAAGAGGGACCCAATCTTAGTGGTGCCGAACGAAATCCAAATCGATGCAATCAAGTCATTTCAATACATTTTCATCGGTAAAAGAAACTGCTCCGAACAATTTTAAGCGAACAATATCGATCAATATAAACGAGTAGTCTTACCGATTTTCCAATGTGGCGAACCACTCAAATACATTTTAAATCAATTTGTAGAAGATATATAAATTCCCGTGGCGAACCACTCAATTACATTTCAAATCAATCTGTAGAAAAATTATAAAATCAATCCTTTCGAACATGGAGAACCACTCAAATCAATTTCAATTCAATTTGTAGAAAAGATAGCAATTTCCGTGGCGAACCACTTAAATCCAATTTGATTCAATTTGTAAGAAAACACATAATTTTCTCTAACATGGAATGAAGTAGTGTACAATGATTTAATGGCTTACCAAGGGATTGTCTTAATACACACTTAACCTCTAAATATTGATTTATAAGGGAATAGGTTTGGTACCAATGAAAATCCACAACATTTAAAGTTGCAAAGTATGTATTAAGACTCATAAAAATTCCTGGGTAATTCTCATATCAAGCTTTTCTTTCATTTTCTCTCATTCAATTTATACATTTCAAGGTATCACAATTTATCTTAATCTCCTTCGGGCTTCCATACATTATAAGAAATTTAATGGGCCTCAAATAGAATAATAAAGTGGGCTGAAAAAAGACCTAAAATAGGTTGGAAAAATCCCAGGAAATGGGCTGAAAATAGCCCAGTAGTTGACCCAGGAAACAGGGCTGGGCCCTGCCCAGGCCCGCTCAAGCGGACTGGGCTGTTGCCTGGGTCCGCTCGAATGGCCCAAGGCCCATTCTGCTTCCTGGTCCGATATCAAAGTGCAGAAATGCACTTTCTTGCATTTTTTTTTAAGGAGAAATTAGCGAAAGGTCCCTATAAGTCCATGTTTCCAGCCTCCAGTCCATGGAAAAACTTTTTAAGGTCTTTGGTCCATTTAGCTAGACTTTTTCCAGTCTTAGGTCCCTGTGCACACATGTTTTCATTTTTTAAGACAAAAATGCCCCTGTAACTGACGCAGCATGGAATGAAATCGTTCCAAACATGTAACGTTAATTCAGCAACGTGTCACGATAATATAGCCTGAGATGTAGGTGATAACTCATCGTCTGTTACTGATCTGCCCTTGTAAGTTACCGCAAATCTGTTATTTTGAATTTCAAATGGCAGTCACGGTAGAAAATTTCTGATGGAGATTTTATTGGTTGTAGATTGCAGACGAGTCGGCTGTGTTGCAGATTATAGATCTAGCATGATGGAAACATGTTGCTGCTCTGAATCGAATCAGATGGTAATTCATATGCAACGATTATTTCAAATCAGATGACGAGTCGGCTGTGTTGCAGATTATAGATCTAGCATGATGGAAACATGTTGCTGCTCTGAATCGAATCAGATGGTAATTCATATGCAACGATTATTTCAAATCAGATTTCAGAGATTACAGACTAAAAGCAGTTCGTAGATTCAGTGTGAAGCAGATCTGAGTGTCTGTGTGTAAGAGATTGCAGATTCATCTTTGGACGGAGGTAGATCTGAGTTTCTCTGCGTAACAGATTGCATATTCAACTTTTGTCAGAGGTAAGGAAGGTTTTATATTCATAGCAGATTGTATGCAAGTTTTCTTGTTTAAATTGTAGATTTATACTTCTGATACTCATTTTCATTTTTATTTGAGAAGTTATTTATTTTGTATAGGATTCTGATATGTTGTTGAGATTTGTTATTTGATTTTGTTATTTGTGTTTGTTTTTTATTATATTTATATTTTTGAATTAATTTTGTTATTTGATTTGATTCGTATAGATAAAGCCTGACGTATCTAGATGTCAAATAAGTTAATTTGTTTCTCATAAAATTGTTTAGTAGTTTGAAATTCTGTTCCAAGCTGCAATTTTGATTGAATCATGTAATCGAATTTATGTGACTTTTTGAATCAAATCTATCAATGTTTCTAATATACATTTGCGATTTATAAAGTTAGTTCAATTTTGTTTAAAAATTATCTGAATTCTATATCGAATTTATCTGAGTTCTTAAGATTTTATCTGATTTCTGAATCAAAGTTATCTGAATTAGAATGAGTAATTATAGATAACTTTTATATAAATTCATATAAATTTGTTCAGAAATAAGATAATTTTGTTCAGAAATCAGATAAACGTGTACAGAATTCAGATAAATTTAGATAAATGTTTGTTTTTTGTTGTTTTTTTAATATTCTGCACAATTTTAAAGATTCTGATGACTTTTGAACTTCGTTGATTTTAGTAAATTCAAAGATGGCGCAACCGGTAATGCTTCTTTGTAAGTATGGCATGTTTACTGCCGTCATTCATTTTAGTCTGGGCATGAGATTTGATGATTTAATTCGTCAAGTTTGTAACAAATGGAAGATGTTGGCAGTAAACATGGTATGTATGACTTACACATTGCCTGGCCATCCAAAGTGCTTGCTGGACAGCGACTCAGATTTGTTGAGCTTATCAATGTTGGCGTCTTCAATGGGTTTGGGAACAGTGGATGTTTTCGTATCAGAAATGCAGGAATCAGATGATGATGATCAAGAGGAAAACGTTGATGATTTTGTTGAAGATGCCATTCAATTAGTGGGTTATGAGGGCACTGATATTGAGACAGATCTACTCCCGCTGTTCTGCATACACAAGGAGAAGATTTTGCTGTCTTCAGGCTGGTCAAGTGGTATTAGAGAAGTGGGACAGAGGTTTGAGGGCGGTGTTGCAGAGTTTAGAAGTGTTCTGTGTAGATATTCAATGGAAGTTGGGTTTGAGTTTGTATATGTGAAAAATGATAAAGTTAGGGTAACAGCTGAATGTTCTCGCAGTCGTTCGATGGGTTGTAAATGGCGTGTTCATGCATCGATTGAGAAGTCATCTGGACATTTTTATATCAGGACATTAGATAATGAGCATACGTGTGGTGCGGCAGTCCGAACTTCGAAGAACAGCCGTATGAGATCTGAGACGGTTGCTGATTTAATGATTGATCATATTCGTGAGAGGCCACTCACTAGACCCATTGATGTTGTGCACCACTTTAAGGCGAATTATGGACTTACAATTACATACCATCATGCATGGTGGGGTGTGGAAAGGGCTAGAAATAAGTTGTATGGTGATTCGTCGCTATCTTTTGACCATCTTCGTTGGTACATTAAGGTGGCGGAGGATGTGAATCCAGGAAGCCTTTTTGTGCTAGATTATGACCAGTCAACTATGTGCTTTAAGCGGCTGTTTGTTTCATTCTATGCTTCAATTTCTGGTTTTAATCATGTCCGTCCTTTGTTATTTTTGGATGGAACTTTTTTGAAAGGTAGATACAAGGGAAACTTGTTGGCAGCAACAGGGAAGAATGGAAATCAAGGTATGGCAGTTGCTTTCGATTCTTTTATTTCTGAGATTATTTTTATTAATGATTACCATTTATTGTTTTATATTTATTTATTGGAGTATAAAACTTTATTTTTTTATAACACAGGTTTATTTCCCCTTGCTTTCGCTGTGGTGGACTCAGAGACGGAGGACAATTGGAAATGGTTTTTGCAGAATTTAAAGAAAGTTCTGGTTTCGGATCGCACTATTACTTTTACTTCCGATAGAAATCCAGGTCTGATAGAGGGTGTTTCAAGTGTTTTCCACCATGCTCATCATGCTTTTTGCCTACAACACTTGAAGGCAAATTTCAGAGACAAACTGTCAGGTGGATACACTAACGAATTTAGAGAGAGAATGGTTATGATGCTTCGGGAATGTGCATATGCCCCGACCATAGCTGCATTCCATGCCAAGTTGCAGGCGTTGAGGCATCAAGGTGGTAGCAACGTAGACAGATTTCTTTCTGGATTGCCTCATGAAAGATGGAGCAATGCATACTTAAAGGGTCAACGGTATGGTGAGATGTGTTCAAATGCAGCTGAATCTTTCAACTCCTGGATTAGAGAAGCTCGTCATCTTCCAATTACAAAGATGGTGGACACAATAAGGGCTCAAATAATGGAGCAGATGGCTACTAGGAAGGAAGTTTCCAGCAGATGGAAGTCAGTCATTTGCTCGGATATGGATAAGAGGTTGGATGCTTTGATCCAGCTAGGACGGACGTGGACTGTCAGGTGTTCCAATGAAACTGTTTACGATGTTCACTCTTACCCGTCAGTGACTGTCAACATTTTTAATCATATATGTTCCTGTTATCAGTGGCAGATTAATGGCTTTCCTTGTGCCCATGCTTGTGCTGCGATTCAAAAGAGTGGAAAGGACCTGAATTTTTATGTGGATCATTATTTTCACACTGATTCATATAGGGCTTCATATGATGAGCAGATATTTCCAATTCCAACTGTCGGAATGCCGGAGGGCAACAGTTGCTGGAGCTGTTATTCTTCCACCTCTGGTGAAACGTCCAGCCGGCAGGCCCAAAAAAAAGAGGATATTGTCAAGGGGGGAGATGACACGGCAGATAAAATGTGGGCGTTGTGGTCGGTTTGGCAGTCACAATAAGAAGTCTTGCAAGGAGCCTATTATTTGACAAATATTTGAAATAGACTTTGACTTTAGTTTCTGTATAATAGTAGTCAATTCTTTAGCATGTATAGAAGATACGATATGAATTGTGATTAGTGAATAAATAGTCAAAGTGACAGACATTTTACTACTGTTTATTGTGTTGTTTATCATATAAGCAATCACTTATATAATTCTTTATCTCATTTAAAATGTGTTTTCAAAAATTGATAATAAAAATGTATTATAAATGAGATTAAATATGCAGCAGAAGTCATATAAATTGCTTCATACCTCATATAAATTGATTATGAAGTTATAGAATTTATTTCAGAATTCAGATAATTTCTTGTCAACTCAGATAATTACTGTCAGAATTCACCCAATTCGTTTCAGAACTCAGATAAATTTATCTAAAAAACAGATAAATTGCATCTGGACTCAGATAATGTGTTTCAGAACTCAGATAAGTTTATCTAAAAAACAGATAAATTGCATCTGGACTCAGATAATCTGTTTCAGAACTCAGATAAATTTATCTAAAAAACAGATAAATTCCATCTAGACTCAGATAATGTGTTTCAGAACTCAGATAAATTTATATAAAAAATAGATAAATTGCATCTGGAATCAGATAATTTGTTTCAGAACTCGGATAAATTTATTAGAAACTAAGATAAATTGTTTTTGAACTCAGATAGTTTGTATCAGACCGTAGATAAATTTGTGAAAAAACAGGTAATATTCTGTAAAAATCGTATAAATATGTGAAGAGAATCAACGAAAACTATATCTGGACACATATTTTACAATTCATTCACAATTTAATTCATTCATCGATTCAGAAATTTTGACAATTAAATTGCCAAAGTTGTTTCCCTTACATTCATTGTGCAAAAGTATACATTCACAAGTATGTTGCAGTGGTTCTTTTCAAATTACAGAGAAATACATGAATTTGGCTTCTGTTTACTGTGACATAACCCTGTTTCAAACCCTATGTCACTGTTCAAAATCATCATCAGCACCTTCTCTCCTTGCATGGAAGTTTTGAATTGACCAGCAGTGATGCATGTCATTGAGGAATTTGGAAACTATCTCTCTTCTCAAATCATCAATGATGTTCTGTTGCAGTTTCGAATCAATTGGTTGTTTGTGAGTAATTTGCTTCATGATGTAGCAAACAATGACGCCGCAATCGACACTGCAAAAGAAGATGATGTTGGTACTTTAAAATGAATTGAATCAGTGTCTATACAAAACGATACTTACGATCCCATTTTCTGTTGTGGGGCGTCTTCCACGCTTATCAACGGAGCTCCATATGGCTGGGTTTCTTCAATATTTACGTAATTGTAGTTCTCCACATATTGTTTCTGCAGAAATAAATAAATTGATATAGTCAATGGGTTGGGGTTTATTGTTATTGGCAGTAGTCTGTATTTAATGATTATGTGAATGAGACATACCAGAATTTGTGCATCTTCAAAGTAATGATCGACTGTTTTAGCTAATCTCAGTTTCAAGGAATTGTAATGTAGCCAATCCCCATCTTTCTGATCCAGCACCAACAGTGTCCAATGAAATGGTTGAGCATTTTTCCTTTTTCCATTTGAATTCATTGGAAAGTGCACGAATCTGTGGTTTGCAGTTCTGCTTGGGGAGATTTGTTTGTGTAAAATCTTTTCTCTCATTTCTGATGTGTTTGCTGTAACGAATTTCTGCATTAATTTTAGTTTATTAACTGTTTATTATATTGTAAAACAAAGTAAAATGTTACTTTATTAATTAAGATTCATTGTATTTTACCCAGCATAAACTTGATATGAAGATTGATTTTTCTTGGGGCAGCAGGCCATGCTGACTGCTTGCTGTAAGTTGTTGTTGGATTTCTTCCTGTTCTCTGTATAACAAGTCAGCATATCCGTCAATAACCTGTTCAATTTGAAGCAGATAGTGTTAGTTATATTTATTGAATATGAATATGACCATTGTTGTTATATTATAAAAATTAAGCAATAGTATGGAAAGTTTATTTGTTTGGATGTTTACATTGCTGGAGAATTCTGCTTTGTTGAGGATTGCAATGATGTCCTCGTATGATACAGCAGATATGCCCTCAGCTCCCCAGACTAGCGCCCTGCAAATGCAATTGTAAAAAGTGCTTAAGTTGTTGTCATTTTGAATAATTTTTTTTTTACAACAAGAGCTGTGTTGCTTAGTTGCATAGGACTGTTACTTACTCATTGCCTTCTGCTTCGTAGATTTGTTTCAGCTTTTCAATGTCGGGCTCAGTCATTTGCTTAGTGACTGTATTTCTGGGGAGTCTAAAGGGTGCAGCTGTTTCAATCATTTTCCTTGTTGCCCTCCTTTTTTTAATTCTTTTTATCATGGAGGATTGTTTCACCTCCTTAACTGGCTTGATCTGTGTGTCAGAGTAGTTGATCTGATTAATCATTCAGACAAACAAATATAGATTAAATAAATTAGAATATATACAAGGTAAGATAAATTCAATGCAACATCATATAAAATTGATGGAAAGTCAGTTAAATTCACAAAGAACAAAGATAAATTTGATGAGATATGTTACAAGTTCAGTCAGAATTCAGATAAATTTGTTAGAGAGTCAGATAATTTGAAAGAGAGTCATATATTTTGCATACTAAAGGTCAGGTGAGATAGATTTGCAATCCAAAGAATAATATTCAAAAGAAATATGGAAGTGTAAATAAATTACCTCATCAGCATTCTCTTCAATTTTCTGATCTGCTGCAGACCCCTCCGCTTTTTTCTGTGCGATTCTAGACCCTTTTTGTTCTGAAATTTTGTTCTTTGGAGACTGGAAGATATCATCCAATGTGTTTCCAGCCCACTCCAATCCTTTCTCTGCATAATCAAGTGTCATTTCCTTTAACAGCTGCCGTAATTTCATGTTGTTCGATTCCAGATTTATTATTTTTTTCTTCAGCTCCTTCCCCTCATTTTCTGCCTTTGCTGCTCTTGAGGACTGTATATCTGACACACTCATAGTATGTTTGAGCTGCTCTTTTAAGGAGTTCACCATTCTAGAAGTATCTTCTATAGTTTGATCGGTTTTGACGTCACATGTTTCAAGGGAATTCTTCTCATTTGTCAACTGCTCAATCATCAATAGAGCATTGTCTCTTTCTTTAAGCAAGCTTTCTATTCTTTTTTCCATTTCAAGCCTTTCCTTTTTCAGACTGTTGTTTTCTACTGATGTCCTTTCAAGTTCAATAGCCATCCTTTGAATCTGTTCTTGTAAATCTTTATTATCCTTGGTCAGTTGGTTGGCTAACGAAGTTGTCCTGTCACGCTCTTCAGTTAGATTTTGTAGTTTGTTGTTTTTGATTGAGTGTGACGGGTTACTAGTAGAAGGCCCAATGTCAGCAGCTTCTTGTTCGGTTCCAGTTATTGTTTCAGATGTCACATTGGTTGATGCATTGGTGGCATTTCCAATTATATCAGCTAAAATGTTGGCGACCACCAGATCTGTCTCTAGAGCCATTGGTGATAATCAGCCATCTCCACACCAGCAGAAGTTGTTTCAGAAGTTGTTTCTCTCTGCTCTTCCAATTCAGATATGACCAATGTCTCTATCATCATGTCTGTATCAGACTGTTTGCCTTCATTCATTTTATTATCTGTTTCATTTTCTCCTTTTTCCTGTTGTTGTTCTTCTTCTTCATCTGGTTCCTCTTGCTCCTCTCCTTCATTCTCATTTTCTCCTTCTGCTTCTTCTACTGCTACATGGACTTCTTTCTGGTTTTGATGTTCTTCTTCTTCATGTCCTTCCTCTTGCTCCTCTCCTTCATTGCTTTTTTCTTCTTCTGATTCAACTACATGTTGTGATACATTTTTTTTTTCTTCTTCACCCTCTTCATTATCTTCTACTATCCTTTCTTCTTGAATTTTTTCTGTTTCTTTTACCTCTTCTTCTCCTTCTATCTGCATTAAACCCCCTTCAGCCCCACTGACACTGCCTAACAAAGACAGGAATCGCTGCGATTCAAGCAGTGTGCTCTCTAATGAGTCACCAAGGACCTGCAGTTTGTAACAGTGTTAGATTGAACATGTCAGATTAAGATATTAGATAAATTTAGATAGTGAAAACGAAGATAACAAATAATTACTTATATAATAGAGTACCTCATTAACTTTTAGTGTATGAAGTGGTTTTTTCCTAAGTGCCATACTGACAGCCCTTAGATTCCACTTTAGTATCCGTGGGAAATGCAAAGACTCATTTGGGCTGACAATTGTTGAATGTTCACACAGCCAATACTGTTACAAAATTAGAAAAGTCATATGTTAATATGTCATTATTTCTAAACTTGAAGTCAAATGTTTTTAGTATGGAGCTGTATATTGTACCGGTAATGCAATAAGGCAGCCAATGACTTTATCAGAACCACGGCTCCTACTGTGTACTGATTCCATTAAAAATTTTGATATTTCTTCTGCCCAGGCATAGTTCTTCATATCCATGTACTTTTCAACATAGCCCACGTATGCCCACCCTATTGTGTTGCCATGGGTTGAAAAAAAAAGAACCACAAGGATATACAGGCATATTAGCCTGGCAACATCAGCAATTTCAATATCTGTTGATCCACTCAATGCAAGATGTAGCTGTTCCTTAATCTTTGGAGCTGAAACCCTTGAAGGACCTTGGAATCTCCTAGATATGAATTCAGATCCCTTTCTCTTTCCATATTTCAAATCAAGTGGTTTTGATCCATTTGGTATGCCAAATATATGTGATATGTCATTTGCAGTGAATGACACATAGGATTTTCCTATTTTGAACTGCCTCCTCTTGCTGTTGTATATATCGAGGATCAACATAATGTCGTTGTCATACTTTCTGCAAACCTTTTCTGAGAATGTGCCATCCAGAATGCACTCAATTAGGCTCCAGAAAGGTGTCTTTCTCAATTCAGCTTTATGTAATTCTGATATCAAATTCTTTATGCCATTAACTAATCTGACGACTGAGACCAAGTTAGATCTGAATTGGTAATGGCTTGTATCCTTCTCATCCTTCTTTTTCTTCTTCCCTTGTATGTTCTTCGATGAATTTTCTTCTTGCCTCTTTCTTTTGCTTATTTTTTTTGCTGCATACAGTAAAATTATACAGATAGATAACTTTTGCATAAATTCAGATAAATTTATTAAGAAATCAGATAAATTTGTTCAAAAATGAGATAAAATTATACAGAATTCAGATAACTTTGTGAATAACATGTGTCCATTTTACATTCTGCACACAGTTATAAATACATTACAATCCGTATCAACTCTCATTCATAACTCAGTTGCAATCTAATTATGTAATATCAGATAAATTCAAAATAAATTCATTTAAGATAAATTCATCCAGAAGTTAGATAGATTCATTTACATGGAAACAGTGACACAAAATGTAGTTGCTACTACGCGATCAAAATTTATTAAAATAACTATGATAAACTTACTTATATTTGGACTAGTAGCAGTGATTGTGTGACATTTTGGCTGAACATTGCAAAATTTTATAAAAGCATTGGAAACTATGTTTTTTGAAATGACAATCTCAATTAAAATGATATATACATAAGTTAAAACGAAAAAGATATAGATATTATCTGAGTTATGTATTAAAGTTATCTGATTTGTAATGGTGGTAGATAGATAAAATTATATTAAATATGTTCAGACTTCAGATAATTTTGTTCAAATATCAGATAATTTTTTTCAGAAATTATATAAAATTATTAAGAACTCAGATAAGTTTTTGAAAAACATGTGTGTATTTTACATTATGTATGTAGGTATAAATAGATTATAAATTGTACTAATGTTTAATCGAGACTCAGTTGCATTCCAATTATGGAATTTCAGATAAATACAACATAAACCCAGCTAAGTTAAATATATTGAGAACTCAGATAGATTCAGTTACATGATATTTCTCAAAACAACTCAGATAAACTTATTTATAGGTAGACAAGTAGGAGTGATTGTGTTATATTTTGGTTAAACATTTGAAAAATTTATAAAGACATTGTAAAAATATGTTTTTCAAAATCACAATCTCAATAAAAATCATATATATATATAAGTGAAAACGTAAAAGATGTAGATATTATATGAGTTCTGAATCGAATTTATCTGATTTGTAATGAAGAAATGTAGATAAAATTATATAGATCTAGATAAAGTTGATCAGAAATCAGATAATTTTGTTCAAATAACAGATAACTTTGTTCAGAACTTAGATAAAATTGTGAAGAAATCAGATAAATTTTTGTAAAGCATGTGTTTATCTTAAATTCTGCTTGTAGATATAAATACATCATAATTCAACTAATTTTGATTCGAAACTCAGTTGCATCCCAATATGGAATCTCAGATAAATTCAACATAAATTCAATTAAGATAAATACATCCATAACTCAGATAGATTCAGTCGAATGATATTTCTGAAAAAAAATTGAGATAAAGTTATTTATATTTGGACAAGTAGTAGTGATTGTGTGACATTCGTTTAAACATATCAGAAATTTACAATAGTATTATTCAAAACTTCACACAGTAAAAGAGATTGAGAGAATTGTTTATTGACCTTCTTCTCCCTCTTTCTTCTGCTGCTCTTGTTCTGCAAGAATGGCAGACTTCGTTCTTGCCATTTTCCTGAATAGATTTTTGGATTTAGAAAAATAATGAGAGAAAATGAAGCAAGAACATCGCAAATGTGGTTGAAAAGAAGTATAGGGTTTCGAAACATCGATGATTTCTCCGATTTGAAAAGGATGGAATAATAAACTTACAATAGAAATCGAGTGTTTGTAGTTTTTTTTATCTTGTTTGCAATCACGTTTGCACTGAAATCCGAGACGTCTGCAAGTAGGGTTTGAATCTCGTCTTCCTTGGAGTTCTTCTATCCGAAATGAGTTCGTAGATGCAGAGCATAACAGACAATGAAATGGAAACTATTCAAAATTTGACCTAAGTGCTTCTTCTTCGCTGTTTGAACAATCAATCGCCGAAAATCGCCTTCGTTTTCGTCGGTTTCTCGATTTGGAAGATGAGTCCAAGAGTTGTATCTATATCGGGCGACGTAAGCGTTTGTTTTAAATTAATAAAGCTAGATTTTAGAAAGGGGCAAATTAGTCTTTTCAGGTATGTAAAAGTGTGAGAGGGACCTTTGGCAAGATGGCTTTTTTTTGTGGACTGTTAGCAACAAAGTAATGTTATGAGGGACCTCTGGCCAAAGCTCCCGGGACCCCCCCCCCCCCCCCCACTTCTCTTCTTCTTGCATTTATGATCAATTTGGTATTCACTAAATTTCAATAAATTAACCTCCATTCAAACATCCATACACTAATTCAATCCATTTCTTTTCCAAGATTAAAAAATAAACAAGTATTTTTCATTCATTAAATACACTAACACTCTAATATTAACAAAACTTATTTCAAGAGATTCATTGCTATACAACATTCAGATTTTTAAAACAATACATAGAGAAAATAGATATAAACATTCCAATAATCATCCTATTAATTGAAAGGAAAACCAACATGAGAAAGAGAGCGTAGATATTCAACATTTTCAAGAAACGAGATTCTTAATCACTTCAAATAATATGCAATCCATTATTTGAGATATACTTGCCTCAAACCAAAGGGGTTCCACCAAAATATCACTTCAAGAACTCCACTCTCTAAGCAAAGCCCCAAATCTACAAAAGCCCCATGAAAAACACACAAAAAGCTCAATATTTTGAAAATGGAAGAAGCTCTCAAAGAAACCTTTTAAATGTATGAAGAAAATGTCCCAAAGGTCTAGAAAATCAAGATTTTTAAGAAAGGAAGTCATTGCTAACCTTTTAGAAGCTTCAAACAAAAAGAAGAGCTTGAAAAGAGAAGTTGTACCGGCTCAAATCCCTTGAAAATGGTACCAAAATGAAGCCAAGAGGAAGGGGAGGAGATTGGTGAAGTTAAGTCTCCAAGTTGCACTCAAGAATGACACAGGGAAGAGGAGGAAGAGAGAGGGCTAGAAAAGGGGAATAGTAAACCCTAGGCTCAGCCAAAAGTTGCAGGAAATGAATGGGAGAATAAAGAGTCCAGCTGGGCTATATTTATAAAGTGGGGAAAATGGGTCCCAATGGGTCCCAACTCCCAACACTTCAAGTGGCTGAAACTATGATTTGTGGGTCCCTAACGAAGACGACAAAATTGTTCAACGAAATATTTACTTTCCAAAAAGTATATTTTTGACATATTTTGCAAATTTCAAAATTTGGATACATATTTAGTGTGGAAGGTTGGTTTTGCCCTTTTTTCTTGAAAAACATGTTTTCTGAGCCTCAAATCCAAATGATTAAAACATGAATGTTATTAAAAACAATAAAAGGAGTTAAAAGAAATAAAAATTAAAATTTTTAGAAATCGAGAATAAAACTCTCACAAAATACCATTTATAAAAGTCGGGTCAAAACAAAGTCAACGGCTCTGAAAAATCTGCAAAGCTATGAAAAATCTATTCAAACTCAAAAATGAAGTCTAACCCACTACTAATCTCACTCAAAAAGCAAAACCACTACTAAGACAAAACTAAACCCGAAAATTGGGGGTCGGGGTCGTACAGTAAGTAATATTACTTTACCCAAATCAATGTGGGGTGAAGCACTTAAGATGGTGATATCCATATTAAATTGTGTTCCTAGTAAAGGGAACCAGAAGGAAACCTAGCGTAAACCATTTTCGAGTCCGGAGTTGCCAATCTGAAGTGAGAATTTATAACCCACCTGAAAGAAAGTTAGACCCTAAAACTGTTAGTGAATATTTTATTGGTTATCCTGAGAGGTCTAAAGGGTATATGTTTTATTGTCCTAATCATACCACTAGGATTGTAGAATCGGAAAATGCGAAATTTCTGGAGAATCATGAGAATAGTGGGAGTGTTTAAGGAAGAGATATAGTTTATAAAGAAATCAGAAAAAATAATGAGTTACCTGATACACAAAATGGGTTTGTTCCACTTGATATCATCCATAAGATAACAACAACCACAAAATGATCAAGTTGAACATGATAATGGTCTGCCCATTAATGATCAACTCCCAGAGCATCATGATAATCCAATTCCTAATGATCCGAAATTAAGTAGGTCAACTCGAATAAGAAGACCTGCCATTTCAGACGATTATGTTGTATATTTAAAGGAAGCCGATATTGGATAAAAGATGATCCTAGAACGTTCAAATAAGCCATAGAAAGTATGAATTCCGATAAATGGATGGATGTTATGAAAGAAGAGTTAGAATTAATGGCCACTAATGAGGTTTGTGATATTATCGAACTACCCAAGGGTTGTAAGGCCGTAAGCTGTAAATGGATCTTCAAGACCAAAAGGGACTCGAAAGGAAAAGTAGAATGATTTAAGGCTCGGCTCGTGGCCAAAGGATTTACTCAAAGAGAAGGAGTTGACTACAATGAGACTCACTCTCCGATGTCTAAAAAGGATTTATTTAGGACAATTACGGATTTTGTAGCTCATTTCAATTTAGAGTTACATCAAATAGATGTTAAGACAATGTTCCTAAATGGAAATTTAGAAGATGTATACATGGAACAACCGGAAGGATTCATAAAAGAGAATACCAATAAATTAGTTGTAAATTAAAGAAGTCGATATATGGTTTGAAACAAGCTTCCAAGCAATGGTATCTTAAATTTAACCGCATTATCACATCATTCATTTTTTCTGAAAATCCAGTAGACCATTGCATCTATCTTAAGGTTAGTGGGAGCAAGTTTATAATATTGATATTGTATGTCGATGATATTTTGCTAGCTAGTAATGACCTTGGTATAATTCATGAAACCAAGAAATATCTTAAAAATAATTTTGATATGAAAGACATGGGAGAAACAACCTTTGTAATAGGAATCGAGATATATCGGGATAGATATCGAGAATTACTTGGGTTATCACAGGAATCATATATCAAAACTATTCTTAAAAGACTTTGTATGGAAGGATGTAGGCCCCAAGATTCGCCAATAACTAAAGGTGATAAATCTAGTAAAGAGCAAAGTCCATGAAATGAAATCGAAATACGTCAAATGGACCAATGTCCTTATACTGCTGTAGTTGGGAGTCTGATGTATACACAAACATGCACTAGACCTGTATCAGTTTTGCGGTTGGCATGTTTAGTAGATATCAAAGTGACCTAGGAATGACGCACTAGGTAGGAGTTAAGAAAGTCTTGCGATATCTTAATGGCACTAGGAATTACATGCTCTCATACAGAAAATCCGATTAATTAGAAGTGATCGATTATTCAGACTCAAATTTCGCTGGATGCCTCGATACAAGAAAGTCGACTCTAGAATATATTTTCCTGTTAGTTGGTGGGGCAGTATCATGGAGAAGTGTGAAATAGACCCCTAGTGACTCCATCCACATTTGATGCCGAATATGTGACATGTTTTGAAGAAATAGGTCATGCATTATGGATGCGAGATTTTATCACAGGTTTACGAATTATGGATATAATTTCTAAACCTATTAAAATCTTTTGCGATAATGATGCAGCAAGAAGATTTGCTCAAAATGACAAAGTTTCCAGTAAATCAAGATTTTTGGATGTTTAGTACTTTGTATTAAAGGAAAAGGTACGTGATCGATTGGTGTTTATTGTTGGGGCTCCAACAAGCCAAATGATAGCGGATCCATTAACGAAGGCATTGGCACCAAAGGCTTATAGAGAGCATGTTAGAAATATGGGCCTTATTGATTTGCCTTATTATTGAGGAAATCATTACAGTAATGGTTTCGTAATTCTTATTTCATCAAATATTTATAAGTGTTAAGGTGAATAAAATAAGAATATTAAAGAGAATGGCATTATCGTACCCAATTAAATAGGACGGCCATTGACAATGTCCTATTTTACCCTTATCAAGGACTTGGATAGGTTGGGGTGCTAGTGGAGTTATTATGGAAGGAAGCATGTCATTAAAGACATGTAACCGCTATGGTTCACATTGGTAAACCAATTTAGTCACAGTATTAATGCTCAGTATAAGAGACGCGTTGACAATTATTTTAAAGTCGATGCGCATCGGTCAAGGTCGTTTTATCGTTTTTCAAAGTACTATTTGAAAATGAATTTCCTTAAATTAAAATTTTGAATTTTATTTCCATGGTCATATGAGCCAAGTGGGAGGATGTTGGATTAAATGAGTGTGGCCCACATGACCACAAGTCCATTAAGGATCTTTAATCATACCCACTTGTCTGCACATTTAAGAGACCTAGTTAGTTTGAGCTCACTTGCCAACAAACTAATAATGGGCTGAGATTAAAGGGTTAGGTGATAGTTGGGGGTTAATGATTTCTTGATGGGTAGGAATCTTTTATAAAAGGACTCATTTGATAAATCCTTTGGTTAATAGTTTCTTGGCCTCCATCACTAAGAAAGGAAGAATAGCAAAGGCAAATGAGTTATAAACCCGACATGAGTTTCAAGCCTCTGTCATTTCAAGGAGCTTTTGTCACTTCGAGAAAGAGCTATGGAGTCAGGTAAGCTCCTCTCCATTCTCAGATTATTCATGTTTCCTTTACTGTGTCATTTGGATTAGACCCAAGGAGATCCTCCTATGGATTGAGGGATCTTAAGCTAACATACTTGACAGTCTAATTGGCTTCGATCACATATTGTTTAATAGCTTTACTTGTATATTTTAAAAAAAATCTATCTTGAAGCTCTTTTATCCAATTATACTAGTGAACTCCACATTTTATTTCGGATCCAAATCTGAAACTGAATCCCTTTTTTTTTATGCTAATGGTGGACCGGAATACAACTCTTAGGCTCGATGTCAGAGCCAAAATCGAAAGCGGATCCGGATTCATAAAGATGGATTCAAATCCGGATCCAATATGGTTCCAGCACAGATCTAACATGTTTGCATCCCAATTTGGGGGTGGTTTTAAGGGCCTGTAGACTCAAATGTGGGCCCAGGTAGTTCGATGAAGTTTTCTGTATTTTGCAATTTGCCAATATATATAGCTTAGATCCCATTGCCTTTTACATACCAAAAAAAAAGGTATATTGAGTGTGATTATCATGTTTGTGATAAGGGCATACTAGCTCTTGTAAGATGTAATGATAGATTATTGACTCTTTCCATCCCCTTTTCTATTTGCTTTCCAGTCTCGGCTAATGACTCATTGACTAGAAATGTTTTCATTTATAAAGTGGAAAGTGAACATATGAGTCACTCTCCACAGTTCCAGTGTTTGTCCTTAAAAAAAGGGCCCCCTCCTGAAGCCCATGGCCTGCTTTGATTAATGGCAATCAAGAAAGGCAAAAAATGTATAAGTCTGAACTACGGTGAGATGTGTAATATCAGTTAACCTAGAAAAAAAAAACCTTATTCTTAAGTTAAGGCTGTCAAAGTTTAAGATCCATACATGCATGGTGCAAAGTTTCTGGAACAAGATCCATTGGTGACTAATATCTCGATCAATGAGTAGTGCCAATTCAAAATATTTAAGTTTATAAAGATATTTTTTTCTTTTCCTACTTCCAGTCAAACACCAATGTCCCAACCTGCTGATCATTAGCTTGTGACTCATGGAGCTTGGGACTTATGGAGAGATTCATAAGTGGGACCCTTTTTTGGGGGCAAGAGAAAAAACAAATATCAGTTTGGTACTTATGTAGGGGAATTCATTAGTGATAACACTCTCTCCAAACAACTCTTTTTCTCATAACTCTCTCTCTCTCTCTCTCTCGCATAACGTTCTCTTCAGCAGTTATTTTTCTCCCAAACTTTTATTTTTTTGCTTTTGCTCACTAGCCAGAGAAAGGAGTGCAAACCTCGTGAGAGGCCTTACCAACAGGCCATCTCTATATTTCCTTTTTTTTTCCCAAACTTTATATAAAATCTCATATAAAGGTTTGAAAACCTATACACAGATATTATTTCTGATTTATATTCCCTCTCATATATTTGTTTTATGAAAAAATTATTTTTATTTTATTTTGGGCAAATCCATATTTATATCTCTTGCATGCAGACTTGAGAGAGAATTGAGCATTTTATCTTGGAGACAAATTTTCCATCGCAAGCCACTTGCATATGGGAAAACATTGTATTTGAAAAGCATCAGGCTATTCCTTGCGCCTTGCCCATATTTTTGTGCTTTCTTATTTTCTCAATTTCCATTATCTAGCCAGTTTTTCAAATTTCTTCAACATGAAACTCACTACTAGCATCTTGAAAGACCAGAATTCTTCTCATCCATCTCTTTGCTTATTGTTATATTGTTGGAAAAGAGAAGACCGTTTTATTTTTTTATTTTTTGATAATCCAACGTATATATCTCCCGCCCTACCAAAGAGCCTTTGACCCAAAGCCCAAGGGACACTCTACTCTGGACCACCAAGTACTAATCCCTAAAAGTACATGCAAACCCTCGTATCCACATGCATTGGGTCAAAGTATGGAAGGTGGCCAACAAAGATAGGGGTTGAATAGAGAAGACCATTTTAGATAGCCATTTATAGTCTTCAATAGCTTTCCTTTCATTTGCTTTGGTATCTTAGGCCGCACATAACATTGTAATGGTATGGAGATGCGCAGATTAATGTTATGTGGCACAACTCTTTTAATTCATGAACAAATAGGTTGGGGCATGTTTCCTGGCGATCGAGACCATCAAATAGGTCAGCACACATGGATTGGCCATCCTGTTGATCAATAGTATGTAGAACGCTTGAATGGATTGCAGATTTACATGTGACCGATCAGATTTTTTTTTTATAACTTAGGTGTATAAGTACACTCCATTCTGAACAGCTGATAACTAATTTGGGCACGTGCAAACCCTCTTATCCACATGCACCAGGTAAAACTATGGGAGGTGACCAATGAAGGTGAGTGTTTAACACAAGATCTCTCCGCTTCTTGAGGCGCAGAGTCCTTGGCCAACTGAGCTACCACTCATAGGTTGTGATCAATCAAATATTAATGTAGCAAAATGCTCGAATGAATTGTGGATTTATATGTGATCATTCTAATATTTGGCTCGCAAAACTCGAAAGTTGTAGGTTTAAAAATGTTTATAGTAATGGTATTTCCCAACAACATAGGTTAGTAAGTGTAAATTAATATCGAGTTGTATATTTGAGAGCCACTCAAAACTCAATGACTTAGTGATTCTATTTGAGAGAAAAAAAAAAAAGACTAGTAATTACTTTCATAAGTATTCATCTCTTCTTGTTAGGCTTAGCGGTTTCCTATTCATATCATCTTCATCATGTAGGCACTAGTCATCGTTATTATCAAATTCAGAATCTTCATCCTCACTATTAGATTCAGTATCATATAAATTGTAGTTCAGTAGGACTGTAGGATCATACACATCATCGCCGTCCATCTCTCATCATCAAACATCACAAACCCATTCTCACAAACAACACCATTCAGTCACTTGATCACCCACCTACAACCCAACCACATCTGTTAACCCATCGAACCAGATAGCCCACCTTCCTAATTATTCCCATCATCCCTCTCATACAGCACCCACATCAGTTGCACAAACCTGGACCCACTTCATCTACACAGCCCATCAATAAAATTCGATCCTAGCCTAGCTATACTCAACCAGACCCACCTGCTACCTAGCCTACTTAATCAAACCCAGCCATAATCACTGCCGAACCAAGCCCAGCCCACAAACCTAACCACCATTCTTATCAACCCATTGCACTAATCCACCTATTCTACCGAGGCAAATCAGAGTCCATCTGATTGAACCCCACTATTCAGAACTAAGATACACATCTCCATCTGGACCTACTTGCTCTGTACTTACATCAAAACACCCAGCCCGATCCTCACATTCACTGCCCCCACCTGCGCCACGTCCTTTTTTTGCGGTCCCGGGTTCGCTTTCTCTATTCCGCATTACATGTAGTTTACTGTTGTATTTTCTGTAATGAACTTGGCTGTTTACTGAGCTTTTGCGCTTTGAATTGCCCTATTATCACACATTAGTTTAGGTTGCATAAAAAAACTAAAAAAATAATTAAAAAATCATAAAATACTTCTTCTCTCATCTTGCTATTTAGTAATTAGAGAATAGAACAAAAAGAGATCAACAAAATCCCAAAAATAATAGTTACTTTGGTAGATGATCCTAGATTACGTTATTCGCGCCAAGTGGATTAAAACCCGTAAATTGATCAATCTACTAGTTAATTAACTTAAAAACTGCAAACCCTAAAACCTAATTAATTAATCTGAATTAAACTATTAATTAACAAAACCTTTAATAAACAAGCACCTAATTAAAAAACCTTGATTTAAGCCTTTATCCCAAACCCTATTGAAACCATAATTTGAACCTTAATTCAGATCCTTAATTCAAACCCCTAATTAAAAGAACCCTCAATTAACAAATCCCTAATTAAAACTCCTAAATTAAGAAATCCTTAATTCCAACCTTAATCAAAATATTTAGATAAGATACCTAATTAAACCCTAATCAATCCCTAATTAAAAACCACTAATTAAATCCTAATTAACTCATAAGCCTAATTGATTAAAACCCTAATTAATAAACCTTAGTTAAAAACCCAATTAACAAATCTTAATTAAACAAAGCTCTAATTAATATTTAATTAAAATCCTAATTAATAAACTCCAATCAATTAAACCCCAATTAATCAAACCTAATTCATTAAAACCCTAATTAAAAAACTCCAATTAATTAAACCCTATTTATATTTCCATAATCAAATCCAAAATTAAAACTATAATTAAAGCATTGATCAATGTTCTAAATTCAAATCATAATTAGAATTCACATCCCAACCCTAAGTAAAGTTAAAACCATAATTAAAACATATAATCAACTTGAGCTTAAACAACTAATTAATCGAACCCCAATTAATAAAAACCTCTAATCAAATCCTTAAGTAACAAAAATCTTAATTAGTAAACCCTAAGTTAATAAACCTAATTGATAAAACCTAATTAATAAACCCTAAATTAATAAATCCTCATTAATAAACTAACTCGAATTAATCAGAACATAATCAAAGCACACAATTAGACCTTTCAAGTCCTAACTAAAACAATTTCTGAAATTACCGAAAATTCGGAAAATACCACTTGGGCGCCAACGTAGGTGCGCCCAAGTCACCTAAAGACATTTAGGCGCACTTGTAGTCCCCTTTTTACGTACGCTTCGAATCAGATTTTGAGTTTTGTCCTGAAATTCAGTCCAAATCAACATCACAAAGCCTTCACAGAATCTTAAAACACCCCTAAATCACTCTTAACCAAACTATAACTTTAAGCAAACCGTGCCAACACTAATCACACTTAACAAGTCACATAGGCATAGAAACCACTAAGCTTAGGATATTTACACCCTAGTGTAAACCGGATTCTCCCATTAGGTAGCTAAGAGCAGTAGGCTTCGTCCCATCACTTTTCCTATTCCATTAGGGGACTGGGAAAGCTAATGTGGGCGGTCTAGGACCTTAGATTAGGGTTAATCCGATGATTAGTAAGAAAGCACTAATCACGTAAATCCAAGTAAAATCCCCTAGTTAGGCCCTTCTAGCCCTAATATAAGAAATCCATAAAAATTATAAAGCCAACAAAATAAACCTAAAAAGATTTTTCTTTTATTTCTTCCTCCACCTCAGGTGCCAAATATTTAATCGAACTTAATGATAAAAGAGAATAAAGAACTGATTTCTAAAATTGAATAAATGAGAATGATAAGATGAGTTGAGTGATTTCGCACACACTTTTAAACAATCACGGCCCATCGGCCCCCATAAAACAAACACTGGCCCATCGTCCATCCCCAATCAATTACGGCCCATCGGCCTTTTACTTTTATCACTCGTGTATCGCACACAAAAAATACAGAAATCACAAGTCAAAATCTCATTTGCATCATCATTTTGGTTTGAAAAGTCAGCCTTTAAACCCTATTTTGCCAAGGGATATGAAGGGGGTATCCGGGAACGGGCCCGATCCTCTTCTTAAATATTCGGGACCACCCCCTTTTATTTTCTTTATTTTAATTATTTTATTTTACTTGGATATACTATGATTTTGCTATGTGAGGATTAACCTTTATTTGGACTGTAACTCATGGCCATAAATTGACCCTAAATTAAAGAGACCCAAATCAATGTGACATTATAACCGTCGTGTGTTGCCGGCAGCACATTAGACGAGAGGAAGAACCCACCCACTTTTTTTCTCCCCATATTTCTTCGGCTTTCTTAGAAGAACAGTGTTACGGCCGTTATTGTAGATAGCGATCGTGATGCATTGATTTTGAGGGTAATTGGAATCCTCATTTTCGATGTAAAATTTAAAGAGCATATATAGATGAATGAAGAATTCTGAAGCCATGTCCTTCCCGAGGGGGGGGGGGGGAGGTTTTCAAAATTCACATCCCACAGCTGTCACCCTTGGTTTTTTCCAAATAGGGTTTTCCACATTAAAAAATCGTGTGCCTCCTTTCTTTTACGGTGATTGCCATTTTATTAGGGTTAGGGTAATTGGCTAGATTGATTAATTGGAGTTTAGATTCATATAATAATCTGAGTTGGGTCCTGAAGATTGTGTTAAGGTGTTAGAATTTTAGTTGGCTAATTCTTTTAATTTGAACAAAACTCAAAGTCCTAATTGAGTTGTATTTTCTATTTCTTTTAGAATAGGACTGTGAAGCAAGCCTTTGATTATTGAAGACCCCTTCTGAAGATCTTGATATACTTGAAAGTCTTCCAAATTATCCGAAAGACCTCTAAGAGACTTTCCCGGACCTCTAAGAGACTGTCCCAGCCAAGTTCGTCAAGCTACAGAATTCTTGACAGAACCCAGTCTCGCTATAGCGAGGAACAGTTCTGTCAACGACAGAATGCAGTCTCGCTATTGCGAGCTGGGATTTTTCGTCCTAAATGGGACTCTAGAATGCTGACTTTCCAAACCTCTTCTAAGAGTCCTGATTTATTTCTAAGAGGATCTTGCACGAACCTTGGGCTATTTATTAACCCCTTGCAGCCACAAACAATACACAGAAGATATATTATTCTCTTGAGCTTTAAGATTCATTCCTTGAGAGTTTTGTGGGCTTAATCGTGCAAGGGAGATTGTGCTGAAGACTTATTCTTTTTCCCTGTTACCAAGCACTTTGAAGGGCATTCAAGGTGGGCTTCAAGCTAGCACGTGGAAGGTGAACGGCGGGTCGTCGGCAAGTTCTTCACAGTCCTTTTAGGTTGAGGGACAACTGCGTCAAAGGTCTAGTGAGTTCTCTTGTAATCTTCATATTATAGTGCTTTGCTTTCAGTGGTCTCTACCACCCGTGGTTTTTTTCCGAGTTGGGTTTTCCACGTAAAAACCTGTGTCTCTTCCTATGTTGTGGTGATTTATTCTTATTTGGACTTAGGTTAATTAATAAGTTTAATTACTTGTGTTTGGAATTCATATACTAATCTGGGAAAGGACCTTAGCCTGTGTTAAGGCTTAAATAGAAGGTTTGATCTAGGCTACGTCAAACCTTCACGTGGTATCAGAGCAAGTTGCACAACTCTACAGTGCGATCCTCTCAGATTTGAACTATGGAATTCACTAGGGAAGGCACGTCTACCACCAAGCCTCCATTGCTTGAAGGTAGTAGCAATTATGCTTACTGGAAGGTAAGGTTGACTCCATTTTTACGTTCTCTTGATCATGATGTTTGGCAAACAGTGGTGAATGGTTACAAATCACCAACAATGGTAGTTAAAGGGCAAACTGTTCCCAAACCAGTAGCTGACTGGACCCAAGGAGAAAAAATCAGACCCATTGGAATGATAGGGCTATGTATGCTATGTACATGGTGTTTCTCATTCAGAATTTCTCTGAATCTCAACTTGCACCACTGCTAAAGAGGCTTGGGATCTCTTAAGAATAGTGCATGAAGGCACTAATATAGTCAGGCAAACCAAAATCCAAAATTTGATATCTGCCTTTGAGACTATACGTATGAAAGATGATGAAACTTTTGATGAATTTAATGCCAAACTTGGTCATATTGTTAATTCAAGTTTCAATCTGGGAGAACCCTTTCCAGATTCGAAAGTGATAAAGAAAATTCTCCGATCTCTGCCTGAAAGATTTCAGTCCAAAGTGATTGCCATTGAGGACCAGACTAATCTCAATGAACTTCCTGTTGAGGAACTTGTTGGAAATCTACAGACTTTTGAAGCAAATCACTGCCCTAGTAAAAAATCTAAGGGTATTGCTCTCATGTCTTCTAAAGCTAACAATGATGATGAATCTGATAATGATTTTGATGATGTTGAACTCAAGGCTTTGTTTGTTAAACGTTTCAAGAGATATCTTAATAAAAACAAACCAACTCTCAAAAAGGAATTCCCAAAGAACAAAGGCTTCAATAAAACAAAGGGTGTGCCCAAGTATGATAAAAATTCCTCCCAAACTGCTACCAAACCCATTCAATGCTTTGAATGTCAAGGTTTTGGCCACCCAGCTTCTAAATGTGCCAACAGGTTGGAGAAAAACAAAGGAAAAGCCTTGAATGTTTCTTGGGAAGAAGACTCTGAGAATGAAAACAGTGAATCTGAGTCACAATCCGAGTCTGCTAAATTTGTTGCCTTTCTATCTTGTACTAACTCATCTCTTGAGCAGGGGTCATCTGACAAAGATTCCAAGTCAGATGACGAGTCAAATATTGATGATCTTTCTGATGAAGAACAGGATATTGAAGTAGCTTATAAGAAACTTCTCAAAGATTCTTTACGTTTATCTCGTATAAACGATCAGCTCTCTCAAAAGCTGAAAAATTCAGAATCTCATAATATAATCATTTCTTCTGAACTTCGTGATGCCCGTATCATGGTAAGCCAGTTAGAAACTCAACGTGTGATTTTATCTGACACAGTTATTGCTGCAGGAAAAGAAAAGGATTTCACTTCTACACAATATGAGACTGTTAAAAAAGAACTGGATTCCTTGCAAATTGAGTACAACCTGCTGGAGGCTGAGAAAAATGATGTCTGTGGAAAACTTCGGATGGCTATAACAGAATTAATTTCAGCCAAGTCCTCGCTTGATCGAATGAATAAAGGATCCATGACTCTTGATGAGATTTTGATGCAACAAAAAAGTGATAAACATAAGACGGGACTTAGATTCATCTCTGAGTCTTCTTCAACCAAGCAATCAGGTAAATTTGTCTTTGTTAAAGGACCATCTTTGCAATCCAGCATGAGTGCTAAACCAAATACTGACTATGCGAACTCAAAAGCAAATAAGAATGTATCTACACCCAGATTTGTTCCAATCTGTCATTTTTGTGGAATAAAAGGGCACATACGACCACATTGTTATCAATTTAAACATCAAATACATAATCAGCGTGGGGTGATGAATTTTACTCCTCAAAAGATCAAGACTAAGTCTATCTGGGTTATTAAGTCTGATCTTCACTGCAATGTGGTCCTTACTACTCTTACAGCTACAGATTCGCAAGTTTGGTATTTGGATAGCGGATGTTCTAGACACATGACTGGAAACAAATCCTTGTTTACCTCGTTGGAAAGCTGTAATGGAGGTAGTGTAAAATTTGGGGATGGAAGCAAATCAAATATAATCGGAAAAGGTACAGTTTCAATTCCAGGTATGTCCTCTTTATCAAATGTTTTCTTTGTTAATGGTCTGAAAGCTAATCTGTTAAGCATCAGCCAATTGTGTGACTCACAACATGAAGTTCATTTCTCTTAATGACTGTCTAATTGTTGATAAAAAGGAAAATAATGTTCTCCATGGTGTGCGTACTTCTGACAATTGTTATGTCGTTGCCACAGATAGTACAATATCATGTCACGCAGCAATAATTAATGACATAGATTTGTGGCATCGACATTTAGGCCATGTTAATCATACGGACCTAGAAAACTTGGCAAAAAATGAAACTGTTATAGGGCTGCCCAAACGTTTAAAAGCCCCCACAATTTTGTGTGGTCCTTGTCAGATTGGAAAACAAATCAGGTCCTCACATAAAAAAGTTGATGCCTTAACCACCACCAGGCCACGTGAATTACTTCATATGGATCTCATGGGTCCTACAAAATCTAAAAGCATTGGCGGTAAGAAATATATATTTCTAACTGTTGATGATTTTTCGCGGCTTACATGGGTTCGTTTCCTAAAAGAAAAGTCCAAAACCTTTGACGTTTTTCTTGATTTATGGATTTTGCTCATTAATGATAAAGGAAAAACCTTTGGTGGTGTAGTTCGTATTCGTTCAGACCATGGAACTGAGTTTCAAAACTCTTATTTTGAGTCTTTTTGTTCCAAGCATGGTATAAAATATCAATTTTCTGCACCAAAAACACCACAAAAAAATGGTGTCGTTGAGAGAAAAAATCGTGTTGTCCAAGAGATGGCACGCGTTATGTTACACAGTAAGAAAATTCCTCAACGTTTCTGGGCTGAAGCGGTAAACACTGCAGTTCACATTATCAATAGAGTTTACCTACGGCCTGGAACAAGATCGACCCCATATGAGATTTGGTGTAACCGCAAACCAACTGTCAAGTATTTTCGAACTTTTGGGAGTAAGTGCTACATCCTAAAGGATAGGGAACACCTAAGCAAATTTGACTCCAAAAGTGACGAAGGAATTTTTCTTGGTTACTCAATGTCAAGTAAGGCTTATCGGGTTTATAATCTCAGAAACTCTACAGTTGTGGAGTCAATTAATGTGGTTGTTGATGATGCAGGAACTTTAGATTACTTTTCTGATGATGAAGAAGTACTAACTCGTTTCCCTACTTTAACACAGAATAATAACACAAGTTCAAGCAAGCTTGAAGATCCAAGTCCAACATCAAAAGATAATGATTCCAAAGATAAGCAAACTGATCAATCAAAATCAACTTCTGATCTTATGGACATCATTCAGCATTTTGAAGAAAAAAGTGCCTCTAAGAGTTCACGACCTGTACCTAAGGTGATGAAGAGCCACCCTATTTCTCAAGTCATTGGAGAAGCAACAGAGTCTCTCAAGACTAGAAAACAGGTATGCGATGAGGTAAGTAACTTTTGTTATATTTCTTCCATTGAACCGAAAAATATAAAAGAAGCAATTCTTGATGATTGTTGGATCAATGCGATGCATGAGGAACTTGAACAATTTGAGAGAAACTGTGTGTGGGAATTAGTTCCTAGACCAAGCAACACCAACGTAATCGGCACCAAGTGGATCTATAAGAATAAGACCGATGAATTGGGGCAGGTCATAAGGAACAAGGCTAGGTTGGTTGCCCAGGGGTATACACAAATTGATGGCATTGATTTTGATGAAACGTTTGCCCCTGTTGCTCGATTGGAATCTATCCGTCTATTACTAGCTATCACTTATTTTCTACATATCAAGCTTTATCAGATGGACGCTAAGAGTGCTTTTTTGAATGGGTACTTGAATGAGGAAGCTTATGTTGAACAGCCCAAAGGATTTCAAGATCCTCATTACCCGGATCATGTGTTTAAACTCAAGAAAGCTCTCTATGGGTTAAAACAGGCTCCAAGAGCATGGTATGAAAGGCTAACTGTCTTTTTATTGGAAAAAGATTTCAAAAGAGGGAGTGTAGACAAGACTTTATTCATCAAAGAAGAACCTCCTCACATGTTAATTGCTCAAATTTATGTGGATGATATTGTCTTTGGATCTACATCATTAGTGCTAGTAGATAACTTTTCTGAAAGTATGTCGAGTGAATTTGAAATGAGCATGGTTGGAGAACTCTCCTTCTTTCTAGGCTTACAGATCAGGTAGTGCGACAATGGAATTTTTGTATCTCAATCAAAATATGCTCGTAACATTTTGAAAAAATTTTGGATGACATCTGCTAAACATTCAAGAACTCTAATGAGCTCAAATGTCAAATTGAGCATTGATGTGTCTGGCAAAGATGTGAATGAAACACTTTACAGAATCATGATCAGGAGTCTTCTCTATCTCACTGCTAGCCGACCCGACATCGCTTACAGTGTTGGAGTCTGTGCTCGTTATCAGTCAAAACCAAAGGAATCACACATTCACTTCGTTAAAAGAATCATGAAGTATGTAAGTGGAACTGTTGACTTTGGTATTTGGCTAAGCAAAGATATGAATACAATTATTACTGGATATTCTGATGCTGATTGGGCAGGAAGTGTTGATGATCGAAAAAGCACGACTGGTGGGTGCTTCTTTATTGGAAATAACTTGGTCGCTTGGCACAGTAAAAAGCAGACTTCGACTTCTTTATCGACTGCTGAAGCCGAGTACATTGCTGCTGGTAGTTGTTGTACTCAACTTCTTTGGATGAAACAAATGTTGGCTGGCTATGGAATTACTCAGGATACTATGTCTGTTTATTGTGATAATCAAAGTGCAATTGACATATCGAAAAATCCTGTACAGCATTCCCGAACCAAACACATTGATATTAGGCATCACTTTATCCGTGAGTTAGTCGAAGAGAAGATCATTGTCCTTGGCAAAGTTCCTACCGAACATCAACTGGCTGATATTTTTACCAAACCTCTGGACCCAAATCGATTTAAATTCCTTCGCAAGTCTCTGGGTATTTCCTCCCTTCCTTAAATCTATGTTCTACTCTGGTTTTATGCAAATGCACAATGCTCACTCCCATCTATGATTATTATTGCATATGATTTTGTTTGATGATAGTGCACAGTTTACTGATATTTTTTTTTTCTGGCACTATTAGTGTTCCCCTCTGATCTTATATAAAAGAAAATCATTTTTTTCTTGAGTCAGAGGATCAGGGCTACCTACAGACATGTGTGATAGCTTCCAATTTGATTGGTAAGTTTCGTAGGAGAAGGCTACCATGACTGCTAGTGTGAAAGTCACCCAGGACGGTTCATGAAAACTTTTTAAAATACAGAGGGAAAATAGCAATATGTATATGACCAGAGGATCAGGGCTACCTATGGTCATGAGTGATAGCTTCCACTCGATTGGTAAGTTTCGGTGGAGAAGGCTACCATGTCCGATAGTGTGAAAGCCACCTATGACGGATCAATTTTAAAAAAAAAGTGATTGAGGGGGAGCATATCATTTTACACACACTATCAATAAATATCATTCGAATTGTGCATTTCTCGAGCTTATCAGTGGATATTTTTATGGATGGAAAACACTTTTCATTCTTTTTCCTAGTAAAAAAAAAAGGGGGAAAACTTCACTGACAGTGCGCATCCTTTACTCGTTCCAGAGAGTGGTCTCGCTATAGCGAGACTACAAGATTCGGTTTAAAACCGATTCTGCCTTTCTTTTCTTTCCTCCTCTGTTTTTCTTTATCCAGCTGCTAGGGTTTTTTGTTCCACCATTTTTCTTTGGCTCTCTCCACTACATTTCTCATCTTGTCCTTTTCATCAAGAAATCCAACTCCATCATCCTTCTTCCTCACCAAGGTATGGTCTTTCTATCTTCTTCTTATCAACAATTTTTTTTTTAGATCCTATGCCTATATTAGTTTGTTTGGTCAAGGAATGGTTGTTTTGGCACTTTATTATCAAATGTGGGCATTGAAGAAACTTTTCTTTGAATGATCTTTCACATTTTCGAATTTAATGTCAGCTTGATGGACTTTCTATAAGGATTGGATCAATTTCTGTGGAGTGGCTTGCATTTTTTTCTCTGAAGCTTACTTTGTTTCATTGATGGAATTCATTTGGTTCTTTTCCTTGTGATACTTTACCCATTGGGTTCTTTTGGAAGCTTGTCCAATTTGTTGAAAATTACATTATGAAATTGTGCACACAAGGTGTTTGTTCTATTACCTCAATGAATATCAACATTGTTTTTATGGGCTTTATTGAATCTCCTTGGCTCAGCATGGCTCCAAGAACTTTAAAAGGGAAGCGTCCTGCTAGTTCCTCCTCTCAGTATGAAAATGATCGGTTTAGGGATGCTGAGAGTTCGGCTCGTTTTGAATCTAGCTTCAAAGATAGAACAGTGATTTTTGAGAGAATTGTTGTTTAAGATTCTCTCACTGCTTCAGACTTCTCTCAATGGCTTTATCGTAATCGTCTTATGATCCTGATGAATTTGATCAATTAATGTTTTGAAGAATGGGTGAGGGAGTTTTATTGCAATATGTTTGGAGTTACAGAAGACGGATTCCGGACTTATATTAGGGGGAAGACTATCTCAGTTGATGCCAAAACAATCTCCACTTTGCTACAACTTCGAAGACCTGATCAACCACTCTACCCTATTCCTGATCTGGACAATCAAGCTCATCTCTTAGATGAAGTGGCTACTGTTCTCTATGGGGAACCAACTGAATGGTCTCCTCCGGTGCTGAAAATTTCTGGTTTACAAATTGATTATCGCCTGCTTAACACTTTTGTCGTTCATAACATTGAGCCTCGAGGACATTCCTCTGACCTTCTACCAACCCAGGATCTTCTTCTCTACTACTTGGGTACAGGCACATCAGTCGATATTCCGCGTACTATCCTTGACTGCATGTTAAAGATCTTCGATGAACCTCGGAAGCTCCAACTTCCGTTTGGGGCAATGATTAGCAAATTGTTGATTGATGCCGGTCGCCATGTTTACCCTCATAAAATGCCTGTTACAAAAAGGCAAAAGATAGATGGCAAGACGAGCCATGTCCGACACTCATGTTCGCAATCGTATTCAGGGGGAGCAAGCCCCAGTTCCAGTTGAGAATGTCGCTGAACACTCCGTTGAGAATCGTCTCCTGGCTTTAGAACATGCAGTGTATGATCAATCTATTCAGATTGAACAAATGGATGAAAGAATAGCGTCTGGCTTCACTGATCTCCATAATCACATGACAGAAATGTTCAATCAGCTTCGCCATCAGTGATCTTTCTAAAGAGCTTTTTCTTATGTTTGTTTTGCACTTCTGTTTCTTTATCTTAGCAACCTTTTTCTATCCTTATTTTCTGTTATGCTGCTTTGTCAATCCTATAAACAAAAAGGGGGAGTATCTTATGTCTTAGACTTAGACAGACTTTCAAATCTATCAATATGTTTAATTCTATTTCTATGATATTATGCTTGTTCTTTCCCACGGTTTGTTTTTCGGGCAGGTTAATCTTCCAGACAAGTTGTCTCATCTGTTTAACTGTCTTATTGGGATTATTTACAGTCATTTTGGGATTATCTTGTACTGGGATAGGAGATCTATTTTGTATTAGGAGTTTTGTTCATGAATTGCCAAAGGGGGAGATTGTTAGAATTTTAGTTGGCTAATTCTTTTAATTTGAACAAAACTCAAAGTCCTAATTGAGTTGTATTTTCTATTTCTTTTAGAATAGGACTGTGAAGCAAGCCTTTGATTATTGAAGACCTCTTCTGAAGATCTTGATATACTTGAAAGTCTTCCAAATTATCCGAAAGACCTCTAAGAGACTTTCCCGGACCTCTAAGAGACTGTCCCAGGCAAGTTCGTCAAGCTACAGAATTCTTGACAGAACCCAGTCTCGCTATAGCGAGGAACAGTTCTGTCAACGACAGAATGCAGTCTCGCTATAGCGAGACTGAAGCTCGCTATAGCGAGACTGAAGCTCGCTATAGCGAGCTGGGATTTTTTGTCCCAAACGGGACTCTAGAATGCTGACTTTCCAAACCTCTTCTAAGAGTCTTTCTAAGAGGATCTTGCACGAACCTTGGGCTATTTATTAACCCCTTGCAGCCACAAACAATACACAGAAGATATATTATTCTCTTGAGCTTTAAAATTCATTCCTTGAGAGTTTTGTGGGCTTAATCGTGCAAGGGAGATTGTGCTGAAGACTTATTCTTTTTCCCTGTTACCAAGCACCTTGAAGGGACGGCGGGTCGTCGGCAAGTTCTTCACAGTCCTTTTAGGTTGAGTTACAACTGCGTCAAAGGTCTAGTGAGTTCTCTTGTAATCTTCATATTATAGTGCTTTGCTTTCGGTGGTCTCTACCACCCGTGGTTTTTTTTCCGAGTTGGGTTTTCCACGTAAAAACCTGTGTCTCTTCCTATTTTGTGGTGATTTATTCTTATTTGGACTTAGGTTAATTAATAAGTTTAATTACTTGTGTTTGGAATTCATATACTAATCTGAGAAAGGACCTTAGCCTGTGTTAAGGCTTAAATAGAAGGTTTGATCTAGGTTACGTCAAACCTTCACGGCTTAAAAAAAGGTTGATTTAGACATTCAACCCCCTCATTCACATTGGCCCCATCTGAGATCAAGGTATCTTCCTCTTTGATTTTCGTTCCTATAACAAGCAAGCCAGGCCCTCCTTCTCCGGAAACGGCAGGCTAGTCCTTGGCGGATCCGTATCTCGAATCCGGTGGCACTCCTTATTCTTGAAGGCGAATAGATTCCGTCAACTTAACACCAGCGCTCGCCTTAATAAGGTGAGCATCTAGGGTGGGCCCCGGATGGGGATGGGGCAATTGATAGAAAGATTTCGCCCAAAACGGTCGGCGTACATTAATGGAGTCCACTTGATCAACGCAATAAGACTCATTTGAAGAGGCTCATATACAGTCTCAAAAGAATACCTGGAGCGGGAGATTCAATTAACCGAGATTCAGAAGCTAAAATTGAACGTCTCCCATCAATAGGTTTAGGCAGAGCATTTATAACACGACTCAAATAAGCCTAACTCACTGGTATTTGAGCAATTATTCTTGTTGCTTTTACATAACTTCCCTCTTGCATCATCAAACCATCACCCATTAATACAACGACACCATTATTGGATTCAAAATGAAGAGCACAGCAAGCTACCGCAGCAAGCGTAGGCCATCCCAGGCTGCAGCGCTCTTTGATTAAGGGGTGCTTGCGCGTTTATCAGTAGTGTCTTGCTTTCTTATCTGAGTTTACTCTTGCTGACCGAAAACATTTTACCGTTCAAAATGAGTGCACTGTGCACATTCTATCAAAGGTTCAATTTGTTCGGGTGGGTGCCAAATGCTGGGATGCATGACCGGGAGAAGGTTGTTGTTTTTCACTTGTTTGTTGGTACAGTCAGATGAATCAAATGGTGGCCGCCACCTCGTGTTCTTCCAAATCACGGAATCGGATCCAAACAGGGTATTGGGGCGCCACATCAGGGGGCAGAGGCGTGGCAAAAAAAAAATGTTTCTCTTTCTTTCTTCGCGCCCCCAGATTGACCCGATTTAGACCAAAGAGGGGATCCGTTTCCCTGGATCACCGAGAAGTCCCACGGAACTTCGCATGTCAGTAGAAAGCCGCATCAGCGCCTACAAACGATTAAAATACTCTGATGGGATGGGTTTAAATGAAACAAAACAAAAATATTCTGGAAACCCCGGAATCTCGATTCAACGAACCCGAATTTTCTCTCCCTCTTTTATTCCAAACTACCCATGGCCTCCATCTAAAAAAAAAGGGGAGTTCTATTGGCACCACGAAAAGTTCTCTTCCCACCGCAGTTATTATGCCAATTTCTTTTTACAATAAAATCATTACGTGAAATGACTAAAATGGATATCTCATAAACCATGTTGAAAATCAAATATTTCTCTTCACATACATAACTCATCTCTACCCTCTTCACACATAACTTACGGTTTCTCATTCTCATTCCTCCACTGCACCTCACATTTCCCTTCTTCTTTCACTCTTATTATTCCTCCCTTCAATCTCTTGACAGCATTGTACCACTCACCCACAGTTCACCTTCTTCCTTCTTCCTTTTCCCCCTTGCTCTCACTAAATGTTTTTGTTGTAGTTGAATCAAACCAAATATTGCAATAGACAAGGAAATGAAAAGGAAATCGTGTCTTTTAATCCTACTAGTAGCGAAAAGGTTAGTGTGGTTGAGTATTTCAGTGTTTTTGTCAAATTTTTTCAAGTTCTGTATTATAGTTGTTCGCGTTCTTTCCGGACTGGTATGTCCGAACATTTCTGAAATGTTCGGACAAACGATACAGAACATGCACTATATGTTCGAATGTTTCTATACGAACATAAGAGACTTGTTCGAGACTTTATTTCCGAACATAAAACAAATGTTCAGAAATTATATGTCGAACATATGGTTTATGTTCGGATTTATTGTTCCGAACGATACTGATACCGCTTTTTCCTTAGTGCAGCTTTCCACAGAAGAAAGCCAAGTTCAGTCAGCCTATGTAATGGACTTTACAGATGTGTTTACTACCGAATAAGTAAGACATTATATTAAAATTTCAATATACATATTATGTGTTACTAATGTCTGATTCAATAGTTATGTATTTAGATATTTCACAGCCGAGATGCATTAGTGAATTAGGCTCGTGATGTCGGTAAAAGAAATGGTTTTGTCATTGTCATAAAGGTGTCAAACGCTGCAAGGCCTGTAATAAAAGCTAGGGTTGTCCTAACATGTGAGAGAAGTGGCCAATTCAAGCATTATAAGACCAAAGACGATGGGCCTACTAAAAAGAAGATCAAGCAAACATGATCGAAGAAATGTGGATGCCCTTTTACATTAAAGGACAAGAAGCTTGACAGTTTTGATGATTGGATGTTGGAAGTTGCATGTGGTGTACATAATCACTCTGTTGCAGAGTATCTGGAGGGTCATTCATTCGCATGGAGACTAACAGAAGAGGAAACAAAATTGATGGTTGATATGTCTAAGAGCATGGTACGACCAAAAGATATTTTGGTTACATTAAAACAAAGAAGTGCCTTAAATGTGACTACAATGAAGACCATTTATAATGCACGTCATAGGCACAGAGTTGTTGAGCGGGGTGAGAGAACACAGATGCAACAACTGATGGGAAAGTTGACAGAGCATAAGCACATTGAATGTCACAGGAACAATGAGGACAGTGACGTTGTTACCGATTTGGTTTGGGCGCATCCAACAAGCATACAGTTGTTGCGGTCATTTCCTCATATCTTAATAATTGATTGCACTTACAAGACAAACCGGTATCGCATGCCCTTACTGGAGATTGTAGGAGTGACTTCAACAGATATGACTTTCTCTGTGTGTTTTGCTTACATGGAAGCCGAACGCGAAGTCAACTATACATGGGCTTTGGGTGTTTTACGTTTTCTCATTGGTGAGGACGCTCTTCCTGATGTTATTGTCACAGACAGAGAATTGGCACTACTAAAAGCCATCAATACAATATTTCCTAATGCAAGGCATCTATTATGCAAATGACACATAAATAAGAATGTCCTAGCAAAATGTAAGAAATTGTTCGAGACCAAGGAGAAGTGGGATAGATTTATATTGCATTGGAATATGTTGGTCCATGCCTCCACAGAAGAAGAGTATATTGATCATCTGCGTAAGCTAAACCAAGAGTTCACAACATATCCATCAGCACTTCAGTACGTCAAGGAGAGTTGGTTAAATGAATACAAGGAGAGATTTGTATCTGCGTGGGTTGATAAATGCATGCATTTTGGGAATACTACGTCAAACATGTACGCTTATACTTTAATTTGGATGAATTGATGCTTTATGCGTATTTATATATAATGCATTATTAATTATTATGTTGTTTATATAGGGTTGAGTCTTCACATTCACAGTTGAAGAGACAACTTGGATCATCTCAGGGTACTTTTGAGACAAATTGGGCAAAAACACACAGCTTGCTTGAACTACAGCATACAAGTATTAAAGCTTCATTCAAAAAGAGCAAGACAATAGTGCAACACAGTTTCAAGCCCTCTGAATTTAAAGAGCTTCGTGGGAACATATCACGAAATGCCTTGGAAAAGATTTTGGCAGAAACTAAGAGATCAAATCTGGTTGGAATTGATAAGATTGCATGTGGATGTATTATCCGTTCCACACATGGGTTACCATGTGCGCATGAGATTGCTACATATGTTTCAGAAGGACAGCCAATTCCCCTTCAGTGTATACATCCGCATTGGGTCAAGCTTGACATGAATCCGAGTACCGTTTCGAGCTATAATATGGAGTTGGACTGTAAGATGGAGTTAGAGTTACTTGAAAAGAGGTTCAATGAATTTGATCAAACAAGAAAACTTCAACTCTTAAAGAAGATGAGGGAGCTATCAAAGCATGACAGTATATTCTTGTTAAAACCAGAAGCAAAGTCCCGAACCCGTGGGCGACCACACATTAGGATTGATACATCCAACAAAAGGGAACCAAGTGCTTTTGAGTTGGTTCAATCTGCACAGGACAGTCACTCACCTTCTCCCATTATGGTTAAGGCACCGTTGGAACAGAAAAAAAGAAAAGCCTAGAGTTGTGAGAACAAGATCTAAAAATGCCAATTCTTATATTGCTCAGTTCTCAGAAGGATTAAGGCCTTTTATACGCCTTATCAAAGATGTTGCAGCCGATGGTAATTGTGATTTTAGAGCGATTGTTGCTTTGATTGGTCATACTGAAGATGGATAGAGACAGGTTCGGAGAGAACTCTTGCATGAGTTGCTGCACCATGTAGAACATTACAAGCAGTTATACGGAGTGGAAAACAGAGTGGAAGAACTCACTGAGACACTATCTTACTATGAGGATAATCCTTCGTGCAACCATTGGTTGACTATGCCTGACATGGGGCATCTTATCGCATCTCGTTACAACTTGGTCTTATTTCACTTTAGCATGGCACAGTGTTTAACCTTTCTTCCTCTAAGGTCACCACCATTGCCTGTATCTACTCGATTGGAGATAGCGATAGGTTTTGTTAATTCTTGCCATTTTGTTCAGGTATTGAAAACTAAAATTGTCTTTTTTTATTTAATTACAATATGTTAACGTATTAACAGGTTTATTTATTTTTTTTGTAGGTTTTCATGATCCCAGATCATCCTATACCACCCATTGCCAATAAGTGGAAAGAATTCCGTCATCCTTGCTCTGGCCAATGGGAATTAGCATACGGAGATTGAATCAGGCGTTTTAAAGAGATTATAAGTCCAGATATAGCAACCTGTGAGACTGTCTCATTAGATTGAGAAAATTGTATTTTTTTTCCATGTATTTCTCTAGCCACATTGTTGGCAGAGTTCATGTATTTCTCTAACAGAAGATCCAAAATGAAAGGACAACATTTTTAATTTAGAATATGCAAGTTGAGTTCTTTTCAACTTTGTCCTTACAACCATGTTCAACAAAATTGTGATTACAACCATGTTACAAATGTAAACAACCATG
The DNA here is from genome assembly GCA_012931725.1 of Litsea cubeba. Classification (NCBI taxonomy): domain Eukaryota; kingdom Viridiplantae; phylum Streptophyta; class Magnoliopsida; order Laurales; family Lauraceae; genus Litsea; species Litsea cubeba. The sequence continues at coordinate 13,849,819 of CM022947.1, forward strand.
TTCCAAATATTGTGATTACAACCATGTTCCAACCCATAAAAAAACACACCATAAAAGTAACCAAAATGTAAACAAAAAAATGATTTTCTTAAAGTAACTGGTCATCTTCCAAAATGAAATCAGCTACTATCCCTACGGTGCCTGCGTGCATAAGAACGAGCAGTCATGTTGGGGTGTCGAACTGTGCGCTCCACCTCTTCAATGGTCATTCCACGCAGCACATGTGCAGCCTGCTCGACGTGAGTGTATATACCATGTGGGTCATCAATCCATCCATCTTGGCCCCTCTCCATGACTCTATCAAGGATGCACAACGCACCCGCATTATGCTACAAGTAAGATGTTTAATTCATTAATTCATTCAAAACATTTAAAAAGAAAATGTGAAATATAGCTCAATTAACCATACCATCTCATAATCAATGTTTGCACTAGGCTGTGCATCTCGAGGATGTGGGCGAAAAACTGATTGGGAGTTAGGGTTTTGAAGCAGCCTCCATGACATTCGTGCGTACCAAGCCATGTATTGTGGTACACAATGAGATGGACGTCGAACTGGAACGCTTCGATTCAACCCAGATAGTAGGTGATCATTCCATCTTTCCCAGACTTGATCAAAATATTGATATGCATTTGCAGTCGGGCCTCGTGTAGCACGAATTGGGATTAATGGGGGTGGAGGAATAGTCTGCACCCTACCAAACTGCCTCAGGATCCTATCTGGATGATAGGGCTCAACAACGTCAAAGGACTTAATGCACCCACAGTAGAAGGGGACCTGATTAAATGGATGTTGCTGCCTAATATCGCGATAAGGATCCCATGTGACCTGCATACCCAAAACAATTATAAGAAATTTCATTATACTATAGAGAATTTTTAGTAAGTCATGAATAAGGAATTTTTAGTACCTCATCTGCACTCATACAATCAAGCCGCTCTCGCAGTGCCTGTAGGGGAGCAGTAGTCTCCCTACGAGTGAGCCAGCGATACACTCGGGGTTGGGTGACTCCATATAAAATATTGGACGTTGGAGCGAAACACTCGAAATGCTAAAAAATCCACGCCTCTAGCAGCGTAAGATATCCAACAATCTGTTTAACTTCCTTACGGGTAGCTAATCCCAATTGTCGATACAAATAAGTCAGAGCAGCGGCACCCCATGCATATGTACGGACACTAGACAAGCCTGTCAATAACGTCAGATATATAATTGGCACACGTGTGCCACTCTTGTTAGCGAATAATGTGCAGCCTAATAAATACAAAAGATATGCTCTCATTGCACAATCAATCATGTCATCTCCATCCTCATCGGTTATTAAAGATAACCTCCCTCTTAGCCACTCCAATCTTACAGATTGGCCCCGAACCTGCTGCAGCTCATCATTTGCCTCATTTGGATGAACTCCCAGAGCGTCAACAAGGAGCGAATGAGTATCTTGAAATGACTTTCTACCATTATAAGCAACAGAACGACCAGTCACTGGGATCCCAAGTATGGTGGCAACATCATCTAGACTTATGGACATTTCACCGAAAGGCATGTGGAAAGTGTTTGTTTTAGGTTGCCACCTTTCCACAAAACAAGAGACAAGAATCTTACTAAAAGAGCGGTAGGATGCTGTGATGAGTGGACTCAAATTAGATCTATCCACTAACTCTCTGAACCTGTTGCTCTCATTTAATGTCCAGTGTGGTATTTTCTGTCCATGGCTCAAACACTTCAGCAAGGCCCGTTCCTGCATTCTGAAAATATTACATTATTAAAGAATATAACAATTACGTTGAGTTTTATGTAACATAAAGAGAAAAACAAAAAAAGTACGTACCTGTGAATGCCAAATGTATGCAGCTATGTGCGTGTTGAAACTGGGCAGCAAAGAACGATCTTCTGGCCTCGCAGTTATTTCTTGTTCAACATCAGCTTCTTCTTCATGTTGTTCAACAGGAGCTCCTTCTTCTTCATTGCCTCCTTCTGAATCATATTCCGGTTCCCTGTGTTCTTCTACAACCTCCTCAGTTATTTGACGGTGCCTCCTATTGGAAGCCGTCGGCAGAGGAACTGCTTGGCCTCTCCATTTCTGAAATATTAGATGAAGAGTGATTAAATTAAATTTTTTTACAAGTGTTCGGTTTTGTGCGTTCGAACAAGTCAGAAATGTTCGGAATGTAATATACGAACATTCTTGAAATGTTCGAACTTTATGTGCCGAACAATTCTGGAGTGCACGAACTTTAGAATCCGAACATTCTTAAATTGTTCGAAATTTTACATTCGAACATTTGGGTAATGTTCGAAGTTTCAGAACCAAACATATCGCGACAATGAAAAAAAATAAATATTGAACAACTGCAACCAGTGTAGAAGAATCATTTTTGAGCGAATTAGACGTGTGATTATGTCCCTTTGAACATATTAAGATGCACACAATAGGTGCTACAATGACCTATTTGAGAAAATAGCACAATGACAATGGGGAAGAAGGAAGGTGATACCTTTGACTAAAATGGAGGTGACTACAATAGCAGCTTCTTCCTTTCTTTCTTATGTGCTTGTATCCTTTCACTGAGCTAATCTTCCAGCAAGAATGTGGGTCAAAATGGATTGAAGAAGAGTTTCTCTGATTAAAGTTTCAATAGAGAGGAGAGAAAGGGGACGATGGTGAAGATGCGTGGGAAGAGAAGAGAAGTGATGAGATGAGTTGTAAATGAAAGGGGTGATTTCGGTATATTGATGGGTGCAAAGAGAAAAAACTGTTAAAAAACCTATTTTGTACATTGGTGTGGAGAGAAATGCGGTGAGCATAGCAAAATAACGTGATGCCAATAGAACTCCTAAAAAAAAAACCATGTATTTCTTTGGCAGGAGGGAACCCCTATCTCCTCTCAACCCCAAATCCTGCTCCGATGTCCCAACCCAATCTCTCCGCTATTTCAGCCAAATCTAAAAGAGCCCAGCTATATGGCCTGATGCCAGGCCCGATGTGTCAGGCCCTGACTCATCGGGCCCGGCATCAGGCCAAGTAGACTTTTTGAATTTAAAAACAAAGTCTTTTTGAGGACTTCATCGAAGAGAAGGAGAGGATTTCATATGGGATTGAAGAAGAAGAGGAACCTACACTATCTTTTCCTTTTCGGCACTGGAGATTCCATGGTCGGTCGCGGTAAGACACCCGCGACAGAGGATGCGGACTCGGTGAACACCCCATGACGTATGCCTCTAACACTCGTGCTAAAATACCTATAAATACCGCCTTACGGTCACGTTGATAAGTGAAAACTCGCCTTGTAGTCAATCTTTGGATCTCGTCCTCTCTCTTTAGTCTTTACTCGCTCCACAGCCCTCTCTGTATCGGATCTCAAAAGGAGGTACGTACTTCTTCCTCCTCGTTTTACCGCTTCTTCTATTTTGTTAATTATCTTCTTTGATGTGGTGAAGTAAAGGTGGGGGATCTACGATTCAGAGAGTTTTTACTTATCTGCGATCCACAATGGCATGAGCTGTAAACAAAAATATGTGTGCTTTCCTTGATCCCTCTTGTCTGAATGAATAGATGTAGAGAGTTTTGACATCCGATGCCAACTTTCGTGGTTTTATAGTTTTTTTTTTTTTTTTTCAAGTAAATGGAGAAATTCAATGAAACCACCGAGGCCAAACAGAACAGGACAAATCAGAGCAAGGGCAACGGCCTAACCCAAACTCAATCTGGGAAGTCATCATCCCTAAAAATCTATTACCAAGCCTAGAGCAATGCTGGGCCAAAATATGGGCTACTACGTTAAAAGTCCCAGAAATAAAAAAAGAAACTCGCCAAGCACAAACAAGTACAATAGAGTTTAATATCCGAAATAATTGGATTGATGGAGCCGATCACCTCCTTAGCATTGAAAAAAGCACTCTCTTAGAGAAACCCCTACATGAAACTTCTTTTAGCGCGAAAAGAATGACGATTGCCTCTGCTTCTTTAGAGGAAGGGAGTTTTGGCCCTTAGTGAGAACCTGCACAAATAAAATAATTATTCATAATCATCATATAACAATAAGTGGACTTTCTATCTGTTGGTTTATAAGAAGCATCTGTGAAAATCAGTAAAGTATTATCTGAGTGGGCTACAGGTAGTCCAGAGTTTTGGCACTATGGAAGTATTCTCTTTTAAAATCCCCCTTACTATCTTAAGGGTACATATTTTGAACCATGACAATAATTTTTCTTGGTTCAATGGCAACGCCTTAAAAAATGATGTTATTTCTAGCTTTCTATAAAGCCCACCAAATGGTTAGAATGATGATTTTGGACTTTCCTGCAACCAAACCGTTTCATCATAGTTATCAAGTTTGTTTCAGTTTGGACGATTTATCTCATTTTAAAGCTAAAACCGAACTGAACATCTCGCCTGAAGATGTTCGGTTCAGATTTCTTTTGATTCACCCGAATGTACCGAAACCCCTAATTTCGGACCAATGATAACAGAATTGATAGATTCAGATGAATCCAGGGGTCGACCGTGGAAAGAAGAAAAATTGATGAAATGTATTTGGGATTTGGATGAATCCGAAAAGAAATAAATGAAATTATTCTACGCTCCTCTTCTCATTAAGGAGAGCTTTGACAAAGAAAACAACTGCTCGTTTCATCTTCTTTGACAAGATGTGACCTTCAAAACTCCAATCCATCCATAAAATGGATGCAAAAAAAATGCAAATATCAACCACAAGATCTCTTGCCCCATTCCCCTTCCATTATTTTGAGATTGTTCGTCTGCCGAAAACTTTGGGTGCATGTCCTCCCTCACCGCAATTGTTGGGAGCATTTCCTCACTCACCAAAGGTCGTCACTTTTGCCGACCTTGTAAAACATCTCGCTGGAGCATCATGTATGCCTGATCTCTCCCCCTTTCGTTTTGAGAATAGGGTTTGAGGAAGAGTCTTTTTCATTTTTTTTTTTATGACGACAACTCCTTTTACAAAAGTTCTACAATAATAGCATTTTATAATGGGGCCGTGAATTGTGATGAGTAATTGAAAGTGAGGTCCACCTATTTCTAATCGCTAAGATTAATCAGAGGCCCACTTAATTGTAATCATGGTTGAAGATGAATCTTCAATCAAGTGTGACCTATGATGCACGGATACTTCAAAATGGGCAATGTATCGTATCATAACGTATCTGATACTTCACTTTTTATATCTAAAATCCGTGTCCTTGCCATGTGTGTGGCGTGTCTGGGCATCATAGAGTGTGACTATTCGAAATATTGAGGCCCATCACGAGTTACGTACATATAGATAGGGGCTTCTGTTAATACGACTTGTATAATGACCTGGGCTAGCTTTCCACATGATATTGTCCGCTTTGGCCCACGGGCCTCACGGTTTTATTTCTGGCAGGCCTCAACCCACCAAAAGGCCTCATGTGGAGTTAAAGACCGGGTCACACATATATACCCAAGATTTAGACTAGCGTGTTTCCGATGTGGGACTTGTGCACAGCTGCATACCCAGTCTTTAAGAGTTTTCCCCGCCCTCTCTATCTAGGCGGATGCTCGCCGGACCCAACGCCCTTCTACATTGGGGCCACATGCGTGACAACTTGAGTCAATTGTTTGTACCACATACAGTAATATTTGAACTTATTAAATATTTTATGAAATGATTTGAAAAAATCATCATTCTAAAGTGGGCCATTAAGTTTGGGTAGAGTGCAAAGGTTTAAGTTGTATGGTTTACCTATAATTAAATGGTTTTGATTTTTTCTAAGTGTCCCACTGGAAATTTGATTAGCAAATTGAGCGGTTCTAATTAAAAAGTAGTAATTAAACTTTTAGTGGCCCCCATAAACAGTATTAATTAAGCTTTCAGTGGCCCCAGTGCTCACAATCTTTTGGAAATTATATTTGTGATGCTTAGTAGAATGAGATTTTCTATATTTTTTAATACATACATACATACATATATATATTAACTTTTTATATATTCTGAATTGGAAAGCGAAATGCCTGAATCGGCCGAGATGTTTCACTTTGGAGCCAAACAAAAAGGGGGTCCGAAACGAACTTGACAGCTATGCGTGTCATTCAGTTTCAAGAGGTTTCTCCACCATTCAACAATGTCCATGCTCCTTATGGAATGAGCTTGCATAATTGCATTTAAAAAGAGCATGTTCCACAGTTTCTTCTTCACATTCACAATTTGGAAAAATAGTAGATCTTGAGTTAGTTTTAGGACCTAGCCACTTCCTCACAAGAATGGCCTTACAAAGGCATTTGCATCCAAAGTGAGAGATCCTTTGAGGAACATGATTTTTCCAAAAACTTTTCCACTTAAACAAACCATTATTACTATTAACATTCGAGGAGGAAAGCGTCTTGTAAGCAGATTTGGTCGAGATATTTCTATCTTTAGTGAAGGGCCAAACTCTTTTATCATTTAATTCAGACCTCTGGATATAGATTTGGGCGATGTCTTCCATATCTTTAGTGTTTTTTTAAAATACTTGAAATCAAAGAGAGATTCCAAGATTTATTATCATTTTGTTGTTGATCCTTTTTCGAAACTGGACCTGCATCCTGCAAATATAGCATCGGACAAGGTGTTTTTTTTTTTTTTGCACTGATTTGGAACCTTGCAGTGTTTTGATTGATGGGGTTTTACTGGTTTAAATTTTTGAGTGTTTTGCTAGAACTGATGCTGTCCGGATTTGTTGGTTATGAGTAGAAATTCTAGCAAGAGATATTCGGTTTTTTTTTTTTAAATTGGGTTGTTGGGTTTTGAGAGAATTGGCTGCGAAATGGGTAAATTTTGATTTTGCACTGATTTGGAACCTGGTAGTGTTTGGATTAATGAGTTTCACTAGTTATGATGCTTTTGGATCGGTGAGTTATGAATAGAACCTGGTAGTGAAATTAAATAATGTTCACTAGAAATATGGCTATGAAGATGAAAGATAAATTTGATTACTCTGGAGAATTATAATAGAAAATTTGAAATTGCCTTATTGCTGGATTCTTCATGTAAGCTAATGTACAGAGAATTTATTTAGCAAATTATATTAAATGATATAATATTGCGTACGAATGAAACTCTAAAGACTCTGATTGTAGACAAACTTGCTGCACTACTATAAGACCATTGTGTGACAATGATGAAAATGAACTTGAGCAAAGAGCCAGAAAAGTAGTATAGAATAAAGAACAGAATTGGATCGTTACTTGGAAAACCTTATGAAAGAATCTACAATACCAGATATATTGGATTGGTGGAAATGAAAGTCAACGAAATATCCTAATTGATTCAGTATATTGCTTGTGATATTTTGGCTATTCTTGTTTTCACAATTGATTATGAGTTGGCAATTTAGCATTGGAGGAAGGGTACTTGACTCATGTAGGACTTGTTTAAAATTTGAGACATTTAAAGAGTTAGTTTGTGCTCAGGATTGGTTCATCATATCAAATATATTAATTTAAATATCAGGTACTCCTAAGCCTGAGTGTGACATATTAATAACACTAGTGTAAAAAATCATGGTCGTGGGTATGTTTAATCATGGTTGTGGGTAAGTTTTGATAGCCACGGGTATGGATCACATGATCAGTACATGAAAAGATTATCATTGAAAATGACAGTTAGTGGTAAGTAAATTTAGGACTTTGGCCTAGGCCCACATTTAATTGACATCCTAGAACTTTTGACATCCTGCTCATGCCTGATCCAACAAAATTTGATTCTTGCGCAGATGTAAGGTTTACATTCAAGATGTCTCTTAAATATAGCCTTTTACCCTAGAGTACGACTGCAAATAGGCCACTTTAGTTAGGGATTAGTTATTGGGCAAAATAGTTAGACCAAGATCCAGCCAATTAACTGTGTCTAATAGAATTCGTAAGTCACGTAGCTTTATATGTGTTGGACCAAGCAGGGCCATCTAGTCTGGGCCTTAAGCCTTTAAGGAAACATGGGCCTTTAAGGAAACATGGGCCCTGAGTTTAGAGCCCATGGTTCAATTCAAGTCCAGCCCAAAGCCAGTTGGCTACCAGCCCACTTGCATCCCTACCGTGCAAGGATTTATCTAGAATGCAAAATTTTTTAGTAGCTGATGTAGCCCGGTGCCCTAGATCGAATGGACCAAACCCACAGATGGGTTGGCCGAATCCAGATGGATTCTAAGCACTCAAGAACACGCAATTAGCAAATCAAGCATAAAACTGAATTCTTCTATTCAATAATGAGAGGCGTCTATCCCATAAGAGAACTTACATATTTATAAGAAAAAAGAGGGAGGAACGATCTTGAAGGAGGAATAATCTGATGCGGAGCGGTACACGTTGCTGGGTGGGAGGAGGTAGAGATGGAAGATGTTGGGATATGTTCAGGCCTCACGTCTGAAATGGAGGGGCTTCACACCCAATGGCCTCATGCCATGCCCTTTCCATGGGAGAGAATAGAATACACTCTCAATTTTATTTTCATTAATCATCAAGTCTGAATAAGCCAAGAGGCTTTACAATGTTTAATTAAAAGAAAAACTTAACCCTAAAGCAAATCTGGACCATCCAATACCTTTTTGGCCAAGATAAATATATATATATATATATAAATTTTGAATGGTGAATTGTATCAATCAAAGCATAGCAGTACAAAAGGTATATACTGGAATTCTTTGGAGGCTCTGTGTTTCCTCTCTTGCTAAGATTAAAATATCAAACTAAACAGAATTTAATTCATAAATAAACTCTAAATAGACTAGGGATAGGTGGGTCTGGGTCGACCCATGGGTCCACGGGTCTGTCCTGCATCAACTCTCTCCGACTTGGAGAGAACTCGACCTTGAGTGCTGCAGGTGTCCTCCAGGATCGAAATTCAATGTACGAACTCCCGATTTGCGGGTTGTTCTTCGTCTTCTTTACATGACTTGGACATCGGAAATGGTTTATTCAAACTAGAAATAGGTAGAATCAAGGATGAAAAAAGCGGCCGATACGCGATAAATCAGGCGTAGCGGTTCTTTGAAATTACCGCCACTCACAATTGTATCGGCCGATACATTCCCGTAGCGGCCACTACATTGCTATAGTGGCCGCTACATTGCGGTCTAGGTTAAACCAACACCCGTCTCCCCCATCTTCTCGTTTGCTCCACTGATTGAACGAACCAAACCAAACCAAGCCTTTTCCCACTAGGTGGGGTACTGATTGAACGAACAATAGACAAAAAAAAGGGACACATAGGAAGAAAGGAAAAAAGAAAAAAAAAAAGAGAGATGAGCTGCAGAGGACATACCAGATACATGGAGGCACCAGCAGCAGCACGGCATGACCGCAGCGGCAACAACAGGAGGCAGCGTCGGCGACCGTGGCGACAATAACAGCAGGCTGCATCGGCGACTGCAGCAGCAGGCTTCTCCTCCTCCTCTTTCCCTCTTTCTGTTTCGGGCGAAAGTTATAGGGCAGCCCCTCTTTCTCTTTGCTTTCCCCCCTTTTGTTTCGGATAGAAGCTAGGGCAAGTGGGCAACAAATGCCCTTATCGGGCTGCCCCTTTTATTTTGTCATTGGGTAAGTCATGGGCCCACGATGGGCCCACCTAATGAAGGGCACAAATGAAAATTACATGGGCCATTCAAAAAACATTAAAAACCATTAAAAAACATTTTAAAACCATTAAAAATCCATTCCCCCCCACAAAAAAAAAAACATTTAAAAAAACTAAATGTGGACATCCAAATCAATAAAAACTGAAGGACCTAATGTAACCATTGGTGGGCTCCACAATGAGGCACCAACGTTAAAATAAAAAAGTCATATCGTAGCTAAATATTACTTAATTGAAATTGACACCTTAGTGAAATTACACTCTAATTGGGAATAGTGTCATAGCCAGCTTTCATACCTATTGAAAATAAAGTGCAACCAAATTTCACACTAACTAAACTAAACATATGCTACTGTAATAGGGCATAGGGCCAAACCAAAGTTCACTCTAATTAATAGAAAATAGGGCACTAACCAAATAAGGAAATGGGTCCTTTACCACCAAAGTTCACTCTTATTGTTTTCTATTGAATTCCTGCGACCTAACTCTTATTGTTCACTCTATTCATACAACATTAGCGATGCAGGACCTCATACAATGAGGGGACCGCTATGCCCCCTTATCTTAGTTACTTTTGCAAAAAAATTACATTTTCTTTCATTTTACAATATTTTGGATTTTTTGAAAATTTTTCATATTTTTTTGACGATTTTTTCAAAATGCATCGCTACACCACTACGTAGCGCCCGCGTCGTAGCGTTTTGGCGGCGGACCGCAACGCCCACTGCTACCGCTATTTTCATCCTTGGGTAGAATGCTTGGATGTTGCTGATGGACTGATCTTGCTCGGATGCTCGCTTTAATGATTGGATGTAGAATTTGTATCATTGGATCACAATCATTAACATTTAATTGTGAAAATCCAAAAATGAAGTAAATGTGGGGTACCTCGATAATTGGATTTGCTTGCGAATACATTGGACCAATTGTTTTAACCTATTCTAGCTCATTTGACTTTGATTTCATTCGCTCTTGTACTACTTGAGTATGTTCTTCTTTTACTTCTAACATATCCAGGTTGCCACCATTCACTTTGGTTGCCATGCCGCCTTCAAATTTTTCTCTACTACAGTTAGCCTTAGACATTGTTGGATCTTATGCTAGCTTTGCATCTTCTTTCTCATGTCCTTGCCTTTCTGCATTTTCATTGACATCACTTATAGCATTGATTTCTCATTGGCTTTGTTTTTTTCGTTCCTCATGTGCAGCAATTTGGCTATTTTGATTCACAGTGGAACCTGCGACTTTTTGTACATACACTTCCTTGTTAGGACATTCAAAACCAAAGTGTCCAAATCCTTGACACTTGCAACGTTGCCATTGGTCCCGCAAATTACTCTTACTACTAATTACTCTTTGATATCTGTTACTTATATGAATAGATGGAATGTCCGGATAACCATTGAATTGTTGACTCTTAAGATTAGATTTTGCTACTGAAACACTTGGTCACAAATTAGAACCACAGAAGTTATCACACCTTATAATTTGCGGTGTCAGATGCCGCTTTAAATATTGCACTGCTTGATAAGCTTGTTCTAAGGTGTGCGCTTCATACTCTGTCAATTTGGTTCTAAGCTATGGACTAAGACCCACTTTAAATCTTGAAAAAGTAACCAGAGGATCTTCTCTTACGCAGTAACACATTCTGTATTTTTCAAATTTATCAATATAATCGGCGACATGCATGTTTCCTTGTTGAAGAGACTGCCATTTGTCTAGGAGTCTTGCCCGATGATGGACATTTTGTTCTTCCATTCGATTAGAAATTCAAACTATTCGCCTTTTTTCACAATAAAAAAACTTAAAAGTTTAAATGATATGATCTATCTGTTGTGTATATCTCACTAACTAGAGCTCGCAGATGAAGACAGATTTTTTATCAGATTCCGGATCTCTTTGATATACTGGTTGAAGATTAGTGGTTGAAATTTACTTGAATTCGGGCCCACACAAATGTCACTCAGTATACAAGGGCTGGGCTGGGCTCAGCTATAGTGTTTTTTTTCCATAGGACCTGACCCGAACTCAGGCCTTAAAGACTTAGTTCAGCAAAGGCCCAATAGTGTGGCCCACAAGTGCAAGCACGTGTGAAGGACCTCTCTCCTGTTTCGAAAGTCACGCGAGATAGGGAGAAAGGAGAGAGGATGGGGGGTTGGGTTTTTGATTGAACCCTCTTCTTCTTTAAGCTACTTGTAGGAGGAAGGGAGGAGATGGGGTGCTGACCTTTCTCGGTGTTCCAATCAGCGAGTTGCAATGCCGACTGAAGATTTCCGGTGGGGAAGAAGACGTCCGGACTTTGGAGCTCGCTGCAAAGATGTGGATGATGGTGAGCTCGACAATGAAGATGCTAGCGTCATGGTTCAAAATAGCTATGTAGCGGCTGCATTATCGGCCGTAGCGGTTGAGGCCGCTATGCTGTTTTGAGAATAGCAGCATTGCGGTCTAAAACCTAGTAGAGCTAAGCAATTTTAATTTAAAATATTATTTTTCCTATTTCTTCTCCCCAATAGCATTTCTTAAAGTTGTCTCTACCCTTTTATGGTTCCAAATCACTAAAGTAACATAAAATTGGCTACTACACATGATTCAATTTTTTTTAATCAAAATTCACACTGCTACGTATCGCTGCAACTGCTGTGTATAGCTTGCTACGTAGAGTTTTAACCACTCGCTGCTACGCCCGCCGCAACCGCTATTTTGATCCTTGGCTGGCGTTGCTACCACGAAGATGAGATGGCCAGCTGGTTCAACGGAGATGAAGATGGCAACGTGCATGTGTTCCAGGTATGCTTCTTTCTCACTGTTGCTCTTTTTTCTTCTATTTTTTTTCTCCTGCATATCTTTATCTTCTTCGCGCTCCCCTTTTTTCGTTGGTGCTGGGTACTGGAATGAGATGGCAATGGAGGGTTATAGGGATTGGGCTTGGGTTGGCTCGAGAGGGAGGCTCTGCAATGGTTTAGCTTTTGTGCATTGATGGTGGATAGGGTTTTGGATGGCGGGGATCTAGGGTTCTGCGTCTGTTTATTTTAAGGGTTTATGGATTACAATTGAAGTTGGGTGCAATCGATTGGGTTTCTATGGTGGGTTGGGGTACAGGGTCTGATAATGGAGGTGATGGTAATGAAGATTAGGGTTTGGGTGCTGTTCTTCAGCTGTTGAATGGGGCTGGCATGATGATTGGTGCAGGAATGTGGGTGGTTGATGGATTGGCAGGGATGGGGCGGTGAGATCTGGTTGGATTTGGGACCGACAAATGGGGGTGGTGGAGATGGTACAACAGGGTGACGGACGTTGAATCCCAAGCTCGCGGTGGATCGACCTTCGACTCTGATACCAAATGATGTGGAGCGTGATGTGATCTTTAAGATGCTAATTTCTGCAAGTGCCCCTATATGAGACAATGGCAAGAACAGGTCGAACCCACATGAATCTAATTAAAGAAACTTTAGATTAAAGAAACTAACTAATTATAAATTAAGGAAAGTTTCTAAAAATAAAACCAAGCAGCTAATTTAGAAAGATGAAAACTACTAATTAATGAAAGTGATTAGAGCATAGAAATCCAATAAGCATCCACCAATTACTTATCAAGTAATCCTAATTTGTTCCAATTTTTACTTTAAACCAAAGACAAATCAGTATTTTTGACTTGAAAAATCTAACTTTAAAAATTCTTTTTAATTATAAAATCTGAAACCCAAGACTTCCTCCACCTCATAAAAGAATAAAAGTAATCTAAGCACTACCCATCAAAGTAAGCATAAACCATAAAAAAGATCCAAGTCTTAAGCATGGCCTATCAAAACTAAGCATTGATAGTCAAAAATCAATTTTTATTTTTAGAAATTAAGAATGAAGATTTGCCTAGGGCACGAAGACAAGTCTATTAATCATTAAGAACATAAAATATGCAAACAAGTTTAAAACTACTAAACAAATAAAGAGGCGATTAGTTATCTTCATCCGTAGCTCTAATCAAGAGAATTAGCCCGCCATTGCAAAGAATACTTCTTGATTTGTCATTAAAAATTACTTCGTTACAACTTTTCCTTTACAATAATTCTCCTTCAAAACTAGTCCTTGGACATGGCCCAAGGCTACAAAAAAAAAAAAAAAAAACTAATGGAGGAGAGAAAAGGGGAAGAGAAGAAAGAAGAAAAGGGGAAAGAGGAGAGAGAGATGGCTGCCCCAAAGCTGGACTTTCAAGCTCTATGGGGGTTGGATGTCTAGCCTTTCTCCTCTTATATAGTTATTGTTTGCCTGGATTTTAAGCTATGATGGAGAGATTAGGAAAGGTCTCTTGCTTAGCCTCCAAGTTTGAATGAAATTAGGAAGGCTTTGGAGAGAAACAAGGAGATTTTGAGGGATTTAGAAAGTCTTTTCTTTCTTGATTCCTTATTGTCCAAGAACTTTCTAATTTTGTGCCACATTGTTGCTTCCTTGGAAACTCTCCACCATGGGCGACACTCTAATGGAGTCTTCTTCAAAAGGAATGATTATTGAATGTTTGAAACATGGTTGTGCCCCACTTGGGTCGTGCAAGGGCTTGTGGGTCCCCCTTGGATTGAGATTTATTGCAATTCCCGCCTAAAATGCAGCAGTCAACTTCCGGAGGTCATATCTCCCTCAATATAGCTCCGATTGATGCAATCTTGGGCTCTGCAAATATCTACTTGAAAAGAGCTTTCCAACGGTGGATAGATTGTGCTAATCCGACACTCGGTTTAAAAGTTATGGCCGTTACAAGTTGCTGCCCCTGAAAAATCCGGAAATAATTGTGCAATTATTGAGCTTCCATGTGTTGGACGTCAAGGCATGTGGGCCCCACATTATGGATGTCCATGGCTTACTTGGAATCTTCCCTCTTGCTTTGCTTGGCATGAAATTCCTTTTTGAAACTTTTGACTTTCTCAAACTTCTTTGCAACTTTTTATTTTTCTCCTTTCTTGATTTTGAATTTCACAGTTAGTAGGCAAACAAAGCTTTCCAACTCTGATTTTTCCTTTCTTGAATGAGATTTCCAAAACTCTCCTTCCATCTTTGACTTTCCAAAATTCTCCAAAGGATGCCAAGAATGAAGTGGGTCCATTATATGAATGATGTCCCACCTTTTATCTCTCTCAAAATTTACCAATGCGGGTCCCACTCTTGATTTCTCCTGCACAAATAAAATTAAATAATCTCAATAATAATAAAGTATGAGGAATTTAGATGGACTATGCATGGGACCCTACATGCCTACTTCTTAATGCACAAAAAATACTCAACTTTCCAAAAATAGCATATGGTGTCAAAATTAGCCGGTATGCATTAGTGAAGCCAAAAAACTAATTTTGGGGTGATGAATGAGATGAAAAACCCTAATTTCGTAAAAGTCATGCAATGTATTGAATTTTGACCAATTTTGACCAATAGAGTAAACACTCAATTTTCTTTGCATTAATCCATCCAATGGGTTGGTTCGGGCTGACCCAATAAATCATGGGTCCCGCCTAGTGGACTTGGGCATGGCTCATCTTGCATTAATTCTCCTTGCCTTGGAAAAACTCGACTTCGGCGAGTTTATAGCTTGATCATGCTCATACAGATCTGGATTGATGCGCTGAAAAATTAGTAGTAGTGATCCATGATGCATCAGAGATAAGATGATCTTTCCATCGGACGATAAATTTCTAAAAACCTCCTCGATGTGTAGACAAGTACATCAACAATTTGATAACCTGAAGGTGGATTAGGTGGTAGAGATGGGATGTGTTCTTCAAGGCCTTTATTTGTGTGGTGTCCTCGGTAGAGGGTTAAATCCTCAAAGTGGAGCTTATACCTAGCTTTTTGGGTAGTCTATTAATGTAAGCATTGGAACTTATCTTTTCTAATATCTTAAATGGACTCACATTACTAGGATGCAGCTTCTTGTTTGCTCTTGGAGGGGGTCATTCAAGATGTATCCATACCAACACCATGTCGCCTTCTACAAACTCAATAAAACCGCGACGTGCATCAACATGCTGCTTGTAGGTGTCATTAATGGCAACTATTTTACGTCTAACTTGATCATGTACTTGTTGCATATGCCGGATAAAATCTTTTGCTTCGTCACTTGGTCGTGCTTCTGCTGGTAATGGGAGCTAAATCACTAGGTAGACGCGGCCATACTCTAGTCATGACTTGAAATGGCGACATCCTGGTAGATCTGTTGACTGAATTATTTTAAGCAAATTCAGCCATTGGCAAAACCAAATCCCAAGTGGTAATGTGATCTCGAACAAAACATCATAGCAACTTGCCCAAGCTGCGGTTCACCACTTCTGTCTTGTCGTCAGTCTATGGATGATAGGCACTGGAGAATTGTAACTTCGTCTTAGTTGCCGGCTAGAGTGTCATGCCCCCATTTTGTAAACGGGGATTTAGCGTGAGATTAAAAGCTAATTAAAATCTTCACAATAAACAACACACGTGGCCACTAATCATGTCCCAGAAGGATCGAAGTCCGCGGTGAGGTACTTATATTTCCTCGGTTCGCACAAAGTATAGCAGAAGCTTTATAATGTAACAAATGGCATCGATAATAAACATTTAAGAGCAAAACATGATTAGCATACTAAAGTTGAAGTTTAACAGTTAGAAAAAAGTATTTTATACAACAATGGCCACATCTATAACCTGGGCCAACCAAAATAAACCAAAAGAACAAAAAGAAAGAACTATCCAGATGTATGTGTGAAGGCTATTGGGTGCGGGGGTCAAAACGACTAGATTATGTCGTCCACACACCACTTGTGGAAGTCATCAGGCTGATCTGTTTGAACTTCATCCGTCTCCTCCTCGGGATCGATAGGCTCGACACCTATTAGCATCGTCACACAACAAGGTTGGCAGGTAGATATATGTATACAATATATATATATATATAAAGAGCAAGGCTCTCCTAAGCTCAAGCTTAGGGTAAGGTAAGCTCAAGTGTGTGGTGGGGCCCACTTGGGGACCCACATGGGGATGGGGGTGGGGGGTGGGGGATTTCAAGGACTCACTAGGATCTTCCTCCCTGCAAAAAATCAGCCCCAACCGTAATTTCTATCATCTCCATATGGGCCCAAGAGTTTAATGGTCAACAATCCATTCGGATTGATATATAGTCAATCCAACAGTCTAGTAAATTCGGTTCTTACCGAAAGTTGGTGGACATGTGCAATTTAAGGGGGTCATGTGTTTGGTCCATTTGGATGGACCAAAGGTGAGCCCCACAAGCACGAAGCTTACGAAATTTTCTCCCTAAGCTTGAGCTTAGGGGAGCCTTGCTCATATATAAAACAACATCAGATATGCAGTAGTAATCAGAGTTACGGATAACAGTATTAACAGAGTTTCAATGCACATTGAATCATAATAAAAGGCCTAACGGATACATCCTAACAAATAGGCGGTCCACATAAGCTAATCACCATGGGATAGTATCACTACTCTCCCTACTCATACCAAGTCGTGGTAAACTAAACGCATAGGAGAAAAGCCCAGCCGAAATGTGATACCAGGGTGCAAACAAGCATCAAATCCCTATTATCATTGGTATCCGATGGTGTACAGCCATCCAAAATACATCGATTTGTAGTCGTCCAAAAAAAGGTCCCATCACAGTGGTGCCTCAGTCGTGTCCGACGTTATAGCTGAGTGGTGCCTGACACAAGAGTCCTAAATATACAACCGTGAGGGGCTAAGCTCTAGGAAGCACGGACACTTCTCCGGGGCCAGAGTGTCGGTGTCCGACACGTGTCGGACACGGACACGCTCCGGACACGCTCCGACACGTGTCGGACACGCCCAAAAGAGTGTCCTGATTATTTTTTTTATTTTTAATATTTCGGACACGCTGGGACACGCCGGGGACACGCTGGGGACACGCTGGGACACGCAGGGGACACGCTGGCCTCTTTTAATTGGAAAAAAATAATAAAAATAGAGTAAAAAATGAAAAGAAAAGGGGGCTTTTTGTAAAAGGTCATAACTTATTTGTTTGCTAAATTGATTACAAAGTGAAAATAATAAAATTAGAGTAAAAAATGAAAAGAAAAGGGGGCTGATTGCAAAAGGTCATAACTTATTTGATTGCTACATTGATTACAAAGTTAAAATAATAAAAATTAGAGTAAAAAATGAAAAGAAAAGGGGGCTGTTTGTAAAAGGTCATAACTTATTTGTTTTCTAAATTGATTACAAAGTTAAAATAATAAAAATGAAAAGAAAAGGGGGCTGTTTGTAAAAGGTTATAACTTATATGATTGCTAAATTGATTACAAAGTTAAAATAATAAAATTAGAGTAAAAAATGAAACGAAAAGGGGGCTGTTTGTAAAAGGTCATAACTTATTTGATTGCTAAATTGATTGCAAAGTTAAAATGATAGTATCTTTTAGTATATGATTAGATATATTATTATTATTATTATTAATTATTAACGTGTCCCTAACGTGTCCGTGTCCTACTTTTTTGAAAATGCCGTGTCGGCGTGTCCGTGTCGTGTCGTGTCCGTATCCCGTGTCCGTGTCCGTGCTTCTTAGGCTAAGCTTCTCTTGCGTGAACAAGATTCGTCTAAACAAAAGAGTGACAACTCTTTATCAAAATCATTTCAAACAAATCATCAAACCCCAAAAGTATTCCTCTTTAATGCCTTTACAATCAAAGCCACCTAGCCTCAACGCTTTGGTCAAATCCCGACAAAAGAACGGATTACAAAGGGGGACCCTAATTCTAATAATCCAAGTTCTATATGTGATCCCAATTAGTACAATACAAGCTAACGAACATGTTTGAGACATCTAGACATCAATATTCGAAGGTACATTATAGAGTCATGACAAAATAACAATCCAAACCTAGGTACATAGTTATCTTGAAAACTGCACTATTCGGTCAATGGAGGTTGTGGGGCCCATGATTCCCTAGTAGACTGGTTCAGTGTCGCGGCCACTGCGCCAATAGAAAATAAAAGGGGGAAAAGGGTTCAGTCGTCAGGTTTCACAGAGCTTGACTTGTAGTTCCCCGGCGAGGCTTTAGAGAATGAAATCCAGAATCCGTTTTCTGTAAAGAAACAAGGGAAAGTTCCCTTATCTACTAGCACCTGTTAATAGGAGTATAATGGGGCTTAGCCCTCTCCATTCAACATAAAAACAACCCCTAATCCTACCATTTCAAACCCTTTCCAAATTGACCTAATGTAGCACGTTAACAATCCAAATTACACAGTGAGTAGATGGGTTTCTAAAAGCGAAATTAAGCTAGTTATAAGACATAAATCTGCTTGCCTTAGATGAGTTGAACTCCAAAACAGTGTAAAGCTAGAAGAAAACCCACTATGAGCTCAAAATTTGCGGAATATGACTCAAAACCCAAAATCACCTACAAAAATGTATGAAAAGGGAAGGGGTGAGCTATGCTTAACCATTTCTAAGCCAAGGGAGGAAGAAGACCTAGATCCAAAAGCTTGAAGGCTTACCTAAGAGTGGCACAATTGATGGATGGGTTGAAGGAAGGGATGCTTGAGGTCGTGGTGACTTGGGGAAGATGAAGTGAGGTCCGACCGGCGCGGGAGGAAGTCCGGTTGACGTCGGCAGCAAGGGGCAGTGCTGGGGAAGAAGAAAATGAGAGAGAACGAGAGAGAGTGGAGAGACAAAATGAGATGGGGATCGATGGCCTTATGTTAGGGCTAATTTTTTGGTAAATTACAGTTTAGTCCGGGTCCCACTATAGATGTTTAAACAGGGTTCTTCGACGTGCCGGATCGCAATGCGACACAAAAGAAAAGTCCGAGAAATTATGAGACCTGCCCGATGCACCCAAAATCATAAAAACCCAAAATCTCCTAAAAAAATCCCTCGAAAACTTCCTAAAATTGCAAACCACCCCCTATTGTACCCAAACGAACTCAAAATTGTGCAAAACTTCACATGCAGGACTCACACACCGAACCCGACTCGCGTAGACTATAATCTTGCTTAATTAGCTAAAATATAATTAATTATAAATAATATGGCATTAGGGGTCGGGATCTTACATAGAGTGTTGTACAAAGTAACTCATAAATTTAGTATTTCCATCTGACACAATTGCGTTTGGAAGCTTATGAAAATGTACCACTTCTTGGAAGAGTTTGAGCAAGGTATGAAGTGAGTCATCTTGGAGAATCGATCCACAACAACCTCGCGGCCTAAATGTCCGCTACATCTGCAAGCATGTAATCCCCCCGCTATATTCACAGATGGAGGTAGCTGGCAGGCATAGTCATATGGCCCGAAATAAATAGCTATCATGAATGTTATAATGTGGATGCTGAGGTTGTTCCCTATTAGTTGCGACTAAAATCTTTATCTTCAGGGTACTCTTGGCGAATTTTTTCAAATACCGGGATAGTAATAGACATGGAAGTCAATAAATGCTTGCGGCAACTCAAAGCATCTGCAACTTTATTTCTTTGCCGGCCTTCTGTCTGATGACAAAAGTGAATTTCTGAAGATAGGCACTCCATCTTGCACGGTGTGCACTCAATTTCTGCTGAGAGTGTAAATGCTTAAGGGCGTCGTGATTCGAGAATAAAACAAACTCTTTCCAGACTAGATAATGCTGCTGATGACGAAGTCTGCACAACATAACTCTAGATCATAAGGAATATGTCTTGGCTTCATTTAGTCTCTCAGTGTAGCAGGCTACGAGATGACCTTCTTGACTAAGTACTCCTATTCCAACATTTGATGCATCGCAGGCAACTTCAAGGACCTCATTAAAATTTGGAAGTTGCAGAGCTGGAGCTTCTGTCGTCTTGCGTTTGATCCGCTCAAATGCGTAAGCTGTGACACTAGTTCATTGGCAGTCTCCTTATTTCAGAGAGTCAGTAATAGGCGCCATAATGCTGTTGAAATTTCTTACAAAATGCCTGTAGAAAGTGGCAAGTCCATGGAAATTGTAGACTTCAGATATAGTCGTCAGAGTTGGCCACTCAAAAATGGCTTTCACATTGGTGGGATCCACTTCTACACCTCTAGTTGTAATAACATATCCTAGGAAAATAGGATGAGTTGAGCCTAACCCTTCTTCTGTACAGCGCAACCCTTTAGCCCAACGGGGCTCCAGTGAAGTTATAGGTCGGATAAGTCTGGGCCAAAGTTTTGTGCCAGTCACTCCTATTTATTAAGGCTAATCTGTCCATCCCAAACAATCAACAGGCTTAAATTTAGGTCCATCTTGGTTCACTAAACAAGAATTTTATGATCCTAGCCTATTTAGCTCTATAGAAAATGCAGGCCCAAACAGTCCACTTGCCTAAAGAAAATCCCAACACAAGCCACACTCTGCAGTGTTGTAGCACTTCTGCGCATAATGATTCTATCATTACAGAGTCCACTGTGGTTCTTATTTTGGCTTTTGATCATTAAATAGACCTGCTACTCAATCTAAAAATAAAGTCTTCTTTTTATCTTTCTCAGTTGGACGGACACCATGATTTTCATTATTGCATTGATCTTCTGTTAATTATATAGATTGTGGGAGGATGTTCTCTTACGGGCAGACCGCTTACCCTTCAACGTCTCTGCGGTAAATCTGGCAAAATTCTAGAAAACGACCAGTGGGGTATGCTTGGTCATCCTTGGTGACTTTTCTATTGGGACTCGTATGTATATTGGTATTTGATTAAACATTTCTTGATTTCAATTTTTTGTGATTTTGTTGCTTTCGTAACTTTAGGGTTTTATTTAGGAACTTGGTTTTTGTGACTTTGGTGCTTTTATAACTTTAGTGGGTTTTGAGGATTTTGAATATTTGAGTCCATTAGGTTGGATTTAGTTTTGCAGTTCATAGCTTTAGGGTGCTTGTGGATTTTGAGAATTCGAGTTGATCAGGTTGGGTTCAATTGTTATCTTGTAGGGATGGGTTTCACAATGTATAAGGGTTCAAAAGTCAGATATTTCTATGATTAGGTTGGGTTTAGTTGCTTTCTATTTACCCTGACTGAATTGGATTTTTTTTTTCTTTTTGAAGAAAAAAAAGTCAGATATTTCTATGATCAGGTTGGGTTTAGTTGCTTTCTATTTACCCTGACTCAATTGGATTTTTTTTTTTTTTTTGAAGAAAAAAAAAGTCAGATATTTCTATGATCAGGTTGGGTTTAGTTGCTATATATATATATATATATTTTTTTTGACTCAATTGGATTTGGTTGACAAAGTTTTTTAATGTAGTGCTAAAGAGCAAGAAGTTGCCTAATGCATGGAGGAAAAGTATTCTTATACCCATATACAAGAACAAAGGAGATATTCAGAACTGTGCGAACTACCACGGGATTAAATTGATGAGCCATACGATGAAATTATGGGAGAGAGTTATTGAGAGAAGACTAAGAAGAACAACAAACGTTTCAGAGAATCAATTTGGTTTCATGCCTGGGAGATCAACCATGGAGGCTATCTTTCTCCTGAGGAGGTTAATGGAACAGTATAGAGAAGGTCAGAGAGATTTACATATGGTGTTCATTGACTTGGAGAAGGCCTATGACTGGGTTCCTAGGGAGATTCTTTGGAGAGTTCTGGAAAAGAAAAGAGTGTGTGTCGCATATATTGAGGCGATAAAGGATATGTATGATAGAGTCGTGACATCTATAAGGACGACTGGCGGCGAAACTAAGAAGTTTCCTATCACGATTGGTCTACACCAAGGCTCAGCGTTAAGCCCGTACTTGTTTGCCCTAGTTATGGATGAGATTACAAGACATATCCAGGATGCGGTGCCGTGGTGTATGCTATTTGCATATGACATTGTTTTAATGGATGAGGCGAGAGAAGGAGTGAATGCTAAACTAGAATTGTCGCGGAAAACTTTAGAGACAAAAGGGTTTAGGCTAAGTCGATGCAAAACGGAATATATGGAATGCAAGTTTAGTCAAAGTAGGACACCTGGTAACATAGAAGTAAGTTTGGGCACACAAAAGATTGTAGAGAAAAAAAACTTTAGGTACCTTGGATCTATGGTGCAACAGGATGGAGGGATTGATACTGATGTAAGTCACAGGATTCAGGCCGGGTGGACCAAATGGAGGAGTGCTTCGGGGGTCTTGTGTGATCGGAAAGTCCCCCTCAAGGTTAAAGGAAAGTATTATATGGTGGCGCTACGACCAGCGTTGTTATATGGATCAGAGTGTTAGGCAGTAAAGCATAATCATGTCAAGAAGATGGAAGTTGCGGAGATGAGAATGCTAAGATGGATGTGCGGGATCACAAGGAGAGATAGGATTAGGAATGAGGAGATTAGGGGCAAAGTAGGAATAGCATCGATTGGAGATAAAATGAGAGAAAATCGACTGAGATGGTTCGGCCATGTTAGAAGGCGTCCAACGGATGCACCTGTTAAATGGTGTGAAAGCATGGAGATTGCCAGGAGTATGAGAGAGAGGAAGACACAAGAGAAGCTGGAAAGAAACTATTAAACATGACATTGCCTACATGGATCTAACGTAGGACATAGCCCAAAACAGATTTGATTGGCGTCGTCAAATTCATATAGCCGACCCCACCTAGTGGGAAAATGCTTGGTTTGGTTTGGATTTACATTTACATCACTGTATAGCCTGCACTCCTCACTTTAATAATCAGTTATGAGAACTCACTCTACTGTTAATTCCCAGTAATTCAATACATAGTATTAGTAGGTAAATAGGCTCTTAATTCTACCATTCTTCAAGAGTGTTTCTTTTTAGATTAAACATTTGAATCTTTTTTTTTAACAAATTGTCTTTTCTATATTTGAGTTTTTCTCTCCCACCTTTGTATTTTCTACTTTTTTTATAGTTCTTTTGGCTGATCAAAATGAGTATTTTCATGCTATGCTTGAAATGTGCATTATTGTACTAACATATTTTATAATAATCCAGTATATTAGTTTGGTTTAACCTCGTCAGGTCCAGATGTAGGTACATACTTGTCTAGATTGATAACTGACGACACTAAGGCCAATCTGGTTATTGTGGTCTATTCAGTTTGATCACTGGAACATGATCATTTCTGTTAATAATTTATTATTATTATTATTTTGAAATGGCAACTTTGTTAAAAAGAGAACCCAGGCAGCATAAGAGAAAAATACAGCAAGGCTTAAACAACAGCCAAAAGAACCCAAACAGAGGACTGTTATTGAGAATTTCGAAATTGATAAGAAGACGCGAAGCAACTGCCCTCAACTTTTTCTTCTAACCGAATAGTTGGTACTTGTTGGAATGTTTTCTGGGCCCATGTGAATAGTTGGTACGCCTAAAGATATTGCTATTCTGTTTCTGAATGCTGAACCTGACTTTCTATCGTATATGTTATTTTCAGTACAGCAGTCGATATGAGTGATGCATCTTCTTAAACCTGTGCTAAATTACATGCAGTCTTTATGCGGTTTGTTTTGGTTGTTTGCCTCTCTCTCTCTCTCTCTCTCTCTCTCTCTCTCTCTCCTCTCTCTCTCTCTCTCTCTCTCTCTCTCTCTCTATTCATAGAGCATAAAATCTTGCACTGTGAGAATAACCCTCATATTAAATGTGATCCATTTGAGTTGAGCAGCACATAAAAGTCATTTATTAGCTAGCCAGTGCTATTATTACCATTTCATTCAAAGTTAATGTGGACTGCATGATATCTGGAAATGGAAAGAGCTATGCTTGGTTATTTTCCTATTGCGACTTATGTATTTTGGTATTTGATCAATGTTTCCTCTCATAATTCCTTTGCTTTGCTTGCGGAAGTAAACATCGATTAATTTCCTTTAATTTATATAGGGATTTGGGTGTTTCTGGATTTGAGATTATCGTATTTTGGTGCTTGCATAACTTTAGGGTTTTATTTAGGGATTTGGTTTTTGTGACTTTGGCGCTTTTGTAGCTTTAGTGGGTTTTGCCGATTTTGAAATTTCTAGTCTATTGGGTTGGATTCGGTTGCAGTTCATTGCTTTTACGGGGTTTTATGTGTTTTGAAATAGGGTTAAAAGGTAAAAAATTTCTATGATCCAGTTGGTTTCGATTGTTGTCTATTTATGTAGTCTCAATTGGGTTCACATTTTTTTCATCGACACTTGATAGCTTTCCTCCTCACTTTAGTACTCAGTTGGAATTCCAATGGAATTCAATAAAAAGTAGGTTAATAGACTCTTAATTTTATTTTAAGACAATTTATATATATATTTGTATATTTGGGCTATACTCTCTTGAGTCTTGAGTTTGTATTTTCTACCCTTCTATAATTTTTTGGCTCTTCAAAATAAGTATTTTCATGCCTGTGCTTGAAACGTTTATAATGATATATTTTTTTATGAATCCAGCATACTAGTGGGTTTCAGCCGCACTAGGTACGTTTCTAGGTCCATCATCCGTCTTTATATTGATAGTTAGGATTAGCGTGGATGAGACTGAGCCCAATCTAGTTTTCAGGCTAAGGTGAGGCCCAAGGTTAATTCTATGGTCTATTTAGTTTTACCACTTCAACATGATTATTTTTCACAATTAAAATTTTGAAATCAATAGGATCCTGATGTGTTTTGGATAGATGGGGAAGTCTTGGAGGTTAATGCTGAATATGTTCATATCAACTGTACAAATGAGAAGATGGGGTGTGATCTTAGTTAGGGGGATGCAGAACCTCAATTGACCTCTATCCTACCAACAACATATATGGGTCAGGCAAACCTAACTTGCCTTTGAGCGGGTTGGACTATGCTCGACTTGCTAACCCACTTAAGCCATTTATTCTTCTTCTTCTTCAACCTAATGCATCTTGGAACCTTTTTCTTTTCATCTCAATCCATCTTGAATTTCTTTTTTCATCTTCATGAAGCCATCTCAAAATTTCTTCTTCTTCGACCGATCTCATAAATTTTATCCTCTTCATCTTCAATCCAACTCACTCAGAAATTTCTTATTTTTCTTGTTCTTCAACCCAACTCATCTCACAAATTTCTTCTTATTTTTCTTCTACTTCAACCAAACGGATTATTCGGTTGGGTTCGGTTGATCTGCATTGGGCAGAGTTGGGGTTGTCTGACCCATTTCAAATTGGGTTGGATATGGGGTGGGCTTTAATCCATAGACATCCTAGTCAACCCAACCTATTTTCACTCAACCTGCTCTGTTTACTACCCTAGTCTTCGTAGTATCTTTTATTAATATTTGAATTTTTTTTTAATTACATTCAAAATATCTTCCCATGTATAAAACAATGACCGTCATTCCTGTGTTCTTTTGATATGTTGGTTGTGTGAGCTTCGTGTTGTCTACTCCTAACGTCTACTCATCTTACTTTGTGGTTGGATTCTTGTCAGTAAGATGCTTTATATGTGCTTCATTTACTTACGAAGAGAATTTTTTTTGTTTTATAATAACATCAATGTTGGCTATAGATGCAAAACCCTGTCAACCATTCTTTTGATTTGTTGGTTGCTATGAGCTTCTACATGCAAACCCTGGCTACCGTGGAACCGATGGAAACCCATTGGTAAGAATTAAAAAATATATATATTTATAGGAACTGAGAAATGACTTTTAAGTGAGAAGTTACCAGCTTGAATGAAAAACAACTTATTATGTTTTCTATATCCTTTGTTTTATAAGGGTCTTTGAATTCCCCTCAGATAAATTTGCTTGACACCTTGTAAAAAGGATTAACGATTTGTTTTTGCATTGTTAATAGGAAATAACTGGAAGTGGACATTATTGGTTGAACAACCCTTCCCTTCTAAAAGGGCATCTTTCTGCCATAACCATTTTGTATATTTTTTGGGATGGATGAAAATAGTAGATGGTCAGCTCTTCCCCAATGTCTTCTTGAAGTGATCTTGAAGCGCCTAACTGTACCTCATAGTCTTTGTTTTGGCTCCGTTTGCCGTTCATGGTGCATAGCTCAGAGAGAATGTCGTCGTCATCGTGGCCTTCCCTTCATTCTTTTCCGCACAAGCTCTTGTGAACGTCGTATTGTCGAAATCTTCAGTCTCTATGACAAAAGAAAATACAAAATGTCAGTGCCCAAACTCGAACTTTGTTCCAACTGCCTTTCATCTTCTCATGGTTGGATGATGTTGCAATTCACTAATAAATATCTTACCCTATTAGTGAAGGATAAAGAATGCATTACCCTTCCAATGGAAACAATAAGTTTTTGCTATCTCGATTGCCTTTTCTTCTCCACTCCATCGGATCCCGATGGCATTCTCTTCATCAGAAAATCAAATAATACATTCCTGCTATATAGACGGTGTGATCGATGGTTTGAGGAGCATCAATGGAAGGGGGGAACTGTTGTGTCTAATACCATCTTTTGCGGAGGAAAGTTGTATACATTTTCCTTGGAAAAAGACGACGAAAGAGAGCATTGCGTGCATGGATCAATGAAGATTATAGTTTGAATGACGAGAACTGGAATCTTGCTGTCGTCAACCCTCTCTGCCCAGGTAATACTACTTTCATGAACATGAAATTGAATATAGGAAATGATACACACTTCCTACCGACAGTAGGGCATCTTGTATTTATTTTGGTGGAATCTTTTGGAGAGATACTACTGGTGAGAATGATGGGGACTCGTATATGTAGTCGTGTCCGTGGTCTAAGGTGTGATGTACTTCAAGCTGACTTGACTAAGATGGAGTGGATCAAGCTGGAAAACTTGGGTGACCGGATGTTGTTTTTGAGCGAGAGCAGTTCAGTTGCGATCTGTGCCAGCGAAATGGGTTGTGAAGGGAATCGCATCTTTTATATCCCCAATGTGTCTGAGAGCTTTCACCGTACGTACTTGGAAATGGAACATACCAATGGTTCTTACATGGAATTAGAACTGGGTAGAGATGGAGTAATCACTCGAGTAATCACTCACCGGATTCCAATGCTGAATAAGGTTCTTGTGTTTTGTGGTGCCTGGCTCACACCATAAATTTCCTAGTCTCAACTTCAACTTCGAACTATTGTGTTTGTGAAATTCATGTTTCATTGGCTGGTATTCTGGACTGAGTACATTGGAGTGTATCCCGTCTCTAAATAATTTATTTTGTTTGATCAAATTGTTAATTGTATGGGTGGGGACAAGAGTTGATATGATGGACCTCGTTATTTATGTCAGTCTAAAAAAAAAAATCTTACATGAATATTTTAACTATATGATCTTTGGGTTTTTGTCTTGTGAAAGTTGGGTGGATGATGGATGAAACCCGTAACCAAGGCTGCCCCTGTGCCTACGTGTCTGGCTTCCATCTATGCATATACTGTTTTTAGCCCCCTTATCCAATTTATCATCAATGCTGAAGCCAAGGCCCAGGTAGGTTGTGTGCAGCCCGTCTCATACCTCCTGACCATTGGCTAGAGAAGGGCCATCCTTTTTAAGCCCATGGCCCTTGCTTGCCTGCGGGGCACGGGTCTACTCTTCATGTGGTGTGTTGGTGCAGTATACTCGGTGTTTCATGTTTGTGATGTTGGGAACACTACAAGAAAATTGACAATTAGCACAGAGAGAATCTAACAGTATATGCAACCATAAGCGCCTGAACCACTACTATTTCTCATTTAGAGCAAGGATATACTAAAGAGAATGGCAATTGCATAGAGAGAGAATCTAAACTAATAGGATATGCCCAACATCCGCCTTTACATCCTACCAATGTTGTCCATAGTGTCCATCAAATTTATCCTGAAAAAACTCCAGCTAGTGGTGGTTTCCATCAAACCAAATACATGTAGACAATCATGAATCCAATACATGTGTGCGCAATGCTTCTGCTACCTTTTTAGTGTCTCATAAATAAGTTTTGGTTGGATAATGTATAGATCCTTTTTTAATAAATAATTTTTGGTTGGAAAATGTATAGATCTTTTTTTAATGGGAAATTAGGGAAAGGTGAAATGGGGTTTGTAGTAGTGGTTTTGGCCACTTATAGCAGCGGTTTGTATTGTCTGCTGCTAAAAGATACACTTATAGCAGCAGTTTTTACTATCTGCTGCTAAAAGATGCACTTACTGCTGCTAAAAGATGCACTTATAGGCAGGAAAAAGCCCTATGCGCTATACTGGCAGATTAAAATTATTAGTGGCGGTTATAAACCGCTGCTATTGATTTTTTTTTGCAGCATTTCTTCTTCCGCTGCAGATACATTTAGTGACAGGCCCATTAGACGACAAAAGTAGCGGTGCACATTTTTCCGCTGCAAAGGTATTAGTGGCGGTTTTTACCCATTTAGCGGCGGAAAAAACCGCCGCTAAATGTAATTTTTCTTGTAGTGGAATGGGGAGCCAAAGTACATCAGATGAGATATTCTCGGTTGAACATCTCGATTTACTAATGCGAAAGTGGGGAGGAATAAGGAATAAGGTTTATTTTTACAATATTTTAGTATTCCATTCTCTTTAAAGAAAGAAAGCATTATAGAATCTAGCAATTGCGAGGAACATGTCTCCTCACCTTTTTTTTCTTTTCGCTAAGGCAGAAGAAAATCCTTAGGGCATGTTTGGATAACATCTTCGGAGAGGAATCCTTTATGGTTTTGCTCGATTCTCAAGAAGACCCACGTTTGGGTGAAGAGAGGAAGATCGAGAGAGAATTTTTCGAATCCTCCAAACCCATAAAAAATCCTCTATTCCATTGATTTCTTAGTCTCCACCTCCCCCATCGAATTTTGAAAAGAAGAACCAAGTGACTACTCCTGGGTTTTTCCAAACCCGAAATGCAGTGATTCCTTCCCTCAAAAATCTATTATGTGTTTACCAAACGTGCCCTAAATTTCTAT
This sequence comes from Litsea cubeba, assembly GCA_012931725.1. Classification (NCBI taxonomy): domain Eukaryota; kingdom Viridiplantae; phylum Streptophyta; class Magnoliopsida; order Laurales; family Lauraceae; genus Litsea; species Litsea cubeba. Next base: position 13,879,188 of record CM022947.1, read on the forward strand.
ATATATTTCAAATTAAATCTCATAATAGTTAACATTCATACTTTTCATTTAATTGCTTTACTTTTAATTTTTTATTTGGTATCTTCCTCCTCCATGGGCGTTTCCAGAGGCCATGTGGTACTTATATTTATATACATGTCTCCACCTTCTTACACTTTCATTCTCCTCCTCTATTACACATCTATATATAAAACTTGTGTTTTTGTTTTGTTCATGATGTTTCTGTCATCGCACCCACCATCACTGCAATGTATAAGATGCACTTTAGGGCCCGTTTGTTAATTTCACCTTTAAAGTTAGGTTAAGGTAAACATCACATCAAAAATACTTTTTACCAACACTCTCTCCATCTTTTTCAATAAAAAGTCAAAAAGCAACTACATTTACTCACTAAAAACAAAAAAACTACATTTTTCTATAAAAAAGTAAAAAATATTTTATCCCAAATAACTAAAAATAAAATACCATCATAACTCACTCATTCTTTTTATTTCGATTTTTCATCCATAAAAAGAAATGATGTGACATTAGCATCGCCATGTGCGCTCTCGTCACAGAAATGAAGTTATAGGAATTACCTGGGGACAATCCATCTTTGATGATCAAAGTTGCAATTCAAGTGGCTGGTGAAAATTAGCTGAATGATTCATTTTTTCAGATTATTCTATCAATTCACAGGTCACGGTAGAACTCATTTACAAAAGAGTAACTTAGCGTAAGGTCCCTGAAATGGAATGTTTAAAGGCTCTGTCCACACAAATTTTGTTTTAGGGGTGTAGTCCCCGCAGTTAGAAATATTTCAGCTAGAGGTTCCTATATACACCACATCACATATTTCATAGCTGATTTGCCACTGTAACTCTAACAGATTTTATTTCGTAGTTTTAGATGAAGTTTCGGAATTCAAATAGGAGGAAATGATGTTGCTACGTCTTCTGGTACACACTCGTGCGATTTGCCCATGGATGTCTCCTTGATGAATGTCTAGTAAATGGTTTTATCTAAAGTTTTTTTTTACTAGAACAACAGAGCCACATGCATATTACAATTATTCAAGTAATTCTAGAAAAGAGGGGGAGAAACTACATTTGATGTGTTTTGACCCACTCAAATGACCATGCTATCTTTCCTCTTTTCTTTTTTCACATCATTTGTTTCCCTTGATTTCATAGATTCATGGTTTAATGATGCCAAATATAATAAGAAAAATAACAGCATTTAGTGGAAATGTATCAGGGGGTATGCTGAGCAAATGTTAATTGGGATGAGTTTGGATTTGGTCTTATGCCAGCTGATTACATGTATATTATGAAATGTTCTCAAGATGAGAAGTTCTCACGAGGGGAACTCAATCGTATTAAAAAAATGGGAGGAGAATTTTTCTTGTGAAATTTTAGTTGGGGTCTTGAGTTTTTTTTAGTGTGACTAGATTTGAAGGAATGGTGGAGATTGTTTTCTTTTTCTTTTTTTTTATGAGACTGTGAATTTGATCCATCATTTTCTGAATTTATCTAAGTTTGGTATCAATTTATTTGAGTTTAGTATAAATTTATCTGAGCTCTGGACAAATTTATCTGAGCTCTGGACAAATTTATCTGAGTTCTGGAATAAATTTATCTGCATTCTAAAATAATTTAATTGGATACGAGGCACAGATGCTTCCAATCAAGGCCGTTCATCTGGTGTGCCCCACTATAAATAGGGCATGCATTGGCTTTGATTGGGCAATGTTAGCCACCTGATTGATGGCCGACGAATGGACGGTAGATCTTTATATTTGGTACCGTCAGTTTTGGGTGGGATGTTTTTTCACCAATTTGACCGTCAAGAAGGTCTGGTTAATTGGATTTGTTGATCGATGCCCATCCATGGTGGGATCCGCCTAATGAACTGTCTCCTTTCCTGATTCACTTTCCTCCTCTTTGAACCCGATGTTTAAAATCTCTAATTTCTCTTTTTCGTTCATTCTTTGGCAAGTTACCTTGATTTTAGGCTTACCATTTTTTTAATAAATAGATAAGAGAATATGAGGGCACTATTGTCCTTTCAAGTATATGAATGGTGGAAGGGACCTTTGCCTCTACGAAATAATTTCGTGGACCGTTTGAAATAAAAACTAATATTGAGGGACCTCCGGCCAAATATCCCTTTACAAAAATAATATTTGATGGTCACAACCGTTGAATGAAATATCATACGAATTAAATTCTTGTGACCATTTATTTGGAAGCCCCTTGTTGATGATTTAGCTATAAAATGAAAATTGATAATATGCAATGTATGGTATTGCAGCCTCTGTATTGTGGCTCATGAATGCAATGTTTAACATAGAAAATTGACAAATAGGACCCTCAAAAAATAAAAAAAAGTAGGATCCTCGGATCCTCACCATGATGTAATTGTTCAATCAGATTTCCCTTTCTCAAATATGCTCTTTGAGTTTTAAATTTAAAACTACCACAAATTTGACCCTTGGCTCAAAAACCGCCATCCATCACATAAACTTGAACCGTCAAACTGATGGCCAAACTTTTCGTTATTTTCACAACAATTGCTCTGCTATCATGATGAACTTTCCCCAAGTTCCATTACATGATCTACAAGACCTTGGTTTTAGTTGTGACGGTCCTATTCAAGTTGTATGGAATCTCATTTTTGCTCTTGTTTATTTACCCTGTTGTTTTTCTCAATGAATCCCTTTTCATTTAAAAAAAAAATAGATTATGACATGTAAAAATAATGTCATGGTTTTGGGCATTTCTCTATTGCATTTACATTATGTACGTTACATGAATTTTGGTTTTGGAATTTTGCATATTGTGCATGTGATTATAAAAATTTAGAGTACTGTCAAATTTGTAGAAATTTGAATCTTAATTGAATTTTCTTTTGTTTTTTTTTTGAATTGGACTATTTAAAAGAACAAGGTAAGGTTCTATCTACAGATGCTTCAATTCTTCTTTTCTATAATTTAATGTTATTTTATGAGAGTATTTTTTATTTTTGAAGATTTTTGTCTGTGTATGCTAACAATTTTATGTTAATGATTCTTTTAATGAGTTTTTTTTTTTTTTTTCCATCTTAGTAGAGCAATAGTAAAAAAAAAAACGAATGGTAAAGAAGCGGACAATGAAAATGTTGAGATTGGGGAAAAGGCCGATAAAGAAGTTAAAGTAGATGTGAATATGAAAAGGATTGTGGTGAGGGTGAATATGAGGTAAGAATTCTTTTTAGGAATAAATAAATAATTTATTAGTTTGCTTTTGCTCTCCTTATTTTTATTCTTTTGTTTATCTATGTTAGTTCTTTCTTTTTTATCATAATATTGTACACAATGGTTATTTGTGATGGTGCGTTACTTTTCCCTATTGTTCTTAGAAGTTTTCTTCTATGCAGGTATCATGATGTATTTTAACAGGAGACGGATTGTCGATACGTTGGATGCTAATGTTTGCATTTGAATTAACAAACATGTTGGTACAATGACTATATTTTGTATGATTAATACTTAATTATATTATATTTTTGATTTGTTGATTTCTCCTAATATATAGTCCACTTAATTTTTTTTTTAATTTATTAACTACTATATCATTTTTTGTTAGTGCCAGCCCAGGCTTGCTCCAAGTTACGATTTAATGAGTGGTATGATGCAATGGATATATTATAGAGAATTGTAGAATTTTCAAGCCAAAGCATTTATTTATATTATTGTGATTTTTTTTCCTTTTCTTTTAATATGAGATGGGATATGGATGACATCATTTTCTTTTCTTTTCAATGCAAGATGAGTGAGCTTCAAAAAGCGGTTGATTGCAAATAGCTTTATTTAATAATATTTGTTTAATCTATATTGCTCCTATTCTTGATTTGTTCGGTCTTGGGTCCAAAGGTTGAAACCTTTTTTTATCCAAAACCGGACCCATTTTATCAATCGGAACCTATATGCGGTTCCAGACCTAGACCTGAATAGAATTGGAACCTAAAATAGGTTCCAAATCCTGATTTTTGATGGGTCAAAACCTTCACATAATTGGAGAACCGGATACCCATTTGTATCCCTAGGCTCAGCCAGAAACTGACATGACTAGTGACCTGACCGGTTTCAAATATCTCATGTTTCCATACTGTAAACATTGGGCATGGAACCTGGTTTTGGATCAAATTAAAATTTGAATTGCAATTCTGAATTCATGAACCTAAAACCAGGACGAAGCTAGGAATTGTCCCTTTAGGGGGCTATCATTCTCAAAGATTATCCTTTGGAAGGATTCACCTTATCCATGGCTACGAATGTAATCCACCAATATTATCACCATGACCAAAGCCTTATCTCAATTATGTTGGGTCAGCTCCATGAATTCTGTTTTTTCGTTCTAGACTATTCTGAGTCAAATTCTCGAATAGGTTATACTTCTTCAATTTGATCCTTATTACTTTCATTCGCCTTCTCTCCTACCTACCACTTAAGTTGAGGGGCTAGAAATGCAATTGACTCTCAAAACTTTGGAAGGAGATGAGGGGAGGAACTATGAAGGTTCAATCATTTTGCCTAAAGGAGTCTTATTTTATGAGCAACATACTATATATATATACAATCCATCATGTGGGGCCCATGAAGATGTATGCCTATCAATGGGAGAGTCGGGATGGAAGTCTTCATCCAGATTAGGATTAGGGAAAAGATACCCCATTAGATGATCAAAACCATACTAAACCAAACTCAATTTAATAGCCTCAATGTTTAGTGTTTTCTTGGCTCTCTAATTCTCTGATATTCAATATATCCGTGAATCAAAAGGTCAGAGTCGTGTCAAACTCGGTTTTGATGCTAATACAAGTGAGGTTTGAGGCGAGGATTGCAAGCGAATGGGTACCAAATTATCCGACCATCCGAAGAGATTCCTAATGAAGTGTGTATGGAACCTATTTTTGGATCCAAGAGAAACCCGGATCTGGATCCAAAGCAAGATCTAGAGCCATGCATATTGGATCCAAGACATTTAGATCTGGAGCCGAATCCCTATTTGTTTTGGCTTGAGGATCTGGATCTAAGAAGATTAAACTCACATATTAAAGATATGTATACATTTTAAGGGCCTTATTAGCTTGATTCATGTTCATTTTGTTGGATTAAATGGGTGTGACCCACATGACTTCAAGCCCATTAAGGATCTTTAATCATACCCACTTGTCTTCACAATTATGAGACGAGTACTACTACCTACACACTGCAAAAATCTATCTACACACTGCATTTAAAAAAATACCTAAACTGCCCATCTCCTTCCCTTCCCTTTCTCTCCCTCTCCCTGCTCTGGCAACCCCGTCCTATGCTGACCCATCTCTCCCCTTCCCTGCTCCAACAACCCTGCCCTACGCCGACCCATCTCCCTTTCTACACCCACCCACCCTCATCCCCATCCCCAGACCCCGCCCTACACTGACCCATCTCCCTTTCTGCACCCACCCGCCCTCATCCCCATCCCCAGACCCCGCCCTACACTGACCCATCTCCCTTTCTGCACCCACCCGCCCTCATCCCCAACCCACCCCCAGCCCTACCCCCACCTGCCCTCATCCCCATCCCTTTCTGCACCCACCTGCTGGATCTCCTCCGCCTTTAATGGATTCCGCCAATCCACACATGTCCACATATGCTCTAATGGGTTCACAACCCTCTAATGGGTTTACACCTACTGCTTAGTATGCTCCCATCGGAGGAGACGAGAGGTCGAGCGGCGGCAGGAAAGAGAGCAGAGAGAGGGCGAAATAGAGGAAAAGAGAAGGAGAGGTAGTGGACGGCGAGGAGCTGGGGGACTGCTGGCGAAGGAGTGGTCGTAGGGAGAAAGAGAAGGAGAGGGAGGGAGAGATCAGAGGGAGAGGGAGGATGGGAGAGGGGGAGAAAGAGAGAGACCAGAGAAAGGGAGAGGGGTGGAGGTGGTGGGTGTGGGCGGAGGGAGGGAGGGGGGGGGAAAGAGAGACCAGAGAGAGGGAGAGGGGCGGAGGTGGTGGGGGGAGGGCTGGGGGTGGGCTGGGGATGAGGGCGGGTGGGGGCTGTCGGAGCAGCAGAAGAAGAGAGGGAGATGGGTCGGCGTAGGGCCCTCTCTATAGAAAGTACATTATATATAAGTTATCATCACCAAAATGAGGGCGGGTGGGGGTTGCTGGAGCAGGGGTTGCCGGAGTAGGGAGAGGAAGAGAGAGGGAAGGAGAGGGATAAGGGTAGCTTAAGAATTTTTTTTAATTTTTTAAAAATGCAGTGTGTGGAAAGGTTTTTGTAGTGTGTAGGTAGCAGCACTCGTAAGAGACCTAATTATTTTGAGATCACTTGCCAACAAACTAATAATGGGCCGAGATTAAAGGGTTAGGTGATAGTTGGAGGTTAATGATTACTTGATGGGTAGGAATCTTCTATAAAATGACCCCTTGAGTAACTCCTTTGGTTAATAGTTTCTTGGCCTCCATCACTAAGAAAAGAAGAATATCAAAGGCAAAGGAGTTGTAAACCCCACGTGAGTTTCAAGCCTCTGTCATTTCAAGGAGCTTCTGTCACTTCAAGAAAGAGCTATGGAGTCAGGTAAACTCCTCTCCATTCTCAGATTATTCATATTTACTTTACTGTGTCATTTGGATTAGACCCAATGAGATCCTCCTGTGGATTGAGGGATCTTAAACTAACATGTGGTATCAGAGCCATCTTTGGGTATAGCCAAATGATCGCTTCAAGTTTTGTTTACATATTCTGAGATTTTGGGGCTTTCCGGGTTCTCCTCGGAATCAAATCAAATGCCCAAATGAAAGAAGTTTTGGGTATTTGATAAAAGGGATTCCATTTTATTGGAAAGAAGTGACTCACAAATCAAGTATTATGGTGCCTGACCCAATCTGGAAGAGATGAGAATAAAAGATCAAATTCTGTTTATTTGTATTTTCTTGGTTTGAGAAATTACAAAGTTGGAACCTTCGTAGGTTTATCAATGTTATTTTGGTTTCTGTCATATTGATAATGGGCATGAAAGAGAAAATGGTGATGAAAGTTGTATTTTAATATAATGGTATTTTTATTTTATTTTACAGATATATTTTAAAGTTTTAAATAAAAGAAAATAAATGATGGAGAATGGAGGCAACCCTGCCTCCATCATCTTATATAGATAATGGAGGCAATCCTGCCTCCGTCACCTTAAACAGATTGTTGGGTGTGTTGGCAGAGGCATCCCTACCTCCACCAAATGAAATGGTGGCTGGGCCAGGCCAGACATGTCAGGTCAGACCTGAACCATTAAGGGCCCCCTGAGCCCAGTATAGTTTTGGGAGAAAATTTTCAGAATGTTCTACTTAGTAAATAGTGGCTATTGGCATGGTTAATTAGCCCAAATGAGTTCCAGAACTGACACAATTATTAGTGCTGATCATATTGGTCAAAATGGGTGATACAGAATTTGTTTTGGTCATATCGGACTCATGGGATCTCGAAATTTCGAGTCGTTTTCTCCTATGAACTCCAATTAACCCAAAGGTAGATTTACAATTATGTACAATTACTTTTACTTTTATTGTTATTGCATGATCAAGAATAGATTGTAACTTGTGGATATTATTGTTTATTTTCAGTAACTAAGTCAATGACAACATTTTCTACATTGGGGACCATTCCTACCTTAGATGGGTCAAATTTTCTAAAATGGATGGACATGCTAATGATAGCCATAACCTTCTTAGACTTGGATATAGTCTTTGATGAGGTTAAACCCTAACTTCTACAAATGAAACATCTAGTGATGAAAAGGCAAAATTTGAGAAATGGACCAAGGCTAACAAGGTAGCAACCAATATTATCTTGAACTCTATTTCAAGAGGTATTAGGGGATCCCTTGGAACAATAGAAAATACAAAGGATCTCTTAGATACTGTAAATGAACAGTTCAAGGTAACTGACAAGGCTGTGGGGGCCTCACTAATAAGCCGCCTATCAAGCATGAAATATGATGGGACGTTGGGAGTGAGAGAACATATTTTATCAATGCAAAATATTATTGCAAAATTGGAACAAGTAGATATGAGTGTATCAGAAAAGTACTTGATACAATTCATTTTGGACTCTCTCCCTTACTCTTTTGGCCCGTTTAAGGTTGCCTACAATCAAAGCCCAACACCTTGGACCATAACAGAATTAATTGCTGGATGTGATCAAGAAGAGGAGAGGCTTAAGGCTGAGGGGCAACTGATGGTAAACTTCGTCTCTCATAACAAGTCCAAGGGAAAGGGAAAGAACAAGAAAATGCCAAATGTTCAAATTGCAAAACCAAAAAGAAGGAAAAACTGGCACAAAAGAACGGTTACTTAAAAAAGGATTGCCTAAAGTGAAAAAATTGGTTTGAAAAAAGAGGTACATATTTATCTCTAGTATGTCATGAAACCAATTTAACCGATGTTCCACCAAGTTCTTGGTGGGTTGACTCTAGTACAACCATACATGTAATTGGTTGTATGCAGGGGATTCCTTTCAAGCTAAAAACCAAATAATGGAGAATGGACTATTGCCATGGGGAACCGGAAGGAATCACGAGTCGAAGCAATAGGCACTTACAGACTGGTGCTGGACACCAGATTTATTTTGGACCTCCATAATGTTTTCCTTGTTCCTGAGATTTCTAGAAATTTAATTTCTGTTTCAAAGTTGGTTCATGAAGGGTTTGATTTAGTTTTGGATAAAACTTTATGAGAATTTCTAGAAATGAATGTTTAATTGGGAATAGTTATTTATGTAATGAAATGTATAGATTACTGTTAAATTCTATGGATGAACAATCATTGCACACACCATACATTAGTTGTGAACTGAGCATTGGCACTAAGAGAGGGACAATTAAAGAGAACTCCTCTATGTTGTGGCATAAAAGGCTAGGGCATATCTCAAAGGAGAGAATGCTCAGATTAATGAAAGATGGATTATTACCTAATCTTAATTTCAATGATTGTGGTGTTTTTTTAGATTGTATCAAGGGAGAACGGTCAAACACAAACAAGAAAGGTGTCATAAGAAGTTTTGAACTCCTGAAAATAATACATACAGATATATGTGAAAAAATGGATGTACCATGTATTACAGGTGAACAATACTTTATCACCTTTTTCGATGATTTTTCACGATTTGGTTGTGTTTATTTGATCAAAGAGAAATCTGATGCTTTAGATGTCTTTAAGATATTTAAAGCAGAAGTAGAAAACCAATTAGAGAGAAAAAAAAAAGTAGTGAAGTCTGATAGACGTGGTGAGTATTATGGAAAGTACACCGAATCGGGTCATAACCCGGGCCCATTTTGCTAAATTTCTAGAAAAGGAGGGTATTATGGCCCAATACACAATGCCTGGTACACCTCAGCAGAATGGTGTTACTGAGAGAATACACAGGACGCTTATGGACATGGTTAGGAGCATGGTAAGTAATACCACTTTACCCAAATCAATGTGGTGTGAAGCACTTAAGATAGTGATATACATATTAAATCATGTCCCTAGTAAAGCGGTGCCAAAAACACCATTTGAGTTGTGGACCGGAAGGAAACCCAGCCTAAACCATTTTCGAGTCTGGGGTTGCTAATCTGAAGTGAGGATTTATAACCCACATGAAAGAAAGTTAGACCCTAAAACTGTTAGTGGATATTTTATTGGTTATCCTGAGAGGTTTAAAGGGTATATGTTTTACTGTCCTAATTGTACCACTAGGATTGTAGAATCGGAAAATGCAAAATTTCTGGAGAATCATGAGAATAGTGGGAGTGTTCAAGGAAGAGATATAGTTTATAAAGAAATCAGGGAAAATATTGAGTTACTTGATACACAAAATGGGTTTGTTCCACTTGATATCATCAATAAGATACAATAACCACAAAATTATCAAGTTAAACATAACAATGGTCAGCACATTAATGATCCACTCCCAGAACATCATGATAATCTACTTCCTAATGCTCCGAAATTAAGGAGGTCAACTCAAATAAGAAGACCTGCCATTTCGAACAATTATGTTGTATAATTAGAGGAAGCCGATATTGGGATAAAAGATGATCCTAGAACGTTAAAATAAGCCATAGAAAGTGTGAATTCTGATAAATGGATGGATGCTATGAAAGAAGAGTTAGAATCAATGGCCACTGATGAGGTTTGCGATATTATCGAACTACCCAAGGTTTCTAAGGCCGTAGGCTGTAAATGAGTCTTCAAGACCAAAAGGGACTCGAAAGGAAAGGTAGAACGATTTAAGGCTCGGCTCGTGGCCAAAGGATTTACTCAAAGAGAAGGAGTTGACTACATTGAGACTTACTCTCCAGTGTCTAAAAAGGATTCATTTAGGACAATTATGGCTTTTGTAGCTCATTTCAAATTAGAGTTACATCAAATGGATGTTAAGACAGCGTTCCTAAATGGAAATTTAGAAGAAGATGTATACATGGAACAATCGGAAGGATTCATAAAAGGGAATACCAGTAAATTAGTTTGCAAATTAAAGAAATTGATATATGGTTTGAAACAAGCTTCCAAACAATGGTATCTTAAATTTAACTGCATTATCACATCATTTGTTTTTTCTGAAAATCAAGTAGACTGTTGCTTCTATCTCAAGGTTAGTAGGAGCAAGTTTATAATATTGATATTATATGTCGATGATATTTTGCTAGCTAGTAATGACCTTGGTATAATTCATGAAACCAAGGAATATCTTAAAAATAACTTTGATATGAAAGACATGGGAGAAACAACCTTTGTAATAGGAATCGAGATAAATCGGGATAGATCTCGAGGATTACTTGGGTTATCACAGGAATCCTATATCAAAACTATTCTTAAAAGACTCTGTATGGAAGGATGTAGGCCCCAAGATTCGCCAATAACTAAAGGTGACAAATTTAATAAAGAGCAAAGTCCAAGAAATGAAATCGAAAGACGTCAAATGAACCAATGTCCTTATGCTGCTGCAGTTGGGAGTCTGATGTATGCACAACAAACATACACTAGACCTGATATCAGTTTTTGCGGTTGGCATGTTTAGTAGATATCAAAGTGACCTAGGAATGACGTATTGGGTAGGAGTTAAGAAAGCTTTGCAATATCTTAGTGGCACTAGGAATTACAGGCTCTCATATAAAAAATCCAATCAATTAGAAGTTATCGGTTATTCAGACTCAGATTTCGCTGGATGCCTCGATACAAGAAAGCCGACTTCAAGATATATTTTCCTATTAGCTGGTGGGGCAGTATCATGGAGAAGTGTGAAACAGACCCTAGTGACTCCATCTACATTTGATGCCGAATACGTGGCATGTTTTGAAATAATAGGTCATGCATTATGGATGCGAGATTTTATCGCAGGTTTACGAATTATGGATACAATTTCTAAACCTTTTAAAATCTTTTGCGATAATGATGCAGCAAGAAGATTTGCTCAAAATGACAAAGTTTCCTGTAAATCAAGGTTTTTGGAAGTTAAGTGCTTTGTATTAAAGGTAAAGGTACGAGATCGATTGGTGTTTATTGTTGGGGGTCCAACGAGCCAAATGATAGCGGATCCGTTAACGAAGGCATTGGCGCCAAAGGCTTATAGAGAGCATATTAGAAATATGGGCCTTATTGATTTGCCTTATTATTGAAGATATCATTACAGTAACGATTTTGTAATTCTTATTTTATCAAATATTTATATGTATTTAGGTGAATAAAATAAGAATATTAAAGTGAATGGCGTTATCATACCCAATTAAATAGGACGGCCATTGAAAATGTCCTATTTTACCCTTATCAAGGACTTGGTTTGGTTGGGGTACTAGTGGAGTAATTATGAAAGGGAGCATGCCATTAAAGACATGTAACTGCTATGGTTCACATTGGTAAACCAATTTAGTTAATGTATTAAGGCTTAGCATAAGAGACACGTTGGCAATTATTTTAAAGTCGATGCGCATCGGTCAATGTCGTTTTATCATTTTTCAAAGTACTATTTGAAAATGAATTTCCTCAGATTAAAATTTTGAATTTTGTTTCCATGGTCATATGGGCCAAGTGGGAGAATGTTGGATTAAATGGGTGTGGCCCACATGACCACAAGCCCATTAAGGATCTTTAATCATACCCACTTGTCTGCACACTTGAGAGACCTAGTTATTTTGAGCTCACTTGCCAATAAACTAATAATGGGCTGAGATTAAAGGATTAGGTGATAGTTGAGGGTTAATGATTTCTTGATGGGTAGGAATCTTTTATAAAAGGACCCATTGGATAACTCCTTTGGTTAATAGTTTCTTGGCCTCCATCACTAAGAAAGGAATAATAGCAAAGGCAAAGGAGTTGTAAACCCCACGTGAGTTTCAAGCCTCTGTCATTTCAAGGAGCTTCTGTCACTTCAAGAAAGAGCTATGGAGTCAGGTAAGCTCCTCCCCATTCTTAGATTATTCATGTTTACTTTACTGTGTCATTTGGATAAGACCCAAGGAGGTCCTCCTGTGGATTGAGGGATCTTATGCTAACACATTTGACAGTCTAATTGGCTTCGATCACACATCATTTAATAGCTCTACTTGTATATTAAAAAAAAATCTATCTTGAAGCTCTTTTATCCAATTATACTAGTGAACTCCACATTTTATTTCGGATCCAAATCTAAAACTGAATCCCTTTTTTTTATGCTAATGGTGGACCGGAATACAACTCATAGGCTCAATGTTAGATCCAAAATCGAAACTGGATCCGGATTCATAAAGATGGATTCAAATTCGGATCCAACATGGTTCCACCGCAGATCTAACGTGTTTGCATCCCAATTTGGGGGTGGTTTGAAGGGCCCGTAGACTCAAAGGCAGGCCCAAGTAGTTCGATGAAGTTTTTTGTATTTTGCAATTTGCCAATATATACAGCTTAGATCCCTTAGATCCCATTGCCTTTTACATAAAAAAAAATAAAAGGCATATTGAGTGTGATTATCATGTTTGTGATAAGGGCATACTAGGGCTGAACAAAATCGGACTGCATACCAAACCGGACCACAAAACCGGACCGGATTTGTGGTTTTACTGCTATAAATCCGGACCGGCTTTGGAAAACCGGTTATATCCGGTCTGGTCCGGTCCAACCCTTTTGGGGTCCGGTCCGGACCGGGTTTATTAAGATTCATCAAAACATAAAACCCTAGAATTTTTAGGTAAGCTAAATTTCCTCTCCCAGCCTTCATCCTGGCAGCCCACATTCGACTGGTGGACCAATAAATATCAACGGTGTGGATTGGTAGGCTGACATTCAAACAATTCTACATGAACGGTGATTAGATTAATTCCCACTTCCCACCAAAGTTTATGTTTTGTTCAAGAGGCTCACATGACACATGGAAAGTTGGAAACTATGAAATGACCCTCCTTTAAATAAATGCAAAAGGAAAGCCGAGCCCTTTTTTCCCTCTCAGCCCCTGTGAAAGCTTTTTAGGGTTCTTGGTCGGTTTTTTGAAGAATATGACGAGCATCACTTCCAACGAACTCAACTACCTCGTTTTCCGCTACCTTCAGGATTCAGGTTAGTCCAATTCCATCTCAAACTCCTTCAAAAACCCTTCTTTTTCCTCCATTCGATTTCTCTAGGGTTTTGGTTTGCTTCGCTCGAACAGATTGGGTTATTTGTTCTTGTCTGCTTTTCCCCTTTTTTTAATGCAAATGGCGATTTGCCGGTTGCTGGTGAAAAAAGGCGCGTTTTTTCTGGTTCTGGTCTTGGCAGAAGTGCGTTCTAATTTTCCATTTCTGAAACTGTTGCTTTTCTCCTTGCGTTCTAATTTTCCATTTTTGAAACTGGTCTAGACCACTTATAAGTGGTCTAACTGGACCGTTTTGGACCGGACCGGACCACTTGTCCTTTATTTTAGGCACAATCGGAGATCCGGTCCAACCGGATTTCGGTCCAAAAACCGGACCGGATTTCCGGTTGTGCAGCCCTACTAGCTCTTGTAAGATGTAATGATTGATTACCCTTTTCTATTTGCTGAGAAGACTGCTTTCCAGTCTCGACTAATGACTCATTGACTAGAAATGTTTTCATTTATAAAGTGGAAAGTGAACATATGAGTCACTCTCCACAGTTCTAGTGTTTGTCCTTAAAAAAAGGGTCCCCTCCTGAAGCCCATGGCCCGCTTTGATTAATGGCAATCATGAAAGGCAGAAAATGAATAAGTCTGAACTACGATGAGATGTGTAATATCAGTTAAACTGGAAAAAAAAACCCATATTCTTAAGTTAAGATTGTCAAAGTTTAAGAGCCATACATGCATGGTGCAAAGTTCCAGGGACAAGATCCATTGGTGACTAATATCTCGATCAATGAGTAGTGCCAATTCAAAATATTTAAGTTTATAAAGAGATTTTTTTTTCTTTCCTACTTCCACTCAAACACCAATGTCCCAACCTGCTGATCATTAGCTTGTGACTCATGGAGCTTGGGACTTATGGAGAGATTCATAAGTGGTACACTTTTTTGTTGAAAGAAAAAAAATCTAGTTATGACACTGTAACGCTCCAATTCCGAATACCATGAAAACCTTCAAAGTACCGAAATTGGCGCGCTACTTCCCGGGAAATCCGAGAACTTTCAAGATCGTAGGTCCGCAGTGAGGTCCAATTTAAAACTTTTTCATCAATATAATAACAACAGTTAATTTGCGGAAGCATAAGAAATATAGCGGAAGCAATATCAAAGATAGCGGAAGCATCAATATATATATATATATCAAATGTGAACGGGCTGAAATCCAGCCTAAAGTGTCAAGTGATAAAAACCAAAGTTAATTACATATTTTCCACTAACTACCCGACTCTCTACAAAAGTCACTCAAAAGCCCAAAATAAGAATAAACGCTCAAGTCCATGCCCTGGTACTGGCTTTCCGTCCTCCGACTTGACCTCATGGTCGGCCGGTCCCCATCCGTAGTCACCTATTACGGGCGCTGCGACAAGCGCAAGCTCTGCGTCCTCATACTCGGGGTCAAGACCTAAGCACCAAGAGTGGATCAGATCTAAAGATCTGGCAAGTCACAGTATGTTGATAATATATGATGTATGCATCAAATGAGTAGAGACTGTAATAAAGTCAAGAGAATAGCAATGGTACAGATCCTAGGCAGTTGAGCAAGATAAACAAATAGAATCAAGATAAACATAATAATAAACCTACACAAAATGGCACACTCACACAAGCTGGATACCGCGAGATATTATGCCACGGCCCTCCCATACTGAACACAGTCGCGCGGGGAAAATCTCACAGTACTGGGGATTATCTAGCCCCGCAAATAACATCATCCATCAACACACACTGAGACCGGACCCGGTATCACACCGTCCATCTCCAACAATGCTCATCATGATAGCCACACAACACTCTCAATAGCTCCTACCAGTGATGATCAGTCCAACTGGCTGAGCTTAGATCAACTGAGTGAATGTCCATACCGACTCAGGAAACAATAAAGGTCTGTGTCTGTCTAGGCTTTACCTTGCGTGAACAAGGTCTTAACAAAGTCCCTAAAGAGGTCCAAGTACCCAATACAACCTATGGATCATAGTATAAGTCCAAGTCCAATCATTGGATCCATACTAAGGCCCACCAAATACATGGCCTGGTCTACAACAGTCCAAATAAGACACAAGTCCATTTCCAATGACATATGATCCAATTATACCCAGGATGAGTCACAAGTCCATACAATCTAACATCTCCGGTCTATGGTAATCCACATCCAAACTTAGGTCATAAAAGGGCCCGCCTAGCCACAGACACGGGTCAATGTTCACCCAATCATATTACCGGGTCACCTCTAAGTAGACCTAGGTCCAGGTCATCCATTTTCCATTTAATTAACAGATATAAGCAATAGTAAGGACAATAGAGTGACAGTAATAATATAAGGGAGATGAATCTCCAAGTACAAGGATCAATGGGAGATATCAACAGTCCAACCTAAGTAATTGGTCCACTTTCAGGTTCAGGTCTATCTCAGGTAATTTGATCTTTAAGTGAAACCACAGATGCTAAGGAATACTGTGTTGGGTGCTCAAAAGTTATGTGCATCATTGGTAACGTATAAAGGTCAAATCATCTTAGTTTACAAAATCTGGACCTTATTTAGTGAACCCCACGAGTCAAGGTTGAGCCACACCATCGACTCGTGGTTGGCACAGTGATGGAAGTCTATTTGGATGGTCAATGAGCCCCACATATGATCACAACAATAGAAATTAGAATCTGGAAAGTGTCATTGTACACAGTGTGCTCAGCCGACCTCCTGGCCTGGGCGGTCAGCTCGGCACACTGGGATCAGAGAAGCAAACACCCTGCAGGCAATGCCTGATTGCCCAGAAGCTCCTGTGAGTTCGGCTAATCCCCTGGCCTGGGTAGTTGGCCATGCACACTAAAAGTCCTGGCTAAGGGGATGTCCCAAGTTCTAGTCTCATTTGTTGGAATCCTGCTCTTTCGGAATCAAGCTAGGAGTTCGGCTAA
Source organism: Litsea cubeba (assembly GCA_012931725.1). NCBI lineage: Eukaryota > Viridiplantae > Streptophyta > Magnoliopsida > Laurales > Lauraceae > Litsea > Litsea cubeba. Next base: position 13,895,721 of record CM022947.1, read on the forward strand.
GCACTTGAGCTCCATCGAACACTCAGCTCGGTCACCCAGCTCAGTTCGGTCACCCAGCTTAGTTCGGCAAGCGTTGAGCTCGGTCAGGCATTGAGGTCGGTCAAGCGCTGAGATCGGTCAAACACGGAGCACGGTCAGGCACTGAGCTCGGCCATAACACTGAGCTCGGCCTAAACATTAAGCTCGGCCTAAACGCGGATCTCGGCCTGAGTATTGTACTCAGCAGAACACTGAGCTCGGTCGACACTGAGCTCGACAACACTGAGCTCGGCCAGTGCGGAGCTCGACAAGTGCTCAGCTCGGCAAGTGCTGAGCTCATCCAGTGCGGAGCTCGGCCAGTGCTGAGCTCGGCAAGTGCTGAGCTCGGCCATCGCTGAGCTCTAGGTTTAAGGAAAATTCCATGATCCTATATATGGACCATATCTGAAATTAAGGACCTACCTGGGCCCCACAAGCTCACTGGACTACACTTTCCCATGTTCCCAAGGTTCCCTCCTATTCCCATACACTCATAGACCTTTATATCCCCCATCATCATCTTCTTTTACTTTAGTTCACAGAACGTGTTGTGTTCTGTTACAGAGCCCAGTTCTGTGACAGAACACAACGTCTCCTCTTCATTATGCACAGGGATGGTGGCTCACCTCTGGTCAAAATCCAGATCAGGTTCCGTCCCCATGGTCGCCCAGGGCCCCTCTATCAGATGTGGGGTCCTGATTTCCAAAGGTGGCCCACATGGGTCCCGGTCTCGACGCAACAAAGTGGGTTTTCCACTATTTATAACCGGGAATTCACTACAGGTCACCGGCCCAATCCATAGATTTCTCATCATACCCATTTACCATTCATCACAAAAGCATAACAAACAAGAATAGCACTTCTATAATCATCCATCCATCAATCCAGACCATTGATCTTCCAAATGAGGTAGACTCATCCATCAATGGCCAAAGAAAAACCATAAAACAAGCTCAAAGATTGATCTAAACGCATATATATATATATATACATGAATTGGAATTGCAGAATCAAGAAGAAGAAAACCATGCATTCTAAATTTCCCAGCATAGAGCACTTGCCTGGATTGATCGAAGGTAGAAGGAAAAGAGAGAATAATAGAAAAACAGCCAGTAAAAAGGGGTTTCAGCAGTGGGGCTCCTCTGTTGTTGATCAGCCTGGGGTTTCTAGTTGGGGTCTTTCTTCTATTGGGAATTCTGGGGAGAGAAAGAGATGGAGAGAATTGGGGGAAAAAGATGAGGGCTCGTTGGAGGAAAAATGGGGAAGGAAGAGAGAGAAAAGAAGGAAATGAGAGAGATGAGCAGTAGCCTTCGTTGGGTGAGGCAGGGTTTAGCTTATTAAGGTTGTGTTTTGGGGCTAGGGACAAAAATGCCCTTGGGGTTAGAATAGGATTAAGGTTGGGGTAGAGGGTACTTAAGTCTTTAGGTGGGGCTTCTAAAAGATTCTATGGTGCAAACCCCCTATAGTAAACACAAATTTCTAGCTAGGGCCTTAAATAAACTAAATAACAAAAGACACCCTATTGATTCTACTAATTACACAACTAGACTAATCCTAGGAAAATACATAACTACCCTCACTAAGCTCCATAATTAATATAATTAAAAATACTTAGGCTAATATATAGTATTCAAATTCAAATTGAGGGCCCACCAGGGGTGGGGCCTCACAGACACTCTCTCCAAACAGCTCTTTTTCTTATAACTCTCTCACTCATAACGTTCTCTTCAGAAAGAAGTTATTGTTCTCCCAAACTTTTTTTTTTCCTTTGGCTCACTGGCCAAGAGGAAGGAGTGCAAACCTCCCACCAGGGATCTATCCCTGGTGGGAGGAATGGGAGTGAGAGGCCTTACCAACAGGCCATCTCTATATTCACTTTTTTTCTCCCAAACTTTATATAAAATCTCATATAAAGGTTTGAAAACATATACACAATTATTATTTCTGATTTAAATTCCCTCTCATATATTTGTTTTAAGAAAAAATTATTTTTATTTTATTTTGGGCAAATCCATATTTCTATCTCGTGTGCAGACTTGAGATAGAATTGAGCATTTTATCCTGGAGACAAATTTTCCATTGCAAGCCACTTGCATATGGGAAAACATTGTATTTGAAAAGCATTAGGTTATTCCTTGTGCCTTGCCCATATTTTTGTGCTTTCTTATTTTCTCAATTTCCATTATCCTGCCATTTTTTTCAAATTTCTTCAACATGAAACTCACTACTAGCATCTTGAAAGACCAGAATTCTTCTTATCCCTCTTTGCTTATTGTTATATTGCTGGACAAGAGAAGACCATTTTATTTTATTTTTATTTTTTGATAATCTAGCATATATATATATATATATCTTGCCCCACTCAGGAGCCTTTGACCCTAAGCCCGATGGACACTTTATTCTGAATCGCCGAGAACTAATCCCTAGAGGTACATACAAACCCTCCTATCTACATGCATGGGGTAAAAGTACGGGAGGTGGCCAACGAAGATAGGGGTTGAATAGAGAATGCCATTTTATACAGGCATTTATACTTTATAGTCTTCAATAGGCTTTCATTTCATTTGCTTTGGTACCTTAGGCCGCACATAACATTGTCATGGTATGGAGATGCGTAGATTAATGTTATGTGGCACAACTCGTTTAATTCATGAACAGATAGGTTGGGGCATGTTTCTTGGCGATCGAGACCATCAAATAGGTCAGCCCACACGAATTAGCAATCCAGTTGATCAATAGTACGTAGAACGCTTGAATGGATTACAGATTTACATGTGATCGATCAGATTTTATTATTATTATTATTATAACCTAGGTATCAGGACACTCCATTCTCTGAACAGCTGATAGCTAATCTGGGCACATGCAAACCTTTTATCCACATGCACCAGGTAAAACTATGGGAGGTGACCAACGAATGTAGGTGTTTAACATAAGACCTCTCCGATTCTTGAGGCACAGAGTCCTTGGCCAACTGAGCTGCCACTCATTGGTTGTAATCAATTAGATATTAATGTAGCAAAACGCTCGAATGAATTGCAGATTTATATGTGATCATTCTAATATTTGGCTCGCAAAACTCGAAAGTAGTAGGTTTAAAAATGTTTATAAGTAATAGTATTTCCCAACAACATAGGTTAGTCAGTGTAGATTAATATCGAGGTGTATGTTTGAGAGCCACTCAAAACTCAATGACTTATGATACTAGGGGTGCACAAAAAATCCGTCGATCCATAAAACAGATCCGTCGAATTTTTAACCGAACCGAAGGTAAGTATATTGGTGACGGATTGAAAATCTTGTAATCCGCTAATGGATCGGTGACGAATTTCACCCTCAATCCGCAAATTCAATCCGATCCGATCCGTTGACATTAAATATAAATAATAATAAAAAACTAAGGGGTCTAAATATAAGTTAAGAGGTCTAAACTTAAGGGGTCTAAATATATTTGTAATTTGTATTTTTTGTGGATTGTTAGATATCTTTATTTAACATTAGATTCAACGGATTGAACGGATTAAATCGATCTGATCCGCTCCTCCACGGATCGGATCAGATTGGTTTTTAACAGCCACGGATTGGTGACAGATTCCAAATCCATCAATCCGTAGGTAATAGATTGGTGACGGATTTGGCCTAATCTGCACCAATCAGATTCGTGTACACCCCTATATGATATTATTGATTCATTAAACCCTTTTTTAAGAAAAAAAATACTATTAATTACTTTCATAAGTTTTCATCTCTTTTTTACATTGTTGTTTCTAACATTTATTTTTTATTAAGTTCCTTGATGACCTAAGCAAACAACACTTGACTGTTATATATCTGTTTGAGTAAGGTTCCTAAGTCCACCTTGAATGCCGCCCATTTAGGGCTAATATATGGTTTGCTATCTCAATTTTGAAATTAACTGCTTATATACTCTCTTTTTTATCTAGGCCTTGGCTTAGCAAGAATAATAAATTGTTAGAGAACGCGACATTTAAGAAATGAGTATTTTCGAGGGCGTGATGTCATTGTTGGCCCCCAAAAATGTTTTTTTAGAACCAAGACCACTAGCTTCTCTTTTAAATTGAGAAAAAAAAAAACAACTTTCCAATTCTTTAGCAAACATATAAAATGTTTTAAAAGAGTACAACCAATCGGACTTTTTGTGTCATGAGAGGATTTTGTACTTTACGGATTTCTATTTCATGAAAGAAATGAATCATGCATTTCTACCCTTGTAAAGGAAGATTGAAATCTTCTTTGTTGAGAAAAATCAATTCAGTTTTTCCCTTTCTCACATAGAAATTATGTTGCCACGCAACATTTTAAAAAAAAATAAGGATTTTTAGGGTGTGATGTCACTGTTGGCCCCCACAAACACTTTTTTTAGAACCAACAACACTAGTTTCTTAATCTTTTTAATTGAGAAAAAATAATTTTCAATTCTTTAACAAACATATATAATGTTTTAAAAGAGTACAGAATAATGGAAGGACTTTTTTTGTGTCACGAGAGGATTTTGTACTTCGCAAATTTCTATTTCATGGAAGAAACGAATCATGCATTTCTACCCTTCTAAGGGCCCGTTTGGATGTATACAGAATAAAATATTTACAGATTTAAATATTTCAAGAATAAAATAGTATAGAATACAATAATGTAATATTATAATAGTATAATATTTTTACTGTTTAGCAATTTTTGAAGAATATTATAGATTTCAAATTGAGCTGCTTGGAATGTGTTATGTTTAAAGTAAATTATATTATAAGAGTATTTTTTTAATTACATATTTAAATTTATATGTAATTTACCACGCCTAGATAAAAAGTAACGTGGTAAAGTAGAGTTTAACTTTCATATTTCTACAATAAGTTACTTTTCTTTTATCACATAAAATCATGGTAAAGTATAGTAAAGTAAAGTCAATAAAAAAATACTTTTTAACTCTCCTAATTTGTTTTACCACATACTTCATCTGACCTCTTACTTTACCTCACATTTTACCATGATATTACATCAATCTTTATTTTACTTTACCACACCCGTAAATAAATAACTTTTTATTTACCATATAAAACTACAATAAAATGTGATAAAGTAAAGTAAAAAAAAAGAAACAACTTCATTCCCACTTTACTTCACCATGTACTTCATCTCACCTTTACTTTACCACACCTTTACCGTCCTATGAGATTTACTTTTACTTTACTTTACCATATATGTAAACATACACATTATGATGGATTTGATAACCTAAAGTCTTTACTTTACTCTACCGCTTTGTAATCGTCATTTTAAAATATTTTTATCTTGTAGAAAGTTTTCTACATGGGGGAGCTGTAAGAGAGAATATTGAGCTTTTTGAAAGAAAAGAATCTTTTCTTCAAGTTTTTTTTGAGTTACCAAACGCACAAGATTTTTTTCTTTAAAAAAAGAAAGATTATCTTCTATAAAATATTATTTTCTTCTGTTTTCTTGTACATCCAAACAGGCCCTAAGGGAAAATCAAAATCTTTTTCATTGAGGAAAATCAATTCATTTTTTTTCCTTTCTCGCAAATAAATTATGATGCCCCAAACAATGGAACAAAGGGTTACACGAAAAAATTAGAATAAGTTTCCTCTTTCTCCTGTAAACCTCGTCTTAAAAATGCATGTTGAAAATGGAAGTGGGGTCGGACTTTACTTTCCCCTCTTACCCAAAAAGTTATCTAAAGAAAAAAAATGATTTTCCACAAAGTCCTAATGCACCAAACAAAGAGATAAAGATTTTATATGAAAATCGCCTCACGTGTGCACTCCGTTTCACAAATTCAAACAGGTACATCCACATTCCACAATGATATAAATGGGGGAAATGTTCGCCTACAAGAAGATTCCATATAGCTTATATGTAGTGTAGATCATGAGACTTAGATATTTGCACGTTTACCAATAAGAGGAGGGCAGAATGAAATGCCTCCTCATGGACAAGGGAGATCCAAAATCAGCCCTACCATCCCTTGATTTAACCACCATAAATTTTAATCGCTTCTTAAACATAGTGAATTTTCTTAAGATTCAATCTAATGGTGAGTAAATATTCAATTAGTATAAAACTGGGCTGGTACCGGATCTTGGGATGAAAAGACTATCAAATAGGCTGTGCTGAGAAAAGGTGGGCTCAAGTGGGCGCCACAGTGTTGAACTACTTATGAAATAAGGCTTTTGTTGGGCCCAAAAATACATTTGAGAGGATCTAGACTCTTGGATACAGGAGTATTTTACTTTGGGAAAAATTTAAAAAGGCCTTAAGTTTTTGCCTTATTTCAGAAAAGGACATAAGTTTCAAAACTTTTCAAATTAGTCCCTAAGTTTTTCAGGAAGTTTTCAATTAAGGATATTCGTCCATTTAAAGCTATTTTTCTACAATTTCTTTTAAAATGGCCAAATTACCCTTCATTGAAATAAAACTCTCATTCACTTCCTCTATATCTCCTCATTTCTTTCACCGACGTCTTCACGGTGATCGAGGACATCCAGTGTTCCCCAGCGATCAGCCGCATGTAGTGGCTGTTGAAACCATATCATGGCTTTAAATAAAGAGTAATTTTGATATTTTCAAAATATTGAGAGAGTTGCCAGAACATAACTTTAAATGGCCGGATGTCCTTAATTGAGAATTTACTAGAAAACTTAGAGACTAATTTGAGAACTTTTAAAAAATCGTGTCCTTTTTTTTAAATAAGGCAGAAACTTAAGGCCTTATTTGAAATTTTTCATAAGATCAATGGAGAGAGATAAGAAAAGACATGATAATGGAAACTCGAAAAAAAAATAGTTGGTTCATTACTCTTGCCTCCTCCTACTTTATTGAACAGAAACACAACGGTGAATACAAAATCGGGAGCTGCTATTGACACAGCTCCACTTGCTCATTCCACATCCATTTTTTTCAAAAGCTTGGCACCCCCCGTGGGAAATCCCCAAACTACCCTCTCTCTCCCTCTCTCTCTCTCTCCACCTCCGCCCGACACCCACCTTCGCATGCGCCCTCATCCTTCCTCCCTCTCCTTCTCCATGTCTCTCTCTCTCTCTCTCCCTCTTTCTCTCTCCCTGTCTCGCTCCCTCTCCTTACTCACCGCCCACCTCCGCTCGCGCACGACCCTCTCTCTCCCTTTCCCTGCTCGTCGTCCACTCCTTCCCTTTCTCTCCCTCTCCTTGCTCGCCATCCACCTCCGCCCACGCCCTCTCCCTCCATCTCTCCCTCTGTCTCTCCCTCTCCATATCGTTCGGCCACTCAGGGCGGAACAATATACTCATTTGTTCGGCCCTGAGTGGCCGAACGATGGGGAGAGGGATGGAGAGGGATGGTGAGCAGGGAGAAGGAGAGGGAAAGAGACATGAAGGAGAGGGAGAGGGAGATGGAGATGGAGATGGAGAGAGGAAGAGGGTCGGGCTCGGGAGTGGGTGGAGGTGGAGGTGGGCGGCAAGCATGGAGAGAGAGGGAAGGAGAGGGAGATGGGTAGTTTGGGAATTTCCCATAGGGGTGCCAAGATTTTGAAAAAAAAAAAAGGAATGTGGATGAGCAAGTGGAGCAATGTCAATAGCAGCTTCCAAAAAATACAAGGAAAATTTTCAAATAAATTAAGTTTTTACTTATTTCAAAAAAGGATATAAGTTTTAAAAGCTTTTAAATTAGTCCCTAAGTTTTCCAATAAGCTTAAGAGTTGGGCTCAGGCCAAACACTAATGGCCCAAATCGGGCTTATCGGCTGATAGTTTAGAAGCCGGGGTGGTCCCAGATACACCTCAGCCTAGGCCATGAACACCCCTAACTATCAAACCTGCCTCTAATAGGAGTGGATCAGAGTGGGTCCCCATTTAAACCTGATCCTTTGTCATCCCTAGGGCAACCCCACGTATTAGGGGTGTACACCGGGTTTCAAAACCCGGCCCGACCCGGTGACCCGGTCCGACCCGGACCTAATCGGACAGGTGACATAGGGTCTTTTACCGGGTTGGGTCTCACCCGGCCCGATAAGTTTTTATCCGGACCGGGTTCCTGGTTAAGAAAGTGTGGTTAGTCACCCGATAACCCGGTTGTACATTTTTTATATATTTATTTGTATATGTATACAAATAGATACAAATATATACAAATAAACATTAAAAATATATCTATATTTATATTTACTGTATGTTTACTATATATATATTTATAGTATTTTTTTATCTCAATTATTGAAACTTTTAGTTGTTCTAAAAAAAATATTTTAAACTTTATAATTAACCGGGTGACCCGGTAACCCGACCTGGTTGACCCGGTAACCCGAACCCGGATAACCTGGATATAGTTTACCGGGCATTCGGGCGGATTTCTTGTGTTTATAAAATTACCGGGTCGGGTCAAACCCGGCCCGATAATCTGGGACCCGACGCGATGTACACCCCTACGGCCCGTATGAGGGCATCGCGCTTCAACATGGAAAAAGCTCATTAAGGCTACAAGGCCCGTCTGGCCCAGCCCCCACTCAGAAAAAAGCCTATTTTCCTCACTTCAAAAGAAAATCTCTCTCTCTCTAAAAAGCCCCCAACTCGCACAAATCCTCAATCGGTTTCGGCTCCGGCATCAACATCGACTCACCGGAGTCCCTCTCTCCGCCAGGTATTCCTCTCCCTCGAACCACCCCCCCCCCCCCCCCCCCCCCCCCCCCCTCCTCTTTCGGAGAGTGAACAGATTAGGGTTTCTGAAACTCATGTTTCAACCATCTCTGATCTTCGTTTGGTTTCATCCCTAGAACAAACCGACCGATTTCACCATTTGGGTATTCCAGTTTCTCGAAGGATGATCATGGACGGTCATCTCTGGTTGATTTGTAATGTTGCATTCCTCTTTTTTATCCTATCTTTCTCACTGCAGGAAAGAAAAAGGGTTGGATTTTGAGTAGATTCTCATCTTAGTGTGTTTTTTTTTTTTTAGATTTCTGATGTGGGGTTTGTCAATTGAATGATGGTTGCACTTGCCCTTCTGTTATTCATTTGCAGTTAATGAAATTTTGTGAAAAACTCTTAAGATCCCATATACTGATCTCTCTTGAATTTGGGGATGGTCTGGTAGCCAAATGTGAAGACAAAGGCTAAGCTTTAAGAGTTTGAAGTTGGAGTAAGGACTGATTCACAATTTCGCGAGTGAATATGTTGTTTCCAACACGACCCAGATTGATACATGTTGGAATATATTCTCTCTTGGTTGAATGACATTTTGAAGCTCTAAATTATTTAGGTTCCACAATTGACACCTTACAATATAAGCCATTTCTTCTCCTTTGTTGTGGTAGTTCATCAATCTAGTGTTGGATTCATAAATTGTATATGGTGAGATGTCCATGGTCAAGCATTCAAGCTATTTGTCAGCTTCTTCTTTTAACATCATGACATGATGATACTGGCTTCAGGTCCAAGTACTCTTTACATTGTGGTCTGTGAACCTATAATCCGACCCGATTGTAACAGTAGATTTTTATTGATGTGTATATTTTTGTGGCTCTGCCCATAGTCAGCCTCTCTCAAACGAAAATCCTGGGTCTGCCACTGGCATATGGTGACCACCGGTCAATGCAGATCTGCTGTCTTGTTATCTTGTTTTTTTTTTAAATCTCTCCGTGTGGTAACCACCAGTCTTGTTACCTTAATGAGACTATAAAAAAAATTATGATGCCTGAAGTAGCTTGTTAGCCCCTGCTTCATTTATCTGAAATTATGTCACAATCTCCCCTTATATACACCATTGGAACACCCATTGTGTTTTGAACCACCTATAAATCCTACTCACTGTTATCATATGGTCGATACGCATTTGGATCTATCCATCTGAATTATCTTTATTCTTAAATTGGAGAGATAATGATACCTGAAATCTCATTTTCCCTTCCAATCTCATGTAGTTTCCATCACACACCATAAGTGGCACTACTGGATCCCCCTAAATGGCGCGTACCGCGATCCACGTCTCCAAATATTTCTGATGTTGTCCGCCAAAACATACTCTGACTTTTGTCTCCTTCAAAAGTGGCACCAAAACCTTGTTTTGAACCATTTTCATGATTGCAATTCCTTTCTCCTTTTGTTCTAGCCCCCTCATGTTCCAGGACATTACTAAAACTGTTTTGATCCCTCACTGCCCCTTTTCAAAAAAAATTTTGTAATAAAAAAATACTCGACCCTTTTCCCTTTAGCCTTTTGATCAATATGGTTGAATTTGCACACTAGGTGCTCTATTTTAAACTTGTCCCCTTTAAACACATAACAGGATTCTGGTATTTTTTTGTTTCTCTTCCATTCGTGTCCTAGACTTGCCACCTCTGCAGATGGGCTCATAATCCCCCATTGATAAGTTCTTGCTCCGCCAGCTATACTGCTTCACCTTATTGTCTTTTTTCTTACCTATCTGGTTCCATCTTTGTGGTGCTTAGCCACATAGACTGACCTACCCTCTGTCTTGTTTATCACAAAAGGACTTCTCTGCTAAGAGTTGTACCTTGCGACAAATGAAAATCCATCATCTTCATGCAGTCCAACTGTCAAAGTGCATCATTGGATTCAACATCTTCAGAAGAAGGCCCAAGAATAAGCCCCCTGTTGGCCTGCTCATCAGGCCAAATCCATAGTGGGCCGGCCCTTTGGGCCGAACTTATAGTAGGTCGGTCAGGCCATTGGGTCAAGCCCATAGATGACTGATCGATTGGGCCTAACCCATGGACAGCCATCCAATTGGGCCAATAATGCCTATTTTCTCATTATGTAAATTTCCAATAAAAGTTTATTCTTATTTTAGAAAATCCAAAGATATCTTAAATCTGGCTAGATAATTGATTGACATGTAATCAATTAAAGACAACTGATTGATATAAGAGAGGGAAATCCCATCTACCTTTAAGAGATTGGCATGCAATCAATTTTGTGGAATTATTTTAGCAAAAGGAGTGGTAAAGATGAAGTAAAAGTAGGCCCAAGAGTTGACCTTTTTTACTTAAGCCTGTTTGGATGAAAAAAGTGGGGTGGAGAAGTCATAGTGTGACACCACTTGCCCTTTTACTCCTCCCTTGGCCTCATTTTTTTTCCTACAGAAAAGTGTGATAAACGGTAGTGTAGTGAACTGTCTTAGAAAAAGTGCTTTTGACTTTAACAGACTTTATTGTCACTGTTTTCATGATTTGATGTCCGCTTTATCTATACTTCTCTGCACATGTATACAAACAGGCTTTAATAGGTAGAATTTCCTCCCCTCCTCAATAAGTACATCCTAATTTCTCATTTGTGAATCGGCATTTTTCTCCCATTATTTTGAGTGTTTTGAGCAATGGTAGAAGTTTCGGGTGCCTTGCGTGATAATGCAGGTTCGAGACCTATGAGCAGCCACTTTGTGCAAAATTGCTAAAGGTCTATCTCCAGTCTGGACCCTCCCGGGACCCTGCTTCGGCGGGACTGCATTGGGTGATGACCTTTATTGTGAGTGCTTTGAGCAAGTGTTTTCCCCTGTGTGGAGACTTCTTGGGTTGCCAATGGTGATGACTCCAAAAGCTGGGCATCCATGGTGATTGTGTCACGACTCTATCCACCATTGGGTGCCATTACATCCTCACTGATAAAAGCAAAGGGCTCAGTCATTTCCTCATTGATATAGTTTAAAACTATAAAGGGTTTAGAGAAGTGAGAACAGTCAAACCCATCCGAGTCTTGTGTTTTATTTTCATTGTCACAAAAGTTTTTTGACAATAAATTGAATCTTCAACCACTACCCTCAGTTTGATGTCTAACTATACTCATATTCAGTGAAAGTCTTCCTATCCTCTTATTTGAATTAGTAGAGTTTTTGGATTTTGAATCAGTCACTTTAATATTCTATGTGCACAGGACAGCCTATTCCTCCCTAACCATAGGTAGTAGGAAAGTAAAATTGTATGGTTTATGCAAACATGTTGAAAGGGGACAAGGCAGTGTGGCTATATAAAGAAACCCAGGCAACACATAGCAAGGCTCAAAAATAATAACCGTCCAGAATCCAGATCTATATTGTAAAAGCCTCTGTGGTCTAGATATGCCATCTTTCACAAGAAGTCCGCCTTCACCTCAGCACTTCTCTCTGTTATGGTCTAGGATTTGTGGCCCAAATTCTCTCTGTTATGACGCAGCTATTGATCCCAAGACTGTTGGTGCCAAAGTTTTTAATTTGGTACTTGCCGCTGAATCAGCCCCAGTTCCTGGTTCGGTTCTCGAGCCCCAATCCCCATCTGGCTAGCGTCAGGCCTCTCTAGTGTCTTGCTAAATCCACCACCAATCTCACCTTCGCCCTTCACCTAGCAACTTCCCAGCACCTATCAGTCTCTTTCTTTAACAAGGCTAAAGGGTTAAACGTTCTGCTCAAAGTAGTTCTTGCAGTCACAGACTGTGGAAACAGATCTCAATCATGGCAGTCATTGAGATGCTTCTCCTCGATTCAGGCCCCTTGATGTGTCATAAGGGACTTCACACCATCTCTGACCCTAGAGAGAAATTTAGCTCCCTTTTGCAATCCCATTGAGAGATTTTAACAACATGATTTTGGACATAGGTCTTTATGACATTGGATTCAAGGGAGCATATTTGCCTCGGTAAACAACGGAAGGGGCCCTTTATGTTGCAGCCAGTCTTGACAGAGCTCTCCGAAACATCCACTGGATCAATACGCAACCCCTCTCCCAACAACAAAAAAAAAAAAAGAACCTCTCACCCTTCTTTCTACCGGCTAGTTCAGCCATCCTGGGCCATTGAAGTCAGCCTCCATTCTATCTTGGCAAAAAAACTGAATCTTTTCCCAGAAAAAAAGGAAAAACTAATACTTAAGCAGCAGTGGATTAAGGATATGTTTCAAAGGCTTAAAAAAGACTTACTTGCAGCTGACTAAAGGTTCTGCATCGACAGCAACAGCTAGATTCAGATCATGCTAAGACTGATCATGGCTAAAGTTTTTCTTCATAATCTTCAAGCATAGGAGATGAATTGTAGAATGGAGACAAAAATCCTGAATTAATTGGCTCAAAGAAGGGGATAGAAACACAAAGCTTTTCCATTTCAGCTAAATTCTGAGTTGCCATGGATAGAATTAAATATTGTGATTCTCATACTAAAGACCCCTTATTTGTCAAGGCCAAGGCAATTGATTATTTCTCTCAGCCTTTTAAGTCTCGTCGGTTTACCATTGATGCCGACTTCTTTTACTGCACTGGCCCATGGTCTTTGCCAAGCAAAACTCTTACCTCACTAGCATCCCAAGCAAAACTCTTACCTCACTAGCATCCGAATGAGAGGAATTAAGAAAGCAGTCTTCTCCTTAAAGTGGGGTAATGCCTCTGGTTCAGACAACTTTTCAGCTTATTTCTTTCATGCTTGTTGGGAAATTGTTGGCGATTCTGTTATTATAGCTTCAAGGAATTTCTTTGAATCTGGGAAGCTCCATAAACCCTATGATGTATTCTTCCTAACGTTAATCCCCAAAACCAAGTACCCATCCTCATTCTCAGATTTTAGATGTGCTAGCTTGTACTTCACTAGTAACATTTTCTTCCGGGTTTTGGCTTCTAGGTTAGCCACCCTCCTCCCTCCATCATCGCCTGCCATCAAGTGGCTTTTTGTTGAAATAGTTCAATACATGACCAGACTGCCTTAGCTCACGAGCTTGCCCAAAGACTTAAAACTCAAAATGTATGAGGTTTCTCTTTGCCTTACGCTGGACTTTTTCAAAGCTTTTGATGAGCTTAACTAGGGATTTCTTTCTGAGGCTCTTATCAAATTGGGCTTCTCAAATCATTGGATTTGTGTCATAAAGGAATGTATTTGCACACCTAGATGATCAATTCTCATAAATCGGGTACCTTTTGGCTTCTTTGCTCCTAAATGTGGGTTGAGATAAGGGGATCGTATCTCCCCTTTTATCTTTGCCAAAGAGATTGTCGGTAGCAAAATCGTGGATTTAGAAATGGGGTCACATGCCTATTGACACTGCTCATGGGCCACCCGTGTACCACCTTTTCTTTGCCAATGACATAATGATGTTCTTTAGAACTAAAGTGGCCAATATGAAGGCAATTAGTAATCTCTTTTCTTGCTACCAGCTGTTGTTTGGCCAACATTTTAATTTGTGTAAAAGTCTACTCTTTCTTGGTAAAAGTAGCCTCCGAATCAGATCCATTATGAAGAAAATCCCTCCTATTCCAATTTCCAAGCTGTCTTCTAAACATTTGGGAGCTCCCTTTTCAATTGGAAGTCCTTGAAACCAGCATTTTGATTTAGTGTTTTGGAGAGAATGAGAAGTAAATTAGTTAGTTGGAAGAGTAAGCTGCTATCATTCATAGTTAGACTGGTCCTCATCAAGCACGTGCTCTCTAGCTTGTCTCCTAATATTCATTATTGTCTTCCCAGCCCCAAAAAGCTTATGTAAAGCTATGGAAACTATACTGAAAAACCTCGTCCGGTAGGCTTGCAAAAAGCAATAGACGAGTAATTTAATTAGTTGGAGCTAAGTTTGTGTCCCCAACGATAAAGGGAGAATGGGCTTGAGAAGAAAGTGTGAGCTTAATGAAACTTATTTACTCAAGCTTGGTTGGCCAACTATCTCTTCTTCTTTTTGGGTCTGATGGATCTGAGCTAGGTATCAACCTTTTGCCAATGGGTCCTGTATGTGGAAGAACCTTAGGCTTTTAGGTCCAATTTTCCATAAGTTCTGGCTGGATTCTCTGACTGATCGGTTCTATGTAAAGGCAGCTTGGGATCTAGGGGTCCCTTCCAACCTTGGGGCCCAATCATTTGAAGCAATTTTCTTCAACTCAATTCTTCTTTTTTCGCTTGGAAACTCTTCAATACGAACAAGAACAAAGATATTTTGTAGATTATTCAATGGATCTCTTCATCCCACCCAAACACAACCGTCTTTATGTGATAGTCATAGCATTCATAGTGTACAATTAGGGTATAATAGCCCTTATAAAGATTATCCATAACTAACTATACCTACCGCCCATTTGGGAATTTACTAATCAAGTTAGGGTGAAGTAAAGCCTTCATTTGTCTGACAAGAAACGACTAGGGGTCATATCAAAGTACACAAATTCAAAACTCCCTCATTTAAAAAAAAAATGTCAAAAAGCAACCTCCTTTCTCCACTAAATGACAAAAAAAAATCCACTTTTTACTCGAAAAGTAAAAAGGATTCCCTATCAAGCAACTAAAGACAAAGTACCATCATAACTGATGCAGGATTGACCTCAAAGGCCACCTATGTAGGGCCCAAGTAGATTTAGGGATCTTTTTATTTTATTTAATTGTTATTAGTTACTAGTTCTATTTAATGAGTTGTAATTAGTATGAGATTCTAGTTTGATTAGTTTCCTAGTTTAATTTGGTTTCTTAGGCTCTAAGTCCATGTCTTCCTATTTATATGGCATTGTAGAGAATAAATTTTCAGAGTTGATTTATTGAATTTGGGTTTTCCCATTAAGGTGCTTCCTCGTTATCGTCTCTGTGGTTTGAAGTGTCTTTGGACACATGCTTCGAGACCGATTTTGCTTCGGTACTTCCCCGCAAGCCCTCTAACCCTAGGGCTTGCATCAGTTGTTATCAGAGCCGAACAATCCTTGCGATCAATTGGTGTGATTACCGTCCATCCCTCATCCATCATTGTTCCATCCCATCTTTCCCACCAGGCATCGATCCCTGTAACCATCATCCAATCCCGATACCTTAATATCCCATACCCCAGCAAGAACTACCAAATTCGCTGCGCTCCCATAACTTTGAATCGCCTACCTGGATTTCATATCTCATCCCACAGCCCTAAAGCTTCGAAACCTCACCTCCACTAGCAGAGCCCGTGAGTCATCGAAAACCCAAAGCCCACACCTAACCCCTAAACCCAACCGCCTTCTCGGAACACCCAACCCCTATCATCTCCCCCATCGTCCCATACTCAGCCCCTTTATCATCATCTCTCGAAACTCGCCCCATCGTCACCACCATTCCCATACCCAGCCCCTGTAGCCTTCCAATTCCAAAAAAAAAAAACCCACCCCATACCCATCTCTGCAAATCTCGAATCCCAGACAAAACCCAAACCCCATCGACAACCCCAAACCCTCCCGACAGAACCCCTAAACCAAAATCCTGCAACGCCACCCTCACTTCTTCACCGAACCCTGCGCACACCCAAGCCATTATCCCGAAACCAACAAAACCCATCCCAATCTCCTCCGGAACCTCAAACCCATCGCTGCCAAACCTACGCCCCAATCTCAAACCCATTCAGCCGAGCCTCAGTAGACCAATTCCTAACCCACCCAAACCTCTTTCTGGCCAAATCCAGTTGGCCGAGCCCCCCACCTTCAACCTAGCGACCCCCAGTTGAGCCCTCCCTAATCTCCCAGCACCACCAAAAACCTCAATCTGCAACCCCAAAGTCCTCCGACCTTCACCAATCCCCTTCCAAGCGCGTCACGCCCAACCCTTTGGTAGAAGCCCCAAACCTAGCAGATTAAAAAAAAAAAGGCTACAATGCCATATAAATAGGAAAACATGACTTTTTTTTTTTTTTTTTGAATGGTTACTTTCATTAATAAAAGCAATCAGTATAAGAGATGAGTACTGACAAGCTAAGACGGGAAACAAGGTAACATGACTTAGAGCCTAAGAAACCTAATTAAACTAGAAAACTAATCAAACTAGAATCTTATCCTAATTACAACTCATTAAATGAAACTAGCAACTAATAACAATTAAATAAAATAGAAAGATCCCTAAATCTACTTGGGCCTTACACAGGTGGCATTTGAGGTCTATCCTGCATCAATAACACACTTATTTTTTATTCTCTCTTGATTTGAGGCTTCACTTCACTTCATTCTACATGTAAAGTTCCCAAACGGGCACTCAAAAGGTTTCAGGGGTCAACATAAACTCAAGAGTCCCATGGGCTCAAGGCCCATTTGGTCTAGGATGAGGTCTCAGGTTACGGACCCCTCTCAAGCTCACGAGGATCTGGCGAGAATCTGAGAGATTGCGAACTAGATAATAGAAGCATTGAGGCGAGTGAGATCTGGTGAAGAAGTCGGCCATCTGGTCAGCGGAAGATATGGGTCGAAAATTGATGGTGCATTGACGAATGTGCTGATGAACCAAGTGACAATTAATCTCAAGATTTTGGTGCTTTCGAAACATATCATTGTGGGCAATGTGTCTAGCATTGGTGTTGCCACAGTAGTTGGTTTTTTTTTTTTTTTTTTTTTTTTTTTTTTTTTTTGGGGGGGGGGTTGTGTAAATTGTGATTGCTAATTTCAAGAAGTTGATGGAGCCAAACGAACCCAACTGTAGTTTCCGTGAGGGCGAGATATTCGGCTTCGTCAAAGGAACGAGAGACACATGTTGCTTGTTTCTTTTATAGAAGACGAGAGAATTTTCCACGGCAAATATAGTATGCTATGGTAAACCAATCATCATTGATGTCACATGCCTAAATGGAATCTAAATAAGCAGCAAGTGTGGGGTTTGAATGAGAGAATGATCACTACTCTTGTCAAAGCATGTTGAAGACACCAAAGAATGCATAATGCAGCTGTCCAATGTATTTTAGTAGGAGCGTAAACAAATGCACTTACAGTATGAACAACAAAGGCAATATAAGGATGGGTAATAGTCGGATATACAAGGTTGCCGGATGATACTGAGTTGGCACATGAAGAAGAGTCCCATCTCGAACTCCTAATTTAACATTAGGTTCCAGAGGTGTACCCATTTTCTTTTCATCTATAAGATAGGCCTAATAAGTGAGGAATATGTTAATAATTTTCTGTTGTGTAAGGAGTAAACCTGTATTTACTACTACTTTTTTTCTACTTCTAATGCAAGTATCTAAAACTACTAACCTATGTTATGTGCTCAAACTTTCTCCTGGAATAACCTTATAATATTTACAAGTCAATCGGTCATGTTTTCTAACTAGAAAAAGTTCTATATGGCTCCTGCTAATCCACTTTTGTAAGTAATTAAATGCTCCACTCTCTTTTTAAAGCAGGTATTTGCTATTAAAAGGTCAAATACTAATACAAAATCCAAGATAGTGTCTCCTAATTCATTCTTTTCTCCAAATCCTTATCCTCCATGCACCCTCATATACTCTATTATCGTTTCCTACGTACCCATTTAAGTCCCTCCTAGAAAAATCTTTTTACTAGTTGGAATTTCCCGTGGTAAACCATCCATCTCCTCCCAAAATTGGCTCTTGACACTTTCATATAATCCTAATTGGGTAGCATATGCACTAATGATATGAATTATTTCTTCTAACACTAGTTTAATTGCTATCATTCTATCACCCAATCTCTTTACCCCCACAATTTTCTCTTTCAAATCCTTATCTACAACTATACCCACTCCATTTCTTGTATTGTTCTTTTCAGCATAAAAAAGTTTATGACCATCAATGAGCTCTTTAGCTTTATCCCTTTTCTACTTTGTCTCCTGTAGACAGGCTACACTAACTCTTCTTCTTTTCATTACCTTGACTAACTCCATGCTCTTGCCTGTCAAGGCTCCTATATTCCAAGTAGCAAGTCAAATCTTCCTCTAACTAATTTATTTAGCCGCACTCGTCTAGAATGGTATGGTGGCCCTTACCCACTTTTCACTATAACTGGGCGGTGTTGCAATGCGTCGCTTAAAGCAGGGAACACCCTAGTATGATCTCAGAATGTTGTATTCTCAAAATTCATGTTTGGATTGTGAATTTTTTTTACGTTGGCTATCAACCTACTTGACGCAACCCCCCTCCTTTACCCAGGCTTGGGACCAGCTGTAAAAACTGGCAGTGGGTATTAGTGAAAGTAACATAATATTTGCCAGCAGTTAATTGGCTAATGGAAACAAATTCATGGAGAGTTGAGGAACGTGTAAATAGAATAAAGGGCCAGTAAGCAAGATGATGTGATGGGTGTGATACCAATTTTTGTTCCCATTAGTGGTCCATCAGCTGGTTGGATAGTTATGGGTTTGACATGTGTATGTTGGTTAATAAGGATGATTCAGATGGTACGTGACAATAGGCACCAGAGTGAAAAACCCGTGGCAAGGAGCTTGTACCTGTTGTGCTGGTAATAGTCATGGGGGAGGCTGCACTGCTGCAGTAGATGGTTGATCACTTGCTTGGGATGTGAGAAGCGTTTGTTACATCCTTTTACCAAGTGTGCTGTCAAATCGGCAGGAGCTTGTGTAGCGATTGTACTGAAAGAATAAGCTACATGATTAAATAAAGGGACGCCATCATTATTGTTTTGCCGAGCTTGATCAGATTTTCAATTACCTTGAGCTTTAGGGTGAACTGGGTGAGCCATTTCCAATGTTGAGCTTTCTTGCAATAGTTACACCAATCCATGACCTTTTTGTGTTGCAACATAACTGGAAGTGCCAAAGTTAATGAAAACAATTTGACAGATGGAATAAAACTTTCAGATACCGAATAATTGGGTTGCTTGCCTGAGTCTCGGATGAATGCAAAAGTAACTGGCCAAAGGTTTCTTTATTGAATACAAGATGTAAAAATCAAATAATCGATCAAGATAGGTACGTTGTAGAGTAGTTCCAAGGAGCATAAAAATGTCCAAGAAAATGGACGATTGAGTTGAAAATTGTTCAGAAACAAGTGAATGAATATCTGCTCCAAATCCTTCTATTGTATAGCATCAAAAGCTCCAGAGAAATATCAAGAATTCATAAAAATGCTGGGCGGCCATATTAGCAGTAGACTTGTGCATTGTTCATCAGAGGAGATGGGCCTCACTTCATCGTAGCAAAAGATCGCAGATTGGGCCACTCCGCTCAGATCCTATTTCAGATCAGACACGGTGTCCAAAGTTGAGTCGCGTATGTTATTGTAGAATCTAGATCAAACAGATCTACGGACAGAAAATTGAATGACCAATATGAGATATGGCTCTAGGAAAGAGTCGAACCAGAAGAATGGATATAAACCCCTTCAGTTGAAGGATTTTTTTATTGAGAAAATAACTATATGTTGTTTGGATAGGGGCAACCAAAACCACACGAGTCTTGGGAAGAGATGATAGGCAGTGGGCTCTGCCAACAATTGCCTAGATCTTCCAGGAGCTTTTCCATTTCTGAGTATTAAATTTGCTCTAAATTCATTGATCAGAGGCTTCTGTTGAAGCCTGTGGACATTTGTAGAGATCTTGACGATGTGCACTTGTTGAAGGTGGAGCACAGGGTCAGAGAGCGTAGGGCTCTGATACCATGTAAAATGCAAGCAAAAACCGAGATGTTTTGGAGATTATTCGGTTGGTCTCTTGATCTCACACAACTCTCTTTATATAATTGCATTCATAGAGTTCAACTAGGGTATGATAACATTCATCAAACTGAGATATTCCTACCCTAAGGAATCCATACAAACAGTTTCAGGGGTCGATGTGACCCCATGAATACATCAGTCTCGAGGCCTAGGTCCAAGCTTCATTTATGTCTCTTTAGTCTTTACACCCACTGCTTTATGGCCTCAAACAAGAGGTGTCCAGCTTGTTTCCTGCTGCTGGGTTTGTTTCCAACATCAAGAACCTGACCGGCAACTTCTCTTCACCTGTAACATGGCTCTTGCTAGTTGTGACGGTCCTTCTTGGGTCCATAGCAGCAACCAGTTTATGGAATCCCCTCTCCACAGGTTGTTGTAAAATTTCCATGATTGGTGTTGGTGCAGCCATGATAGCCACTGCTTATCCTATTTGGAAGACAAGCACCGCGCTAATCTTGAACAGTAGAAGTCTGCCCATTTCTAATACCACCCAAGTTCTCTGAGAGGATGTTTCATTCTCACTCAGCCACTATCTAAGCCCTTCGAAGACAGCTTGTTGGAGGCCATGTTTTTCCTCCTTGGTCTGCTGATTCCTAGGCTAAGGCCAAGTTCATGACAGTGTTTCTAGTTGTCTGTTTTGTATTTCGCCTATTCTTTTATAGTAGTTTTATGTTTCTTCTCTCTCTCTCTCTCTCTCGGGTGCATGGGTGGTGGGGGAAGGGGATTTTTTGTAGGTATTTTTTTTCTTCTTCTTTTATGACGTCGTTTGCCTTTTAGAGGGGGAGAAAAATATCTAATGGCAGCCCATACCCTATTTCCACAAAATTTGGACAGGTTTCCAATAGGTGGGCCTCATTGTGGAGCCACATGAAGTTTTCGATTCAAGCATTTTATGAGTGATCAATCTCATTGTGGCCCGTTGTGATTTTGTGGTGTGCCCATTAAAGAAGAGCTTGTATTTTGAGTGATTTAGATTTTTCATCCAGGTCTAGCTAAGGATTTTTAAGCCATCCTTAAAAATCTACTATGGTTTTTAACCCATTAGTGGGGAGATTTGCTAATATATTGTTAGCTCAATGGTGTGACACCTTCCTCTCCATAGAAACAACCAGGGTTCTATCCCTGGCTATATGGCTGATAGGAACTTGGGTAGTGTCTGGGAGTGGGTTTCTGCGTTGTACCAGAGTGAAGAAAAAATAGTAAGTTTAAATTTCTGAAAACCTCTCTCACCCCTGTCCAAGTTCACAACAGTAGAAGTTTGACCCACGGCCATATTAATCACACAAAATGCATGATTAATTCTTTTTAAGAAAAAGGAAAACCGAAGTGGTTTATAATTTTTTTAAAAGATTATAAGAATGGCCCTAGAACCTTTAAGGCCAGCCTTCAGTGTATATAATTTTTGAAAAGGGTGTGGGGCTTTGATTTTAAGGCCTTAAATTTAAATATTTTTATGTGCAATTATTATTGTTATTAATTTAATTAAAATATTGATGATGTAACCATTATGAAATGGGGTTTAGCGACAATTTCAAGAGGGATGATGTGCAAGTAGATCAAATGTGATTGGGCCTTAATGCGTTGTTAAGACATGAAGGAAACTTTAAGCTTTGGGACCTTTGAATTTCATATAATTCACTGGGTTTAAATTTTTGACCAATTCTACGAACCGATTGCCATCCCCTCATCCTTCTTGATTGGCATGCGACTATATAGGTCTGAGAAAAAGGGAATGCCAGTGATATGTCAACATGGGTTGAAGCTATTATGGATTATCAAGTTTTTACAGGTAGGGGCGATGGATCATAGTGTTATGACTCGGATTGTTCAAAGTATATTTCAATGATCTAAACACTAAAGTTAACAGAATAACCAGTTGTTTGCAGAACAACAATGCAGGATGTTCATTACTTTGGAAGACCAGTATTTTGGTTTATAGCATGTACTAAGGTGAAAAAAATGAATTCTGGCATTTTTCCAATATTTTGGATTTTTTAGGATTGAAAAATTCACGCTGCGACAGCCATGAACAGCTGCGACTTACTGCTTTATAAGGTCTACTGTAATGGGTATTGCAACTGTGATTTTGAACCATGGTACCTTTTCTTTTCATTTTTGTTATTCATTATGATCACTGTTTTAATGTGTGGATTTTTTAGGGAATGAATTGTGATGTAGGATAGGTTTTAACCCTATTATGCATTAGGTGGTATCAGATCATTAGCTCTCAAGAAATGATCGTTGTTATACCTTTCAAAAAAAAAAAAAAAGTTGTTTTTGTTACATATTTTTATTAAGACTTTTTAAGTAATGGCTACTTCTCATTTTTTTTATCTTGTTAATTACAGAAACATAAGCATATACTGTGCCCAACCGGGAAAGTGCTTGTAACTGCACAAGTGAGAATGGACCAGCAAGGACATGGGCAGCCTCCGGTCATGGGAGTGGTTAGCAGTGCAGCTCAGATACAATATGGTGCACCCTCATATCAAGCAAACCAGATGATGGGGCCTACTCCAGGTTCGGTTGGGACACCAGCTCAGCTCGCACAGCATCAGCTTGCTTATCAGCACATGCACCAGCAGCAGCAACAGCAACTACAGCAGCAACTCCAGATGTTCTGGGCGACCCAATTCCAAGAGATCGAGCAGACCACTGACTTCAAGAATCATAGCCTTCCATTGGCTAGGATCAAGAAAATCATGAAGGCAGATGAGGATGTGCGGATGATTTCTGCTGAGGCACCAGTGATTTTTGCCAGGGCATGTGAGATGTTCATCTTGGAGCTGACGCTGCGCTCATGGAACCACACTGAAGAGAACAAGCGAAGGACACTGCAAAAGAACGATATCGCAGCAGCAATCACGAGGACAGATATCTTTGATTTTCTGGTCGACATCGTCCCAAGGGAGGAGCTGAAGGATGAGGTTCTTGGATCGATTCCGAGAGCTGGGGCACTTCCAGTTGGTGGTCCAGCGGATGCCATTCCTTACTACTATGCTCCACAGGTTGGAGCTCCAGGACTAATAATGGGCAAACCTGTGATGGATCAATCTTTGTATGTGCAGCAGGCTGGCACTTATGTACCCCAGCAGATGTGGCAGCAACCACAGCATCAGCAAGAGGCAGGTAAGCAGCAGCAATCAGGTGAAGATTCTTGAGAACTGGGAAGGAATTAATGTTGGCGGATGAAATCCATATGCAATGTATGTGCACTTTTAACATGTTGGTTTTCTGCTAAAAGTACTATTTGAGGATGGAGATTCACATGCTCTCCTCCAGTTGCATGTTTTATGACAACTATTATGATGGATTTCTTTATGTAAGTGATGCTTACTTTTCTAGGTGCTTTTCTGATGCTCACTATTAGTTCCTCATAGCATGGAGGCCCCAGTTAATTTCATTTCATCAACTTTAGAACATTTTGTTATGGATATGTGTGGAGATCACCTCTGTTGAGATATTCTATTGTTTTGCTCCTTACTACTATAACTAATCATGTTTAGATTGCCACTTTAAAGCTTATTTCTGCATCTTCCTCCCTGATTAATGTTTAGACAGCCATTCGTGGTTGATAATTTGAAGGCTTTTAATCTGTTTGGGTAAAATCTTTCAGTTAACCCTAGAAAGGGGATAATTGACGATAGAGACATATTGGAGCTGGGTAAAACTAACGTCGAGCTGAGCTGATATAATTTTTTGATTTTTCATCCCTGTTCCATGCAATGGGGTCAGCCTATGATTATTAATTGAATCACTTCATACTCACCTCCATGAATTGTCAACCATTCCCATTTGAAGCTCATCCAATTTGTACTTACCCTGATTAAAGACCCAACCCTTAATTAAAGAGACTTTAGAGATTCAAGACCCAACCCTTAATTCATGGATTAGGATAATGTGATGGTACATTTTTTGGCCAATCCCAGTCCATGAAGAAGCGTTTCCATCCCTATTCTTCTGGCACTCGACATCCCTCTCTGTGTCTGTCTTTGAGACTTGAGTGCTTTGGATTTTGGGGCTCTCTCTCTCTCT
Organism: Litsea cubeba; assembly: GCA_012931725.1. NCBI lineage: Eukaryota > Viridiplantae > Streptophyta > Magnoliopsida > Laurales > Lauraceae > Litsea > Litsea cubeba. The sequence goes on from CM022947.1 coordinate 13,920,134, forward strand.
CTATAGAAGTTGTGATTTAAAAAAGAAAAAAAAAGGCTAGAGAAAGTGGTGAAACATGAAATGGTGATTCGAGCGAACAAAGTTTGATTAAAAATATAAAAAAAAAAAAAAAAGTCTATTTAACACGTGGGAAATATTTGAGAAGCAATTGAGAAATGGGATTTTCGTTTTTTTTTTTTAATTTTGAATTTTATATCATGCATTGAGCCATTTGTAATAGAGTGTTTTCTTGTGTTCCGATGTGTTTTTCTTATCGTTTCCATTTGCTTTAAGGGCTCATTTGTGTACGTAGGACTAAATTTTCTATTTCAAAGGGGAAATATAGAGGTATTGTGTTCGACACCTATCTTTGTTGGCCACTTCTTAAAGTTTTACTCGGTGCATGTGTATAGGAGGGTTTGCATGTGCCTCTAAGGATTAGCTCCCGACTGTTCAAAATTGAGTGTCCCTCATACTCAGGGCCAAAGGCTCTTGGGCTAGGCTGGGTGAGAGATACCCTGGGTTATCAAAATATATATATCACGTTTCCCGCAAGAATGTTCACGTTTCCTATGAATTTTGGATGAGGTTTTTTTTTTTTTTTCTGTCTCTAGTGATAACACTCTCGTGTGCTTTGGAAATGAATCATAAAAGAAAATTTGGATTAGAACTCTGGTTCGTTCAAGGGAATTGTTCTATTCAGTATCATTTTGTGCTTCCGTTAACTCGGATCCTAACTGTCCAAAACAGTGTGTAATATTGAAAAGAAAATGCGAAGAAAAAAAGGAGGAAAAGTGGAAGAAGACAATTCTTTTGAATGGTTACCAACAAATTTTATTCAGCATAACACAACATGAGTTAAAAAAGGAGGATTGGAATACAAGTTAGATATAAAGAAGACAGCCAAGGAAACAAAAACAAAAGGTAAAACACAAACTCCATGAATGCCAACATCAAATTAACAAAACACAAGGAAGCACAAAGAAGATCCATCTATGATATAACTTCTTCTTCTTCTTCTTCGCCTCTCATTCAAGCATTATAGCTAGAAAAGAGTTTTCCAACTTGAAGGATTTAGAATTTAAATGCTTCCTTGGATAAAGTCCATTGGCCCACCTCATGATTTTGTTTTCTGCCACAATGAACAAAGAACTATCATAATATGTTCAATTTTCTTAGTCTGGAGGCCCGTGATGGTGTTGCTTCCAGTGATGGCTCACCGACCTGCAGTGCCAAAAGTATAATTTCCACTGACATTTACCTCCTCCTTTTGAAAGAACCATTCCCCCAACTGATGGGGCTCCGGATCCTCGAGTGGTCTCCCACAGGCTTCTTTTCCATGAATGGGATGTATGAAACTCTACCTAGGTAAATCTAAATTGTCAAAAATTAATATCATCCCCTCCAGTGTCATATCCTTAGAATTTTACTTCAACAGGAGTTAGTTCCACCGTACGATTGAACACTTAACTGAAAATGTTATTAATGCATTAGGCATGATATGGTGCTAATAATGTGATCAATTATGTCTAAAATCTTATAATTGTGCCAACTCCTATTGAAGTAAAATTTAAGAATATGTCATTGGAGGAGGGAATGACACTCAATTAAACTGGACTCCTACCGGCTCGATCCATTAAAGATTTTAAACCAAATTTGAATCCCCCCTATCAGAAACAGTTTGTGAAAAAATTGGTTCATTTTTCTAATTTTTTTTCTCCGATTAAAAACGGCTACACGAAAGGTGGAAAGCGCAAGCCACACATCATAGGGCAAAAATAGAAGAAAAAGTCATCTGACATATAAGATATGAAGAAAAACCTTTCCTGTTCCAATGTAAAATTGGATATGGGAATTGTGCACTTTGCACAATAGGAGAGTCCAATTCCCAGATTAAGTAAAATTGGATGTGGGATATGGAGATTTCTGCCATACTTTGTGGTTAGGATTGATGACAACTCTTGCTATTTCTCCATTCATTCATCCAAACATTTACACAAGACAAACATCCACTATTTGGGGTACATCTCTTTACTTCACTCCAATCTACATGTAAAGTTCCCAAACATTCTTTCACTATTTGGGGTACATCTCTTTCCTCATATTTTTGTGCTCATCATTCTAGTTTTTCCAAGGCATTTCACATTAGGCCCTTCTTGGATCATTGGAACTCAAATGCCCTCTGCCTTAAGCTTGCCTATAAATATAATTTACTGTAATTGGAACAAAACAACATTCACTTGAGCTAGACAAACCCATGTACCCTGATTTACATGCCAACTAATGTACTTGCACTTGATTTACGAAGCGAAATGGCCCTGGCAAAACCCTCAAGGTTCAAACTCCCATATAATTATGGAATATTGGACATACTTATGAAGCACAAATCATCATCCAAGCTACTGCTGCTGTCATACCATGTCAAAAGCAATATATAACATGGTCTGGTACCAAGATCCTAAACCATGAATACACACATTATTTATTTATATGACAAGGGAAAGTTGATACTGATATTGATACTATTGTTCATCTCGAGCACTCAACACCTTCATCTCTTTATCAGTTTTCTAAGATGACATACATACAACATAAACTCCTTTGGCTTCTCATAGGTGTCTTATTCACCATAGCTCCTCACTTTGGTGGCTTAACAATGAGAACAGGACATTTTGCATGATGTGCACAATAATCACTCACGCTTCCCAAAAATGCTCTGCACCCAGTAATAAAACATGACAGTTAGAATCAAGTTATCCATATAGTAACTGGAATAAACTCCTCAATATTATCTTGTTTCTTACTTCCTGTTTCCTGCATTCATTTCAAGTTTCTGCATATATTATATAACAGAATGTAACTGCATAAATAGTATTCTGTTTGTTGTGTTATTTTTGGGCAGGAATCTATGGACTCTGTGTGCCAAGTTACATGATATGGGTTGTAATTCTGTTTTTTAATTTATTTATTTTTTGTTATTGTTGTTGTCATCGTCATCCTCTCTTTATCTGGAAAAGAAAACTGTGTGTTAAAACTGACAATCAACAGATTCCTTTGGGTTGCTTCAGGCCCAGATCAAAAAACCAATTTTCTAAATCCCGGCCTACATGAAAATTTAGATTTTCCTAAACCCTGAACTGTTTCATTGCCAGCATACCGAAAGCTCTAATAAGCATAAACTTACCTCTTAATCTTTCCGAGACCACGGCTTCCTACTACAAGAAGATCAGATTGACTTTGCTCTACAGCTTGACAAATCATGTCCTTCGGATCACCATTGAGAATCATAGTGTCAACTTTGATCTGCAACACAAGTAATGATCAAGAGATATTGTAATTGTTTTGGGTGGACCACCACCATTGCCCAGTGTCAACTTCCAAGTTCCAACAGTGAACAGTGTAGGCAGGGTCGGCCCTAGAGGAGACTGTCCCTACCACCCCGCTACGTGTGCTGAGGCAAGTGATGTTAAAATTTGAGGCAGTTTTGCTATATTGGATACTGGAGTGATATCAAGAAAACTATTTGAAACTTACTGCTCTCCCCTTGCAGATTTCCATTGCCCGTGCAAACAGAGCGGCGGAGTTCTGTTCTTGGGCCTTCCTCACTGATTCTACCACTTCAGTTGTAGCATAGATTGCTGTAGGACGAAAAGGAAGTCAAAATACCATGAGAGAGAGAGAGAGCAAATGTTGTTTTGGGTGGATTCATTGCAAATCTTTTTCCCATCCATGATTATGGTGGACCCAAGCATTGGCTTTTGGGGGTGGTTGCCCCCATCATTTTAATTGTTTGGATCATTTTTAAGTATAATTTCCCTTAAAAAAAAAAACCCTCATAAGGATCTTATCTCCTTAAAAATAAGACCCCCCTCCTCCTCTTCTTCCTTCTTCTCTCCTCAAATGACAAAATAATGAAACATTATAGCCAACATCTGCCCCCCTCAAACCAAAATCTTGGGACCGCCACGGTTATTCATTCCATGCAATGTGATACCACTCTGCCCATGGTGCAAACAAAGTTAATCTCATAGCCAAATAAGCAAAGAAATATATTTCAAGTTACACTTTTTTTTTGGGTAGTATTCAAAGTAATTATGTTGAAAGAACATATGGAGTTGACCATGTCGCTCAATAGGACCATCTTATTCTATGGGGTAATCCAAGGTTGAAAGAGAATGGCCTACAGGAGTTATTTAAGCAGAAAAAAACTAGAGTTTTCCAATTTTTATCTATTCAAAATTTTGATCTATGGCATTTTTATTAGCCAAGATATGGCCCATCTTTTCGTAATTCACCTGGTGAGATGATATTTGAATAAGATCATGGGGAAGAAGGAAAAGGAAAGATCTTTAAATAAACAGAGCTAACCATTTGATCAGCATTGTTATAAATCATAATAAAAAAGCATGCTAATGTATTTAGCAGTCTTTGATCTACTAGGCCTCAGAGAACCACTAAAAAGTAGGGTCATGGTATTCAATCCGGCGAGGCCTATCTACTGTGATCCAAAAATAAGGGTTCTAGGTAGGAGGGGCTTCACTTCACCTCCTTCCATGCAATATCCACTATTGGATCTCCATGATACCAAACCAGCAATTTTGTTAACTTTTGATCCATGATTAAGGATGAATTATAAAATTTGAAGAGAAAAAAAAATACTCTTTTTGGAGTTTTCTTTTGCAGCTCTAGTTGAGATAGAATATTTGGCAGACATGTATCACAGACACCATATTTATTCATCCAGTTGTACCCAAAATGGATAGATGATTCGAGGTAAAGTGAACAGTAAAGGGAGTGTTTGTTGATTCTCTAATCTAATAGCTAAGAGGTTGAGCGTGGTGTATTTTCTAGGATGTCTCATTCACATTTGAATTTAAAGTATCTAGTATATGAGTTTTTTACTTTTTTTTTTTTTTTTTTGGGAAAGGTATATGCTCACACACACACCCAGGCCCCCACCCAACTCCATCACTATCTGCGCTACAACCAGAGATTGATTATGTAGAAGGGAGGTGCCTTACCAACCGATTTGATCTTGGAGGGGGTGCTTGAAAACATTGCAGTTTTAATACCTTTTATGGAAGATATTATGTGTTTATTTATTGGTTTTTACAATCAAAAAGAAGAAGATACGAAAATGGGTTTATGGTGTGGAGCTGATTCTGAAGTGGACCTGTTTTTACAGATGTTGATAAGTACGCAGAAGGTAGCTAAAAGTGTTTGGGCTTTTTCCTAGTAAAAGCCTAAAAGGTCATTTGTTTGCACTCATTTACGTATGCATTTTCGTAAGTATTCATGTGATAAAACAAACACATCTAACACTGTTGGATGAACTCATTTACTCATGAAAAGATTTGATGATTTTCACAAACCTAAAAATGTGTTTCAAATAATAGTAACATTGTAGTATGAAAATGTTTCCTATGAACCATTTACCTATATAAAACCCATTTACATGTCCACGCAAAAAAATGCAAATAACCCCTTAAAAATTGGCCACTTCGATACATGATGATCAAGAAGGCACTAAAATGAAATAGTTTGGATGTCATTTAGGGCTTTATGAGAGATTAGGCAGGTCAAGTGACCCACCCTCTAATTTGATGTCCTAAAAGATTAATGGCCGTGCATCATACAAATTTATTATGATAAATTTATTGTTGATTAACACCAGAAAGTAGTGTGAAACTAAGGACTAGACCAATTCGAGGGAGGTTGCTCTAAAGAGAGTTGATAGATTTAAGGGGAGGGGGGACGGGGGCGGGGGCATATTAAATCAGGAAAAGGAATGAAAAAAAAAAAAGTGGGTCATGTGGAGAATTTGCCATATAGTTTTGATACCATCTGGGTCCAGGAGCAGGGTCATGTTTGAACCTCTTTTCTTCCCTAGAATTGAAGGCAATCCATCTTCTCCACACAAAATGGTGGATTGCTAAAAGAGAAGAGTACAAATAAATGTGCTGGATGTACTGATCATACAACCAAAAAACAAAAAAAAACAATCATTAAAATTACTTTAGAAGTAAACCACAAGGTTGAAGGTTCAAGCTCTTCCTTTAGCTGAGACTAGCTCCCCCAGATTAACAAACGGGCCCCACATGAACAAACCTATTTCCTGGTTTATTGGTAGGAGTAGAGAGTACCTGGACCTGAGTAGAGAGTACCTGGACCCGCAGGGGCTATGTAGGGTTGAAAAACTTGCTGCGCATGAAGGAGAATGAGAGGCCCATGTTCTTCTCCTTCTCCTTCCTTGTGCACCACTTGGGTCTGTGGATGGACGGCTGATGATGATGATGATGATGAAGTAGGAAAGAGATTCTCCACGGCCCACTTAAGAGCATATAAGCTCCCATCGCTGTGGTCCAGTGCTACCAACACCTTCATTCCCTTCTTCTCTGTACTACTAGTATTATCTTCAGGGCTTTTTAAGTAGCCCTGCTCTCCCTTGTTTGCCTCAGTAGACTCCATTCTCATCCCATTTTTCTCTTCATGTTGATGTTGCTTTTATAGACCCTAGAAAGACTTACTTGCCCCTTCCTTTATGAACATATATAAAAAAAAAAATCATTTTCATTTTCATGTTATTTTATTTAAGGCATTTCTTTTCTCCTGAATTTAATTTTTTTTTTTGGCTTACTTGGCCTAGTGGCCAAGACAAACTACCTAAATCTATTCACCCACGGATCAATTTTTGGATGGCATGGCGAGAGCACAAGTTCTATCCACATGGATAGACATCCTTATATTCTCAAATTTAATGAATTGTTAAATGGTTACATATAGATGCATTGTCAAGGTTTAGAAGACAGTTTTGCACCGCTTAATCAGAATATTATGGACAATTAATGGCATTTCATACAGCTTACCTCAAAGAGAAGGTGAAAGTAAAAGCATGGTTAGCAGCTGGTTACCTAGCACTTTCGACTGATTCACATTTGAGTTTGCCTGTATATATATATATATTGCTTCAATTGAAGTGAAATTTTGAATTTACTCTATAAATAATAAAAAGGTGTTTATGCAATGTGATCATAGGGTTTGAGGCTAATAAAGTGGGACCCAGAAATAATTAACTGGGCCGGTTTTATTAGAGGGCTTAAATGTCATGCTAAAATTGCAGGCATGGGGATAAACTTGCCAAAAAGAAAAGATGGAAGTGAGATAAAGACAGGAGGGCCATGCAGTGCAGGAGCTACTGGTTTTGGAGCACACAGTTTCATGCACCGGCACTTTTCTCTTGCATGTTCAACACGTCACGTAACTGAAGTTTGTTGAAGGCATTTCATTTGCCACGTTCTTTGTTGGCTTTCTGTTTCTCTGCTTTGATATAGCTTTGTCCATTCTGTCAAAGGATAGCCAAGTAGACGACCATCAAAATAATTGAAACTCATAGCGTATAAAATTATGCCCAAGACTGCATGATGCTCTTCAATATTACTCCAAAGAAAAAGTAGAAATCAATCATGTTACACAATTGTGCACTACGCCTAAAGCCTTGTTTGTTTGATCTAATTCTCAAAAAGTTTTAGATTTAATTTTACATTAAGGGGCTAATTTTTTTTTTTAAAAAGTATAAGATGAACAGAAAATTTGCACTGGGCAATGCGCACTGCGTATCTGGACCTCATGTGTATCGCGTGAAATTCAGTAGTGTGCCGGTCTCTCTGAGATAGTTTAAATGTGCAATGCGCAGGTGCATGTTTTTCTGTGATACCTACAAATAGCTATAATAGCTATTAAATAATCTCTTCTTAGTGGCAAAAGGTAATCCAGTAATCCATTCATCAACCCCAATAAGAATTTTTTAAGCAGTGAGGGTCACATCTATAATTCTACCTCATATTACTCACTTTTATAGTAATTTTTTTTTTTAGTACAGCCCACTTTATTAAAGATGTTTGAAGCCTCATATTACTCACTTTTATAGTATTTTTTTTTTTTTTTAGTACAGCCCACTTTATTAAAGATGTTTGAAGTTCAATTCAAAATTGACAAACAAGCCCTTCGTAATCTGAATAGGCCATCTGCTGAAAAATCATTTGGATGTGAGGATTCTCAAGATAAAATCCTCCAGATTCATGTGTCGATCTAAAATGTCTCGTGTTTGGACGTATGTGGATTTATCTTTAAACAAATTCATAGTTTCATAAAAATCTAAAAATTATTGGTCCAAAGCAATTTAGAATGGTATAATACTTAAGAAAGTCGTGAAATTATACTCATTTTTCATAAATGAAAGAGTGTGAATTTAACTAAAAAAATATCATGACTAGTCTTGTGTGGATGTACCTTTTCACAAATTCATGGGTTATTGACTAGGGATGCAAACGGATATTCGATTATCCAGAGGTTCTGACCCGTAAAAAATGGGGTTTGAGATTTATTTTACGTTCTGATTCATAAACGAGTCCAGGTCCAGAATCCAATTTTGGTTCCGATTGATAAACAGGTACGGATCTGGGCCCATATAGATTTTGACCCATGGACCTGAGACCCGGCATATGATTCTTTAATATTGCAAAATGTAACTCCAAATGAACTTTTATTGGACATTTTTATATTTAATCCTAGGAGGGCCGGAAATAAGTTAGAATGATTTTGGAACTAGATTCTAGTCCTCTGGTTGGACTTGGTTCCAAAATCGGATACAAGTCCTCCTACCAGAATAGGGTCTGGAACCAACAAAATTGGTTCTAAGACGTCGAGACTCGAATTGTTATTTAGAAATGGATTCAGGTCCAACATGGTTCCGGCCCGGAACCGTCCCGTTTGCAACCCTATCCATGACTATATATCTAACAATAGTATTGGTATAATAGAACTCCACATGTGAGTCCAGATCAATACCTAATTGTCTCCCACATGCTTTTAGTGAGTAGGATGTGTGGAGCTCCACCCTAATACCCACCTATTGATAATCGAAGGAGTCGAAAATGAGTTTTCGGAGGACATATCCTTAATTTTTATTCCAATATTAGATGGTCTCACCGTAGGATTGATCAAATGACAAATAAAGTGATTAATGCATGTGATTAATGTCATGCCCCGAAAATTCGATTGGATCCTAACCGCATCATTAGGGCATGAGAATCGGGGCCAATTAAAATCTTTCCCTTACATTTGCGGCCCCAATTCCGGGTGGATCGAAGTCCATAGTGAGGTTATGAGTGATGATCAGTCACCATAAACAAATATGGAAGCAACAATTCATACAATCTGCCCAGATGGTCGCCAATATATATAACATACAATAATTAACATTAGAGCTGATACAAGTAACAGGAAGGCATTTACTTATATTTTAATTACAAAATACATTAGAGTTTTAATGAATGTCTAAAACACCATAATGACCTGTGCAAGAAGCACCTATGCTCATAACCGGAATGTAAAGTGAGGCTCTCATGTACCAATCCAGCAACACCTCACTACTGCTACACTCCACTAGGGGTAATCCCTCAACTAGTGAATCTCGTAAGACCGGCACAACCACCTACACAATGGGCCCTACTACCTAAGCACCAAAAGTCGCAGCATCAGATATACTGGCAAGTAAATAGATATGAGTAGCAGTGTAACATGTGCCAACCGAAACCAATATGTCAGAAAGTACATAAATAATGGATAAACGAAACATAACTAACCAACAAAATAATCAGACCATCATCATATGGTATCAGAATAACAGGCGAACCCGGTACCCAGACAGGCTAGTTAAACAAATGCAACCCAGGCGAACCCGGTCAAACCCAGATAAGCTGGTATGGTGGCGTGCATCCACCTCCCGTTCTGCAGACGATAAGTACAAAACCATACGCGGGCATACACACACGAACCCACATGTACACACACATATTCAAACCCACAAACACACAAACTCAAACGTACACATACACACACAAACCCACATGTACACACACATATTCAAACCCACACACACACAAACCCAAACGTACACATACATGCACAAACCCACATGTACACACACATACTCAAACCCACACGCACAAAAACCCAAACGTATACATACACATACAAACTCACATGTACATACACATATTCAAACCCACACACACACAAACCCAAACCTACACATACACACCCAAACCCACACACACACTCTCTCCTAAACAAGAGGTTTGGTTAATCCTACATAGGGTGCTCCCATCACATTGTCAATAGAGCCACAAGGGAGCCCACCCCGCGAGCATATTAATAGAGGGTATTAGACCGAGTAACAGAATGGGTATATGCTCCTGTCTTCTAATATTTGGGAGGTCATAAGCTAACCATAGCCTATAAAAATCCTATAGTCAAGGGCCAAGGGGAGTGGGCACTAACCAACCTAAGGCTAGGGTCATTCATCACATGTAGGGTCCATACTGTCTAACACGGTGGTTACGCGGGTCCGAAATGCATCTCATAATCATTTGGTGCTTCTGAAGTTGTTGGCACCTCGGGGTTCCACTACACCACCCACTTAGCCCAATATGGGTCCCACATATACTACCTCACAACCCACAAGGAGATGTTAGCCTGCACACCCCCTTACTAGAGGCCCAATTCATATTCATAGGTCAAGTGGAGCCAAGGTATAAGTTTTAAGGATAAATGGGTTCCAAATATTCCATTCAATTTAACAACATTTTAATGCCCCCAAATCCATTCAATTTAACACCATTTTGAGACCCACTAATAGCTCCACCCCTTAATGTATTTCAAGTCCATACCCACTAATCCAAACAACCCAATTTAACACCATTTAACACTCATTAGCTCCACCATTAGTGTATTTTAAATCCATACCCACCAACCCAATTATCATAAATGCACATGTTAGAGATATCAAACACATTTAGGCCCGTTTGGATGTTTACAGAGTAAAATATTTATAGATTTAAATATTGCAAGAATAAGATAGTATAGAATAGAATAATGTAATATGAAAATATTATAATATTTTTATTGTTTGGCAATTTTTGAAGAATATCATATAGATTTTCAATTGAATTGTTTGGAAGGTGCTACGATTAAAGTAAATTTTATTATTAGAATAATTTTTAATTAAATACTTTTAATTTATATATAATTTACTACGTCTGGATAAAAAAACTAGTGTGATAAAGTAAAGTTCAACTGCCACATTTTTTTACTGTAACTTACTTTTCTTTTATCATATAAAACTATAGTAAAATGTAGTAAAGTAAAGTCAATATAAAAAAAACTACTTTACAACTCTCTCTCTCTCCTACTTTATTTCACCACTTACTTCATCTCACCTTACTTTATCTCATATTTTACCATGATATCACATCAATCTTTATTTTACTTTACCACACACGTGAGCGTATCACTTTTTATTTAACATATAAAACTACAGTAAAATGTGATAAAGTAAAGTCATACAAAAAGAAACTACTTTACCATTCCCTCCCACTTTACTTCCCCATATACTTTATCTCACATTTACTTTACTCCTCCTTTACTGTGCTGTGATATTTACCTTTACTTTACTTTACCATATATATATGTAAACAAATACATCATGTTGGATTTGGTGAACTAAAGTATTTACTTTACTCTACCACTTTGTAATCGTTATTTTGAAAGATTCTTATATTGTAGAAAGTTTTCTACAAGGGGTAGCTGTAGAAAGAAATATTGAATTCTTTTAAAGAAAAAAATATTTTCTTCAGTTTTTTCTTGGGTTGCCAAACGCACAATATTCTTTTATTTAAAAATTGAAAGATTATGTTCTATAAAATATTACTTTCTTCTATTTTCTTGTGCATCCAAACAGGCCTTATAGAGATATTTAACACATTTATAGCATTAATAGATATATTTAACACGTTTAAGGCATTAGTAGAGGTATTTAACACATTTCAAGCATTAGTAGAGATATTTAACATATTTAAAGTAGTAGCAGAGATATTGAACACATTTAAAGCATCTACTAGAGAAATTGTACATGTTTAAAGCATCAAAACCAACAAATGTAACATGTACACACTATTATTCATGTCTATGTACTTGCCTTGGCTTTGATTGCACAAAACCCCTCTTTCTTGGTGCCTAGGGTTTCCAAATCTTGATCTCCACCACAACCCACTCTAATCCAATGCTTAAAAACACTTTCCTAATGCCAAATAAGAAGAAAAACATACCTAAGACATGGATGCAAGGTTCCACAATGAATAGAAACAAATACATGGATATTGAAAATGGATATGCTTACCTAAAGGTGAAAATGGGGAAGGAGATGGTGAGGATGAGGAAGATGATGCTTTAGGGAAGCTTGGGGAGCCTTGGCTTGGCCTTGGAAACTTGCACAATGGTGGAAAAGGATGGAGGAAGAAGAGAATGGGAAGGGAGATGTGAGAGTAGAGAATAGAAGATGAAGTGTTGTGAATGAAATGAAATGAAATGAAGAGAAATAGAGGGGAAATGAAATGAAATGTAAATGTAAATGAAAGAGAAGTGAAATGAAATGAAATGTAAATGAAAGAGAAGTTTAGATTTATAGAGCTAGTTTATGAGGTTTTACTAATAAGGGCCTAGCCCATTTGTTAAGTGGGTTTTATGAGATTAGATGGGCTTAGGGTCATTTTGAGGTGGGTTTCTAAATGGGTTCTAGGTGGGTTTTGAGCCAATAATATGATGGGTCTAACACGTGAATGTCATATATGATGAAAGCTACTCAATGCACCTAATTATGCTACAAAACTAGATTAGCCAACCCTATAACCTTAATTAATAATGCTGACCCCCTAATTAAGGCCAGGGGCCTTACAATTAATAATGCAAAAGATTATGTTAATCACATTATGAGTCGTGCCAGTGATCTATGGTAGGATGATAAGTCTACAAAATTGGGTAAAAAAACCATCATTTCATGTGCATTTGTATACTTAATTAGGACAAATTGCATCATAATTTCATGAATGCATTTGAGCATAAATATGGACTTTTAGTCAAAATTAGTTAAAACCCTTAATTTTGCATGAATTTATGATTTTGATAGTTTACATCACCCATGGGTCCCACCAATGAGATTCCAAGCATTGTGGCCCCATTTTAGCCATTGCATTAGGTAGGGCCCATGCATCACATGCATTGCTCTTTAATGATTTCATTGCTAGTGAATTAGTTGTTTCATTGTGTAGGAATTGTCATAAGCAATGGGGGCCCACATGGAGAGAGACTGGAAAAAAAAAAAAAAAGAAATAAGGGAAACCACACCCCTTGTGCATGCTATGCACTGCGTAAGGGGTGGGTCCCACTTGTGGCAGCACAATTCTCTCTTTTCAAGTTTCCAAGTTTCCAAAAGTTCCCAAGATTTCTCTCCTATCAAGATTTGAATTTCAAAAAGGAAGGAGTATTCTAGAGGTATTTAGTGGAGTTTGAATTAGAAAGTTTTATCCAAGAAGATTTGTCATCAGTCCGCAAAAAGAGCCAAAGTTCCAGAGAGAGAAGAGGATCAATTTAAAAAAGAAAAGAGATAAAAGAATTGTGAGAAAAATCAAAGGGATGTGAACGTCCAACACTGGGCCCACTTTCCTTGGACGTCCACATCATCTCTCTCTTTCTCTCCTTCTGCTAAATCCACGCCATTAGATCTTCTCTCCACTGCAAAAGAAATCTTTGGGATCCACTATTGGAAGACCTGCAAAACAAGAACAGATCAAAATTGGTAAGAAGATTGGTTTGGATTTCAAAAGAAAACTGCTTTGCCTACAAGTCAAGCCAAAATAGAGTCCTATTATGGGAAGAGTTCCAAGCCAAAAGGAGAAAAAAACTATAAATAGATAGAAAAAAAAAACTATAAATAGACCCTAGGGGGACGTCTAAAAGCATGCGCCCTTAGGCTTGGACGTCCCACTCCCCCATCTAGTCTTTCTTAGTCTAGTTCCCCACTTTTGTATATTTTTTTTAAGGTAGCTTTGGGCCTTGTCCAAGCAAGCAAAGACATAGTTTTTAAGGAGGAGTTGAAGTTGTACTTAAGAATGCTATCAATGAAAATATCCATTATCTTTTGTGCAATGGCTGGTTGATTTTGTGATCAAGGCTACGGATGAAGTTAAGTAATCTCTAACTCTTCCTTTATGTTAGTATGTGTTTGATTAAGTATTAATGTGCTTGAACGCTTTATTAAGCTTATCTTCATACCATTAGGTACCTTACATATTACATTCTTAATGCTAAAATAGGCTTTTTATTATCCATACTTATTTTTGATAGGCCATGCTTGGAAATATGTTATTTTTTATGGTTTATGCTTAGATTTGATGGGTAATTATTAAGTAAATTTAGTAATTTGATGAAGGGGAGGAGGTCTTGGGTATTTGCTAATTTTTATTGAAAAACTAATCTCTTTTGAGAAAACTGATTTTAAAGTTTTATCATCCGGATTTGGGTGCCTTGATTGGATCCAGATCTGAAGTAGAAAAACTGATCAAACATGTATTTTCATTAAGAAAGTGGGTTTGATGGATTCTAAATGCCTTGATCAATTTTATTATCATTATAATTTCACTATCTTATTATTTTAATTGATTTTATGTATTATTAGTTAATTGTGACATCATCTTAATTAGATTTTCTTCTTAATTTGCTCTCTATGGGTTCAACCCATAGTTATCGTTGTCTATTCGTAGACACCCGTACACTTGCGGTATTTAATAATGTTGATTGAAATATCGATCATAAGACACTAAATTTGAGGAATGCGATAAGAGATGATGAAATTAACTTTACATACATCTTACTTACGAAAAGTCTGTGGGAGACCTAGATTCCACATATGGGTATACCTATTGAAAATTTGAACCGTACAAAATACATGCCCTCACCTTCTATTAGATGTTCTCGAATATTAATCAAATAGCCTTAGTCCTACTAAGGTTGGGTATGTGACTAATATGCAATAAATGCATATGATTAATAATAGATAAGATTATACTAATTACGTTATCAATTATATGATCAATTTTATGGTGATAATAATTTCTAATGGAATAAAATCTAAAGAAAAACCTCACTAAAGGGGAGGTTGTTCATTTTGAGCCGTTTAGATTTTCAATAGATGGGCGTCATGTGGAGTTTCTTTTATTTTGATCCGAATCAAAATAGAAGGATAAATAGATTTGTTTCAAGTAGCAAAAGAGTAATGAGACTACTATGGATATTAAAGTGGGCCGCTGGTTTTTTATTCAATTGAGGCCCACCAATAGATCAGGTACTATTATACAATGGGCCACTTGCAATTGTGATGATCATTTAGGTGTGTGTATATATATATATATATATTATGGTTTGTTAAGGCAAAGCAGTAGACCATTGCTTGCCCCCTGTGAACTATATCCACATTCAATGAGAAAACTGTGCCACAAATAAACAACAACCATTCACAGTCTGAAAATAGACATTAATGAATAACAACCATTCAAATCGAAATATGTTCTTCCCCATTAAGATCAACAACTATCCACAACAACCACCATCAATAAGAACTAGCAAAAGACGCCCGTGCTAATGATGTGAAAAATGTAAAAATAGTACTCCACTATGGATGAAACCGAGCTATTTGGATAGGGCCCATATTGTAAGTAGACAAGATTTCTCCATATGTGTTTGATTGGTGGGGCATTAGGGAAGCTTACCATTCATGGAGTGGATAAAATAGGAGAGATTGATAATCTAGTGGCATTTATAATATTAAAGAGACATTACCATTTTTAACATGAATAATGACATTTTTAAAAGGAGAAAATAAAATTTTAATTCAGAAATGTAATGGGCCATAATGACGCGGCATCATGGAGGTCTCTCTCTCTCTCTTTAGGAGATGGGTAAGAGAAGAAGGGTCGGTTAATGAGCAATTGTTGCAGTATTAAAGGAATTGAAGAGTCAAAATCAATTGTTAATGTCTTAATCAATTGAGCAATTGAGGCTGATTTCTAAATTGAAATCAGTCTCTTTCATATATATATATATATATATAGCTTCCACATTCAAGATATATAGCAACCACATTCTAATAATAAACATTATCAAAATTAAACCATCAAAGAGTGTTCCACATTAACAAGAAGTCCAGCTTTCAAAATACAATCTAAATTTAAAGACCCCATCAAAAGGTCACATATATAACCATAAATAATTCATTCAAAAATAAATCACATGACCTTTACAAGTTAACAAATTATTCTTTTCGAGAGTATAAATTGACCTAGTTTATAAAATGACCATTAAAAGGTCACAAAATTACAAAATATCCCACTAGCCATACTAATCATGTTCATGTGGCTCTCATTAGTGTTCTTCGTTGTCATTGTTAGATCCTTCATTACCTTTTCAGTACTTCATAAAGTTTGCACTCTCATTTTATCTATCACAGGGTTGAGGATCAACTTTAGACAAAAAAAAAAGTCATTTCATCTTACCCCACTTCAACTCTCTAGATATCAACGGAGAAAAAAGGCACTCTCTAGGGTAAAAAAGTTTAAGAAAATATCATTTAGCCATTCCAACAAGCACATGAAAGGCAACACACCTTCACTTTCCATCATCTTAATAACATCACCTCCTTTATCCATCTTCTCTCTCAAAACTACTAGTACAATCCCCTTTTCACCTTTTCTTATTTAAAAAAATATATAAAAAACTAACAACAGGGAGAGAGACTCATCCATCAACGTTGCAACCAGATGAGTGATGAGGAGTCCATAACAAAATATACTATATGGAATCTATAAAAATGATGGAGGAAAAAAGGACTAAGGGGGTGTTTGGAATTAGTATATTCTTAAAGATTTTAAGATATTTTTTGATATGTTAGATAATAAGATTCTATTTTTATTTGGTAGTATTTGGAAAGAGTATATTATAAGTTGCAATATTAGGTCTTCTTTAGAAAACTTGGATATTGCTTTCCTTAGGGGAGGGGTGAATATCGGAGATTCTAAGATAACAAGATCTTTAAAAACACGGGAGGGAAGATTTTTTTTTGGCTTTCGATATCTCAAAACGGGAGAGGGAAACTTTTCCGGGCAACTACGGTTTTCATGATACCTCTTTATATCTTGTTATGAAGAAATCCTCTCTTCTTCATTCCCATAGAAGTCCTTTCTCTGCAAGGTTTCTCTCTCCTTTTATCGAGTATGAGCTCCTTGTTTCCCTTCTTTTTTCCTTTTTTTCTTTTTTGCTTTCTCTTCCTTTCTTCTTCTTCTTGAGATTTCCTATTAAAAGCCTTCATCTTCTTGAGATAAGTGCATATTGCGTACTAGGTTAGGTATCCTAATGTATTGATTGTTATGCCAAATACGTAAAACATATGCAATTTTGAATGATCCGTGCACATAGAATATGTGGTAGCAGTAAATGATGGCAGAGAGTATTTTAGCAGATGGGTATGTATGAGACGATAATGGGTTTGTGCAAGGGTTCAAGCAGAGATGGGTTTTCATGAAAATGGATTATTGCAAATTGGTTGCGGTGAGATTCTGCAATTCCCAAACACTAAAAGTAATAACATACATGTTAAAATCTGCAAAAACTACCAAACAACAAAAGTAGCTAAGTATTATAATATATCAATTATATTGTAATATCTGAAAAAAAAAAGAATCTATCATTATTTAAATCTACATATATTTGATTCCGCTTGTACCAAAACACCCCATAAGTTTTAGGTTACAATGAGTGCATAGGTGGTGAAAATAAAAAATGAAAGAAGCGATGAGAACCCAGATAGATGGTGAAAATGGAAGAAGTGATGAGAACTGAGAGGATTGCAACAGATGGCTACATTGGCTGAAAATGGGAAAAAGACAACAGAAAAATAATAATAATAAGGGTTGTGGAGAGAAAAGGAGACTTGCGTGATTGATTTGAACAGTGGCTGCAAACGAAGCGGAGATGGTGACGGGGCAGTGATGAGGAAGCAACAAATCAAACTAGCAACTAAGAAGAAGAAGGTTCCTTGGCCAATCGATTCTCTTCTTTCTTCATTTTCTTCCTTTCTTCTCTTTTTTCAGTCGATTTGGATAAAGGGTTTGTGTTATTAGATTTTTTTTGACATTAGCAAAATTATAAGCAAAACCGAAACGAAAGTAATATTAGAGGTTTTTTAGGTCCTTAGTTGTGGTTCCAAATTTTAAGGGGATTTTTTTTTTTATAAACCCACAAAAAACAAAATCGGCAACTGTGTGTTTAGTGCAATGGTTAAGGCAATCTTTCAAATTCAAGGAATAAGTTTTATGTCAACATATAGGGATAAATTAATTTCGATTTTGCGTAGCTATTTATTCACTCGTGTACCAAAACAAAAGAAAGACCCGAAGCCGACTATTTTACCTTAGATTTAGGTCTAGTCCAATTAGATATATTAATGATATATATAATCTTTTATTCTAATAAATATATGATACTATATCCAAATAACATATAAATATTGCAAGCCATACCATGACAAAATCTTGTGATAATAATCAATTTAAATTGGGTCTATTGTTAAGTATGGATCCCTCTGGTCTTTCCCCATGGACCTAGACGTAATCAATGGAGTTCATAGATCTAACCATTCAAAAGATGCACCTATTCATGCTTACCAATGTAGGTTTATGTTAAATTTTATATATATATTGTGTCGCTTATATTGAGGCGATAAAGGATATGTATGATAGAGTCGTGACATCTATAAGGACGACTGGCGGCGAAACTAAGGAGTTTCCTATCACGATTGGTCTACACCAAGGCTTAGCGTTAAGCCCGTACTTGTTTGCCCTAGTTATGGATGAGATTACAAGACATATCCAGGACGAGGTGCCGTGGTGTATGTTATTTGCAGATGACATTGTTTTAGTGGATGAGACGAGAGAAGGAGTGAATGCTAAACTTGGATTGTGGCGGAAAACATTAGAGACAAAAGGGTTTAGGCTAAGTCGATGCAAAACGGAATATATGGAATGCAAGTTTAGTCAAAGTAGGACACCTGGTAACATAGAAGTAAGTTTGGGCACACAAAAGATAGTAGAAAAAGAAAACTTTAGGTACCTTGGATCTATGGTGCAACAGGATGGAGGGATTGATACTGATGTAAGTCACAGGATTCAAGCCGGGTGGACCAAATGGAGGAGTGCTTCGGGGGTCTTGTGTGATCGGAAAGTCCCCCTCAAGGTTAAAGGAAAGTATTATAAGGTGGCGGTACGGCCAGCGTTGTTATATGGATCAGAGTGTTGGGCAGTAAAGCATAATCATATCAAGAAGATGAAAGTTGCGGAGATGAGAATGCTAAGATGGATGTGCGGGATCACAAGGAGAGATATGATTAGGAATGAGGAAATTAGGGGCATAGTAGGAATAGCACCGATTGGAGATAAAATGAGAGAAAATCGACTGAGATGGTTCAGCCATGTTAGAAGGCGTCCAACAGAGGCACCTGTTAAAAGGTGTGAAAGCATCGAGTTTGCCAAGAGTAGGAGAGGGAGAGGGAGACCCAAGAGAAGTTGGAAAGAAACTATTAAACATGATCTTGCCTACATGGATCTAACGGAGGACATGGCCCTAAACAGATTTGATTGGCGTCGTCAAATCCATATAGCCGACCCCACCTAGTGGGAAAAGGCTTGGTTTGGTTTGGTTTGGTTATACTTATATATATATATATATATCAACACTACGTGGGGAAAAACATTCTTCTAAAACTATAAAACTACTTTTTTAAAATTCCTCCACTATCCCATGGATTCTCCGATGGAAATATGGTAAATCTCAGACAATAAAGACGGCAGGCCTTGTTCTTATTTCTTATATAAAATGGTGGGATAAATTTGACATCCCTTGTTTTATCAATAAATCTCATCATTCCTCTCCTCATGCTTCTCTCATCATACAACCCCATACTGCAAATCCTCAATTAAAATCGTAAGCAGCCTTTAATACAATTTTGCCAAAAAGTTTTAAAGAAGCTGTCCATGGCGAATCATCGTCGCCAGCTGCCCCTATCAATACTCAGCAACATATGGATCTTCTTCAAGAACTGCAGCGAATGAAAGATGAAATCCAATTTCTCAGAGATCCTATCATAAAGAAATATGGCGGATTTATGCAAGAAGCTTCTTCCTCTAATGGTTACGTCAACAATAAAGACGATTCAGATGCAACAATGCCTCCCTCTGAAGGAGCAGAAGCATTTTGACAATTAAGAATGCTGATCATCAAGTCTAGAAGATTCCTAAAAATCCAGCACATGCAGCAATTATCATCAAATTTGCCAACCTATAGCAATGCCAACTGCATCTCGTGCAAATTCCAATGCAGAGTTATTTCATCTATACAAATGTCTCGAATGCAGAATACAACAGTTTTCCATGCAGCCCCGCCGTCAGCAAGGTTTACCCCATGGCGACAAGTGTCTGGCTTGAAACCATTAAAAAATAAATTTTATATCAAAAGTATATTAAATGACATACCTATTTCAAACTATGCATTTAACATCTTAATATTATATTTCTCCATATCATTGATATGAGAAATAAAAAATCAATAAAATAAATTTAAAGATAACTCAAAAGTCCACATTTATAGGCTATGGTGGTCATTCACCATATGGTGCTCCACATGCCTATCATGCCAAAGTGTAATGCCTCTTGTACTTTAATAGTGCGGCTACAGTCATGCAAATAATACAGCCACAGCAATACCGCATACAGCAGCTACAGTAATACAAATTATATTAAATGATACAGTACAAATGATATGTATATTTTATCTAAATACTGTACATATACTTCAATGCAGCAGAATCCAATGGTGGATTTCAAATGTATTTCAAATATAATTAAGTTTGAAAATGTCTATAAATAGGGATTATGAGCCTTTATCTCAGACAACCTAAAATTCAAAGAACAACCTTCTCCTTTAACTTTCCGCATTTCACATTCTTTTAGTCTCATCCAGCGATAGTCCTCTGGTTGAGCTTGCAAGTTGCATAAAATGGAACTCACATGCATGGTCATCCCAAGTTTACCCATCACCCAAAAGGAGTACGTCTTTATCTCCAATCTCATCTTACTTTATTATAAAAATAAAAGGAGAGCTAGCCTTATCTAAACCACTTTAATAAACAAATAATAATTAATAATAAAGAGGACAGCTCTTTATTTTGTCCTGATCCCCATCACTTTGTTATTAGTTAGTATTAACTAATTTGGAGAACACGTGTGAAACTAACACAAATAAAGTGTGCTCACAAATGAAAATGACGTCCATACTTCTACCTTCAAAAAAAAAAAAAAAAGGTCCATAAGGGTACTAGTACCCATCGAGCATCTTTTGGTGAAAAAAAAAATATGATTTTAAGGGAGAATGGTTTTCTATTATATCGTGTTAATATCATTGTTAAAATGTAAATTCTTTAATTTAGCATCTTCATACAAGCTATGATACCAAGATACTTATATATAATATTCATATCAAATTGATACGGTACTTGTATAGGTACTCAATTATCCCAACAATATTTCTAGGATACAAGTTTAGTGTGTGTATCCCACTTACCGAGTTCATTATTTCATATGGTTAATCAGTTTTCTTACTTTTCAATAAACACATTAGTAGAACATGAAAATAATAATAATTTCTTAATTCAAAATGTTCTAAAGAAAAAATTATGATCAAAGTCATATCGATGTCCTAAATTTCTAAAAGTGCACTGTAATGGTACAGTAGCATCATAGCACATAAGATGATATCATGTGAAGAAAAAAATGACATGTAAAACTATGGTGCAGAGACATTACTTTGCTAAAAACAGATTAGACATATAGATAGGATAAGCAACAGTTAATTTGATGGGGCTTCCAATTTAAGTAGGTATAAGTCTAATAAAGGTGAGAGCGATGGTTTCAGAAAAAATTAAACTCTACTGGAGAGAGCCACAAGTTACAACTCACAAGCCCATGAATCAAAAAACCAACCAAAGGGACTGTAATTGCTTCATTTTCTAGTGTGGACTAGTCACCATCCGAACAAGGATAAATTGATATTTGGTTATTAGTGGTTACTATTTCCAACCACCAAGACGTGTCTGGAATTCAAACCAATCGGATTTAGTTGACTCTCTTTTAATTAATCAGATCAAGCCAAAGGGATCTTATTTCCCTTCCTTTTGTTTGTATACAAACAAAAACACCCTGCCTACCAAGTCTCAAAGGAAAAAATGCCTATAATTATCATTTCCCAATTGTAATTGGCTGTTTCTAAAGAATATGTGCTAATGGAAGTATAGAACTCTCTTGTAGTCATCTAAACTGATTGGAACGCTTTCCATAATTGTGTTCCCAAAGTAGGATCAGAGGTTAAAAAGTTGCATTTGCATTTTAACCCAAGAATGTACTATAATGGTCCCCATTAGATGTGTCTTTACGCATGGGCCCACATGAGCTCAACGGGAAAAAAAAAAAAAGCACTCTCTTCGGTAAAAAATCTTAAGAAAATATCATTTAGCCATTCCAACAAGCATATGAAAGGCAACACACCTTCACTTTCCATCATCTTAATGATATCACCTCCTTTATCCATCTTCTCTCTCAAAACCACTAGTACAATTCCCTTTTCACCTTTTCTTATTTAAAAAAGTATAAAAAAACTAATGGTAAAAAAAAAAAAAAGGCAAAATTAGCGAAAGGTCCCTATAAGTGAATGTGTCCAGCCTCCAGTCCAAGGAAAAACTCTTTAAGGTCTATAGTCCATTCAGGTAGACTGTTTGCAGCCATAGGTCCCTAAGCCCACACGTTTTCATTTTTCAGGACTAAATTGCCCTTCCAACCATTTTAGGCATAAAATTTTGAAATTTCAAATTTCAAATTTTGTATTATCCCTCTTCTTCTACAACGAGCCTAGGTTTATATCATAATAGATCTAAGGCTTTCATCAGGCTCTTTCGTTTGTTTTCTGCAACAAGTGGGAAGATGAAGATGAAGTTGCAATTGTGTTGCCTCGGGATTCGTGCATCATAAGTTAATAAAACCAAGCAAGGAGACTCACGTGTTCTTTCTTTCCAAAAGCACTTGTCTTGTCTTCTCATTTGCATCGGTTTTCGTGCGCACATTTTTCATTCTTTTTCTTTCTTTCCAGCGAAAGAGAAGCACATGGTGGATGTTTACCAGGCACTTGTTGTTCGATTTTTTTCACTTTGGAAAAGATTAAAATACAAAAGAAGAAAGGGAAAAAAGGAACAGAACCCATTCATCCCTTTACTGTTTACACCTTTTACTTCGGAAATGGAAAAAAAAGAAACGATTTTGGGGCTTTTTTGGTGAAATGGAAAGGACCTACTTGGGTTTCTGACTTGGAGAAGATGATGGGTATGTTATGTCTTTGGGTTTCTGACTTGGAGAAGATGATGGGTATGTTATGTCTTTCATGCATGATGAGAAGACTTCGAGGTCGGAGTTGTAGATTGAGAATGCTGTTGATATGAGATTGGAGGCTTTTGTAATGTTGCCTTCTAGAGTCTGATCTCTGCAAGTCCACAAGCACTGTAGAAACCAAAACCTCTGTAAATCAGATGGCCCACCACAGATCTCCGACGGAGGAGGGTCGCCGCCACTAATATCGTGCCTTGATCGGAGAGGACGAATACCACTGGGAGCAGTGTCTTCTGGTTCTTGTTGCAAAACCAAAACGGGAGAAGAAGAAGATGTGGGTTTGGGTTCTGCAGCAGCTCCGGGTTGGTTCCAGGTCAGGTTCGACCTGACTCGTTTCAGAAGCCAGGTTGTTTTTTTCTGTTGAGAAGGAAATTTATCTGTTTTTTTCTCAAATTTATCTGAATTGTTGTCAAATTTATCTGAGTTTTGTTCAAATTTATCTGTTTTTTGTCATATTTTTTTATTTCTTTGTCAAATTTATTTGAGTGTTGTTCAAATTTATCTATTTTCTGTCATATTTCTTTGTATTTTTGGTAAATTTATCTGATTTTTTTTTAAAATTTATCTGAGTTTTTGAAAAATTTATATCAGTTTTGTTCAAGTTTATCCGAGTTTTTGTCAATTTTATCTGAGTGTTGTTCAAATTTATCTGTTTTCCGTCATATTTCTTTGTGTTTTTGGTAAATTTATCTGAATTTTTTTAAATTTTATTTGAGTTTTTTAGCAAATTTATTTACGTTTTTTGAAATCTATATGCGCTTTTTAAATTTATTTGAGTCTTTTGAAAATTTATTTGTGTATTTTCAAATTTATTGTGTTTTTTGAAATTATTGTATTTTTTAAAATTTATTTTCATTATCTTAAAATTATTTGCATTTTTTGAAATTTTCTTTACATCTTTTGAGATTTATTTGAGTCTTTTGAAATTTATTTGGATATTTTGAAACTCAATTACATTTTTTAAAATTTATTTGCGTTATTTGATTATATATTATTATTTTTAATTTATTGGATTTTTCGAAATTATTTCATTTTTTAAAATTTATTTTCGTTATTTTAAAATTTATTTGTGTGTTTTTAGAATTTATTTGAAAATCTGGGAATTCCATTAATCATGGGCAATTAAATGTTAGTTGGCCATTATTAATGGGATATCCCACCAATCATGGGATTGGTTATGATTTGAAGAAAGGGTAAATTAGATATTTTAGGTGTGAACAAGTGTGAGAGAGACCTTTGGCTCTATGACTTTTTTTTGTGGATCTAATGACATAAAGTGTAATGTTGAGGGACCTATCGCCGAATGCCCCAAAAAAAATCATCCATCAACGTTGCAACCAAATGAGTGATGAGGAGTCCATAAAAAAATATACTATATGGAATCTATAAAATGCTGGAGAGAAAAAAAAAAGGACTCAGGCATGTTTGGAAATAGTATATTCTTAAAGATTTTAAGATATTTTTTTATATGTTAAATAATAACGTTCTATTTTTATTTGGTAGTGTTTGGAAAGAGTATATTATAAGTTGCCAGATTAGGTCTTCTTTAGAAAATTTGGATATTGCTTTTTTTAAGGGAGGGATGAATATTGGAGATTCTAAGATAACATGATCTTTCAAAACACGGGAGGGAAGATTTTTTTTTTTTTGGCTTTTGATATCTCAAAACGGGAGAGGGAAACTTTCCCGGGCAACATACGTTTTTCCTGATACCTCTTTATATCTTGCCAAGAAGAAATCCTCTCTTCTTCATTCCCATAGAAGCCCTTTCTCCGCAAGGTTTCTCTCTCCTTTTATCAAGTATGAGCTCCTTCTTCCCTTCTCATTTTTTTGGCTTTCTCTTCCTTCTTCTTGAGATTTCATGTTAAAAGCCTTCATCTTCTTGAGATAAGTGCATACAGAGTACTGGGTTAGGTATCCTAATGAATTGATTGTTATGCCAAATACGTAGAACGGATGCAATTTTGAATGATCCATGCACATAGACAATGTGGTAGCAGTAAATGATGGCGGAGAGTATTTTAGCAGATGGGTATGTATGAGATGGGTATGTATGAGACGATGATAGGTTTTTATGAAAATGGATTCTTGCAGATTGGCTGCAGTAAGATTCTACAATTCCCAAACACTAAAGGTAATAACATGTTAAAATCGGCAAAAACTACCAAATAACAAAAGTAGCAAAGTATTATAATATATCAATATTGTAATATATGAAAAAAGAAGAATCTGTCAATATTTAAATCTACATATATTTGATTCCGCTTGTACCAAAACACCCCATAATCTGATGAGTTTTAGGTTACAATGAGTGCATAGGTGGTGAACTGAAAATAAAAAATGAAAGAAGCGATGAGAACCGAGAGAGATGGTGAAAAGGGAAGAAGTGATGAGAACTGAGATGATTGCAACAGATGGCTACATTGGCCGAAAATGGGAAAAAAAAAAAAAACACTAGCATTTATGCTTGAATACACCACATGGATTCATATTTAATCGCAGAAGGACACTTATCAAAAAAAAAAAAAAAAAAAAAAAAAACGAAGAAGACTGGATAAGGATTCAATGAAGATGATTCAAGTCCACATACACCACATGCACATTTCTTGCATTAAAGGCACCCAAATACTTAAAACAGTATTTATTTGAACATTTTCTTGTTTCATTTTTAAGTCTAAATTTAAAACTCACTTCGTCCATGATGTATCATCTTTGCACCAAGAGTGTCAAAAGTATGAATGTAATGAATCAGCCTACAACGCTAGTAACGCAATATTCTCTCCACTGCAAACACAACAATTTCAAAGATAGCAAAGTAAAACATACTTGAATAAAAACTAGCACATCTGCCCACAGGGAAGGTCACAGTATCGAGGAAGGAAAAAACAATTCATACCTGAATGGTGCGGAATTGTGATAGTAAACCCATTCAGGCCTCACTAGTAGATTCTAGCCTGCTGTTGTCAGAAGGTGGTTCCAAGACCGTGAATCTGTTCTCTGACCTCATTTTCCTGTTGAAAACTCTTGCCATATTATCTTCCTCAGTTTTGCCAGATTCCCAGATGATGGAAAAGAAGCAATGGTGCTTAACCGAAAAAGATCAGCTGCATCTCTGCACAACATATCATTTCTTTTTCCACTTTTCTCTTACCTGTGTCTATGCTAAAGCCTCTGCTGCTTTCTCACTTCAACTCCCATATTTCCCTTTCACCCACATCCGCTGGACAGTTTCTCCAGGTTTTGATGATCCTCAACCCAAGGACATCCACAATACTCATTGAAACAAAAGAGGATGTGCATAGAATCTCAGAGCATTGAGCTTGAACGTGTGGCAACTGTGGTTTGGGCAATGCAATCAACTAGTCTAGTGGACCACACCGTGGGTAGACCATGCCTGAACAGAACTCCAGATTGGGACAAGCCACCCAGCATCTTTTGTAGTTAAAGTTGGGATTGTTCACAGCTCCACCTGCAGTGGCCGGCACTTGGGTTCTTCCAAATTGTTTAAGAAATTTTGTAATTTTATTTCTCAAAGCAGAACTCTCTAAGATCAATGAAGGTATACTTGAGCTCCAGGCCATAGCAGATCTTAGCTTTAAAAGGCAACCTATTCATACAAATTCATGATCCAGACTGTTGAAAAAATTAAACCAACAGCTGATGAGTTTCTTTTTCTTTTTCTTTTTTTTGAATGGCATGAGGCTTATTTTTTTAGTGTTGAGATATACCAATCTAACAGGCCATTAGAGTATCCTCCATCCATAGTGTGTCCCATCAGATTAACAACCTAGATCAGAGAAGCATGGATCACAGAGTTATGGAACTCAAAGTCTCAGCAAACTTACACCAGCTGGTCTTAGCCAAATAATTCCTTGGTCAATAACCAACGCTTTGACATAAATTCAGAAGGAAAAGCACTCCCCATTACCAACCTTCCTAAGTGCTGGGAATGAAAAATCAAAACAAGTATGTGCACTTCAACATAGAAGGATAAACCATAAAAGTACATACACCTACAAATATAGAGGCACATAACCCAAAACATACAGAAACTATGTAATTCCATATACACTATTAACCAATACACTAAATTCAAGGACATGAACATTCTGTTGTGTTGGTAAAGGAAACAAGCAAGTTTACAATACTAACCATCTTTCGTCTTCATTCCTTTTTCCAAGTAATGAAATACAGCAGTAAAACCTAATAAAATAAAATAACTAATTTTAGGATTTTCTAAGGAAATGGCATACCATGCACAAAAGCAATGCATGGAGAACCACATGCACCATTTCAAACATTAGCAGCAGCAAATCACCCCATTTAGTCAGAATTTAAGATACGATAAATAAAAGATTGGTCCAAAAATGGATCATGCAAGATGCAGTCAATATCACGCGTCATACAAATGAAGATATGTTACATGTCATACTTCAATGCACTGAGAAGAATAATAAAACCTGTCTTCTCAGAGAATACGAGATTCCACTCATGCATCAGCGTAGAAGAATTTAATTCTCCCTCTATCAAACATCCATCTTCGTGGACTGGATGTGGCAGAATCAAATATTCTATTTTTCACAACCTCGTTTCTCCATCTTATCTGCTCCTTACATGATAACATCTCTCTCAAGCACCGTAAGCAGACTCCATGTAATCTACAGGATGACAAGTTTGAGTTTTGAAGTGGCTGAAATTCATAACTGTTTTTTCTTCTTTTCCAGATAAGGCTGGACACGCTGGTATTCCAAGATAGCCCAAACCAAGTGCCTAAGAGAGATCTCTGGCCAAAGAGCATCAGGAGCAAGCAAGTAGCAGAAGGTAGTCTGCCAAAGCAGGAAATTGCTCAAACGAGCCTCGCCTGATGTCCTAATCAAGATGTCAGGATCTGGGCATCCAGCTGTATACATGTGTCGCTCTAAATCAGCCAATGATATAACACATGCACCCAAATTATCCCCTTCCAAATATTCGATTTCACTATTATTATCACTGGCCCCATTTGAATTCAAGTTCACTTGCCGAATGCTAGCCTGTTTCTCTATACACAACTCATTAACAGAGTGAACAATTTCGTCTGTGCTAGTATAGGCAACACAGACAGAAAATACAGCTTGGGTGTTTCCAGCAGTGGCTGCGATTGCCCTCTCAGCTGCCCTCCTCACGGGCTCATTTAAGAGGTTCAAATTCCCAAAGAAATTAATCTTGATTCCATATTTGTTCACAATGCTCTCTTCCTTGATCAATTTTTCAATATTTTCTTGCATTAGATCCATAACGTATTGAACTTCATCAGGTTTTCGATTGAAATTATCAATACTGAAAGCGTATACTGTTACATACTTTACACCCAATTCATAGCAATACTGGAGAATGGACAAGAGAGCCATGAACCCTACCCTGTGACCAAAACCCTCCTTCAAATTACGACTGCGGGCAAATCTTCGGTTCCCATCCATAATAAAGGCAATGTGTTTAGGGATAGGACCGTAAGAAAGCACACGAAAGAGGCACCTCCGCAAGAAATTGCAAACACTTCCATACATGCCAGATAGACTACGACCATTACCATTCTCCATTGCAAGAACCTACCAAAAGGTCAAAAAAATTAGCAATTAATGCAAAAGCCTCAATTCAAATTCTCGAGAAACCAATATGTAAACTCAAAAAGGGAAAAAAATGCAAAAGGAAAATCCACATGTGCACAAAAACATGGTCATTTAATGCTTGGACAAGGTTTAAACATGGTGCACTTGTCTCATGATCCAAGCTGATCATCTAGTGCACCACATTGTGAATGAGATAAGGCCTAAAATTCACCAATAAATTATCTTTTTTTTACTTTGAGACCCATAACAGAGAGAGTTCAAGGGGTAAAAAAGAAGGAAGAAGGCAATAGGAAAATGCATGTGCGCAAGAACATGTTCCATGTCATGCTTCTATATGATTAGACACAAGGTCCTCTTGTTCTAGCCTTATAGGGGTGCATATGGGTGGTTCAGATCAGTTTAGAGGGGAAACCATCAACCAAACCGAACCCATCGGTTTTCTATTTTTCCCAAACCGAACCGAACCGCCCATGTGCTCAAACCGAACCAATGGAACTGGTTCAGTTCGGTTACGGTTTTTTTATTTTATTTTTTTCACAAGAAAATGGCAGTTCAATTGGTGAGAAACGTTGGACTTCAAGTAACGGAGTGAGGGTTCGAGTCTTCTTGAAGTAATTTTTCATATACCTTTATATATTTTATAATAAAAAAATATATTGATAGAATTGATTCGGTTCGGTTCGGTTTGAGCGGTTTAACCGCACCTTCAAACCGAAAACCGAACCACGGTTTGAAGGAAATCCAAACCGTGACCAAACCGATCTTCTACAAAACCAATTCGAACCGCCCGGTCCGGATCGGTTTAGCGGTTTTTTTGTGCACCCCTATCTTGTTCCATGTCCTAAACTGTGTTTGCCCTGCCCAATTGTGAATGAGCAAATGGCTAAAAATTAAACAATACGTGATCTTACTTCTGTGAGAGGGACAGGGAGAGTGGGATGTCACACCCCTAACCGGTAAGTTTTGAGGCGTGAACTAAAAACATGGTATTTGAGATTGGGCTAAATGAACATGTTTTTGTCATTTAGTGTCAATAAATAGATGTACAAGTTCAAGGACATTTATTTAAATTCAATCGATACATTGATTACGTTGATCAACTTTGTCACATCACTGACGATTCAATCTTCAACGCTATTCATATACTTGTAACTCACGTTCAATAGATTAGATGAGATGTGAACTGATTTATGAGTCAAACCACTTAAAATCTCAACTGACCCTTTAGAAATTGAACATAAAACCTATTGCCACCAATAATAAGACAACATGTAGCAAGTTCATAGGTGATTAAAGTAAGTAGAATAAGTTATAAGGCATGACAGGTTCGTGATAACCCAAGATTTTGGGTGGAAACCATCAAACCAAATGAATCACTATGGCCAACAACAACATTTTCACTAATAGGTATGAATTATAAAGGCAGTAGTAAAATTGAAAGAACAATATAAACTGTAGATTTAATTAGGAGGACTGGATTACCATGTGTTTAATGAATAACCACATGAAAAGACTAAGGACAATTACATGATTCAACATGGGAGATAGAGAATAATTCAAACAGAAGAAATAAGATTGAGAATTCAAGGAAACAGTTTCAAAGATAGTACAGAACGAGATGTTGGATAACATGTATAAATTAAAGGAATAAAATCAACATGATTTTCTAAGTTGTTGTCATTGGTACAATTTAACAAACGTGTGGGGTCCAACTTAATTACCGCCTAGAATGACCCATAAATATGACTTGGGTAGATTTAGATAACTTAACACATGCTAATAAATCACATAAGAATCATGAGTCACAAAAAATACAAAATCCCATGTTCAAATCAATCCAATCATATGTAAGACAAACACACTCAAAACCCATTTACTAAAACCCTTCCAACACCATGACTAAGTTCCAAAAGAATAAGACACATAATATTGATGGGCATAAATATAAAACTTGACTGATGTGCTAGGAATTTCTCTAAGCCCACACAAATAGGAGCATGTCATCAAATACATTCATCATCATCATGAGTGAATGGGAATAATACAGAAATCCCCAAAAATTAAACCCACATAGAATTTCATGTTCAACAACATCTAAGTTAACAAAATCAGTCAAAGAAACAATTATGGAAGTGAAAAACTAGCGACTAAATTGGAAGAAAATAGATTAAAATATCTTCCAACAAGGATTTGATAAATGGCACGTTCTGAACGCTATAGCAATGTGGCATTTGACATAAAAACCCATTTCCAACTTAGAATCAACAAAGATAATACTACCAACAAATATTGAACCTCAAGAAGTTAAATTGAATATTATTCAGGATTAACCCATTTACCCCTTTTTCTTTTTTTTTTGCTCTTGCTTGTTGTAGTCGATGGATTGGAAGAGGGTTTGGGTGAAATTATGTGACCGGGAACCCCAAGGCGAGCAACTCCTCCTCACCTCCTCCTCCTCTTCTTCTTCTTCTTCGCAAATCGGTGTTGGTTTAGGGAGATTCTAACCTTATTTATTTTAATAAAAATCTACTTTCCATTTTGTGTAGTGATTTCTTAAATATGATTAGATTTTTGTTATCTGGATTGTCTAACTCAGCACTTTGATTGATTGTGCAGTATCAATGGGTCCCACATGAGCCCCACTTGTTCATTTTCAAATATTTTGCTAAAATACCCTAGCCAAACATATATATCCAGTATTTTTTTTAATTAATTTTGTGGACTAATGGGGTCCTCAGTTATGACCACTGCACATATTTGATTAGTTTAATAATTTATTTAATTTGCTCAATTAACTTGAATTAGCATTTATTATTTAAACAATCATCACCAAATGCTGGGGTGTGGGGGGTTCTACAATGGAAGATCAAGTTCATAGGATAGCTACACCCAGGCCCGGCTTTACCATTAGGCAGGTAAAGCCCTTGCTTTAGGCCCCCCAAAAAATCAAGCCCCAAATTTTCTGTACTTCAAAAAAAAAAAAAAAAAGGGCAATTGCAGTCAGTTTGTTTCTTCCAAAAAAGAAGGCCTCATAACAATTGATCCCAAAAAATAAGGCCTCATTAAAACAGATACCTTTTCACATTCCAAAAAAAAACATTAAAGTCCTTCTTCACCATTCATACCTTTTCACATTCCAAAAAAAAAAAAACCATTAAAGTCCTTCTTCACCGTTTCGCATTCCAAAAAAACCATCAAAGTCCTTCACCTTCACCGTTGAGAAAAGTTGTAGCCATTAAAAACGGAAAAAAAAAACCCTGCAATTACAACAAGCAACGAATTCCTTTGAATTCTAAAATTCTTCTTGTTTGCGCATTTTTTTCTTCCTGCATCTGCTTGCAATCCAAAGAAGACAATCTCCTGTGTTCTTATTGGATCCCTTCAATCCAAGGGGTTTTTTTCCTCCAGACCTCATTCTCACTGCAACTTGGAGGTGTCAAGAAGAGGAACTGTTATTATTGAAGCCTGAAGGCTCTATCACTAATTGAAGCCAAAAGGTATGCATTTTATATATTATTTTTTCCCCACTGCCTAATGCCCAAACAAAAACCCAGCCTGCAAATGACGCCCCAAACTTTTAGAACCAGTAGATGGTGGGCCAAATGGGACCCACTGGGTGTTTTGATCGTAGATCTAGACCAACCCTTTTGCCGTACAGGCGGGGCGACCTTGTGTGTGAGGCTGATCATGAGGTTTGATCGGTGGAGCCCACTTTCCAGAGGACCTTGATGCACCCGCCGTGAAGCTACCTGTTACATAACTGGGCTCTCTGTTGACGTTTGAGGGTACAATTCTTCTATGAGGACATCACTCGGTACTTTGAAAACCGTCTCCTCTTAACATGATTTTCATTGTTATAATATTAGTATAGGAACTGTTATGGCCACTTAGTAGTATAACCTTGATTACTTGTTGAAAAATAAAGATAATAAATTAATAATAATGATAACAAAAGCAGAAAAGAGAAACAAGAACAATATAATTATAGTTAATATGACGATGACGGCCATAACAATGACATTAATGATGAAATACAAGTCCAGATAATAATGTTAAAAAATAGCCCTCTTCTAACTATGTCTAAAAAGGTAAAAGATTAGAGAATAGAGTGCAAACACAACATGAAATGATAAAACAAAAATCAAGAGTCCCAGATAATGATGATTATAACAACAAATAATGTTCAACATTAGCCATCTTCTCATAGATAGTTAATTAGTAATTTTGCATCACAAAAAGCGAGAAAAATATATTTTAAATAAAATATTTATAATAATATTAAAAAATAGAAAAGGCCTCATTTAGGATTGTTGCTTTAGGCCTCAAATTGTCTCCAGCCAGCCCTGACTACACCATGAGAAGTCCTGTAACAACACAGGATGCTAGTTGATAGGATCATGGGGATATTCTACCATGAGGTACTTCACCGTTTCTATAGGAGGAAAATATTTCAGCCCCTTGTGGAGCCACTAATCATCAATCCAACCCCTTTCATATTGACTGGCCCCCAGTGAGAATTGGCAGTTATCACAACTCTGACAGTCATTCAACCAATATTCACACAAAGAACACAAAAAAATAAAGTAACTTAGTAACAAGGCCCATAAATCAAGGGGTGGGATGATCTAAGTCTCTCTTTTCCCATCTAATCTAAATAAGACCTTTCCACCACCTTATTGCCCCATATGAGTGGCATAAATCCAAGCGGGGCACACGAGATAGAAACTGTGAGAAGCACCTCCTTGCCAAAAACATGGACAGGAAAAGTCTGTTTCACTTCACCCACTTGAAAAGCCGGATTACTAACTCTTAACAATAAAAACTTTGGAACTCTATATCTAAATCCATCAACAAACATCAAACTAAATAAGGGTAGAATCATCTTTTCTGCATTCCTTCTACGGTAATTCAAACAGTTGGTAAGCATTTCAGTAGTAATATCTTATTAAAAAGATCAACCAAGTTAACTTTCATGGTAAAAGGACCTCATTGAATCTTTGGATCAAGCACTTGGAAGTCATCCATAAGTGAAAAAAAAAGACCTGGAATGATCTCACTATGGCTTTCCTTCACTTACTAGTCAAATGTCCATAAATAAAGAGCTATCAGGAACCTCATATCCATGCAAATATCTCATTTAGGCATTTCATTAAACATTTGCAATATGTACTAAATAGCAAATGACATTTGTTAGTTCACATCACAAAGCAGTAGTAATAGTAGTAGTCTTACCTGCTGATGACTTGGTAAAAATCTAATGTCCCCTTTTAAATTGGAAGAAAATAACAGATACAGCAACTGTGAGAAAAAGAAGAAGAAAAGGTAATTAGGAGAGATGAAAGGTTATTCTAAAAAATAATTAGATATGGTAACTGTGACAAAAAGGAAGAAGAAAATGTAGTTAGGAGAGATGAGAGGTCATTCTCAAACCATACAGAACACACAAAAAAAAAAAAATCATCAGATAAATTCAAAATCACCCATCAAAGAATCCATGAAAACCAACCAACCCAAGCACCCAACAGAACCATCACTTGGATTGATTCAGTAGCAACAAACATGAAACAAAAACAAAATAAAAGAAAATGGACGTGAGTGCAACCTATCCGAGGATTTGGCTCGAGATCATCAGAATGGAGACACAAAATTTATATCAAGCCTTTGGTGGTGGTGGTGGTGATGGTGGTGATGAAGAACCTAATATAAATTTAAGGTAGAAGTTGCCAAAATTAAAAGAAAAAAGGATTCTTTATATTTAAAATAAGGATAAAATATCAAAAATAAAAAAATCAACGTACAATAATGATAAATTTCTAAAATATGTAAATAAAAGAAAAAGATACTTGTATCAAATCAGAAAGGGAAAAAATAGTCATAGTAATATTAATAGAGGGTTAAAAAACTTTAAATGCAATTGGCTTTATGAATTATATGTGATTAAATTAAGAAATTAAAGGTGGCAGTTTTCTAGATTAAATGGAAAAGTATACTTTTATAAATTTAAGAATAGGCACAAAAAATCAAAAAGTAAAAAATTGGGGTTTTTAAATTTTGACCCAAGCCAAGTTTGGGGAAATTTCATATTTAGGTTGTGCTTGACATGAGGATAAAAAATAAAAATAAAAAATAAAAAATAAAAATAAACCTCTAGCACAGGTGATAGCTGATAATGCATTGACTGTGATGAAAATTCTCTGTGTCAATGTTTAAAAATATAAAATATTAAATATTAAAACAATGTAAAATTTTCCATGAAGTAAGAAATTGGTGCATATTTAAAATGTAAGTTGCCAAAATTAAAAGAAAAAGATATTCCCTTGTGCATTAGAGAAAAGATTCCAAAAATTAGAAAGAAAGAAAGAAGAACTTTGCAATCCCCAATAATGATAGATTTTTTTAAAATATAAAAGGAAAAAACAGATACATATAGTAAAATTAAAAACAGACAATATATACCAAAAACTTAAAAGAGTTATAGCACATTTGGACCAAGTAAGATCAATCCATACAAAAGAAACAAAAATATGATGGAGTGACTGCATTAGTTACAGGAAGGAAAGAGATAAACAGCACTGCTCATTTACAAGGAAATAGACATTCTATTTTTCAGGAACCATTTTAGTGCTCAATATACTGCACATTTGTAAGGAAACAAACCTTACTATATATAAGGGGGTGTCAATGTGTCATAGGGTGTTGCTGCGTTCCCACAGCACCCTCCAGGAATAGATCCCTGGAGGGGCAGGTCTCCTTACATGTGCCTGGCCACTGAGCCAACTCGGCAAAAGAAAAACCTTATCATTTATAAGGAATCCCATTTTACATGGAATTCTTAGTTCAGAAAATAAAATTGGATCCGTGGATAGTTTTATATGAGGTGCTGATGTGGCTTAATGAGAGAAGAATCTGGCCCTTCTTTCCCTTTTTCCTCAAAATACAACTTTCCTTTTTTTGTTTTTTTTTTTTCCTTGAATGGTAACTAAATTTTATTAAAAGCTAAGCAGCATATAAGACAAATACTGAGAAGCTACAAGAGAAAAAACCAACCAAAAAAGAGAAAAAGGCAAAACAAGACACCCGAGAGAGCAAAAAAATAAATGGATGTCTCAATGATTAGCTCTGGCCTCCTAAATCCCTCTTTAGCCATGGAATCCACCACCTCATTGGCTGACCTCCTCATATGCACAAAGGAAACATTGAGCTTCACTGCAAGATCTAAGACCTCTTCTGCAATATCCGCCAAACGCCAAGGCAGCTTTGAAAAGCCCGATGCCCAATGGGTGGCACATAAAGAATCTCCCTCGGCAACAAAACTATTAAGTTCCAACCTGGCAGGTTGACGAAGCCCCATTCTTAGAGCTAGCAGTTCTGCCTTGTTTGCAGAGCCAAAACAAGATAGCCCAATGAAAGATAACATGCGCTCTGTAGAGCTGCCTCTAATGACACCGATGTTACTGGAAGGCCCCGGGTTACCAATTACACTCTCATCAAAATTAAGCTTGAAGGAGCCCAATGGTGGAGGAGTCCATGACAAGAAATTAAGCTCTAAGTACAACTTTAAGGTACCAAACCAAACCAAGCCTTTTCCCACTAGATGGGGTCGGCTATATGGATTTGACGACGCCAATCAAATATGTTTAGGGCCATGTCCTCCGTTAGATCCATGTAGGCAAGGTCATGTTTAATAGTACAACTTTAAGGTACAACTTTAAGGTACAACTTTAAGGTAAGAGAAATAAAAGTTCCCATCATTACATTAAATTCTATGGTTTTACTTACATATATCAGTTTGTTTCGTCCCATCAAAATAATCTACAGCTATAAACAGGTGTTGAAATAATCTACAACACCTATTTATAGAAACACAAAATTCACAGCTATATTTGGGCAAAGACAAAATTTTATTGTAGTAAAACAACAGACACGCTCATAAAATAGGAATGGTTGTCTCAAAAGGTTATAGAGTTTAGGACTCCACATTTTTTTCTTGATTTTTCAAATTGTCATTGTATCCATTCTAAAATTAAAAAGAACATTGACAAAATTCAAGTAAACATTCCAACTTCCGAGTAAGCTTTCATTTAACAATATTTCAATTTCAGGTTGGAAACAACATACTATGATTTCCTATAAATTTCATTCTACGCAAGCAAATGGCTATAAATGAAGGGAAGATAGGTATTGATTTCCTCCTTGTTCAAGGGTATAGACTGGAAACATAACGAAATTCGAGGGTATTTTTCGTCATTGAGAATAGACTGTAACAGTGCAGACCGTTTGTATCGTCAATGATGCTCTCGCAGAGCCAAGGCATTTATAGAGGGCAAGACCCATGATAAGCAGGTGGGAATTTGGTTTCTCATATAACAAGAGAGTGGCACCTACATAAATAAAAGCTTCTTTAACAAACATCCAATGCACACAAAAAGTAGAGTCCTTTTTTTCTTTGGCATTTTGTCAAACACAATGTAGAAGGATAGTTATGCATAACCTTAATGACTTGGAGAAGATGCAAATCTCAAATCCCTGATGTGGGGGATTTGCATTGACTGCATCTGAAATGGAAGTGACAGTTCCTTGAACATAAGACGAGATTGTTCAAACAATGAGCTATATTAAGTAAACCTCAACTGAGGATCAAAAATAGCAGCTAGGATTGTTCAAACAATGTGATGTTGTTGCTCCACAGGATATTCCCAGTTTGGGTATTCAGTATATGGTTTAAAATAGCGGCCAACACCGGTACGTCGTCGGTATAGCATTTCTTGGAAACAATGAAATAGGGAGCAAGAGAGATATGAAGAGGAGGAGGAGGAGGAGATAATCATACCTGAAGCCGCTCCTCCGCTGCCTCTCTGCTGCTGTAGTTGGGCAATCGCCGCTGCTACCAGGCTAGTAGCTGCTTCGCTCGCACCGCTCCCGCCATTCTTCGTCGCGGTATGACCTCTCTCTTTCCCCTTTTTTCCCCCTTTTCCGTCCCTCGTTTGGAGTCTATGTCCTTTCCATCTAAAGGTGTAAAAAGGCCTCTTTTTAGGGTTTTCACTTCGAGATAGATGGGCTCAGTCCGTGGGCTCGGACCAAGCGCATCATTTGAACAAAATATATGGGCCCTGCAGTGAAGCCTACAAAATACGTTGCAGTGGGATAACAGCTCTAACAAAGGGCCTGTTTGCATGCACAATAAAATATTATTTTATAAAATATAATTTTTTATTTTCTAAAGAATAAATTTTTATGTGTTTGGTAATTCAAGAAAAACTTGAAGAAAGTATTTTTTCTTTAAAAAATATTAATATTTTCTCCTACAGCTTTCCATTGTAAAAAAAATTCTACAGTATATGAATCTTTCAAAATGACAATTACAAAGTGGTAGTGTAAAGTAAAGACTTTAGCATATGGTTCGCTGGAATGGCTTTAGGCAGGAATGGAATGGAGAGTGGAATGAGCCTGGAATGGAATAAGGTAGGAATAGTCATTTCTATTCCAATGTTTGGTTTTGCTGAATAATCAATCTAGTAATGGAATTCTTATTCTTGTTCTAGCATTTGGTACGCTGTAATGATGCCTTAAATGGAATAAAATTTACACAAAATTGACCAAAATACCCTCCTCCTCCTGCTCTCCCCCCCCCCCGTTCGCCTTCCCAGCCTCCCTCCGCCCCCTCTCTCTTCCTCACTCCGCCCCCACGCTCACCTGCACTAATCCCTCACACCCAAGTCTCGACCTCTTTGTTCTCTTCTCTACCGTTCTGTTTTTGCAACTATAACTCAAGGAACAACCATGCTGTATTCTCCTCTGGTGATGGCGCAATCTTCCTGCGATCCGGCGACCTAAATAGGCAGTGACGACAGTGGCTGCTGCTCCGATCTTCTCCTATTCTTCGACCGATACTAGTTTTCGAGATCGAAGTGTCTTCTTCCTCAGGCGTTCAATGAGTTCGAAATCCTCTGTAATCTTATTCGAGAAATCTGTAACGGAGACTTCTCTGCACATCTTCCTCAAGTCCGGCCTTGGGCAACGGCGGAAGGCGGCAGCGATGTGGATGACGGTGATGGATGGCGACGGTGGTCAGTCCGGATTCTCTTCCTTCTCCGGCGACGACTGCGGTTGCAATGGGCTTAAAAGAACCATCTTCGTTGTGATCTATTAGATCTGGCGCGGGACCTACCTTGATCAAGGTCGATCCTTCTCCAAGTGCAACCACAGTAGTATCTCTTGTGCAGCGACAGCCAACCCAGGCTTCTCCTCTACGACTTCCGACCCATAACCCTTCTACAATGGGTTCTCTTCCGTCGATCTCGCGTGCGATGCATTGGTTCATCAGCAAGGGAATAGCCACTGCCCCTTCTTCCAGTCAGCAATGGCGCAGGTGGGTCTGCTCCCTATCGGGCCAAGGCACAGCGGCGACGACCACGGGACGACGGAAAGACAGCGGCGATTTCGCGAACCTGGCTGCTGCTATCTTTTGCAAGCAGGCAAGGTGGAGGGGTATTTTGGTCTCCATGAAAATTACAAATGAATGGAATGGTCATTCCTCTACCTCCCTAGTGGAATAGTCATTCCTCTACATAAGGGAATGGTAATTCCGGAGGTAATGGTCATTCCGCCACTTTTTTGCGAACCAAACGCTGTAATGATCATTTCATTTCGACCTTCATTACAGCGAACCAAACACTACCTTAGTTCACCAAATCCATCATGATGTGTTTGTTTACATATATGGTAAAGTAATGTAAAAGTAAATGTCACAGCGCAGCAAAGGTGGGATAACGTATATGATGAAGTAAAGTGAGAAGGAATGGTAAAGTAGCTTATTTTTGTTTGACTTTACTTTATCACATTTTCTCGTGGTTTTATATGGTAAAAAAAGTGACTTATTTACATGTACGGTGAAATAAAAATAAATATTGATGTCATATCATGGTAAAAAGTGAGGTAAAGTAAGGTGAAATGAAGTACATGGTAAAGCAAAGTGGGAGAGAGAGCTGTAAAGTAATTATTTTTTTTGTATTGACTTTACTTTACTATATTTTACCATGATTTTATGTGATAAAAGGAAAGTAACTTATGGTAAAAAAACGCTGTGTTTGAACTTTACTTTACCACACTATTGTTTTATCCAGACATGGTAAATTACATATAAATTGAAATATTTAATAAAAATTATTCTAATAATATAATTTATTTTAATTATAACACATTCCAAACAACACAATTTAAAATCTTTAATATTCTTTAAAAATTACCAAACAACAAAAATATTGAATTATTCTATCATGTATTATTTTATTCTTGTAATATTTAAATCTATAAATATTTGACGAAAGAGAGCTTTGTTTCTTTATAAGTCTATTTAGCCCCATAAGCAGGTGCTGCTCTCACGTGGATTTAACATGCTGGTTGGAGCTGTTCCAAGTGTGCAACTGTCAGTGACACATAATTTCCATCGAATGTTCTAAGCGTGCAGGAGTCCTCACTAGGGGTGCACAAAAAATCATTAAATCGAGGATCGATTTTGTAGTAGATCGGTTCGGTCACAGTTCATATTTCCTTCAAATCGTCTGGTTTGGTTCGGTTTTCGGTTTGAAAGTGCGGTTAAACTACTCAAACCGAACCTACCAAACTAATTATATAAATATATATATAAAGGAATATGAGAAATTATTTGAAGAATATTCGAACCCTCACTTCGTTACTTGAAGTCCACTGTCTCTCACCAATTGAATTGTCATTTTTTGTGAAAAAATAATAATAATAAAAAACGTAACCAAATCGAACCAGCACATGGGCGGTTCGGTTTGGTTTGGAAAAATAGAAAACCGATGGGTACGATTTGGTTGATGGTTTCTCCTTTAAACCGATCCGAACCGCTCATATGCACCCCTAGTCCTTGTAGTCGCAGGTGTCAAGCAAGGGCATACCAAAGGGGTCTGGCAGGGGCCATGCGCACCCCTCTAAATCTTAAAACTCTCTCAAAGAAATGCTTTGATCCCACCATTGTGTGGCCATCCATCCTCCATTGTTTAAGACTTTTTTAACATGATTTTGATTCTTAAAAAAAAGAAACAAAAATAATGCCGATTTTGTAAATAAATTAAAATGAAAGAAGGAAAGAAAAAAAAGGAAAGGAGAAGAAATAAGGAAGGCTTGATGGAGATTGAAAAAGAAATTTCTCAATTTTCATTCTAACCTATCTATATCCGCCTTAAATCTTGTGATCCAAGAAAAGAAGAGGAGAAATTACGTATTCTTGTTGAAGATCTTGAAAGGAGTTGTAGGTTGCATACTTGCATAGATTATGAGGTATGAATAAATAAGAAGAACGAGAAACCCTCTTTCTCTTTTATAATTTTTTTTACATTGCATAAATGTGTTGATTTCACTACATGTCATAATATATTTTCAATATTCATGGCTTATATTGAGATCTAATCCACTTAAGATTAATGTCTGTTTGTGCTCTATTATTATATTAATTTTTAGCTTAATCAGAGCTTTATTCATTGTGGATAAAGAAATATAGTTGTTGTTTCTTGTTGTAATTATTATTAAGGAGATAGAAAGTAGTGAAACCATGCTTTCAATGGTTTAGATTTTAGATATGGGATGTTATTATTATTTTTCTTTAAATTTTTAAATAATAAAGTTTTAAGTTGTAACTTACAAGTTACATGCATAAATAAAGACTGATACCCATCTTGTGGACTTCACAAGAGAATGGAAGATGAATTTCTTACATATTATTTAATTATATATATTGAAAAAAAATTACAGAAAAATTTAGTACATAAACAATAATTGGTGATACGTGAACAAAACTTCAATAATTTGATTATTGCGTATTTGATTATTGGATTTTGTAATATTATTTAAAGTTTTTTTTTTGGGTCCCCCAGACAAAATTCCTGATTCTGACCATGGTGTCAAA
Organism: Litsea cubeba; assembly: GCA_012931725.1. Classification (NCBI taxonomy): domain Eukaryota; kingdom Viridiplantae; phylum Streptophyta; class Magnoliopsida; order Laurales; family Lauraceae; genus Litsea; species Litsea cubeba. Next base: position 13,962,082 of record CM022947.1, read on the forward strand.
GGATTCCCCTCTTGGTTGGTTCATTGATCCGTTGATTATCCTTTTTTTTTTCATTGCAATGGCTTTTCTCTTCATTTGGGTCTTTCCTATTGGGTTTAGGAAGAAAGGATAAAAAAGAAAAAATCTGAATTATTTAAGCGCATAGGGTCGAAAATAAAGGTCGATATCCACTCTCGAAAAAAGGCACGTGTATTGGTTGGAAAAATACTCAGGGATTCTAACAACTTGATTTTCTTCAACTACATTTGAGAGGGTGTCACTTCTATTGGTTGGAGCCCACCCACATGTCATCACAGATGGGACCCAACAGGTTAAACATTGCTTGGTTGTATACGTTGCTTGCATATTAAACTTTTCTACGAAACTTCGTCCTGCTAATACACTGCTTTTAATGTCCAATGAATGAAGACCACTTAAAAGCTCCAAAGTTTCATGAATAAAGGAGTGGTTTGGTGGTCCAAGGGTTCGTGGGACGACTGCTTCAATGTGTAGTCCGTTACTTCAGGTGGAAGAAATGCAAACTGGTTCAGCCCACCATGAATCGGACAAGTCGTATATATGTTACTTAAATAGTCAGAGTCATCCATCAAATGGATTCCTGTTCCATGAAGATTGAAGGGTCTCACCAATTTTTTCTTTCTTCCACTGAGGATTTATAATTGACGGCTAATAATTTTTCTAATCCTTTAAAAGATATGTGAGAAATCCTTGAAGATTTGGCTGCCAAACTTGACCTTAGAGATTGAGCCCCATCATCATTTATATTATTATTGGTGGTGGGCCACCTTGGCTGTATCTACAAGTAGGACTCAACCCTATTCCTTCAATTGAGTAGGTCATTCATGCCACGATTCCGTCATGTTTAGCGAGAGGCTTTGTAGTGTTTTAGGGTACACTTGACAATAGTATACAATGCAAATTCCTTGCTTTTTTTTTTTGATTTGCAAAAAACTCACGTTTGAGAACCAATCTCATAGCATGAGAGGATTTATCAAAATACTCAAAATTCATCACAATTGAAGAGGAGCCCTGTCAGACCTCACCCCATCGAACTCCGAAAATTCGCTCACGAATAATGTTTTGAGAGGTGACTGTTTTTACCATGGGTCCCACAATAAAAAATTGGATCGTTTATCATATTAGGAAGGTCCAAAACAACTATGTGGTCAGATCTCAGTCGTGGGTTCCTCATGTGTATTTTAAGATATTTATAAAAAAAAAAATTGTTTAGACCATTGGATCATGATTTTTGGATTTTGCGAGCCCTATTTAAAAAATCCAAATCATTAAGTATATTTAGAAGGCTTAAAACAGTGTGCAGTCAAATTTTGTAGCCTGATTCCTCATGGACCATGAATAAAATGGCAATAAATTGATAACCATTTAGTGTAAAAATGCAACTAACTTTCAGATGAATAGTGCCACATGCAATGACTTAGAAACTACCAGTTTTTACTTTGGTATCTGACCTTACCGGTCCCACAATTACAATTTGAACTATTAGTCGTGTTTAGAAGGTCTAGAGAGGCTATTAGGTTAATTTTCAACTCTCATATATTTTGAGATATTTGTTAAAAAGTTGATACTCTAAAAATTTATTTTTAAATTTTGGTGGGACTCACAATAAAAATTCAAATCACCCATCATTTATAATAAGCCAAAAAAGGCCAGGGTTCGAAATCCAGGGCTTAATTTATCATAGATGGAGATAAAATTGCAAAAAACTTGCGATTCTCGATAGTATATGTACATTCATAGATTCTTTGGTGTTTGTCAATCTTAAAATGCAATGAATCTTCTTCATGAGAAATTCTGTGAGGATAGCATCATGTGAGAAAAATGAAGGAAATTTCAATATATGATTCCTCTCGGTTGCCAAGTGGGCCCTTAATTATTTTGCACTACCCGATTAGGATTCGCCAATTTGGCGCATGGGACCCACCAATATTCCTTTAATTGAGTGAGGTGGGGTCCATCACAAATCCATCGGTTCACAAGGAGTCCCATACTTGACTTAATCATAAGCGGTGGACCCATAGCAATTCCATCACTTTGACTCCCACCAAATTTTTTTCATTTGAGCGCTCGGATCTACATCCATCATTTTTTTTAGGATGAGCCCCCCATCATGATTTAATTAATCCCAGGTGATTAGGGATTCCTGATATTTGTTGGTTTAAATTGGGCATTCTCATACTATTCCCTCTCTTGGTAGCCATGGGAAATTGGATTGCAGTTCTGGGTCAGGTTGGGAGCAATCAAGGGCCAACCTGTGTGCACATGACCATATTTGCATTGAACTCAAAAAAAAAAAAAAAAAGGAAAAGAAAAAAGGGTAAACGTGATATCAACTTTAAACACACTCTTTGACGAGCCTGTAACTAAGGTTGTAAACGGTCGGTTCTGGTCTGAGTCCATAGTGGACCTGGAACCATTAAGGAGAAGGTGGAACCGGATTCGGACCCGAAACCGTTTCGGAACCGTTTTTTTGCTTCGGACCGGAACCAAACCATATATAGGACGGGTCTAAATTCGAGTTTGGGTCTAGGTAGAGAGTGATATTTAAAAAAAATATTTTTTAGGAGAGCTTTTTGAAAATCGAGGTAATTTGTCGGGTCTCGGGTCTATGTGTTCGAACCAATGTGAAACCGGGTCCGGACCCATTTACTTATCGGGGCCTAAATAAGAACCCAGATTCGGTTTTTAACGGGTCGGAGCATCTGGGTAGTCGGAGAATCAGGGACCCATTTACATCCCTACCTATAACTCAAGCTTACCCAATAAGCCCAAAATTCTATAACGAACATTCCAAATCTACAATTTTTTGGGACAATATTATTACAAAAATGACTAAAGTATGCAAATTTTTGAATCCATCAAGATTCACACGACAAAAAGTCCTTAATTTGCAAAAAGCTCAAATTCTTTAATATCAAGTAGCAATATCTACCATTGTTTGTTTGATAACCTTTTTTTTTTGACCTAGAGCACATGTGCTATGATGTTTGTGTGTGCGTCCGGATAATTAGTTTTGTTGGTTCAAATGCTATATGGATATCCTCGTTGGAAAATAAAAAGAAGAATTTGCTTTCGTTGGACTAGAAGAAGACTTTTCTCCTTCTCCTAATATGTCAAACTGCTAATTGGAAGCTTTGCTCAATGTTTGAGGCATCTTCCCCTCCACATAAACAACAATGGCTTATTCTTTGACTTTGTTGGTTAGAGCTTTGGATAGGATATGAATGGGTGCATTAGTACTTAGAAATGAAGAAAAAATACGAGCCTAGGGAACTTTTCAAGGAGGTATTTCTACTCATCATAAACTTCACAACCTTTATTGTTCTTTTTTATGCATGGGATTGCATATACGTCAATTTCACATATGTCAAAGAAAGTGCCTAATGGGCATGCTTGTTTCGTATCATTGAATTCTTAAAATTTGTACGACTTTGTATTTCTACAAGGGGTTAAAAATGAAGACTCATCCCTTCAATAGAATTAAAATCAAAGCGAAGATGGAAAATAAACACTCAATATCACCATAGTAATTAAAATTCTATGAAAGTCAATGACCTAGGTACAGTGTCACCTCTTATCGCTAACTCCTCACGTCTTAGGGGTCGTTTGCCTTTTACGCATGAGATACGTAACTACAGTTTACACATGTAAATGTCCCATATGTAAATATCACATATGTAAGCTTTACGCATGCGTTTCAATTTACAACGTTTGTCTATTGATGCCATTTTCACATCATTTACGCACGTGATTCATTTTACCACGTTTGTTTGAACTATATGTGAAAATGTAAGAAACTTTTTTTCAATGGATAAACAAACAAATTCATTCCATAAATTCAATGTATTTCTCCATGAAGTTCAATGTATATCAATTCCATACAGACAACACACATTCCATGAATTTCAACGTATTTTAACTCCATGAATTGGACAATTCATACAGACTCTGGTGAATATTTGGAACTACTCCAAGTAGAATCAGCACTCATCCAGCCCCACCTCCAACTCCACTTAAGCTGAGCCTAACTCAGCACTCAATGTCAGATTACGGTTTTTAGAATTTATTTTTATTTAATTAATTATGTTTAGTTTCAAATAAGCATGATTAGTTGTTAATTAGTGTTGATTAATGCATGTGTTAGATTAATTATATGATAAGATAATATGGAATTATTGGTATCAATGAATTTCTGGAATTGTGTTGGACATTTCTTGTTTTGGATCCATCTTGATTTGAAATGTCATTTTATGAAAAATAGGGTATTTTCTATAAAAAAGGACTTATTTGTAATTCTGATTTTATGAAGTTTTTCCAATGATGGAATTTTTCGATGATTTCAGTTTCATTAGAAAACGGGTCAAAATGTGATCGATTTTCTCTTTTAGCTCGGGTTCATTTGAATTCATTTCAGATGAATCCCAGTGAGATTTGATACCTTTAAAAACAGACTTATATTAGATTACATTTCCTTTTCTCTGTTTTGGTTTATCTTCTCTACTGCATTCATCTCTAATGCATTCATGTCAACTATAGATGGGTCCAGGCCAGATGGGAATATCAACAACCCATTTGTTATACAGGCTATACACACCCAACCTGCAACTGATGCAGGTCAGCATGACAGTACCTTTGCATTCCCATTTAATCTCTAATCTCTGTTCAATTTTTTTGGGTTTTTTGGATTGGTTTGATTGTGAAGGGTTAGGGAGTGGAAAAATGCGCCAGACAGGAGATTGAGTTGATTTTGTGGGTGCTGTGGATTTGGAGCAGAATGGCGTTTGGATGTTTTGGGAGAAGATGTGATTGGGATTTCATCTGTATTAATATGCTATATTTCGGTATATGTGTTGGAGAGGGAATATGGATAGCAAGTGGGTTTCGAACCCAAGATAACTTTTGACGGAACGGACGATCTCCATAACCGGGCGCTTTTTTGTGAGTTTGGTTACACACCATTTTAGAATGGATTCCTTTTACCATCTATGAAGGTGTGAAAAATTAGGTGTGAAAATGAGTATATTTTCACACCATTTTCATATGAGATTTACATATGTGATGCGTAAAATAGTGCAAATAAACGTGATGGTACGTAATATTCACGCATGTGCATCATTTACATACGTAAATGGTTGCATACGTAATCTTTAAACATGTAATTTTCCTATGGTCGCATTTTACAATGAACTTATATGTACATAAGCATGTAATTTCCCTATGGTCACATTTGACGGTTGTAAATCTACAATGGTCTCAGTAAGAGGAAATCCTCGTTATTTTGAGGATTTATAAGTCCGAGCCCTCTTTATATGATTTGAAAATCTTTATTTTTCATAAATGTATGTGCATCGATATAATTTTGTCTCAACTATATACTATCGAGATCAACTTGAATATCTCAACTGTAAAAATTTACATTGAATAACCCCACATATTACTCCCCAACTTCCAAATGTGTCCCAAATCCCATTGCATTGCACAAATGGGAAATCCATGAAAAGTGAAACTACGACAGCCCACCCGAGAAACCGAGGGAGCAAAATCCATCCTGATTCGCACACTCCACAGTGACTCGCACCGGGACCCACTTCACACAGTTCATTCCGTTTGAAATTACTAAATTACCCCTCGTCCAAATAGAGAAGGAACAAGCCATTTTTTAGTTTTTACCTACACGCCTTCTCTCGCTGGTCTCGTTGCAGACCTCGTTCAGTCGCCTCGTCCTCTTCGACTTCCTTCCATCCAACCTTCCTCAAGTCCCCTCGATCGGACGACTCTCCTTCATCCATCCATGACTATCGTCGCTCCCCCACCGTTGGATGTACGAACTCCAAATCTCCCTCCTATTATTTTCTGTCTCTCTATCTCTATATATATATATCTATCAGTGAAGAGAGAGAATCCGTTCTTGTTCATTTCATCTTCCACTCTTCTCTCTGCTGTCATTTCTAGGGTTCCGATTTTCTCTCTGAATGAACTGCAATTCCAATTCCGTTGCTGCTGCAGTTAGATTTCTAGGGTTTTGATTCGATCGCCTTTTCTTGATCCGAGCTCTGATTCATTTTTATGGTTTCTGCAGAACGAAGACGAGGAGATGCTAGTTCCACATTCGGAGTTCGCCGATGGAGCGCAGCCGATGGAAGGTATTGTTTTTCAATCTCTCATCTGCCAAAATCATCAAGTCCATAGATGTTGTGTTTGCTTTTTTTTTTTTCTTCCAATTCTAGCACTATTAGGGTTCTGAAAGATCTCAGCTTTTTTCTCCATTATGTAGTTACCCCACAGCCGGAAGCAGTCGCGACGGTGGAGAACCAGCCGATAGAGGATCCTCCTTCGTCGAGATTCACGTGGATGATTGAGAATTTCTCCAGGTTAACAGCTAAGAAGCAATACTCTGATGTTTTCGTCGTGGGCGGTTACAAATGGTATGTATTCAACTGCCAATCTATTTTACATCTAGAATGGTTCATTTAATTGGATTTGTTAGATTTGTCGAAGGGCGCCTTTTGTAATAGCCCGAAATCGTGTACGGTGGTGGCATGTAAACATGTGTGATTGCCCATTCTCATGTGTATAGGTGGGGCAGAAATCTGTAGCAGCTTTTTTTGTTTTGTTTTGTGGGATACTGCTTTTTCTGACATTGTAATGAAAAATCAGTATAAGAATCCATATTAATATTGATATTGATTTTTTGGGGTTGCAAAAGTAGGAAACAACATCTCACTTATTTTGGCACCTAGTTTCGAATGTCATTAAATTCATTGCAGATTGAATAGGTAGAATTTTTTAGCTGGTTGCCATTTGATGTATGTCTAAATATGATTTTAATCTGGTTATTGCATTGTTTTGGGGACAGGCGAGTGTTGATTTTTCCGAAAGGAAACAATGTGGACCATCTGTCTATGTACTTGGATGTTGCAGACTCGACAACTTTGCCGTATGGATGGAGTAGATATGCACAATTTAGCTTGGCTATCGTCAATCAAATACATAACAAGTATACAGTAAGAAAAGGTAGCTGCTCTGCAGTCTCAATCTTCCCCTTTTCTGCATAGTGAGTTAGTGACTATAGTTGTCAGAATTCAATTGCGAAATCTGTTTCTATTTTGTTTATGCTTGTGCATTCAGGGTATGTGTGATCAGTCTGTATTTTGGTTGGATATGACAACATCACAGCCTCCTTTGCTGTTATGCAGTTATAACTGTAATTCATTATATGTTGAGAAATGCACATGGTCATTTTGCCCCACATTGTTTTTCATTTTGTTGTAAATTGAAAAGCTGTTAGCAAAATCTGGTTTCCTTTTTAGAATATAGAGTAAGTTACTATCTTAGAAAAAATCAATTATTATGCTTCTACCCTTCCTGCTGTGCTTTGTGTTGTATTTTAAGAAAGCGCGATCATAGAGTCTCCCTTCTTTTTGTGTCTGCACTTGCGATTGTTGCATGCGATCTCGATGTAGATTTTTATTTTGTATTTGCACATGTTTGAATCCTTGGCAAAGCATGTTCTCTATCTGTTGATTTTGATATGAATCAGGCATGGTTTGTGGATTCTATTAGGGTTGTAATTCATTTTGTATCATATTAAATATTCCAGAAGCAAGATGAACAGAACTTTGTTACTTAATACTGTCACTTTTGTACTTTGAGTCGGTTAGTGCTTCAGTTCTGTTAAAATTGCACATACAATCTCTACTACTTTGTCAGTTTATGTCATTTATTTGTTATTGAGGGAGCTGGGAGTAATGCACTCATGCTATTTTGCATCTCATGGAATCTTCTTGCTTCTTGCCATAAACCTTGGAAAAATTGCCCGTGAACTCTGTTCACTATAGGGACTGCTTGTAGCAAACTTCAGTTATTTATTAGAATTCATGATTGCTACCTTTTTTTTCGGTTTAATTTAACAATTTCTACATGCAGTTTCTATATAGATTTGATTATCATTGGGTGTGGTTTGGGGGTCTCTTATGGTTCTACTTGTATGTGAATGGATTTCTTTGTTTGGATATTTGGGTGTTGCATGCTGCATGATGTGAATCAGGTGATGAGCGCAACTTTTTTTGAGTTATGCAGACACACAGCACCAATTCTATGCCCGGGAAAGTGATTGGGGTTTCACATCTTTTATGCCTCTCAGTGAACTCTATGACCCAATTAGAGGATATCTTGTGAATGATACATGTATAGTAGAAGCAGAGGTTGTTGTCCGTTGGGGTGATCATTTGACATACAACTCAAAGAAAGAGACGGGCTATGTTGGCCTTAAAAATCAAGGAGCGACATGCTACATGAACTCTCTTCTTCAGACTCTGTACCATATACCCTACTTTAGAAAGGTTTTGATCTTCTTTTAATAGCTCAATGTATAACTTCTTCTCTGTTTCAGTTCTATTGGGAAAGGAGTCACTATTTTGTTTGTTGTATTCCAGGCTGTTTACCATATGCCAACTACAGAGAATGATATGCCAGCAGGAAGCATCCCTTTAGCTCTACAGAGCTTGTTCTATAAGCTTCAGTATAGTGACAACAGTGTCGCTACAAAAGAGCTGACTAAATCATTTGGATGGGATACATATGATTCATTCATGCAACATGATGTGCAAGAACTTAATAGGGTTCTCTGTGAAAAATTGGAAGATAAAATGAAGGTATTATGGCTAAAGTTTCAGACTCATGTTTTAGACTTTACTAGTTTGTATTGGCTGTTGAGTTTATCATGGTCCTACTATCTGATTTCCAATGGCTCAGGGAACTGTCGTGGAGGGTACTATCCAACAGTTATTTGAAGGTCACCATATGAACTACATTGAGTGCATCAATGTGGATTACAAGTCCACAAGAAAGGAGTCTTTTTATGGTATTAATTTTAACCAAGATATACTTTTTTCAAACGGTGCATTATAATCTATATTATTGTCCAAACCACTTGACTCTATTTACATGTTTGGCAGATCTTCAGCTTGATGTGAAGGGTTGTCAGGATGTTTATGCTTCTTTTGACAAATATGTGGAAGTTGAACGTCTTGAAGGTGATAACAAATATCATGCTGAACAACATGGATTACAGGTCAGTTTCTTCTGATGCAAGATGCCTTACGATAATTTTATAATGAATTGCCAAGAAGAGCTGTTTAGAGTTTTTTTTTTCAAAGATGTTTAAGGAGGTAAATTTTTGGAGATGTTTCGTTTTCTTCTTATATTAACTTTGAAGATGTTTCTAATGCAAGTACTATAATTTTAGGATGCTAGGAAAGGCGTCCTTTTCATTGATTTCCCCCCTGTACTGCAACTTCAGCTGAAACGGTTCGAGTATGATTTCATGCGGGACACAATGGTGAAGGTCGGTATTAATTAGCAAACTGCTTCTTATATGCTATTTGACTTTTGGCCGTGCGTGTGTGTGTTTAGGAGTGATTACTTAATTTTGACCTTATTATTAGGTTGAGTTAGATCTTGATGATCTAGACTGTTTAAAAGTTGTACCAACACATGCCTACTTATTTGATCTCAAGTTTTGTTTCTGGCATGACCATCAATTAGAATTTGTGATCTAATGGCATGTCAGATAACATGTTTTCTTTTAAATTTGAAATCATCATATATGATTTAGTTGACACTGTAATTTAACTTCATTTCATTGTTTTAGAATTGGCCGAGGCCTATGGAAGAAGGCTTTAAACCTTATTTTTGCTCTTTATCCTGTTAGGAGAAGCTTTGGAAGCTTTTCCCTCTTCTTTCTTTCTTTTGTGTGTGTGCATTCCCTATCTAATGTATTTTTTTTTCCTTTTAAGAGTGTTATTGGACAATATCTCCTTGTTCCCCCAACGCTTATATTGTTTTATGTCCCTAACCACCAGGGCTTGGACCTAGCTAACTTCACCAACACCCCCCTCCCCTTCTTCTTCAAGCCCACCTAACACGAAGGTTTTTGTGAGCTTTTCACTAAAACTACATTTGTGGAGGTTCTGTGCAACCAAAGAACATATTTGCTGTTGCTTTATTGAGTGGATGACACCTATTTATGGTTGAATTCATTACTTATAATTAAAACATGACGAATCTTAAAATTCTAGATTTATAGGATATGATTTTTAATTCTTTAAGATATTGATATCATTTTTCATGTATTTATAAGGCTTTTAGGATCCAGGGTATGACTCGGTTTTACTCTGCCATGTCCATGTGACTTGGGCGACTGTGGGACCACCAAGTTCGATTTTAAGACCTTGAATTTTGTAGCAGTATTGACTGTTGGTTTAGGCTCGTATATAAGATGATCTAATTGTGTTGGCCCAATTTGTCCAAACGAACTAGGAATCACTCTAATTGTTGTGAAACTTTAGTTGAAAAAAGTTGTATAATTTATGGATGGTTCAAATCTCCAAAAAGTGAGTTCTGTTGTAGGAAAGAGTCTAGGAATACTATTTATTGGAAAAGTTTTATTTATTATGGATTTATTCATGTTTTTGCAGTCTCTTGATTAAAATTGCTTCGATGAAAGAGAATCTTAGGCTCAAACTGTTAAACACGATCAAAGATGAATACATCATAAAAGCTTTTGCCTTTACGCATTGTGAATGTGGAGAAATAATGTGATGCAGGACAGACCCATGGCCCCCATGGGTCAACCCACCAATGGGCCCAGCCCATCTGTCTTGACCAAGCCTTTGGGCCCAGCCTATTTATTTTATACTATTTTGCTCTTATTTAGAGCTTTATTTGTGGTTTAAGTGATTTTGTTAGGATGTTCTAATCCTGGCCATCAATGTGTTTGGATGGTCCGGATTAGTCCTAGGGTTGGTTCTTTTCCTATATAATGATGTCAAGCCTCTTTGACTGGGGAGCAATGGTTAATGATTAATGAAATGGAGTTGTCTTCTCCTTCTCCTCTTGGAGATCTCTAATGCCTCCCGTTTGGAGATTGGTGAGAGCCCAATTTTTCCTGATCTCCTCCCACTTTCATCGCCAGCAACGCATCCTCCCTCCGCTGTCCGCATCATAATGGAGCCAATTTTTTAGTGGGGTGATGACCTGCCGGGTGGATTCCTTAAAACTACGAGGAAACTATCCTTGTGTGGTGTGTGTTTTCACTGTTTTGAAATCATGTGAAATGCTTCCCCTCATAGTTACCTAGTTCACAGTTCAATCAATTCGCATTTGAATTCGCAGTTCGGACTTAGACACTTGTCTTGATTCGAAAATTCGATGGGCGTAGGTTCATACAGTTTGCTTTTCGGTTTGATTAATTCGTAGTTTGGATTAGACGTGTTTGATGCAATAATTCGAATATATAACTCGATGATTAAGTTTGGGAAACTCACATTTTCATAGGTACAACCCCCATAAATTTTCATGGAACATTTCTCTTATAATGTGGTGTGGTTGATATTGCTATTGTATGCATCAGTGTCAACTTAGGGCAATAGCTAAATTATGAAGGGTAGGCATATGTGAAGGGTTATCATAGGTGGGCCCAACATCAGAATAAGGAGGGACAATGGTAAAGATGTCATGGAGTATTTGCTTTTATTTTTTTAATATTTTTTTTCTCAAGGCAACTGTATAAAAGGTAGTTCTATTTCTGCGGTAGTTCCCTTAGAAGGGTCTCTTGCCCAAGTAAAAGCTGGGATAGCTTCTGTGGTATTGATGCTTGCCACTGTAGGATGTGTTTACGCCAAACTAAAAAAATCCATGAGTAGGGCTCATCTTCAAAATCTAAAGCGTTAAAAGTTAATGTCACCCACTATATTGACTCTCAGAAAATTATACCCTCATTAAATTAGGCCTACCCTCAAAATTCTCACATATAAAATATGCAATTCCACTCCTTTATATTGTTAATTTACATTATGACCCCTACATATTATTAATCTGATGGTGGGCCTAACTTAGGCTGGGGTGAAAATTGTCCCAACTTCAATTAATATTGAGACGCAAATATTCAACTTTATAGATTTTAAATGTGAGATCCATTTATAGATTTCTAAGCATGGTAAACTCTCTATGGCATCATGAAACGATCCCAGTACTTGCAGATTTACATAAAGTTACTTTTTCAACCATCTCATCTATGTACGTCTCAGAAAACACAAGTGAATGCTTTATCAGCCATCTCATTTATGCACGGTTGACAAAGAGGATAGAATAGAGCAAAGTTCTGCTTCCTCTTCCTCTGTCTCACATCTTCCCTCACAGCACGATGAAAGGACCTCTTCCTTTTAGTTTCTCGTCTTTTATTTTTCAAGTCCTCGTGAAGATTCTACAACCAATGACCCAGCAAGATTCCAATAGTTGGGGCTCCACGCTTAATGAATTGCAAAAGGTGAAGCTTTCATTATTTTTTACTAACCTTCCACGATGAACTGCATCGAACTCTTCAAGTTTTAATCAATGAACCATGCCAAATCAAATTGCGAACTGTACGGTTCAAATTGTTTGGAATTCGAAGGTCAAAACACAGAACTAGGTAACCATGGCTCCACTTGCCCTTTTACTATAGGCGGTTTTAAGAGATGTGATCTATGTGATTGTAAGTTGTAACATACATGGGATTGTTACTTTGGTGATGATCATTATGTAATATCGAACAATCCAAATGAGATCTGGCATAGAAAGAGAATGCAGGGTGGTTCTTAGGTGAGTATTTATTTATTTATTTTATTTATTCTTTCTTTCAATGGTGAACAAAATCAATATGTAAATATGCTACATGGCACATGGGCCTTTTCCCTTAAAAAAAAAAAAAAAACTGTCTTCATTCAATAGGCCCACACGGATGTGTGATGGTTAAGTGAGGCAAAGGGACATGTAGGTTTAGACATGGATTAGGAGTGGGTCATGGGTGCAATATCAGAATGATCGTTAGCCATCAAATTTTAATGGCTCCATCATGTAAATTTATTTTAGCAAAATCCAACATGAATTGTTTGGATCAATGTTAGATTAGGATCATTGCCAATTCAAGAGGGGTCGGTAATAATTGTGTGTAAAAAGACTGGATGAATCATAGGTGGGCCTCCTGTATGAAAACAAAAAGGGACGCCGGTATGAGGGCAATCTGTAAAATTGCAATGTGTGCTATGGGTGTGTAGGTTATTTCTCAAGAACGACCAGTCTATCACCATGCATGGAATAGCCTTGGCTGTAAGCCTACTTAAAAGCATGACAGTCATGGTGGGTAGGGGGTTGAAGGTCTTCTCATGACCTCTCTCTGTGGAAACAATGGTAAACATCTGATTGTGAGAGGCACAAATTTTTGTGGCCTCAAAGTGGTCCAAATACAAGCGATTAGACTAAGTTTGAGAGCTGCCAAATTTGCATGATCAATCCAAGCTCCTTCAAATGAGGAAGAGTTGGAAGATTTGGGTGAGTGCCGATAGTGAGTGTGAGAGGCTTAGATTGATATAGGATGGACAAGTGAACCCCACAGGCCAGGTCATCCTTAAAAGTTTTCGACATATATTGTTTTTCGGGGTCGACCATGTCGTCCTTAAGATTGAAACTGCCTAGCGTATGTGGCCTACATTATTCTAAGCCCTTCATACTCATTCCCCATGCCCCGTGTCACTGTGTGTGAATTTGTACCGACTCAAATTTGATGCTTTTAAGAACTGTGTAGGCCTTTCAATTAATCATGCAAGTTATGGAATCCATCCCACTTAGGGCCCTTTTGGAAACTCTTACCGTTTGAAATAGAACTGATTCAATAGATCTTTATGACATAGAGCTGTTTAAATTAGACCCTTTTACAAATGGACCAATTGATACGTTTGATTCAACTGAAAAAGCAAACTTGTCATATACTAATAGTAGTACATGCAAATTTGTCATATAGTAATAGTACAATTAGACTTGTCATATGGTAAAAGTTATATTGGAAAACTCGTAAAAAGAAAAAGAAAAAAAGTCTGATTGATTTTGACATTGTCTGTTTGAAGAAGTTACCCTTTTGTTTCCTCTTTAAAAAGAGGCAAAAGGTCTTAAAGCTGATTTTGGGATGTGCATTTAACCTATCTCATTTCTTCATTGGGTGCTAAATGCTAATCTAAGATCCAAGGCCATATATTGTTCAGGTGGGATTAAATTTGAAAAAAAGATGTTAACATGGAGAAGATAGTATTTATTTATTCTTAGGTGTATGCTTCACACTTATCGAAGCAACAACACTTATTTCCTATTCCTCTTTAGAATTCCAGTGCCAGTAGCTAAAAGGTTGAAGAGAATTCAGAGAAACTTCCTATGGAAAGAAGATGGGGAAGAAAAGGAAATTATATGTATTAACTCGGAGGAGGTGGTGAAACAAGCATCTGGCATCTCTGTTTTTTTTTTTAAAAGCAGTGATGATAAATTTTATTAAAGAGTTGCAATTACTAGGGCAGTGCTAAACCGCACTAAAATAATATTAAAAAAGTACAAAATTTCAAAGATCAACTCTTCTTTTTTTTTTAAAGGTCAAAAAGTCAATCTCTCATTCCACTAAAAGACAAAAAGGCCTCTTCTTTTTATCCAAAAAATATAAAAAAGTTCCTTAACATTCCACAAAATTACAAAGAATCTGGATTTTGAAATTTTGTACTTTTTGATTAGACCCCTCTTCTTTTCTTGTCTCTTAAAGTGACCCTTCGCTTTAATTCACTTTACAAGTGAATTACCCAAAGGGGCCCCCTTAAGGAAAGACCATACAATTTTTCCAGCATGGCCAAAACCCTCTTGTTAACTATGGCCCTACAGAGCCTTACAAACCTGTCTTATTGAGGCCTCTCCGGCTCTCCCTTGCAAAACATCCTCCCAAAAAATCTCACCCCATCTCCCTTTCCCACAAGAAAGTGAGTTCCCTGAAAAACAACTCTCTATTCTCTTAAATCCCCCACAACTAATACTCTGTTTCAAACTTTTGGGCCCATGGGCTTTGGGACTCCACTGGGATTCCTTTCCTTGACCTTGGGGAATCTCTGAGAAGAATTAGTTGAAACGTATTCGAAAGGACAAGACATCCACACACTCATTGAGGATTGGGAATGCTTGTGCCAAAAAAAGGGTGTCATATAATAAATCTACTAAATATATAGTCACTCTCCTCTTTTGATGAATTACTACTAATGGGCACACTCCAAACCAACTGAACTCCCAGTCATTCACAATAATCTCATACCAAAGAATCCTATGATAAACTACCATGAAAAGCTGGGGATGTGAAGCCACAAGGTTATATCCCCAATCTACAATGTTCTTTTGATTGGATCACGAGCAATTGAAATGAAGTTTCCAATGACATGAACAGATGCATTACGTTAGTGTGTCCTCTTGTTTTGTTTGACAATGTTTTTTTCCTTATTATTATTATTATAATGATGATGATGGTGGTGATGATGATGTAAGTGTAATATTGCAAATTCCAAGTTCCTCTATAATTGCTTTCAATAAAAAAAACTGTTCTATGATGTTCTTGCTTGGACAATGAGAAGTTGAAATGAAGATTCCAAGGAGTACTACATTAATGAGTTATGCTTACCGTAAAGCCCATGTTTGTCCATGAAGAGAGATGGTCTAATTGTTAGTGTCTATACTAGATTTCTTTTGTGTAATTCTAATTCAGAGAATCTCATTGTCCAATGCTACAATATCTCATGGATTGGAACCCATGGTTATGATCCAAATCTTCTCCAAATCTAACATTTTCTTTTCCAAGTTAATTCTCTAGCCTAGTCATAGTTATGCTGGATTTTAAAACAGTTTTCCACCTATCTTGATTGAATTTGTTTCTTCAAGATCATATGGAAGGTGATCCTAGTTTTGCTGCTTTAGCTACTACATATATGTGCAATTCATGTTTCATCCCCCAGAAAAAATGATCTTATTCATATTTCATAGATTTGCCTTCTTTATGTAGATAAATGACCGCTATGAATTCCCGTTGCAATTAGACCTTGATAGAGACAATGGAAAGTATCTTTCTCCAGATGCAGATAGAAGGGTTCGCAACCTTTATACACTTCACAGGTAACTATCGTTTGATAATGGTTATTCTCTAATATGTTTGAGTAGAGCTTTTACTGCTTGGATGTATGTCATCTTTCTTAGCTCGATTGTTCAGCATATACCTAGAGAAATGACCAACCTTTCTTTGTCAGTATCAGGTGTGAATCAGTGAACTAAATTTTTGTTTATATTTTCTAATCTGAACATACATGTGTATAGATGTGCACAACCAAATGAGAACCATACATTGCTAAAGGTGAAAATATCTGCCATGACTTGCTTTTAAGGGTAACGGAATTTATTTAAGAGTTAGTGAAGAGAAGATATAAAGGAGGTCAATTACCTAGATGGGAAGAAACCACAAAGAGAGGAGCAAAACATAAAGGAAAGCTTACAAATTAAACAAAATATCATTAATCTGCACACTGCCCTTTATTAATGCTTTTGGGTTTGAGTTAGCTTCTCTAAGCTCATGTGAAAAGGGCACTTCTTGCCCAACCCAATAAGTTCCTCATATCTTCCAGCAAAGGTCCTATTTTCCACAGCCTGATACTGTAGTCATCTGTCGGCACAAGTAGAGTCACCTTTTATTTAAAGTAGAAAGAGATCTAACTTGCAAGGCTCACGTGTTCTCACTTGCTGCGCGTTATCACTAGTGCAGCGAGTGATTCCTGCTTTGTTAATGCGTCCGAAACCACCTAAGCTTGAAAAAGTTCTCTGCAAAGCTCCCCTCCTATTGTGAGTCGAGCTGCTAATGCCAGCATATCCGTGATAAACTTTCATTTGCATCAAAATTCAGTTTCCAAAATACCTTCGGTGGGGCCTCCAAAGAGGCAAAGCTGATCTTAAAACCTGCCCATGCCATTCCTTCGAGCAGATCCACAGAGACCCCCTTGAAGATGTCTGATGACAGCATCCATCATATGACTTTCTCCTGGTAATTGCGACCAAGCTTCTAACTTTCATTTGCTTATTATTAAAGCATCCGCTATTCCTTTCCTTCTGAAGGGATCAAATTGTCGCCAAATAGGATAGCATCCAAAGGAGTTTGCCTCGATGACATACGAATCCAAATAGCCATGTCCTAAAATGAGATTCAATGTCTTCATGAAGTACCCAAGAGACCCTGAAGCAAGAGAAAACCTTGTGTGACCTCCCTGGCAATGGAGCAATTGTGGAAAAGATGGTTTCCTCATCAGTTTAGCAGAGAGGAGTGCCAAGACACAGGTCAACCCAACGGGTCAAGAAACCCAATGGATCCCAAATTCTTGGGTCAAAGGAAATCTGTTCTATTATTGTAAATTTATTGTAGTTTCCAATTCAGTTCCTAGATTAGATTTCCTTGATTATAATAAGCTCTTATTATGGCAAGGCGGATGTTACATAAAGGAAAACAATACAAAGGAACGATCAAGTTTCCTCTCCATAGATCCTTCTCTCTTTTCTTGATCTTATTCTCTCTCATGGTATCAAAGCCTTAGGAGATCCGGACAACTCTGGTTTGATTTTGGAGTCCTCGTTCTACTAGCTACTGACCAAAGGAGGTCTGCTCCGATCTTGGGCTAATCTCTGCATGAGTTGGGTGGGGCCCACTGCTGCATGATCACACCTAGAACTCCCAAAGGGTTCAGTTCACCCACCTCTGTCGACTGTCTGACCAAGATTTCTTCCAAAAATCTTGAAACGAAGAACTTTGCTGAAGAAGAACTTCTCTGTTGACCCTGTTATAAGGCTTGCAAGGTCAAGCTTGCAGTTGACCCTTGACCTTCTGCCTTTGTGGTGGGAATCTAGACATTCATTTGCCCCAAACTCCCCAAGCTCTCCCCGCTGAACAAAAGGCACTGTGAGAAAAAATTGTGATGTTCTGCTGAAGAACTTCCTTCACTTTAGAGGCTAAGATTTTTGCTGAAAGAACTTCTTTCACTTTAGAGGCTAAAATTTTTGCTGAAATCTCATACACACTTCCAATAAAGCTGATCGGTCTGAGATCTTCTAGTTGCTCTCCCCCATCACACTTGTGGATGAGAGCAATAATGTGCCCCCAAATTTCTAGATAAGTGACCGCAATCACAAAATTCATTGATACAGTTCAATACATCTTGCTTGTTGACTTCCCAGATTTTTTGGAAGAAAGACCTTTCGTGAAGCACAACCGCCCACCATATCAAAAACTCAAAAGCTATCTTTTTGACCTCTTGCCCTTTGAACCTATAGTACCTGGGTACTACAAGTAGGAACTTGTATTATATCGTATCCAATACTTATTTTTTATGTGTAAAATCCATATGATGAGCTTGCGGCACAGTGAAGTGTGCATACTATTGCAACCTTGAGGTTCTGAATTCAAGTCATGTTTCCAATAGAAAAAATGTGTAAAATCCATGCCCTTGGCTTTTCTATGGCATGTCCTTACTGTATCTATTCCGTATTTGTGCATCATAACTTTGAACTTCCTTTCAAGCAAATTTGCTCTCCTCCTTTGTTGTGTGTATAACTCCAAGTTGTCTGGTCTTAGGTCTGCTCTGTCAAGGTGTCATACAACTGATTAAAAAAAAAAAAAAAAAACTCACGGTTGCATCCAAAATCTCTTCCTTTTCAACTAAGTGTAAATCTCTCTATTAGGAAAACAATTCTATTTATCTTTGAAGATTTAAGGCAATGTCATGGAGGAACCTAGTGTTACATTTCCATTCTTTCATCCACCTATTCCTTGACTGCTGGCGTCATTTGTTTCTTCCTTTAAAAGCTTGTGTTTTTTGTACATCTGATTGAGAGGTATTCTGCGAGATTTCATCTCTGGCATTGACCCCTCTCCTCTCTATCGATGTATTGGATCTCAGCGAGCATTTGTTACTTGACCACTTCAACAGAGCCATAATGATGGACCATCCATTCCGCACACATTTCACTCCAAAATCCTTTCACGCAACAACTTTGATCCATGCAAGCTCGAATATGAATGGCCTCAGACCCTAGGGGCCCATTTGGCATCTTTTCTGTGTTGTTCATGATTCTCTGTTGGGATTGGGTTGTGTTAGGTAACTTGCTTGGCAATATTACATCATCAAATTGTTTTACTAAGAATATGCTGTGCAGAACTTGTTTGGTAACATTAAAACCCACAATGTATAAAACAGCCTTTGGGAGATCCAAATCCCCTTGTTGCAAACCTCTAGAAATTTTAAAATAGCCTTTGGGAGATCCATCCACCATTATAGAAAAATTAGCAGAGGAAAGGCAACTATGGATCCACCGACACCATTTTTTTACCAAATCCCATTCTATCCAACATGTATAGAAGAAACCCCCAATCCACCTTGTCATAGGCCTTTTCAAATTCCAACTTGCAAACTATCCCAGGATGTCATTGCCGATTCCTTGAATCAATGCACTCATGGGCTATTATGAGCACACTGTTAAGAATTTGGTGCCCTTCAACAAAACCGCCTTGGAACTCTGAAATAATCTGAGGAAGCACCTTCCTTAACCGATTAGCGAGAACTTTAGCTAAAATTTTGTAAAGATTTCCAATCAAACTAATTGGCCTATAGTCTTTAATAGAAATGGTTCCATCCTGATTAGGAATCACTGTGATAAGGGAGGCACCCAATTCACCTGTTAAGTCATCTTAAAAAGATTGCAAAAATGTTGAAAGAAGACAAGTGGAAACCCATCTGGACCTGGAGCATTGTCACTGCCAAGACCAAAAATTGCTTCTCTAATCTCCTCTTTATTAAAACACACTTCGAGAAAAGAAGCATGAGAATGAGAGAGCTGCCTAAAAGAAACACCATCCATTTGGAGCCTTGAACGATTGTTACTAGTATATAGCTTCTTGAAAAATGTACAATCTCTCTATAATTTCTTTTTTCTCCCACACCCTTCCTCTCGCAGCTACAACATTTATTAGATTCACACGTCATTGACCACTATCAATAGCATGGAAAAATTTAGTATTCCGATCCCCTGCTTTCAACCATTTAGTTCTCAAACGCTGCTTCCATTTAAGCTCCTCTTGGAAAATTAACCTGCACAAATGCTCCTGAAGATTTTTCCTATGGACTTGGTCTTCCTCTTCTAAAAGCCCCTCCTCCTCCTTCCCATCAATACTCTGAATATCAGCCAACTAAAGATTCTCACTCCATTATACTACCAAAAACCTCCTTTCTCCATCTTTTCTTTTTATTTTTGAAAAACTTTAATTTCTGAGCTAACTGATAACCCATCCAACGTCTTATATAAATAGAGTCTCACCATTCTTTAACAACATCAGAAAAACCTTTTTCAGACTGCCGCATAATTATTAGACCAGACCATTATCCTACATTAGGTTAAATCACAAACTGCACCTACAAAACCGTCTTACCTTCAAGTCCCAGAATCAAGAGTTATGATCATTCGGTTGGAGGTACATTGTCCATTCTTAGTCCATGTGAAATCCTTTCTGTTCCTATTAATTTCATGCGTCCTTTGGCCCCAGAGGGAGGTGTATATTGGACTTATATCAATATGTATATTGGACTTATATCAGCTGTGTCAGATGCTACTCTCTCTCTCTCTCTCTCACACACACACGCGCGCGCGCGTGCACACGCATTGGTGGACCTAGAATTTCCGTTTGAAGGTGCGAACCCAAACAGGTAGTTGGGTTTTGTGGGCAAACCCAGAATTTTCATGTGTGTTCTCAGGGTGGACCCTGAATTTTCATGTGGGTTTTGGAGGTGGACCCAAAATTTTCATGTGAGTTTTGGAGGTGGACCCAAGTTTGATGGGGCTGACCTTCCCCATACCCATATATGTGGGCACGCCCATAGTTATTATAATCCTACGATTCGTTTCCCAAATCCCGATTTATATCCCCAAATCTTAAGGAACACTATTCGTATCTATGCAACGAATCCCATTTATAGATAAATCTTAGGATTCAGGTGTGAATTCTACTATTTGATACTCATTTCATCGAATCTTATGATCCAAGCAATTCGGCAAAGCGAGAATAGCTACAATCAATAAGTTAATATTAATAATTTTTTACCTTTTTTCTTTCTTTATTCTTTCTTTCTTTTAGCGCTTTTATTTTTCAAAGGTTATTTAGTAGTTAACGAATCCTCCTAAGAATTTTTTGCGGCTTTGATGAGGTTTTAAAGATGAAGAAAGAACATGCATTTAATTAAAGTGTTCGATTATACGTATGGTGCTTGTCTATATCTTCTTCTTTTTTTAATCTATTTTGATTTTTTTCTTCACGAACACTTTCTTAACTTCAAGAAATATCCTATTGTGTAAGATTGATGGTTTTGATTTTATTTTTATTTTTAAATTTTGATTTATAGATAATAAAAAATATATATTGATACCTTAAACTTATTTAACTATTTACACCTCATTTATTTTCATATATATATATGTATATATATTAATATATTTCATGATGTTCTTGATATGAGTATATGATAGACTTCTTGTTCTATTTATACTGCAATAAAAGGGAAAATGGATGGTTATAAATAATTACTTTTTTTTTTTTTTTTTGTTTTCTTTCAATTATTTTTAATTTTGTTCATTTTTATTAGAAAAATAAAAAATCCTACAATTCGCGATACGATTCGCAATTCAATTCAATTCATGGGTATGAACGATTTGCGATATGATTCCGAGTTTGAAAACTATGGTACACCCATGCACACGTGCGTGCACTCGCGCCTGTGCACCGTCATCCCTTCTTTACAAGGCATCAAGCACAGACCACATCTATCCAATAATTCTGATTTGACTTCAGTATAGATGCAGTTCCTTATGTATTTTGTTCTACATTGTTTTTGCAGTGT
Organism: Litsea cubeba; assembly: GCA_012931725.1. Taxonomy (NCBI): domain Eukaryota; kingdom Viridiplantae; phylum Streptophyta; class Magnoliopsida; order Laurales; family Lauraceae; genus Litsea; species Litsea cubeba. Next base: position 13,983,912 of record CM022947.1, read on the forward strand.
CCTTGTTCACAGTGGTGGGGTTCATGGAGGGCATTATTATGCGTTTATCAGGCCAACTCTTTCTGATAAGTGGTATGTGATTTGATTGTCAGGTGTTAATACTTATGGTCTTGTCAACATGAAACTTATTTTGTTGCTACCAGTTGTCGCTTGAGGCTGCTAGGAATTGTACATGCAGGCATTGAAAACTGTTGTAGTCTCTAGATTCATATAGTGGTTTGCTGAAATGGGTCAGCCTATTTGAATATAGAAGTGCTGCGGTTCTTCTAATGAGCATGGTGGGTGAACTACCATTTTTATACTTGTTTAACATTGCATGATATCTTTTGTGGCCATTTTCTGCTGGTCATTATTGTAAAGTTGTTTATTGTACGTTGTGCTATTGTGCACATTATTGGTCATGGGTTACTAGTGGGTTTTGCTTGCTTGTTATTCTTTGGGCTTAAGATTTGTCATGGTATGATATTTGTATAAAGGATGGTCCTCACGGTGATGTATCTTTATTGATTGATAATATTCTGTTTTTAAGGTTCAAGTTTGATGATGAAAGGGTGACAAAAGAAGATATGAAGAGGGCATTAGAGGAGCAGTATGGTGGTGAAGAAGAGGTGAGATACATCACCAATATTACTTTTTGGTGCTACGTCTATTGTTATCCTTGACTTCTACTATCAGTTGATCTGTGTGGTTTGTTTTCTTCTGTATATGTCCAATAGTTACCACAGACAAATCCGGGATTCAATAACACTCCGTTTAAGTTTACAAAATATTCAAATGCATATATGCTTGTGTATATCCGTGAAAGCGACAAGGAGAAAATAATTTGTAATGTGGATGAGAAGGACATTGCCGAACATCTAAGGGTATGATATGGTTAATGCATTTGAATGTTTGATGGAATTTGCTTCGAAAAATGTTTATTCTGGGGATGAATGGACTGAGTGTATTTTTCAACTTCTCTCAGTCAAGGTTAAAGAGAGAACAGGAAGAAAAGGAGCACAAGAAGAAGGAAAAAGCAGAAGCACACCTTTATACCATTATCAAGGTTTTGACTCTGAACTTCTCCTTTCGGTAAATAAGTAGCTTACTTAAGATTATGCATCCTTTTAATGTTCTTTGCTAAATCAACTATTGTAATGTGCCTAGGTTGCCCGTAATGAAGATCTTGCAGAGCAGGTTGGAAAGGATATATATTTTGATCTTGTGGACCATGATAAAGTCCGTAGTTTTCGTATTCAGAAACAGATGCCTTTTAATCTTTTTAAGGTACCATTTTTCTTTGCTGTTGTGTAGTATTTGGTGCCTTTGATGTGCCAGTAAGTCTCTCTCATCATTTGTTGCAACATTGTCAAAATGAATTCTTCAAAATTGAATTTGACATTTAATGAGTATTGTATGTGCACTTTTAGTGGTTAATGATGTTTTTTTTTTTTTTTTAAAAAGATTTTGGCTACTAGCTAGGACTTAGGAGTGATACATTCAACTGGAAGACCCAGGGATCGATCCTCGGGCATCTGTGTGACACCGCTCAACCATGAGTGTGTTGTGGTTAATAATTATAGGAAAAGTATTAAAGAGGTTATAAATTACCATTGAAAAAGGATTTGAAGTGCTGCCTTACAATCTTGACCACATATCATCCTCCTTTTCATACAATTACCTCAAAAAGATAGTGTTGCCTCCCTTATGGTCCTCATTTGTTTTACTGATCTTTACTTGGTTTCTTATTCTTACCCTGTTTGTATGGTTTACCTGCTTAGAAAGTAATGCAATTTTGGGAAGCTTCATAGAAATTCAACCTGTCTCCTTAATTTCTTACCTTTTGTCTTTAGTTTCTTAAATATTGTTTTCAATTATGTAGATAGCTTGTTTTCATCATGTTGGTAAGCCTTTTTGATCTTGTTTTTCTTTGTATTCCAATCATTTATATGTGTGTGTGTGTGTGCAAAATAGAAAATGAATAGAAAATGGAAATGATGACCCAACAGAATCAAGCTACACTACCCCACTCCCAAAATGCAAAAAAACTTACATTAGACTGTTCAACAACTAAAACCTATTTCCACTAAAATCTCACAAGGCTGACAATAATAATTAATCGAACTTGGAGATTTTTAAAATTTTTGTTTCATCATTATTTGTCATTATCTAGTTTGTTCACTTTTATTTTGTACCTGTTCCTAACTAGATATTGTTAATAGGAGGAGGTGGCAAAAGAATTCGGCATACCAGTGCAATTTCATCGCTTTTGGCTGTGGGCTAAGCGCCAAAACCATACATATCGTCCGAATAGACCATTGACGCACCAAGAGGAAACTCAATCTGTAATTATGTTCTGCCAGTATATTTCTTTACGTGTTTTATTTTATACGATTGTTTTGTGTTATCCTTTTTGTTCCGATGGTTACAGTTATCATGGAACCAATACATCAGATATAATTTTGAGCAATAAGATATTATTTCGAGCACTTGAGTGTTGATCTGTTACATATTATGCCCAAAACACTATTTACTGGCATATATTGTAAAATTAATGGAGATGTTTTCTTTGGTTGAGGAATGACAATATGAACTTTGACAAGATATTGGAAGTAGAGTAGATCTATTGGGTGAGGCTTCGTTCTGAGGACTGAGGAAGGTCTTGTCATTGGAAAACTTGTACAATTACTGAGCTAGTAGCCTGTGGATAGTGGGGAAACCATTTTACGCATGGCTACTCTGCAATTGTATGAGTTTTCTTCATATTTTGCAAAGCGGTTGCTGTTTTTTTTGTTTTGTTTTGTGTGTCCGAAGAGTTCCTCGTCATGAAGGGGGTTTGGTAGTTTTCATGAAAATAGCATATTATTTTTGTTGTTGTCATTGTAGACACACTGTCATCATTGATGAGATCAGGGGCCGTTTGTTTGCAGTTATTTATATATGCAAATGATTCACTTGTGTAATGGTTATGTATAATCACATTTGTTTGCGCTTATTTACGCATGTGGTGTGTAAATGAGACGTGGAAATTGTATGTCAATAAGGCCATTTTCAGATGAAAAATTTCACACCTAAATAGGTTTGAAACTGACTTTCACATCTCTCACTTGGAAAAAGGTGCCGATAGAGTTTCACATGGTGATTGCATTTGGTTACACTATCAAATCCCACCACTCATTTTAAATTCCTGTGGGCCCCATACTTGTAATCCAAACCATTAAATATGTTGCTTGAGCTAATACATCTGAAGACCTTTAAGTTGATTATTTTAAATCTTTATAGATTTTGGGTAGTTTGTAAAAAATGTCCATAAAAGCCCAACCCATAGATCTAATTTTCTGAACTTCTGTGGGACCCCAATTTATTATCCGAACTGTTCAATATTCTCATATTAATAATAACCATCAAGATACTTAGTTTCATATCTTAAATCTTCATGGATTTAGTGAAATTTGTGAAAAACGTCCAAAAATGCGAACACATGTATAACTGTTGGATGTCCTCGTTTACTCATGTGAAAATGGTGATTTTGACAAACATGGTAATGTGTATCACGTATGTAACATTTACATATGTAAACGCACTTTCCAATCCCATATGCATAAAGGGCAAATGACCCCTTAAGGGTGTTATCTTAATTGATTTGGACCTTTTGTTGTAGTTAAGACTTAAAATTGTTTCTGTTGTAATTGAAGAATCTAAAGAGTCCAGGCTCTAGTTAAAAACATGTTCACTTGTCTGCCGACTATTATGTCATTACTGTTACATGTGAGTGTAGGATATGGGGATGATGGCGGCTTGCAATGAGCATGTCAGTGTAAAAATGCTTTATTGGGAAACTGGTTGCTAAGTCTTTCCTGTTCAAAAGTATCATCAAACATAATTGTGTTCAATAAATTTTTATGATGTACTCCCATTTCGTTGTCTTCACATTTTGGAATTTGATTTGACTTTGTTGTTATTCAGTTGCGAATTTTGATCCGTATGATCCTAATGGTGTAGTTGTTAGACTTGATTTTGGCTCAGCATTATCTCCCTATTGCATGTTGTCTCAGCATTATCTCCCTATTGCATGTTTTTGCAGGGGTTTCGTTGTTTTAAACATAATTTATACTATATCCCTTAAATAGATTAGATTTCCAATGTGTATGCTAAAAGTAGCTAGATGTATCTTTTGAGCTGATAATCATTCTCGTTGCACTGTAGGTTGGACAATTAAGGGAGGTATCAAACAAGTTCCACAATGCAGAGCTGAAATTGTTTCTGGAAGTAGAGCTTGGACCGGTAGCCATTTTTCTTGCCAATTTAATGCAACTGTTATTTATTTATTTATTTTTTGAAATGGTAACTCGTATTAATCAAAAGCTTTACAGTAGAAAAGAATTATACTGAGAAGCAGCAAAGGGGAATCCCCAAAAATACAGCCACCTCTCAAGGGGGAAAACGAAAGCTATACAACCATGGTTTAAAATCTCGGTATCGGTCGCGGTATCGGCCGGGCCGAAAAAACCGATACGTCGCGGATATCGTCGCGGATATCGGTCCGTCGCGGTCGTCGCGGTGTGAATTTTTTTTTTAATCCAAAAAAATCCGCAAAAATATTCAAAAAAATCCAGAATATTAGAAAATGTTGGAAAACAATATTTTTTTTTCATTAGTAACAACAATAAATCAAAATCTCGGTCACCTTAAGTTATGAGTCCTGTCTGTATCGCTGTTCGCTTTATTCTCCAGTATTTTATATAATGCAACCATTATTGATGCTCATGATCAATAGGATGAAATATCATAAATCTGACATAATGCAACCACAATTTTTGGCAAAAACTCATACTTTTTTATTCCAAAAGTATAGATCTATTTTAAACTAACACATTATCAATGCATTTGAACACTAATGTGAAAAAATGTAACTGATTTCAAGAAAAGCCCCAAATTTTGGAAATAAAAAAATATAGATCTATACTTTAAAATACTAGATCTAGGGAAAAATAAGTGAGTAACATCGAATCTAACTCAATATAAAGCCTTTTCGTTCATGAATTAGCATATTAACAATCTTTACTACTATATCATTACAAACATAATTAAATAGGTTTAATATCATATCTAGTAGTTTATGATAATAATTGACATCCAAGCACAAAAAAAAAGAAAGACAATCAAAAGAGTCCTAGCTATCATGGTCAAGTAGATCATTTTGTCTTCTTGAATTAGATTGCCACTTATCTAAAACATGCGCTTCGCAGAGGGGGTCCGGGGGTATCCCCCGGCGGGGGATCGGGGGCAGCGCCCCCGAAAAAAAAAAAAAAAAAAAAAAAAAAAAAAAAAAAAAGATCGGCCGATATTTTGATAATATCGGCCGATATATCGCCACGGCCGATATTTTCAAATATCGGCCGATATATAGCGATTTTTTGGCGATTTTTCCCCCGTATCGCCGCTACCCGATATCTCGCTGAGATATCGGCGCGGTACCGGCCGGTACCGGTACGTATCGGCCGGTACGTACCGGTACCCGGCCGAGATTTTCAACCATGTATACAACAGAAAGTGGACACCATGGTGTCCTAAAAACAATAGAGGATAGAAAGAGCTTAGATTAGCAAGAAGCCACTCCCCTCCACTTACCAATTTAATGCAACTTAACTTATGGTTACCTGAAAATGAGTTCTGAGCATTCATTTCTTTTAGTTCCTAGAACTAGAAGAAACATGTTGGTAATGAATGAGCATGGTTACCTGAAAATGAGTTCTGAGTATTCATTTCTTTTAGTTCCTAGAACAGGAAGAAACATGTTGGTAATGAATGAGCAACATCTTCTCCTACTAGTTTAGCGCATTCGCATATGATTATCATGCTATAATTTTGAGTTTTCAGTTCAATTAGTACCTAAAAGAAACATGGTGGAGATTTCTGTTTCTACGTTAAAATATGAACTGCTTCTAGCATTACTGATTTTTCCTGTGTGATTGACCTTACAGGACTTGCGTCCACTTCTTCCACCTGACAAAACGAAAGATGATATAATGCTTTTCTTCAAGCTTTATGATCCTTCAAAAGAACAGCTCAGGTATTCACTGATTTCTTACTTTGCTCTTTTAGCATTTTTTATTTTATTTTATTTTATAACCTTGCTCTTTTAGCATTTTGTGACACTATTGCCACTTTATTTATTTTTTTCCCCAAATCATGTAAGGTACATGGGAAGGCTTTTTGTTAAAGGTGGAGGTAAGCCAGCAGAAATCCTAACAAAATTAAATGAAATGGCGGGCTTCTCTTCCAATGAAGATATTGAACTTTTTGAGGTAATTATTTACATAATTTCCAGTCAGTTACATCAGTTGGATGATTTACACGTCAAAGTTCTCATTCATTGCCATTTAGCAGCAGTGGTGGTTAGAGTTAGCGCCAAAAGGTTGATGGACAAATAACATTGAAGATATGTGTGCACAGGAGATCTCGGTTATTTTTGAATAACAATTTTACTGTTAACACTAATAAAAAAGTATCAGGTGCCCTCTTTTTGGGGTCACACCTAGATGCATGCCAGCCCCTCTGGTTCATTGTAACCTTTGAAATCAAAGGTTCTGAAGTGTTCAATTTTTTTTTAAAACTCAATCCAATGGTCAGATCAGTAAATTTGGAATCATGTGTTCTGACAGGTTGGGTGTGTTTGTTGTGGTTATGAGTAGGTTGTATTGATCAAAGAGGCGTTTGATGCGAGCCAAGGGGTGTGTGGGGTTGGGCTGGGTTTGTTGGTGTGGGGGCTCTACTCGCGTCTAATCAACTTTGCCATATTTGAAAAATATGCCAAATAATAAAAAAATCAAGGGCCCGTTGCATGACAAGATATTTACAAAATTAAATATTGAAAGAATAAAATAGTACTGAATGGGATAGTATATAGTTTCCTAATTATTGTAATACTTTTGCTGTTTGGCAATTTTTGAAGAATGTAACAGATTTAATATTGAATTGTTTGGTTGGTGCTGTAGATTATGATATTTGTTAAAAAAAACTCAAGATAACAACAAATTAATGTCATTGTTCATAGTAAAGTTCATTATTATATTAATTTCTTTTGAACAAATTCATTGAGGGGCCCACCTTTGAAATCCAAACCACTCGGGTATATACTTCCCACCTTGCTTAATCATTAAATAAAATTTCACTACCACCACGATAATCTTCATCATCATGACCACCAGTCCGCCACCCCACCATCATCATTGTCATCACCACCACCACCACCATCATAATCATCACGACCACCACTCCATCATCATCATCACCATCACTGGCATTGTCATCATTCATCACCATCCTCATACATCATACATCATCATCATGTTGAACACCATTCCATCTCATCATCATTATCATCATGAATACCACGCCATAATCATCATCATCGTAACCATCGTCACGATCAACGACATCGTCACCACCACCACCACCATCATGGTGATCACTATCATCTATTAGCATCATGATCATCAACACCTCAACCACCGCCATCATCATAGTCGTGATCAATGATCACCATCACCATCACCATCACCATCACCATCACCATCATGTTCACCACATCATCATCATCATAATCATCAACATCATCTTCATTGTCATAATCATCAATATCATCATTACATCACCATGATGGTCACCAAGATCATTGTCGTAATCACCATCACAGCCATCACCACCACCACCACCACCATCCTCGTCATATTGTCCACCCAATCACAATCTCCTTTGGAGGCATTTTTGTTTAGCAAGTGGTAAAGTAAAGGTGAAAGTAAGTTGACCCAAATATGACATTCTCCTTCTCCCTGTACTATGTCTGGATGAAAAAGTAGTGCGGTGAAGTCAAGTCCAGCCTTGGCATTTTTTTTCTAGAAGCCACTTTCTCTTTTCTGCATAAAACCATGGTGAAATTTGATAAAATAAGCCAAACACTCATGGTTGAGTGGTGTTGGCACCTCGGTATTGTACACATGCCTAGGGATCGATCCCTAGGTCTTCAGGTTGATAATATCAATCCTGGTCGGTAGGCCAACCTAGAGAAAAAAAAGATTGGTAAAATAAAGTCGATACAAAACTCAACTATTTTTCCACCTCTCTCCCACTTTACTTCACCACAAACTTTATCTTTCCTTACTTTACCTCAGATTTTACCTTGACGTGGCATCTACCTTTACTTTGCCCCACATGTAAGTAAGCATGCCTTGACCCAGATGTGATATATTCTCCCTTTACCATGTTTAAATGACAAAGTAGCGTGGTAGTTGCTATTTTTTACCCCAAACTTTACCACAAGCCACTTTTTCTTTACAACATAAATCCATGGTAGCTTGTGATAAAATAAAGTAAAAAAAAAAAAAACTAACTATTTGACCACTCTCTCCCACTTTATTTCTCCCATACTTTGTCTCACCTTTACTTTACGTAACCCTTACTGTCATGTGACATCTACCTTTACTTTATCACACATATAAACAAACACATCACGATAGATTTGGTGAAGCAAAGACTTCCGCCAGTTGTAAAGCCTATTTCGAAAGGTTTTTATATTGCAAAATATTTTCTACAGGGGGAGCTATAGCAAAAAAAAAAAAAAAAGTACTTTTTGAAAGAAAATGAACTTTCCTTCTTATTTTTCTTGGGTTGCTAAATGTCGAAGATTTTTTTTTCTTTAGAAAATGAAAGAGTATACTCTCTAAAATATTATTTCCTTATGTTTTTTTTTTTTCATCTAAATAGGCCCTAAATATGGAAAGTATAGTTCTTTGAATCTAGAATTTAATGTTTGTTGTTTTCCACTTATTAGTAATGGAATTTAGTTGTAATAGGTGCCCAAATTTATGTTTCATTCAGTTGAATGATTAGTACCACTCATCTTAAAGTGCTTTGATATATATATATATATATATATATAGGAGGGTGTCCCAGCCCTTTGGGCTGGACTAATCCCTACGGGCCCAGGGGAAGCCAGGTAAATCCCTTGTGACTCCAAGCCGGGTAAAGTGCTTTGATATTATATATATATAGGAGGGTGTCCCGGCCGTTTGGGCTGGACTAATCTCTACGGGCCCAGGGGAAGCCAGGTAAATCCCTTGTGACCCCAAGCCGGGTAAAGTGCTTTGATATTTAAGAAAAAAAAGTTATTTCGATCTCTCGACAGTGTAAGATGTCCATATGAGCTTCTTGCAACTTCTTCAGTCAAAATAGGAAATAAAATAAGTGCATTTAGGGCACAAAAGCTATAGGATGTGGCTAAGTAGGTGACTAGGAGGGGTGACTAGAATCGTTTCCTATGAAGTCCATGTCGACACGAGCTCGACCAATTTTAAAACCATGGTTGAAATTGCCGGTTTCAACTACTAGAGTGATTGTGCCCAGGTATGGTCAGAATGTCAGAATCAAAGGATGTTATTAGACAAACTATAACTGATCTAAACTCCCAGTTCATTTGAATGCATTAACTGGATTTTGATTGGAATAGCAGTCTTGTATTGACTGATTCCAATTGAATCCTGTCCGACTGGTGGTCCGAACATGCACACACAAGTTTTGGGGCTGGCCCTGGTTTCTATTTGCAAATAGGTATTCTCTGTATGGAACCTACACATGATCAATCTGAACTACCCAACCCTTTCACACTGCCACCTATCATCAACTACGCACTGCGAATTTGCATTCACCTCAATCTGACACTTATTTGACTGGTATACATCATTGGAGCTTTATTGGAAAGGACATATTATCCAAAGATTGGAAGTCATAAAAGTGGCTCTTAAAGTGAGGGTTAGGACTTAGAATGGTCAGATGGGGACAAAATTTGGCTCACTTCCAATCCTTAGTAAGGCTTTTCTATCTCCCTCTTGATTGACATGCATGTAGGTTGGCGCATTAGGGTTAACTATTTTACAAATAGTGACGGGGTGGCCCTTGAGTTACCTGCACATATTAGATATTAATAGGCATATGAGATCTAATTATGTAGAAAACGCATTTCCCATTTCTTCTTGAAGTTTCCATCTCATATTTCATTTACTTGTCCATCATCCAGAAATAATTTTTGTGGCAGAATTTTTGACCTCTTATGTTCTTTTTTTTTCTTGCTTTTTTTTTTTCTTTTGATGTCAGGAAATAAAATTTGAGCCGACTGTTATGTGTGAACCCATTGACAAGAAGCTCACATTTCGGGCTAGTCAGGTTAATTTCATGCTGACACACTAATGTTTTCATTTTTATGGTGAAATTTTTAATGATTTATCAGTTTTGGACAGTTCTTGATTGTTATGATTTTTTGTACGCAGCTTGAAGATGGGGACATCATTTGTTTCCAGAGACCTACAACTGTTGATCGGTGCCGCTATCCTGATATACCTTCATTTTTGGAATATGTGCACAACCGGCAGGTACCCTTTCAGAAATTTATATGCTGTCGGGGTAGTTCTGTGACTGGGATCTCTAGCCTGGCAAGTGATTGCTTTGTTTTTGAACATAAGCTGGTAGAAAGTGTTCACCCCAGAAACAAACATAGAATCAAACAGTGGTTCGCAATGAATAGGTTTGTTAGATTTAATAGTTGATTCAAGTTTCAAGCAAATATGCCGAAACTTAAGGACAAATTTAGCATCTTGGGAGTCCAAAGCCTTCTAGTATCAGTTATTCCAATGCTAGGCATACAATTATATATAAAGCAATAGATTATTATCGCTCGGTTGTTGCTTAAATTACTTGGATACTACTTATGTTAGGAAAGAATTGAGCTTTACTAGTAAAATGGTGATTAAGATTTTAGGAGCAGAGAGAGGCTTCTTTGAGAAGGTCAGATGATGGCATGCATTTCTATGGCCGGTTTCCTAATGGATTAGATCATCGAGGAAATCCTTATATGAGGCTTTAGAGGAATTACATTAGGAGAATCCCACTATCATTTTTCCACTTCACATTAAAATATGGCCCCAAGTTACCCACTTCACTAGGTGGCATGGCAGGATTGGTGGTTCTTTCACTGCTATGGAACATTTCATATTTTCCAATGATAAGTAATATGAATCAAACTAGGAAACTGTGGTTGTGACAATGAGCACCTTTCAACCTCTCAAACATAGGCTCCACACATGACAATTATCATTCGATGGCGCCTCAAGTGACAACCAAAACTTTGACCTATGAACCTTCCCACTTAGCTAAAAACCTTGGTGGAGCTTTAATTTTCCAAAAGGGTGGAAAAATGTCATTTCCTCTCTTCTTTTAAACAATTTGGTCATGAAAGCTTTTGATTGAGAATTCGTCATTTCTATTGAGTTCCACACCCATATATCTCTTCTTCTACTTTGGATAAGAGCCTTATAAAATTCCGTTCAAACCTTCATATAGCATTAATCTGCTCAGCATGCAGTTGTCTCCTTGAAATGGAAGAGCAAGCAATAGTACCACAGACTCTCCAAATAATCAAAACCCATAATCTGCATCCAGTGTTATTGCAAATAAACGAGGAAACTCTTCAGCCAGCCTGACACTTCAACGCTGTAAATATGTCCAAAATCAGACCTGATTACTCATAGTTCATCTATATTGAATAATGACTAAGAAATTTTGTCAAGTATGTGTAATTGCTCACCGTATTCCTGAAGCATTTGGGAAAGCAACTAGAATATTCCAATCACTACTGGAAATACAATACTTTTTAAACAATATAGCATGCCACAACCATAATTGATGTAGGCCAGACAATAGGTCGGCCAACCCATTGGGTCCAGTCCATAGACCCAAGGAGACATCCATTTAGTTAGGAAATATTATTTAGTAGTTTGGTTTGTTTGTGATTAATATTAGTTAGTTTCCCTTTTATTTTAGATATGATTCATATATTAGGAAATGTTGTTGCTTAGGGATCAAGCCAACTCCTTTATAAAAGGATGTTAGGCCTCATTGTAATAGACATGCTTATTCCAATTAATCAAATCAATTGCTTGAGTTGCTCACGTGAGTTTATGGATTGTTCCATGGTTATGCTTGTGCCCTTGGAGTCGATCAATCTTTCGGGAGATTGATCTATCAACCCGATCGCGGATCTTGGTTGCGCCAATCGGTATCAGAGCCGAAGAGCGGTCGTCGGGAGGACAACTGTCTCTTCCGGATTCTATCCCTCGCCATTCCATCATCATCGTCATCCGTTTATCCATCTCAATCCCTTCTTGTCATCACCTCTCTCGGCAGAACCCCATTCCCATCTTCCATCTCCACTACAGAACAGTAAAAAAAAAAAAAAGACCATCACTACCCACCCACCGTTCCACCCATGCCTCAACAGAACCCCTCCACCGAAATCCAAATTCCCCAAAACTTCCCATCCCTATCTCTATTCCGAAAATCCCAACCTCACGAACCCAGCCTCCCCACTTCATCAAAACCTGCACCTTAACAAACCCAGACCTCTATTCACCATCACCCCTCCAACCCTAAGACCCAGCCACTGTTTCAAACAACCCAGCCAAACCCAAACCCAACCCCTCCAAATCTGTTACCCGTACCCCCATCGAGACCACATCCGCCCAGCCTCCAATTTCACAACCCTCAACCAAAACCCCAACATCTCACGAAATCCCATCCACCCAGTCAACCTCCATTGTCCAACCCACAGTCAACATCCCCAACAACCCAAAACCACCCCGTTTGGCATTTTACTTTGAAAATCAAGTGGAGTTAAGTGAAATAAAAAGTATGAATAAAATATGTAGTGGGATATGATGGTATTTTGTTTTTAGTTGTTTGGGATGGAATATTGTTGACTTTTGGTATGGGAAATGGAGTTTTTTTGTTTTTAGTTAATAAATGTGGTTACTTTTTGACTTTTTGTTGGAAAAGTTGGATGGAGTTTTGATAAAAAAATACTTTTGATGTGATGTGTTGATGACTTTACTCCACTTGACTTTACAAGTAGAAACCCCAAACGGGCCTAAATCTCACCACCGCACCCCATCTCCCCCATTCCATCAACCCAATCTCAAATCTGCCAAAACCCATCCTTGTTGAAACCCACCCAGCAGGGAAAAAAAAAAAGAAAAGAAGGAAGCAGCAGCAGAAGAAAGAAGAATAGAGGAGCAGGATATCTGAGTTGAGAAGAGTACCTGGCACCTGAGAGCTCCACTGCACCGTCAGCCCTTGCCAGCAGCACCGTCGGCTCCACTGCACCGTCAGCCAGCAGCCATCACCAACCTTCGTCACCATCGCCAGTCTTCCACCCCAACTCCTCTTTCTTTATTCACAACTTTGCACGAAACCCAAGACAGAGCCAAAAGAACACTTCACATGCCATTCTCTGTTTGAGTTCTGAGTTCGGACCTAACTTGAGTTTGGACCTGATCTGAACCCGATTCCAAGCCCAGCCCAGCCCACTAACCCAAAAAAAAAAAAAAAAAAACAGTGCAGAAATTTTCAGTCTAAGTCAAGTGGGCCCAATTCCAATCCGACTCATTCATAGTGCCATTAGCCCAAGCAACAATATTTGAATAATCCGGATTCCAAAAAGTGACCCGCGTGTACCAGCGATCTCCAAAACCAGGTTAGTCCTTTCAAAGAAAACTATCACCTCTTCGTGTTTCTTCTTGATTCAAGTCAATATGAAAATTTTTTGGAGCTCAATTGAACTTCAAAGAATTTGGTATAAATTTACATATGGAGATTGGTATTTTGAGAATGAGTTCTACTTTGAGCAATTTCTTAATTTGAAGCAAGAAGACTTGACGGTTGAGGAATACACCCGCCAATTTTGAGAGTTGCATGAGATATGCGAATTGAAGGAAGATGAGATACATGATTTAGCTCATTATATCCAAGGCTTGAGATCAGACATCTTGGAAAAAATGGATTATTGCAAAACCAATCAAGAGGCATACTTAGAAGCCAACCGAGTTGAGTGTATGCTTAAACGATCTCGCATGCAACAATGTCGACAAAGAACTCATGTTGTGGAAAGACTTTCCACAGGATAAGATAATCCCACTATTGTCATTCATCGACTGCTTAATACAAGTAAAAAGGAAGAAGACGAATGGAGACAGACTTAGAAATTTCACACAGGGATAAGAGTAAAAGACAGGTCAGTTAATGTGATTATTGACAATGGTAGTGCAATAAATTTTGTTGCACAAGAGGTTATCAACTAACTTAATTTAGCAACTGAGAAGCTTCCTAAGCCCTACCAAGTCACATGGTCTAATGGTCATGTCATCCCCGTGACTCATAGATGTTTGGTATCGTTCAAGATTGGCAGTTATGAGGACGAAATTTGGTGCGATGTGATCCATATGAATATTGCTCATATTCTTTTTAGACGTCCATGACTTTTTGATCGGAAAGTGCACAATGATAAATACGAGAACACATACTTTTTTGTGGAATGGAACAAGGATTAGACTCATTTCACTAAATTCAACAGCCTTGCCTTCGTCTACATCGTCACCTTCCACAGAAAAGTCACAAAAGAAGCAAACAGTTGAAACAAAAGTCATGACCGCACCACAAGTGAAGCTAGAAGACATCAAGGACGATATCAAAGAGCAAGTTCATGGCAAAGATGGTTTCGTGAGCACAAACAATATTGATCAAGGCAATGTCAATCAAGAGCCACAAAAGGTCGAAGAGCGAAGACAAGAAAACATTGAAGATTCTGATCATGTTACCAAGAAGATTGAACATCTGGTGGATCCAAATGTTATGCCACTTCAAGAAAATCCAATTGGGTCATCAGAAGTCAAGTCCATTGTTCCAGTAGTTTCACAAGCAGATCAAGTAATTGAAGTTCCTCACATTGACTTCATTTTCGGTGATCACCGATGGATAGTCAATGTTCATGCTCCGTCGGTACGAAGGCAGCAACTGAAGCTTCTATTGGTCAGATCAGACATTCGAACTCAATACAGATATCAGCAGAAGCAAAACCTCCCATCTACCTCTCAATGGAGTACAAGACCGCATCAAGCTTCCAAGCCATGTCAAGAGAATGCAGATCGAAAGAAGAAACATATGTTTGTGCGATTGATTTTCGACCCAGGCGGACATTTTTTTTAAAGAATTTGTGGTCGAACTTTTCTCCCTTTTTATCAAGTTATCAACTTGCCGGAGTTGAGTTTTTTCAAGCGGGAGAGAATTGATGCAGGCCATACAATAGGTCGGCCAACCCATTGGGTCCAATCCATAGACCCAAGGGGACATCCATTTAGTTAGGAAATTTTATTTAGTAGTTTGGTTTGTTTATGATTAATATTAGTTAGTTTCCCTTTTATTTTAGATATGATTCATATATTAGGAAATATTGTTGCTTAGGGATCAAGCCAACTCCTTTATAAAAAAAGGATGTTAGGCCTCATTGTAATAGACATGCTTATTCCAATTAATCAAATCAATTGCTTGAGTTGCTCTCGTGAGTTTATGGATTGTTCCATGGTTATGCTTGTGCCCTTGGGTTTGATAAATCCTTTGTGAGATTGATCTATCAACCCGATCGCGGATCTTGGCTACGCCAATAATCTTCATCAAGCAACTGCTAACCCCTTAGTGGTTCGAATGTCCAAACCACCACCTCTTATAGGACAACTTTTCTCATCCTAATAATGGAACTTCATAATTGTTGGAAATCATTCCTTCATCTCTTTGAATTTTCTTTCGTTTTTTTTTGGCAACTCATTGCAAAATGACAGGCCGATAAATAGTAAATTAGTATTGCTGGAGGAGCTTTAATTATTGTTATTGTTATTATTGTTTTTTCTTTCTTGGGGCCTAAAGATAAGTATGTACATTTCCAAGTAGACAACTTTCTTTCAATTCTCTCTGTCACTGGGTAAGGAGCTTGAGTAAGGCCTTATTTGGTATCTCTATTCTTTTTTTTGATAGACCCATCAAAATAGAGCCATTAAAAAAAGAGCCTTAAAAAAAAAGGCTAGAATCAAAAGGAGTGTTTTGTAATGCAAGGATATATTTTAAATAGACTTTTTTTAAATCAATGTTTGAAATCTTTCACAAATTCCTCTAGATCCACAAGGTATCAATCTTTGAAATTTGACAGCCTTCCAAAGAAATTTAACTGTTTGGATCCATTGTTTGGGGCTCACAGAATTCAGAAAGTGGTCCACGTTTTTGTGCAAATATCTCGAGATTGGTGATGATCCAACGGTTGCAATTTGGACCCGTAGTGATGTTTGACCTTATGAACAGTTTCAACGGTTTAGATTGTGATTTACTCTCCTGGATACAAAAGAGAAAAACTGGACTGCCTATGGACCAATCTAGAACTGAGCATGGTACATCAATAGTTGATATTTGTTATTTGTTTGCAAATTTCTCGAGATCCATGAGGTATTAAGCTTTGAAATTTGACTCCTTAGTTGTGTTTAGCCTTCCAAAGAGATTTAACGGTTTGGATTTTGCGTTTGGGGCGCACAGAATCCAGAAAATAATATCAAATGGTTATTTTTTTTTGCAAATATCTCGAGATTGGTGTTGATCCAACGGCTGAAATTTGGTACCATAGCCGTGTTTGATTTTGTGAACATTTCCAACAGTTTGGATCTTGATTTACTCAGATTTAAAATAGATAAAAAATGGGCTGGGCGTTGCGGATGTGGAGAGCAATGTTCATCCGCTTCCTTTTTGTCCCCTCTACTTTTCAATTGCATCGAGAAGGGGGCCGTGGTTTTAAGCTTCGCCTCTTCTTCTCTAAAGTGGGCAGAGCCAAACACTCGTAATTGTCCAAACCTTTTCCCACTTTAGACATTTAGACAAATAGAGCCTGGAAATAGAGATTCCTGATAGGGGATAAGCTTACCAGTACAAAGAGGAATACCAAGTTATATAAAAGGTAACTCTCCCACTTGATATGCAAAAAAACTCAGAAATATTACACTTGTTGATAGTCAACCCCACCCTTGGTATCTCACTTTATTATTATTTATATGAAGGTTGTCACCACTTCAGACCAATCAAAAGTTAACTTCAAATTCTCATTTTTAATCTTATCGAAGTCACGAAACTCTGACCTTTTGTTTCATGTAATTGTATTCATACTTCATAGGAATTCTAAGACTCGTATTTCTAAAAATGGCCAAGGATGAAGGAAAAACAAGGTGAATATCCAAAAATGACTATCAAATAATCTCTCATTCACGAGAAAATGAATCAAGGGAGATGGGAAATGAATATCCAGCCTTTATCCAGTCACCTAGTAATTCAAATCCAAGGAAAGGCAAGGTCCCATCATCATGTGCTTGGGGTTTGTTAGGTCATCCCCTTGGTTTCTATTATGTAATCATCTTGTGGGGTATAATTTTCGTATACCGAAGGTGCACTTGAGCTTGTTGTATGCAGTTGCTTTAATTTTAATAGAATCTTTACCGCTACTTCTTTAAAATAAAAAGAGAAAATAAAGAACGTCCCATCATCATCTTTACTTCATATCCATCACCCCTCACCACTTTAAATGCTATTGGGAGAGCTAGCTTTTCATTAATCAATTAAAGTATTATTATGGGCTGTTTTTTATTTTATTTTTATGGTTGTGAGTTTTTCTTTGGGTTGAGAATAATCTGAGATGAATCCCGTGATTACCAGAAAGACATTCTCCGGATTTTATCTCTCTCATCATCCATTAACCCTCGTCTCTCCATTTATTTCATCCCCACCCGATCATCCCGTTCATCAAGCAGACCCAACCAAATCCACTGATCTCAAAAATCGGATCATAACCCCAAATCCATGCTACAGAAGCCACTACCCATCATCCCTTACCCTTAACAAATAAACCGAAACCAAAACCCCCTTCACCGACAACCCACTCTCTCGATACCCACCTCCTTTTGGCCGATTCCCAAAATTGATTGCACAAATCAACATCCAGAACCCTAAAACCCAAATTTCCCATTCCCTCATCGAAGTCCCCAGTTTCTTGTAACAAAAAAAGAAAAAGAAAAATCTAATCCCTAAACCTGAAACCAATCGATCCTATCACCTCCAAAACCTAGGCCAAGCCCTAACCTTTTTTTGAGCCCAATCCTCCCTACCAAACTCCACCATCCATTCCATCAAAACCAAGCCCCAACCGCAAATTCTTCCACCAAGACCACTTCCCACCGGAAACCTCTTCGATTTCTGACCCCTCCACCCAATCCAGCAAAAAAGAAAATAGAAGAGAGAAATAACAGAAAGAAATGGAGATCTGAGTTTGAAGGCGTACTTGGCACCACGGACGATCTATTGACTGCAGCTTCACCACCATCGCATCACATGCGTCATTGCGAACCTAGCATCGAGGCCCCACAGCTCCATCGTGGCACCTCACCGAACGCCAGAGCATAGAGGTTCGGTTGCCATTTTCTCTAACCAACAAAAGCAGCAAGTCCTCCCTTTTAAATTTTTCCTACACACGAATCGAGATTAGGAAAGCCAAAGGCAGACCGTCACGCGTTTACTCTGCACGTGATAAGCCAACCCTTGTTATGGGCCTAAGTTCAGGTCAAGCCTGAACCCGAACCCAGACTACAAGTAGAAAAAAAGAACTGCAGAATTTTGCAGCCCTAGTCAGGTGGGTCCGATTGGACGGTGTCATCAGCCCAGCCCATCAATCAGCAATATTTGGATCATCGAGATTCCAAAGAGTGACTTGCTTTTACCCGCGATCTCCAAAACCAGGTTAGCCCATTCAAAGAAAAGCATTAGATTTTTTTATGTTTCCTCTTCATTTCAAATCAAGATGAGACATATTGAAGCCGTTGTATATCAGTTTAGATATGAAAACCAGTACCGGGATAAATAGTTTTATTTTGAGCAGTACATTAATTTAAAGCAAGAAAATTTGACTATTGATGAATATACCTATATATATATATCAAGAATTTGAAAGTTTATGTGGCTTATGGGAGAGCGATTAAGAATGATGGAGCTCGTTATATCAAAGGTTCAAGGCCAAGCATATGAGCAAATGTAAATTTTCCAAACCATTCAAGAAGCATATAAGGAAGCTACTCGTGTTGAGCTCATGCTTAGAAAATCTCGGCCGTGTCGATCTCATTCTCAAGAAGGAAAATTTCAGCTAAGACCAAGAGCCCATGTTGTAGAGATGCATTTTGCTGGAGAAGATAATCCCACATTTGTCATTCGTCAACTTCTCACCACAAATGAGAAGGAGAAGAAGCGTGGAGACAGACTAAGAAATTCCAAATGCGAGTAAGAGTCGAAGACAAGTAAGCTAATTTGGTTGTTGACAATGGTAGTGCAATAAATGTTGTTGCGCAAGAGGTTATTGACAAGCTTTATTAGCCAACTGAGAAGCTACCTAAATACTACCAAGTCACATGGTCCAATGGTTATGTCATCCCTGTGACTCACAAATGTTTGGTGTCCTTTAAGATTGGTAGTTATGAGGACAATATTTGGTGTGCTGTGATCCATATGAATATTGCTCATATTCGTCTTGGACGACCATGGCTTTTTGATCGGGGTGTGCGCCATGACAAAGAGAAGAAAACGTTTTCCTTCCCTTGGAAAGGACAATGGATTATGATTTGTCCATTGCAATCGACGTCCCCATCACCTTCAACTAAAGAATCAAAGAAATAGCAAAAAGAAGAAATAACAGTCATGATTGCACCACAAGAGATGCCAGCCATGCTAGCAAACATCAAGGATGCAATAGATGAGCAAGGTCAAGGCAAAGCTGATCTCACGGAAAATTCAGAAGAAGTAAAAGATGAGGAGGCTAGATTTTTCTCTAAGGACAATTTGAACTAGGCAGTGTTGATCAAGAGCCACAAAAGGTGGAGCAAGAACAAAGACGAGCATACATTAAAGACTTTGATAAGGAAGCATCGAAAGAAGAACCAATCATTGCAGTCTCCACATTGATTTCATCTTTGGGGATCAATGATGGATAGTCAAATATCGTGACCTGTTTGTTGGTACTGAGACAACAATTGGTGTGTCTAATGGTTCGATAACTCATTCATAAATGTAGACATCAGAAGAAGCCACACTTCCGATCTACTTTTAGATGGAGGAAAAAACTGAGTCAAACTTCCAAGTCATGTCAAGAGAATGAAGATCACAAGAAAAATCAGAAGTTTGTGCGATTGATTTTCGACCCAAGATAACATTTACCGAACTTGAGGTCGAATTCTCTCCAGTTTTATCAAGCTGTAACTCGCCGGAGTCGAGTTTTTTTTTTCCAAGCTAGGAAGAATTGATGCAGGCCATACCGTAGGTCGGCCAACCCATAGGTCCAATGGGATATCCATTTAATTAGGAATCTTATTTAGAAATATTTAAAATTAGGAGTTTTGTTTAATTTAAAATTAGGAATCTTATCCAGGGCCTCCAGTTCTCACTGAACCTTCTTTGATACAATAAATAATCAAGAAAATCTCAAGCTAGCATATCATAAGCCTTTTCATTATCAAGCTTACTTAAACACCAAGCTCATATCCTTTATTTGAAAATCAACGCACTTGATTTAAAAATAAAATAAAAAAAATTGGTGATATGACTTGAATCCACAACCTCAAGGTTGCAATAGTGAGCACCTTCTACTGTGCCATGGGTTCTTGAAAAATTAAATAAATAAATAAAAATCAATTCACTCATGACAATAATCCCACAATACAGAATTCGGTGTTCCTTCAAGAAAGCACTGTGAACCTGTGATATAATAATTGAGAGGCATCGTTTCAACCGATCAGCCCATATCTGGTCAATGTTCTTGTAGATGTTACTCAAGAAGACATGGTCTTTAATCTCTTAATGAAATCACTCCACTCATACACAAGACTATAAAGAGGCCAGGAAACTTTTGAATGAAAGAAAGGGGGGAAAAAACCCTCCTGCCTTACTACATTCATGCACTTTTGAAAAGAAAAGGCTATTAGATATCCATCCTCCCTGGAGGCCCATCTTCTAATTTAAACACAATGAGTTTAACCTCTTCTTCATGAAATGGAGCCTTAATTGCATTTGCCACGTACAGGAAAGTATAATTAATTCCGTACCTTGAAAAGTAGGATGGCCTACTTTGTTTGCATTGTGAAAGGGATTCATAAATTTTATAATTTCCCTTTTGATATTCTTCTTAGGCTGACACACATGGTTACCCTAAATTCAGCAAAATGAATACGATGCACTATCTTCAGGCATTTGGTATAATATGAAAGAACGGAGTATTCTTATCCCACTCCTTTAACCATGCATTCCTGAACCTTTGCTCCACCTAATTTCTCTTTGAATGTATCTGTTCTGAAAATTCTCTTGCAAAAAGGGATGAATTTGGTTAACTTCCTTTGATAAGATCTCATTTTCCTGCTGACAAGAACCTGCGCAACAGTCAGAAGGTGCTTAGTCTCGCAACAACCTTGGTTGCAAGTTCATGTCATGTTACCTGTCATTACTATTGATGCAGGACAGAATGAAAGCTAATCTAAATGATGCAAGATGAGATCAATAACAATTATAATGAATCAATTGAAACAGGTTGACACATCATTCCATGCTGAAATCCACTAAGTTAATTATGATGAAATCCAATTCTTGTTACAGTCCTGCAATTTGGGCCCTCAAAGAATTGAGGAAGGGACCAAGTGGAGAGTAAGAACCTCCACCTTGCCTAGGGATCTGCCGAGTCAAGTAATGATGAAGATCCTTGAGGATTTGAAGAACAGCCAGGCTCAATTTGGGGTAAAAATTGAATAGTAGTGAACTGAATATGGTTTTAAATGAAATTCAGGTTTAATTCAATACACCCACAACTTTATAATGTTAGGCTTGAAATTCAGAAGTGAAAACATGAATTAAATGGGCTGTAATGGGGTTGAAACCAGATCTAGTGCTTGCCATTCTAGATCTATTGCTGGTCTGATCAGATCTAAAGGTTTGGGGGGATGAACAATTGTGATTGATTGATGGATAAGGGGCTGGTTGGAGGGATGCAAGGGTTTAATGGTGTTGATTAGGATTTGGGTTGGATCTAGGATTCTACCATGTGAGTAGAACTAAATCTAGATGGGCAAGAAAGTGTGAGATGTGTATCAAAGGAAAGGGAAAATAGTGGAGATAAATACCTTGGGGAATGAAGATAGTGTGATATCTTGGCTTCGCACCAAACTCCCCTTCGCGGGCGAGGAGAAGATCCTGCAAGAGAAATCTCAAGAAGGCCTTTGGAAGAAAATCATTATTCATTCATCATCCCCTCTTTTCCAAGAGATACAACCTTAATAATGAGTAATAAGAGAACCCTAGAAACCAATGGTTCAGATTAAAACATCTAGATCTTGTCTCATAAAATAAAACCAAACAAATAAAATAAATAAGACTAACAAGTGGCTGTCGACAAGGTGGAAAAGGGGTTGCCTTGCGCATGGGGATTTGTGCACAAGTCTTATGCATGCATCCCTATGCAAGCGACTTTAAGTTGTGGGCCCCCCGGGCCCCTCTTCTTATGTCTTTAGTTTTAAACTCTTTAATTCCAATGGGTCCTTTGCCAATCTTTAGATCTTCATGATGACTCCACAATTGCTCATCTCCTTTGGACCATCCCAGTCTGGGGTCTTCCGCAGGTCCACCACCGGAGGCCTTCTGCTCGCCCGGATCAAGATCCAACGGTGTATCATCGCCCAAAGGCTGATCCAACGGTAGATCTTCACGATTGTGATGTATCAAGCCCATGAAAAGTTGATCCAGCCACAAGGAAGCCTTATCAACCATTTTCTTCTTACGCCTTTGGTATTTCTTTCCATATCTAGAGTTGATGTCCCCATCAACTATCCTCTTCAGCTTCTCTTAGGTTTTCCTTGAAGGAACCTTTATTTTTGTTTTACATGAATCCCTTCCATCCCTTAACATAGAACCAAACTATATATACGATTTTTTTTTTTTCTGTTGCATTTACCCCTTATTTGCCTATTTGCAACCCTCTGATGGATTGTCTTCCTCCACTCACTTTTTCCTTTTAGCCTTAATGAAATCCCTTGACATAAAATCAAAAGTATAGGAGAGTTTATGAGGTACAAGAGTGCATATACCCCTTTCCTGATTCTGGCCATGCACATCTGGGCATAGCTTGGCTCGCCTTAGCTCACTTACACACTTATATATGTGTATCAGTGTGTATGTGCCCGTGCCCACATGCTTCGACTGCGACTGCGACTGCTATTTAACTGACCGGCTAAGGTACCTATGAACTTTATATTGCTCAAGTTCCGCCACTGCAGAATTTGGAATTCAACTCAATATCGACGAAATCCCCCATTTGATCGTTTCCTTGTAGTGTAACCTTCATCCAAATAGTAGGTGGTTGAAAGACCACTTTTAAAATTTTGTGATACTATGAAAATACCGTTATTCCCTCACCATGTGCATGTCAGGTTGATCCATGGTTTTGAATTTTGTCCAATAAATATGTTGCGGGGCAATACATAGTGGTCTTCCACGCAATTGATGTAGCATGACGGTGTCTGTTTCACACCTGTATTACCGGTACAGCTAGTATGTATTGCCAATATGGCTTATATGTATTGCTGATATTGGAGAACACGGGTTGATATGGGTCTATTGTTTACTTTTCAGTTAAAAGTAAAATCACACACACAGCTGATACACTGATCCTTATCATGGATATATCTTGGTTTTTTGCCCAGCTGATATAGGATCTGATACCGATAGTTGAACCTGTGGTTGATCTCCATTATTTTTAAGCATATTTTTACCGACCATCATATCTAAGACTATACCTTTTTGCTTAACCTGATGTTGTAGATTGTCCATTTCCGGTCATTGGAGAAACCAAAAGAAGATGATTTCCATTTAGAGCTGTGAGTTTTTCACATTTTAACCCTTTTTTTTTTTAAATTGAAAGAATTTTGTTTTCTCTCTTTCCCCCTGATCAAATTCTTTTTGAAACTTGTCCGTGTGAATTTTAAGGTCGAAGCTTTTCACTTATGATGATGTGGTGGAACGAGTGGCTCAGCAGCTTGATTTGGATGATCCATCGAAAATTAGGTTAACATCACACAACTGTTATTCTCAGCAGCCAAAACCACAACCCATCAAGTATCGGGGTGTTGACCATCTGTCTGACATGCTAGTCCACTACAACCAGGTCCACCATCATTTTATTCATTTTGCACTCTTATTCTTTGCAAATCTTTTAGAATTCCTATTAATCATACATCTATGAGGTATGAAATATTATCTTTTATTATATTGCTAGAGAAAATTCTTATGTGGTCCTCTTGTTACAGACTTCTGATATTTTGTACTATGAAGTGTTGGACATTCCCTTGCCCGAATTGCAAGGTTTAAAAACTTTGAAAGTTGCTTTTCATCATGCCACAAAAGATGAAGTTAGTATGCTCACATCAATAAAATTGTTTTATCTGGATCATGTTATGCCTGGCATCTGTTATTAAGTATGTTAATTTGTTTCCAGGTGGTAATTCACAGTATTAGACTACCCAAACAAAGCACTGTTGGGGATGTGATAAATGACTTGAAAACCAAGGTAGTTCTGCTCTGTACTTGGTAGTTGGTACTCCCATGCTCCATTCATTCTTTGTGAGGAAATTTGATTCAACCTAATTCAAAGAAACCTGTTTCATATGCATGCAGTAGGCTTCTCAATACACCTGCAGTGAACTTCTTAATTTTGTTATTGTTATTAAAAAATTGAAAATTTCTCTGCTGATGACCTAGAATAAAGATGATACCAACCATATTTATTTTTCATTTTGTTGTAGGTCGAGCTGTCCCATCCTAATGCTGAGCTTCGATTGCTTGAGGTTTTCTATCACAAGATTTATAAGGTATGCTTTTGGTCTTCTAAACTTTATGATTACTGGTGCTAGTTAATAGGACACTATCCTGGATTGGTTATACCAATGCTTATAAGCACTTGAAGGGTTTTAATTACCAAATCAGTTCCCAGTGGTATACTCTGGGTTTATTCAGATAACGAGGACCTGATTCTATGTTATGTTCCAGGAGGATTCATCGGTGTGTTTCATAGATACTAAGAGGAGTGAAAAATTGAAGAAAATGGTTATAACAAACTAGGAAGACATAGTTTGTAGACTTCACAGCAAAGTTTTGAATGATTAGGTGGCTTTTGTTTTAATTTAAAGTTCTTTTAAATGGGCCTTTTGGTTTGAACATTCCTTATTTCCCTTCATGGAGATTTAATGAGATTCGAAGTTTCGATAGACTTACTTTCTTCCTCAAGTTCCGGAGCTGAGCACCACTTTGTCTTGTTTAAAGTAGCTGCAACTGGCCTTTCCTCACTTTTTTTTCGACTGCTGAGTCCTCATTAGTTTTTTCGGAGACAACTGTTAAATGCACTACTCAGTAAAATATGACATTTTCATAAAATGGCTTCTCAATGTTTCAATCCTTTGGGTGAGCTATAAACCATGGCAAGATGTTCCATAGATGGTCACATATCTTTTCATTAGTTTGTTTTTCATTTTTATTTAGCAGTTAACTTCATAATCTTCCTTGCAGATTTTTCCACCCGGTGAAAAGATTGAGAACATAAATGATCAATACTGGACATTGCGTGCAGAGGAGGTAAGTTGTTTAATGAGAATCTTATCAGGCACATATGTTAATGTTATAAAAGGGATCACCTGTGCATGCTTTCCATCGTAATACCTTGATGCCAATCCTGATGCCGAATGTTTCATTGATATTTTGTGATACAAATAAAAGGAATATCTGATTGTATCAGCTTTGTTATGTTGTAGCTTGAAAAAAAAAAAAAAGTACCAAAGCATTAGAGCATTAGATGGAATATGCATTTCTGCATCTATGTCTTGGATTTCAGCAAATGCAGAATCATATCCTTTATCTGTTTCCATCTGCATCTGTAGCTGGCCCACTGTCCTATGTAACTAAAGAGTCAAGACACAGATACATGGATAATTATGGAGCACTGATGTCTATTCGAGAATCTTCAAGAAAGATGCAGTTCCTCATTTTTTTTTTTTGTTAGGAATTTTTAGTGAGGCTAACTATGATGAACCCAACCTTCACATACACATACCACTCTATGTATTGGCACTCACCCCAGTTTGACACATCAGATTAATATAAACCATTGAATTAAAAGAAAAAAAAGAAGAAATCACTTCATCCATGGTTGAAACTTTTAGGCCCCTAACTCAAGGGCTAGAAGAATTTGCTGGAACAATTTTGGTCCAACCCTAATCCACATGTAGCGCAATCCACCCCCCTGCTACCATCTTCCCCCATGATTGACATGCATCGATGTGATCCTTGTTTAAATTTAAAAAAAAAAGGAACTTTTCCTTTTAGAATATTAATCAATATGTATAGACATTTGA
Source organism: Litsea cubeba (assembly GCA_012931725.1). Lineage (NCBI taxonomy): Eukaryota > Viridiplantae > Streptophyta > Magnoliopsida > Laurales > Lauraceae > Litsea > Litsea cubeba. Next base: position 14,010,281 of record CM022947.1, read on the forward strand.
TCTGGCATGGTGAACCTGTTTGTGCGATGATTGATGAATGACGATTCCTGAGTGTAGGTGGTATTTGTGGGGAACAACTTGGATGATGGGTGGGTGAAATTTCATCCCATGATAGTCACTTTAGGTTTGTGAGCCAACTGACCTAGGTAATAAGGCTAGCTGGCTAGGTGTCTTGGGTGGGTTTGGCTTTTCACTCACCGCCTATTCAAATGGTCCCGTGCACGTCCCACCCGCTTAGGTGGCTCATGCAGGACCATCATACTAATGGTTTCATCACATTGAAAACTTCTCTGGGATTTGGTCTGGTCCAATGAATCTACTGATGTGTCAACTATTCACAGGGTGGGTCGGATATGTAGGACCACATGGATAATGGGAGGGTGAAATTTCATCCCAATTCTAATCACCTTAGTGACATGATTTAAGCGGCTGAAAAAAGTTGGGGCTGGATAACACCATCAATTCTTGTGCCATTACACATCCAACCCACTTGGGTGACCATCTAAAACCATGTTGCTGCGGACAATAGTTCGGGATGCGGGGCGGGCAAGGTAAACATGCAGAGGAAAGGAGCGGTTTTATGTGGTGGTGGTTTGTGGCTTTTGTGTGTGTGTGTGTTGGTGGGGGTGGGGTATATCAAGGATACAACACCCCCTCGCATATGCTGGCTCCTTCATGGGAATTACACCCTCCACCGGAGAGTACAGGGGCTTTGCACGGGAATCACACCCTCCGTGGGAAAATACAAGCCACAATAGCCCCAGGGATTCGAACACTCGACCTCCCGCTGTGATACCATGTTGACGATCACTTACTCTAAAAGCTTAAGCTGATTGAGAAAGGTTATGACCGGGTGGGGTGGGAGGGGGGGTGGGTCAGGCTTTTGCCTGAAAAATTGGCTTCACGCCAAACTCCCTATCATAGGCGAGGAAAAGAGAACTTTGGGAACATCCCGAAAAACTCAAATTCTCATTAATCTTCCACTGAATAGCCAATGAGGCTTTACACCACTTGTATAGGTAAAATATAACCCTAGTACTAATCTGCACCATCTAAATACATCGATGGCCAAGGTTTAAATATCTACTATAAAAAAACAACATATATAAATTTAAAAAAGCCCTAAATATGATAGAATATGTGGGCCTAGCACAAAATAATAGGTTTAGATGGATGGGCTGGGCCCATTGATTGGTCAACGTGTGGAGACCACAGGTCTGCATCAAAACTCCCCATTTTGGAGAGAACTCGAACTCGAGTTTTGTAAATGTCCTCCAAGGTAAAAAAATCCACTGTATGAACTTTAGATTTGCCAATTGATCTCCGTTTTCTTTGCATGGCGTAAAAGCTTCATATGATCTTTTCTTCCCATTCAAATTAGGCCTGATATATTTCTTCTTTTGGTGGCCTGATTTTGCATTGACATGCAATCGAATCGTTCAATGCAAAAATTGTAAAATCTTTTTTTTCCCGATCGCAATCTTTAGGTTTCCATCGTTGATCCCCAACGATAAAGTCAATGTAAGGGACTTCAATAAATAGATCATCTTGTGAACCCTCTGCATTTGTTCTCTGAGATCGAATTGGTTTTTCTGAAAATGGCGTAATGATAAAATCCAATGGGTGTTCAGTTTCCTTGCTAACGATGTCATCTTCATTTACTTCCTGCATTTGTCGATCAACATTGTCAATTCCATTGTCTACTGGTTCTTATTCTTGCATTTCTTTGTCAACTCTGATGTCCTCTGCCATGGGTTCTGCAACAAGAGCTTCTGATATTTCCTGGGACTTTCCCACTGGTGACTTTAATTTCTGAATGCGAGACCGTGTAAGGATGCACTCAACATGGATTGCTTCCCAATATGCTTCATGCATGGTCTTTCTATCTTTCATGTTCTCCAAGATGTTTGGTCTCAACCCTCCGAGAAAACGTTTAATGTCATGTTCTTCATTCTCATCTAATCATACTTCTTGCAGCCTTGAAAACTAGTTGGAATATTCATCAACTACCAAGTCTCCTTGTTTCAAATTGAGGAATTGCTCAAAGTAGACTTCATTCTTAACATACCAACCTCCATATTTAATTGCGTATTTCATTATTTGAAGTCGATCGTCAAGTTTATTAGAGAGTTCTAGTGCAAAATCTTGCAATTCCTAATTGACATGGATGCGAGGATTGAAAAATTAATTATCTTTAATATAAATCAACCTAACCTGATGTGAAGATCTGGATTCCAGTAGTGTGCAAGTGAAGACATATTATCAGAGTCATGGTTCAAAATAACGGCCGTTACCGTTACATAATGGCCGATATATAACTGTAATGGCCATGACCGTGACGATATTTTGCCCATAACGCCAACGTTAGCATTATGGGCAAAATAACGCCAAAATAACGCCCGTCAAAATATCGGCCGACAGATTCTCTCTGTTTTTTTTTAAAGTTGTCTTTTCTCTCCTTTTTCATTCCTTTCTTCTCTAGACCGAGCCTAAGCATTCCTTTCAATGTGTGTGACCTCTCCATGCTCCAAAACTCAGGACTTTCTCAAGAATTTGGTGGATTTCTCCGCCGGAAAGAACAAGGAAGTAGAGAGATATTATTTGGCGAGATTTTTTTGTGACTTTTGAGTTTTTTTAAAAATTGGACCTCAAAATAGCTTAGAAATGCGTGAGGCTTGTTAGATCTAGAGTTTTGGAGCACCATATTGTAGATTTTAGCATTTTTGGTATTTTTTTAAATTTATTTATTTAAATCCGATTTTTTTTTTTGTTTGAAAGTTTGTATAAAATACATCTATCCAAGTCTTTTATTGAGTTAAATTCTTTTATTGTCCTAAAAATCAAGCCAAGGTAAGTTACAATTGTTCAAACTCCACTACTTTAAGTTAGCAAGTTAATTCATTTTGATGTGGTGAATGTTACTTTAAACTTGAAACTTGAAGGTGAGTACACCTTGATGATTTAGTTATTGAGTTGAGTACTGCACATGCACTAGATCTATTAGAATTATTGCTAGATTATAGACTTAAAATTTTTAACACTATTAGTTTGCCCAAAATTATGGTTGCATTATGTAAAATTTATGATATTTTAGCTTATTTTAGTATATACAGCGATACAGCCATTATACGGGGTGTTATAACTTGAGGGGACTGTTATTTTGCTTTAAAGTGTACACTAATGGAAAAAAACATTGTTTTATGTCATTTTATCATATCATGGATTTTTTGGATACTTTTTCGGATTTTTCTTGGGTCAAATAAAAATTCGATCCACGATAACCGTGAACAGCGACGCGATGACTGCGAACCGCGATTTTGAACCATGATCACAATGCAAAGATCTATGGATGAACACTGTTTGAATTGAAGGCTTGTACACGTGTCTCAGCTCAATCAACTGTTGTGGACTGACTGCTTGAACTGAATTCTCTGTTGGGCTTTCAACTAATTGGCCCACAAACAACCAACCCATGGTGATGAGGATCTGGCCTACTTTAAATTTCTGGCCCAACAATGCAAGTGAAGTGCAGGATCGGTGCTGTAGCTGAAGGGATCAGGTCCTCTTGACTTTGCTTCGGTTGGTCTTGGCTGGGCTCGAATCAGGTTGATTTATTTATTTATTTTAATGTTGGGTCGAATCTGATCCAAGTTCAAGCCCAATGGGCTCAACCTGCGTCACTTGAGTGTGGCATGTGCGAAAGAGACGGCTTTTTTCCCCTGCCTTTTGCTTGCCTCGGTCATTGTGCAGGAAAGGAAGAAAAAGAGAAGGGATGTTCAAACCATAGTTGTCAAGTTCGTTTTGGACCCTGTTTCGGTTTGGCTCCGAGCTGAAATGTTTCGGACCTGTTTCGGCATTTTGGCTTTCCAATTCGGAAATTGTTTTCGGAAAATAGAAAAAAAAATATATGCATATAATATAACAAATTTCATTCTAGTAAGCATGAAAACTATAATTTCCAAATGATGGTATTTTTTATTATTTCCATCAAATACATCCCCTCATATATCACAACAGAAAGTCAGTTAACTAACCATCATTATCAGATTTCATAATTACAAATTGAGCCACCGCAGATCTCCTAATTTAATTTAATTTAATTTTTTTTTGCATATCTAACGATGTGCCAACATAAAAAGTTTTATTAGAAAGTGGGGAACATGTGTCAAAATCCCCTATTCCACTCTATTCCGTTGAAACAAATTGCACTTAGTATGATACTTTTAATACACAAACAAAATTCCAAGTCATATCAAGTGGTTCCTTTTAATTATCTGAATGTGGGCTCTTTTGATTTGAGTATCTTTCTCTTTTAACTGAGCCCACTTACGAAAAACTAACGATTAAAACAAATTCCAACTCCAGTGCATCCGGTTGTACTCAAATCATATGGCCCAGCTTTGATTGATTAAAAAAATTGTCGTGGTTACTTATTTGGTCTTACAGTGGGCCCATCCGATTAAGTGGGGCCAGCAAATGAAAGACCGCAAGGGGCTATTGCCTTTACATGAAGTTCCGGAAGTTGGGCTAAACGAGTCTTTTAACATTCTGCCTTGATTTCCGGAAGGGTTCGTGTGTCACTGCCCTAAGTTTGAAGAAGAAGATAGCACGTCGACAAGAGCAGCGAGTAAAGCTTCGACTAGCAAATGGTATCAAGCTTTGGTAAGGGAAAGGGGATTCGACTGAAATTTCTGAAGCTCATGGCTGATTCAACTAGAATTTACAGGCGGAGCATAAGGGTCACATGTGCGCTAGAAGAAGAAGTGTTTCTTGCAAAACTCATTGCTCGGCGATGAAGGTACATGAACGATTCAATCAGCCACATTTATATCTTTACAAAAAATCAAAAGATGAAAATGACCTTTTTGGGTAAAAACAAAAAAACATAACTTCTCAACATCTCCAATTTTTTCTTCTGCCATTTGATAAAATTCACACAAATTGGAGTCTTCGGCCATGATTCATCTAAAATTGCCAGTTCTGGTTCGAAACTAAGAATCTCTGCCGAAATTACCCGAAATACTCAATGAACAGGAACAGATGAGGTGTTCGATATGATTTTTCTACTGAACCGAACCAATCCGGAAGTTTCGGGCGAACCGAAACGAATTTGATATGATGATGTCGAAGATGTGGATAGAACTCGTCTCAGGTGTCAAAAATGATGATGTCGGCTCTGCTGTGATGATGACGGCGAGGATAGCTACATTGACGCGGGCATTGATGAAGAACGAAGATGGTGGTAATGCAGGGCGATGCTGATGTTGACGATGATGAAGGTAGTAGATGAGACGACGAAGGTGGTGATGATGCTAGCGCTGGCGAGGATTGGTGGTGAAGATGGAGTTGACAATGAGGACTAATGGCATGAGTCGATCGTGTCATGAGTCGATCGTGTGATGGTGATGGATGAAGGCGACAACGATGGTGGTAGCTGGTGGCGAGCACGAGGGATGGACGATGACGGATTGGCTGCTTTGGTCTGGTGCCAGGTATGCCGGACTTCTTCCTTTTTTTATTTTTATTTTTTATTCTTCTTTCTCGGTCTTCTTTTTTCTTCTCGCCTTTTTTTTTTTTTCACTCGACAGAGAGAAGGGGTTTGGCTGGGGTTGCGAGATGTAGTTTTAGGGATGGGTTGGATTAGGGCTCAAGTTGGTTCGGCTGCCTAGGTATGGGATGAATGGAGCTTGGTGTGGAAGGGGCTCAGCCAATTGGTTGGTTTATGGGTTGGGGAAGATGCGGCAATGCGGGATTTGGGGTTTTAAGGTTTCTGGCGTGAGGGACTTGGTTCAATATGACTTAACTGATGTGGATTTAAGGGGGAAGATTTTGGGGTTTTGAAAATTAGGGTTAATTAGAGGCCAAGGTTAAGGATTAAGGTTTCGGAAGAGGTGGGGTCTCAGATTTGGGTTTCAAGTTTCAACTGAATGCTTGGTAGGGGTTGGCAAGTTGGTTTAGGGCTTGGGGGTGGGGGTGCGACCCGACTCGGTATGTGACTCGGCCGAGTTGACTTGGACTCAGCCGATTTTTTAAATCATGGTCTAGAGTTGGAGATTTGAATCAAATGGGGTAGTTAGGACCTTTTTATGGTTCGGTTTCGGCTTGGGTGTTTGAGAGCAGGGAAGGGTTTTTGAGATCAATTTGGGAATTAGGGCATGGGGAATAGTTTTTGTGAATTGAGGCTGGGGTGTTTTTAGGGATTTTGTAGATTTCAGCAGGGCAACATCGATGGTGTTTTGGAGTGGAGTGGCTAATGTGGGAATTGATCAAGGGATGGTTGTTGGGATTGCCGAGTGCGATGATGGTGATGGTGTGGATTGCCTAATTATCGAATCCGGGATGGATTGATCTTTCGCTCTTATACCAATTGATGTGGATGTGGGGCGGGTTGGGTAGAGATGGAGAGTAGGTGGGGTAGGTCGGGCTTTTGGCTGAAAATTTGGCTTCATGCCAAACTCCAGGCGAGGAAAAGAGAACTTAATAATATCTCCAATAGCTAAAAAAATTCATTAACTATTTATTGAATAGCCAAGGAGGCTTTACATCACTTATTTGAGTATAATATAACCATAGAACTAGTTTGGACCATCCAAATACATCGATGGCTAGGATTTAAACATCTAATATAAAATAATTTAAAAAATATAGAAAAACTCTAAAGATGATAAAATATGTGGGTCGGGCCCAAAATGATAGGTCGAGATGGATGGGCTGGGCTCATTGGCTAGTTGACCCATGGGGACCAGGGTCTGTCCCGCATCACAAGCCTTTACAACCCAACCCCTTTTCCTCTTTCTGTGTGGTTGAAATGGCTAAATTTCCCACTTGTTTTATTTTGGATTGATCACTTAAGTTTGGCAGCTAGGATTATGACAGGTAACGCAACAATTAAGGTTCTTGGTTAGTGCACTTACAGATAGTTGGAGCATGAAGAACAAATGATAAGGACAGATAGGTAAGATGTGGACATTCCATTTCCTAGCTATGTGGGTATCGGAAACATCGGCACTTTAGGAGGCAGTGGATCCTGACTTGTTTCTTGTGTGCGAATGGGTTCATAGTTTGTGTTAACACCTCCCAAAAGTTCAAATATATGTTGATCTTCAAACATTTTTTACTTGTTTATTAGCACAACGAGGTTCAGGGCTCATATAGGCCTCCAACTCAATCCACAACACCCTGAATCTAGAATAGTAGTCTCAAATTGATTAAAACTAGCAATCTTCATTCCATTCTAGGATCTCGGTATTATTTCGCTTTTGAGTATAGGTTGCTTCAATTGACTCCCAAAATTCTTTTGCATTCTAAGAATACTTAAAACAACGCCTTGATTCCAAGTTGGAACCCTAGATTGGATTAGATCTAGGGTTCTAACATTGGTTCTCCTGGAAAAACAAAAAGGTAAGAAAGAGAAAGAAGAGGATTTAGAGAGGGAAGCAGAAAAATGATTAACCCAAGTAGGGCTGGCGACCATTCCTATATAATTAGATTTTGGATTCTGAAAAGTAGAAAAGAGCCCCTCAACATTCTAATATTTTCACCAAGGTCCCCCAACATAGTTCATATTATAAATAGGCCCTATCCTCTAACTTATAACCCACCCCCCCCCCCCCCCCCCCCCCAAGCCGGTTCATAGATATTTACAATGCCTAGCTTGGATCAAACATGATGTAACTTAGCTCTATTTACCGCCTTGGTGAGAAAATCTGCTAATCGATCTTTAGTATGAACTTGGAGAAGTAACAAACACATCCTCCTTTTCAATTTTTTCCGTGATAAAATGACAATCAATTTCCTACGGATTTGTTTTATCATGGTAGTCGGGATAGGTTGGCAAGTTTAATTGCTGAGATGCTATCTGAATACGGATTCATTGGGTCACCTTGCTTGAAACCCAATTCTTCCAACAATATTCTCAACCATTGTAATTCACAACATCCATGAGCCATAGCTCTTTTCTTGCCTTCTGCACTAGACTTAGCAGTAACCACAGTTGTCAAAATTGTACGATTCGCGATACGAATTGTCATATTGGAAGGAAAACGATACGAATCGAGGTGTTGAATCGTATTTGGGATATTATCGTTCGATTCAAGAACGAATAGTACGATTTAGTCGTTTTGGTTTGGGTGGAAATAGGAGGTCGTCTGTGTTTGGGATATTTTAGGGCTTTATGTGATACTGATTAATTGCCATTAATGGAAGAGAATCCAAGATTAAAACTCTGCTCTCTCTACTGGTGCGATTGCAATCCTGGCATCCCGCTGTAAAGATTTGCAGAAGAAGAGCTCTAGAAAGATGTTGGATTTCCAGTGAGAAGATGGTGAACAAGCAGACCTTCCATTAGCTTCAAGTGAGAAGAAGACGAAGATGAAGGTATTTCTCCAGCTCTGTCCGTCAATTCCAGGTACGCCTTCTTTTTTTCATCCCACCCCACCCTCACCCCCAACCCCACTCCCCCCCTTCTCCTTCTCCCATCTTTCATCTCATCTGTTCCTCTCTGCCCACCCTCTTTTTTATATTTTTTATCCATGGCTGGGGCCCACTCCTGCAATCCAAGCCCGTCGTGCCCAGCCTCTCTCTCCCCCTCAATTCCATATTTTTTTCCATTCATTGGTGGACCCCACCTGAGCTGTTTGTATTATTTATCTAAAATTTTGACCAATTGGATTTTATAGGGGGGTCCACTGATGGATGAAACGAAAACAAAATTGTATTTGATTTCTGATTTACATGCGGGTCTCATTCATGCATTTTTTTGTATAAGCCACTTGTTGCTTATCATTTTCATCAACCACCAATGGGCCCCACAGATGGTTACACCTGTTCTCTCTCTAATTTCAAATCCATTTTTTATTTTTTGACTTGTGGATACCAGCTGTGTGCGGGCTGGATTTCTTTATTCATTTGTTCTGACCGGACCACATTTTCATATTCATCAATCAGCAGTCACAGTAGACCAATCCTCTCCACACCCCCCCCCCCCCCCCCCCCCCCCCCCCCCTCCCATTTCATTCATAAGGGGGCCCACCTGGGTGATTTAGATTTTACAGGTGGGCCTTTCTGTTTGGATTTTACTGGTGGGGCCCTACTGTTTGGATTTTCAAACTAAATGTCCGAACGATTCGAATCATGAATTGGGGGGTCCACATAATATATTGAACAGTTCGAGTCTTCAATTGGGGACCAACATAAGTAAGAAAATTAGATCTATAGGTTGAGACTTTTTCATAACTCAATAATAATAATAATAATAATAAGATACTTAGCTTTATGATCTTGGAGTTTATTAGTTTAATAAAAAAAAACTGAATGGTTTGGCTTACGCTTACAAATATGAAGCCCATAGGGATGAAAAAGGATAAGGGTATGAAAATTTTGGTGTAAATGACCTTATTTACACAATTTTCACACCTCATCTACCTGACGATCATTAACCATTTCGCATGGAAATAATTTACAAATGATTGCAAACAAACAACCCCAAATGCATTTTCATGCTATAGCCTACATGCATATTTGGTACCTGTTGATTGTTTACATAAATATTTTTAATTTTGATATAATAGATGTGTTTGATATCTTAAATCACATTTAAGAATTCAGGCATCAATATATTAAGATTCTAATATTTGTCATGTATTGATGTTGATTATGCAAAATACATGGATTATGGACACCTACAATTTATCCTTATTTTTAAACATTTTTTAGAATATTTTTCGTTTATATTTAAAAAAGTAGAAAATATCCTACAATTCGCTATTCGATTCGCGATTTGATTCGATTCGACCCCTTGAGCGATTCGTGACGATTCACGATTTAACAACCTTGGCAGTAACAACCTGTTTCTTGCTTTTCCAAGAGATTATATTTCCTCCAACCATTGTACAATATCCTATGGTGGACTTTCTATTTGTCAAGGATCCAGCCCGATCAACATCAGTATGTGCCATGGCCTTAGCATATCCATGAGAGATGTAAAGGAGTCATTGGCCTGGTGACCCTTTTAAGTATCTTAGAATCCTATGCACTGCATCGAGATGATTAGTTCTTGGGGCATGCATCAATTGACTAACCAAACTGACAGCATAAGAAATGTTACGTGTAGTGATTGTCAGATAAATCAACACCCCAACGAACGTCTGATACATCCTCTTTTCTTGAAGTGGCTCTCCACTTTCAATATGGAGGCCATGATTTTGCTCGATTGGGGTGTCTGCTGACTTCGCACCTAGCTTTCCAGTTTTGGCAAGAAGATTGAGAGTATATTTTCTTTGTGATATAATAATTCCAGCCTTTGACCTTGCGATTCAATTCCTAGCAAAATATCTCAATAAACTTAGGTCCTTGATCTTTCTTCAAAAAATCTTTTAGCCGATAGATTTCATCAACGTCATTTCCAGTGACAACTCTGTCATCAACATACACTACAAGTATGATCACCTTCATATTCCTTCTTTTCATGAAGACAGTTATGCATAACACTTTTGGAACCATACTTAAGCACACCTCTATTAGATCTTTTAAACCGGGCTCGGGGGGACTGTTTAAGTCCATGTAAGGAATTTTTGAGAAAACATACTTTGCCTTCCTGCCCCTTAGCAATAAATCCAAGTGGTGGACCCATATAAATAGTACAACGGTGAATCAAATAATAGCACCCGAACAAAAGTCAGTTTAGCTACAGGTGAAAAGGTTTCATAATAATTAACCCCATATTATTGAGTATATCCCTTCGCGACAAGTCTTGTGTCTACTGATTGTACCATCAGGATTGTACTTTATTGTGAACACCCATTTGCATCCAACAATACGTTTCCTCTCTAGAAGAGTAGTCAAATTCCACATATGGTTCTTCGCCAGAGTAGTCATTTCTTCCACCATTGCCTCTCTCCACTTAAGATGAGTCAAGGCCTCTGACACATGCTTAGATATACATACAGTGGCTAGATTGGAAATTAAGGTTTGATATATAGGTGACAGATGGTTATAAGAAACAACATTATGAATAGGATGTCGAGTAGTACATGATCTTGTTGCTTTGCGTAATGTTGGCGAAGAACTGGATTCTTAATTCGATGGAAGATGGAATTGCGAAAAGTTATAAGTATTCTGAGACTGCCAAAGAATGACGTAACAATGTATATCACAATTCACAACATTAGGATTCCCAGATCAATGGTGGAAATCGATAAAATAAATGTCAACACAAAATCCAACAGCAGATAGATTCTGATTGAGTGTCAAATTTGGCTTGTGGCAATTTATCGTGGTAGTTTATGAGGATAGGGTCTTTGGTGAGTCTCACTTTTAAATCCCGTATGGGACTATTCTCATGAGATCAACCTTGTGTATATAAAGATGTTAAAGCAGCAATAAAATATTTCTTTGGCTGGTTCAAATTAGTTACTACCATCCCGGTGGATTTGTGTTTCTGGATGGTACTTCTTTAATTAAGTATGAAATAGTTCGTACTGACTAGACAAAAACAATAAGCTTGTTGACAGTATGTATCATTACAACTTCAATCATGTCGAAAATGGTGTCATTAAACTAGTAAGTTGTACTGTAACAGAAATTACATAATTTTTCCATCTTTTTTTGAAGATGATATTAATTTACAATTTACTGTATTTAGAACATTTCATATGTTATCTAGTCAATTTATATTATCCTACGGCTATTGCAGTAAAATCAGATGCTTACTTTTGGAAATTGCGCTTTGTCTTGAAACAGCAATAGAACTGAGACCAGTTGCATGTTTTACTTGTGATATTTTCAAACAGGGTTTTAAGGAGAATCATGGACTATTTTTTTGGATTATATCTGATCATAGGATTTCTTATATGGTTTTAGCAGCAAGGACCTTTAAGTTGAATAATCACTATGCAGTGAGTAGAATTTTGTATGTTTGAACTGAAAAGTGGTTTTGACCTCCGACTCTTTTTGCCACAGATTCCAGAAGAAGAGAAAAACCTGGGTCCACAAGATCGATTAATTCATGTGTACCACTTCACAAAAGATGCAAGTCAAAATCAGATGGTAAATAAGTTATGAAATTACTGTCATTTTTTACCAACTGTGCAAGTATCGATGGACTCTTAAAGCCTTTTCTGCGCATAAATTAAATGATTAAACCTGCTTCAACTTGCAATTCCTGTTTGGTTGCAACAGCAAGTTCAGAACTTTGGGGAACCCTTTTTCTTGATCATCCATGAAGGTGAGACTTTGGCTGAGGTTAAAGTACGTATCCAGAAGAAATTGCAGGTTCCAGATGAGGAATTCTCTAAGGTATATGCTTTTCTCTACTTCACAAACTTTTATGAGCATGAATGGTTAATTCCTGATACAAGGATTAACTATGTTCCTTCCTTTCATATGTTACTTGTGTAATATACAATTATTATGACCCTTATTTTAACGGTCACTTTGGAATGTGTATTTCTCTTGCACATGGGGGCGATTCAGTCTGGTGGCATGGGAGGAGTGATCTTGCTCCTTATTGAAACAACTTTTGTAGATGTCTCCCCATGTACATGTGCATTTGCAGCTTATATTGGTGCTGATTACTGGCCTGTGGTTGCATGAGAGCATTAGTGCTCCTATATTATAACCTTATACATTTTCGTATGTTGATGGGGTCAGACAATTCTATATTATAACCTTATACATTTTCGTATGTTGATGGGGTCAGACAATTCTAGGCATTGTGTAAGTCCATCTATGAAAAATCCTTACACTTCAAACAATAAACTGGCAGTTCTAGCCATTTAAGCAGTGTACATAGTTGCTTTTTAGAAGTTCTTTGTTTAGACGGTTAGGGCAGTCAGGGCAAGGCATTTTTTTTTTTTTTTGTTTCTTTCTTTTCAAAGACGAAATCAGCTGTAGAGTTCATGTGATAGATGGATATGATGATCATACGCATGCCACACATCTATTACGTGATTCAAGGGCAGTGGTGCTCCCACTCCTAGGTGTATTATAGTGCCATCTTGTGTTCTTATCTACTTATGTGTTTGTGTATATCCTTCAATTTTGTTGTGTAAAGGCGCACAGTTGTGTTTATGATCCAGTTTCTGAGGATTGCATACCATTCATGTTAATCCAACTATCCAAGTTCTGTGGCTGTTTATTGGACGCTGTATGTATAAATCAGAACTGTGATGCTAAATCCCTCTGATAATTACCGATAAGAAAAACCCCCCTAAATAATAGTGAACTTCCCATGGATGAAGAAACAACATTTTACTACAACCTTCTGTACCATGTTTCTTAAGCATTCATGCTCAATGCTTGCATTTGCTGGCAATGGAGCCTTCTGATGCAATCTGATCGTCTGCATGTTTGATCAGTGGAAGTTTGCGTTTCTGTCACTGGGTCGCCCTGAATACCTTCAGGACTCCGACATTGTATTCAGCCGTTTCCAGGTATGTTCATAGTCTTTCATATTCGTGTTTTCCTATTTCAGGATTAGAGAGATTCATTGAATATTTTGACTTTGACCTCCTTTGTCATCCATCTGCCTTCAGAGAAGAGATGTGTATGGAGCTTGGGAGCAATATCTTGGTTTGGAGCACTCGGACACAGCTCCAAAAAGGGCTTATACATCCAATCAGGTAAACTATTACCTATATATCTTCTCATATGGTTTATGGTTTAATTCTTAGTCACTGAAATTTGCTCTTTCTCGAAACACTTTTGATCACTAGAATCTTTCACCGCTTAAATTTAAATTGTTCCTTGTAAATCAATTTCTAGTAAGTAGTTCAATCATAGTGTGCAGAATTTTATATATATATATATATATATATAGAGAGAGAGAGAGAGGAGAGAGATCTTCTCATATGGTTTATGGTTTAATTCTTAGTCACTGAAATTTGCTCTTTCTCGAAACACTTTCAATCGCTAGAATCTTTCGCCGCTTAAATTTAAATTGTTCCTTGTAAATCTGTGCAGAATTATATATATATATATATATATATAGAGAGAGAGAGAGAGAGAGAGAGAGAGAGAGAGAGAGAGAGATTCACGTGTCAAAACAAAATGGGAGGTGGAGAAAACCATCCACAATGAGTTTATATTGTGGACAGGTTTCTCCACGTTATCTCCATCTGCAAATGACCTCTAAGAGAGCAACCATCAGATCCTTTACAGAATGCATTGCTTCAATGACTGTCTGTTCCTTTTGCAGAACCGCCATACATTTGAGAAGCCTGTCAAAATCTACAACTAGAAAATGGAAAAAGAATCTCTTGCTGCAATGGCATTGGCTTAACTGATGCATCAACCGTCACAATGCTAAAAAGGAAAGATCAAGACATAACCAAGGTCGATATATATATATATCTTCGAAGTATTGATTTTCTTGTGATGTATTCTTTCTAAGGTGGGGAGAGTCAACATATCACATGCATGCGTACTGTCTTTATGGTTAAATCAGCTTTCTTATTGAGCTTTCCTCTTGTTCTTTTCATCGAGGTCCCTTGGGTGAGAGCTCTCAGCTGACCTTTCCATTGTAATTTTGTCATAAGATTTTGGACCAAAGGGATCGTGTATACAGGTTGTAGATGGTTGGATGCCTTTTGACTGTTTCCTTTTTGTTTAGCTGTTTTTAGGAGATTGGGAACTGTAAATGCTTCTTGTCACTGGGTCCCTCAGCCTTTAGAATTTTGTGTAAAACAAACATATACTGTATTGTAGCCTACAGTTGTGAGGTAGGCCCCATTAAGGCCTTTTGTTCTCATCTACCATCTTTTATGAATGCAGTAGTGTTGCTTTTGCTGCTTCTGTCCACCAGTTTGCTTGGATCAGGTGCTGTTTTTAACTGTTCTGAGAGGGTAATAAGTAAGAAATAATAATGATTTTACTAGTGAGAGAGCAAACGATGAGGTAGGTGTATGCTTGAGCCTTTTGCTTACATTCTTCTGTTTGCAGATGTGAGAGAATGTATGATCTAAGAGGTGATTATGATCTTATTAATTGTAGTCAATCTCTGCATTTGAAAGCGGTAATTTGTTGATTTAGCAAGCCATGGCTTAAGTGATGTTGCAGCACGTGGGAGTTTTGATTATTCATTTGTTCAGTCTACCATCATGGTCGTATTGTTCAAAAGATCTCCCTCCAAGGAAACAGCACTAAATGAATGCAATCAAGAAGCTCTTATACATTCAATGTCTACCAAAAAAAAAAAAAAAAAAACAAAGCAAAACAAAACGATTTTCTCAGTGGAATTCTTGTGTCACAGGCAGGGAATTGTGCAGCTTATTTGGTTTACTTGCAGGGTCTTAGTTGCTTCATTTGGAGCGGAATAATGACTGCCAAGTAAAACACTTGTGGCTGGCCAACACACACATGGTGTTGTCATCTTAGTTTCACACATTCAACAAGGGATCGGTCTTTGGGTCCTAAAGTTAAACTTCTCACTCCTTACCGGTAGCCGTAAGTACAACGTGGCAAAAAAAAAAAAAAGTCCTGGATGATTTCTGAATTATGAAAAAAACTGAGTCCGTTCTTTTATGTTTATTTTAAAGCAATCGACACTATAAATACATTTTTTATGGATGACTGATGCAGGCAGACACAATTGCAAGTTGTGATACTTGTACACTTGTTATACATGTTACGGTTCTGACTTTAATCAAGGTAAAACTTGTGTAATTACAGTGCAAGCTTTTAATTCAATGGTGAATATTACTATAACAGAAATTTTCTATGGGCCCACCTTCTATCAGTGCAGTTGCAATGTCTCTCATCGGGCTTAATTTTACACTAATTGTACCTTCACCCACCATTGGTTTGAATCTGAAAGAGAAAACAAAAAAAATTTAAGATTAAGTCATCATTAAACTTTTAAGGCTGTTAAATCAAGGGCTAGTATATCTGGTGGGGCCGATCTTTTAGCTCCCCATTTTTACAAGGGGACCTTCGCATTAATGGACGGTTTTCTCTTGTGCATTGTGCATTGGTGCTATTTTGTCATGTGGTACCTGGTGAAATTCGGGGGCAGAGCGCATGCACAGGATATGTTTTTCCACCATTAATGGACATTCATCCCTAAGTGGGCCACATGAGCTTGACTAACATATAAGCAATGTGCAGTCAGATCGCAGAACATTCTACTGAATACAATATATAATGGTTTTCGTTTTAATTGAGTTGTTATCTGGACAGGGGTGCTTAACTAAGTGCAGGTTTTCATTATTTAATAAGATAGATGCTTATAGTTATATCAAATTTTTTCATAGTATGCTTTTATTAATTTTAGTTTTACTTCTTAATTTTCTTTGAAAAACTACATATATTGTGGTAGGTTTGCGCATCAAAATTTTCTTCAGTATGTTTTCTTCTGACCCAACTCCAATGATGAGGCTAGACGCCCATCAGAAGGTTTGTCTTCAATCTGAATTTGCCATCTTACTTTCTTGACAAACTATTTGGATGATAAAAGTGGAAACAAAAATTAACTGTCCTCCAAAGAATCCTCTTACTTCAAGGCTTCCATCCTAACTATTTTTTTTTTCTCTCTTTTAGGACGCAGGAGAGTGGATTTTCTATTTTTCTCCACTCTTTTTCTTAAGAAATTTAATTATTTTTATATTAAAAGATACATACTTAACCAATTAATAATTAGTGAAACTGTGGAAAAGGAGATTCTGCAATTCTAGATTCTTCTTATTTCTCCACCTATTAGGGAAATCAACTGTAGTGAAAAGTTGGAACAGTTTTTCTCTGCCTTGTCTCATCCAAATGAAACCTGTAACTGTTACGACCGCTGCAAGCCATCTTCCAATGCAGATTAAGTCTTCAAGGTCTCTCATTGCAAGGTCCTAAATTAAAGTGTGGTTCTGGGAACTCAGTTGCCGTGAAGCTGTGATTCCAAATTTCCGATGGCATTGAACAAAACTCGATTACAAGGTTGTGGTAGTCAGGCATTCCAAGGTAACCTTAGCCAATTGTGATGGGCCACATGCTCATAAGCCCTTACCAATCATAATCAGATCTTAGACATCACATGATCATCCACTCAGAAAGAAAGAGAGATTCACAAACCATGGATTCATCTATCTTAACACAGCAGGAAAAAAGTAGTGGATGAGTGCGAGTTGCACACACACAAATGATTCACTGACATGTATCATATATAACACGATATACAATTGAGCCATCAATGGTCTCGACGAGCAGTCGACTCATTCTCAGAAGCATTAGCAAGTAGGATCGTGCTTTGGAGCCTGCAGCATGAGCAGATGAATGCTTACATAAGTAAAGAAGACCTACAGCGTTAGTTGATGCCCAAAAAAACAACCTGAAATGGATGATCTTAAGCATCCAGTAATTGTATTTTTATTATTAAAGGCAAACAGTTCAGAATGTTGGCAGTCATTTGTAAATAGGTTAGAACCAATCTTGGGTTTTGAGGGCATATAATATCTACAATGGGGTGGGGGCAATAGGTGGGATCATCGCATCATGACATCTTCTTGTACATGCACAACGCCCAATGATACTTCACATATACTTGGGATATCAATCAAATAATTGATAGAAAAGAAGGAAAGAAATTTAAGACAAGCAGACATTAATTTTCAGAGGCAAGGTTGAGTAGATGAAAAACTTGGAACTACTGAATTTGAGTTCAAGTGATAAATTCTTCCTAGACAGGTCCATTGTTTGATGCCATAAAATCCCTAAATTGAGTATACATTTGAATAGGTTCCATCCCTGAAGCATGGAGGAATTCCAAAGAAATATGTATGAAACCCAACGTTAACTACTCAGGATTCCAAAGAGTTAAGAGGAAGCTCAAAATTCCATGGATCCAAACAGACCTTGATGAAAGCCTACAACGTAACTGTCTATGGACTCCTCATCAAAACTCTTTCAAACCACAATTTTCTTGTTAGAAAACAGAAGAAATAAGAACAATCAAGTCATTGTTACTTGGACTGTCTTATCAGAAACAAGTGATTTGCTACAACACAGTCATCGATGATCCTGGGCGAAGAGGAAGACAAAATAGATGAAATAAACAAATTTGACCATTCAATGCGTTTGAATGGGGAGATGACCATGTAACAGCATCGCCCAACACAGTGTTACATGACAGATAAAACCTGTGCACCTTTTTCTTTTCTTTCTTTCTTTTTTTTTTTTTTTTTGTAAAAGGCTCCTTAAAATTCATGAAAAAAATTATATATTTATTGAAAGAAATCTATTTTCAGAGATCCAATTTCTCTTCTCACTTCATAATGACCATAGCTATTAGAGCAACATTGTGATAGCCTTTGCCATTATGCTGTCTATTCATGATTCTTGCTTTGACAAGAATACTTTAACTAACTGTTTAAAAAAAAAAGAACACTTGTACTAAAATGCTTTCTAGAGACTTACCAAGCTCTAGCGATGCAATTTCATCTTGATTGAGTGAATACCCTCCCATCGGTTTCTCTTTTTCGCAGAGTACTGAATTCATCTTCACAACAGCTGCCTGCAAATCCTGCAGTGATGTATGACACTTCAACGTCAATATGAAGGAGAGGAAAGGCTGCATTCCACCTGGTTAATAACTTCAAAATTAAAACATCTTGCTCAAATTGATTGTCAGAAATGTGACTTAGAAAAGGACTAAAATGTGTAAATGTAATTATTTAGTTGTATTTTACTTGAAGTAAAGATCTATTTGTTTTTAAATGCCTACACATGGTTCATCACGTCATGCAGATAATTAAAAAAATTATCAATTAATGAGGACCATACCAGTATAGAAAATCAATTAGACATGAACACACATGATTTGGTAATTCTGAGAAGTGACAAATCTGTAGATATGAGGCCTTTTATAATTGTTTGAATTGACCAAAGATTTAAGACAAAATGAAAAAAAAATTAGGTTCATTAATAGTAATTTTGAACAAAAAAAACTCCAAAAATACCAAATGATCGTGGAAAGAAAAAAAAACAAAGATCTACTGATCCAAGGCCTGTTGATAATTGTATTGATCAATGATTTAAACTACTAGTGGATTATAAAATAATTGTTTTGCCGTCATAACAGCTCAAAAGGCCACGGTCATGGAAATATGCAAAGGATCCATGGATCATGTGCAAAATCCATTGATTAAGGTATTTCCAAGATTACTGTTGCATTTACTCTTTAAATATATCATAATATTTTGCAAGGCTGATTTTTTGGAATAATGATGCATAATATATGTATATATTTAAAAAAAAAGTAAAACATGAAATTCATGTTGCATTCGTGGGAAGTGTATTTCCATGAATTGAACATGTATTCATCATTTTATGATGATCTGAAGCATTTTATTAACTAAAAAAAATGAAAAAACAAATAAAAGCTCAAGGTTGAATGCTTTCTACTTTTGGCTTTATTAATGAGTTTCACTTTTATAATTGTCCCAAACTCAACTAGTCCTACTGAGTTGATGCAGATGCAACTAAGCCAGTGCATCACAGAGGCCATTCGGTGCTGGGCATGGGCTTGTGCCGATTCCTACCAGCACAGAGTTGACTCCATACAAAATTCATACAATGTTCGTAAGCACATTTGCTGACCAGTCCTCGCCTCTTATGAAAAGGATTGCTGTAATTCATGTTTTATCTCTCTGCATGGCTGAGTTCTCTAATCAAACAAAGGATTCCTAGCAACATAGATGCTACTTTAACTACAAAAGCTTCACAATAATTTGTTTGTATCCTAGTTGTTTAACCTTACCTCAAATGTGTTCCATACTTCCATCTGTCTGGGGTTCAGCTTAATGTGTCCTGGTCAAAAAACAGGATTATGTATCCTTTTAACAGTATTAAACACAAGTGCTCTCTCTCTCTAAAACCTTCTATGTTGATTTACTCTACAATTTAAGTTAAATTCTGAACCATTCTCAAAAGCAGTCTAAAGTGGTTTCCGCAGATGAAGAGGGGGATATCAACAATAAAAAGAAGACTTCTAAGTTGTCTGCTTGTTAGGACTCATTAGCAAACACACTGCCTCTTGTGATAAAGCTGGTTGTGGGACTGAGCAGTGAGCCCACAACCATTTGCCATGATGCAAGAGGCGACAGCAAAAAAGACTGTTCTTTGTTTGAATCTTACAATACAAGTAGGTTGTGGGCTCCTTTTGTTCTCTAAGGGTAGTTAAAATGATTTAGGGCCTGTTTGTTTGCATTAGAATACCAAGGAAATGAATACACCAGTATTCATTGTCAAATGAGCTCCACTGAAGGACTATTAAAGAGTTGGACTGTAAATGATATAAGGTGAGGGACGAAGGATATAAGTATTTAAATTACTAAGGTTATGGCTGGTATTCATTTCCCATCTTCCCTAGATTCATTTTTTATTAAATAGGAGGTTATTTTATGCTCATTTTTATATTTACCTTGGATTTTCTCTTTTAACCACTCATGGCATGAAATCCTGTGCATTCAGTTTCTATGTATTCTAATGTAAATATGTAGGTCCTTGGTGTCATAGCTTACAAGCAAGTCTCTATGCTAAACAGACCATCTTTGAGCATGCTGGCCCCTTGTATTCATGGGGTGTTTACATGGGGAAGCTTGGGACCTAGATATCTGTTGTGTTGACAACATTGTTATGCCTTAAATTGCCATGGCTAGGTGTTTCTCCGTACTCTAATGCTTAGAAACACTCCAAATAACCTTGTTTACATCTTGTTTATCAATCTGTGATTGGTGGATTTCATCTTAAGATTTCCTTGTTAAGAAACGTCATTTGAGATGCCTATCTTGATTTCATGACACCAATATGCAAGGTGCCCAGCATTTTCTTTTTTTTTGATAACCCAGCGTATCTCCCGCCAAGCCCAGCCCAGGAGCCTCTGGCCCTGAGCCCGAGGGACAGTCGATTTTGGACAGCCGAGAAATAATCTCCACGGGCACATGCAAACCCTCCTATCCACATGCACTGGGTAAAACTATGGGAGGTGGCCAATGGAGGTAGGTGTCGAACATAAGACCTCTTCGCTTCCTGAGGCGCAGAGTCCTTGGCCAACTGAGCTACCACTCGTTGGTTTGCCCATCATTTGATATAATAATTATCATCATCTTTGTAGGTCATCAGTGTTAAAAGTGATCAGATTCACAATGTTAAAGTGTCAAATATGCATGGAAGAGAACTTTTTTCACCACACGGGACCCTTTGTGATCAACCCAACAACCTCACACTCACTAACCCCATGACTTGGCACTCACCTTAATTTGGCACTAATCCGAATTATACTCACTATTAGATTGCATTTCATACTTACGAAACCGTTAACGATAAGCTCCTAAACCAATGGTTTTGGTAGTATGATTAAGATGGTTTTTGCCCAAAATCATATCCACAATGAGACCTTTCCATTACTTTATCCTTCTATGATTGGCATCCCCATCCACAAATGGGCTTACAATTTTGTCTCTCATGCAAGATGTAAGAGAAGTCTATCGGGAGGTGGCCATATATATAGCACAAGCTATGATAGAAATGCAACTGATATGTTTTCCTGGTGTTACAAGCACTTTCATGTATTCGTCAGAATAATGAGATTAAACTGAAATTTCCGATAACAAGGTATATAAACCAGCATTTGCTTGTATGGAACTTTACTGTACCACATCAACAAGATATAAGCAAACCCTACCATGAACCTGTTTTAATATCTAATGGTAACTTTGGAAGGCATTTTTATTATACGATTATATCAGTTAAGACTTCCTATGTTTAACCTCAAAATGAGAATTAAATAAAAGAAATCCTTACCTCCCATGGTGCTAGACTCTTCATATAGGAAGGAAGTTTGTCATAGTCATCCTTTGATATTTTTAATATGGTTTGGGTAGTGCCTGCAATAGACTTAAGAGTTATCTTCCAATCCATGTAAGTAGTATTATAGATGGTGCGCTAGAGTTTTGTAGTTAAGAATTGGTTCAGGAGATCAAGGCACTTACTTGAAGTAAGAGGACAGTGATTTGGAGTTCCTGTCTTGCCCAAGGCCTCTGAAGGAAGTTTATGCCCTATTTTCTTTTCACATTGTTTCCCATAGTCATAACTAAATTTCAAAAAAGTCAGAAATAAGAAATTGGGAATATTTATTTTTTTAAGAAAAAAGATGATAAAGAATAGAACTTAGAATAAAATTGAAACAGACCTCATTGAATTTTGGGGAGATGCCTCTGGGCTGGCAAGTTCATCGTTAGCTGCAAGATAACAAAGACTTCAGTATTTGTGTGTGTTTTGTGTGTGTGTGTGTGTGTGTGTGAGAGAGAGAGAGAGAGAGAGAGAGAGAGAGAGAGAGAGAGAGAGAGAGAGAGAGAGAGAGAGAGAGAGAGAGAGAGAGAGAGAGAGAGAGAGAGAGAGAGATTGATTTCCCTCTTGAAAGGGAAAACTAAGGAGATAAAGATTAAAAAAAATACAAAGATATTAAAGAAGTAAACATGATGTTAATACTGAAAATAACGCCAAACATTAAAAAGAAAATACAAAGATATTAAAGAGGGAAAAATGATGTTAATACTGATTTAAAAAACAGAGAAACATGATGTTAACTAAAAGAGTGATTTTCTTGCCAATAAACTCATGAATTCAAAATGTACATGTTACTACATAAGAAAAAAGAAGAAGAAAGAAATAGAAATAGTTTGGCAGATGCTGTAACATAGATTGTGACGGTTGATTTCAACAAGAATGTTAAAAGAGAGAGAGAAGCTGCAAACCTTCAGAGGCTAAAGTGGCAAGACCTGCATCTGAAAGGCCAAGATCTTGTATGCAGATGGAGTCATCAAATCTTTAATGTTAAGGAAGACATAAGTGAAGCATCCCAGAAAGTCATTGGTAATGGATTAGACCATTGAATTAAAGCATTACATCACTGGTGGATGACATAAGAAGATGCAAAACAAAGGACAAAACAGAGGATCAATTATATGACAGATCTCAATACAGACAGTCTAAGATTTAACTATATCTAAATAAACATTTCATCCCATACTTGTCTGTATAAAAACACACCAAATGTGGAAAATTTTAACCTCACAAATTCACACTTGAGTGGTGATTAGAACTCCATTTGGCAAGAAAACCTCTACTGTCTGCAGTTATTCCATCCCATCATTCCCACTGAAAATGGTGTAACCACCATGACTAATGCATACTGCAGATGGGATCTATGAGCTACTGCAATTAACATCCCCTCAAAAAGTCTACAGATGAATTCAAAGAGAAAATGAAATATTCAAAGTGCAAATAGAGTAAAAAGGATACATGGGATCCTCTTCAAGCCTTCTCCTAACCGGGCCACTATCAATTGAAGGGTAATCCAATCCACCCTTTGAACTCGAAAACTTCATGGTTATACCATTAGGTGTTGCTAAATCTGAAATATCAACTTCATCATCCATTTCGAGATCTACAGACAAAAAGCAATAGTTCTAATTAATAACAATGATGATGATGATGATAAAATCTTGGGGGACCATCTTAACCATTGATTTTAGGGATTTTTAACATTTTTATGACTGCAGTTTTTTTTACTGTCATTCAATCTAACAGTTGATAGTCGCCGGTTAAGTTGTGAAATTGACTGCCAATTAATGGGAGTAAGAATCAGTATGGAATGTTTAAAGGGTTTTTCCAAACAGGGTTTTTTTTTTTTTTTTCCAATCCATTGCGCTGTGCACCTCACCAGATAAATGGTCTAGATCAATAGAATGAAATTCACATGTCCAATTTTAAAGGAACTACCCTCCTCTCCTAAAACCAACCTTATCAACCAAAACCCAAAAAGGAAAGAAAAGAAACTGTGGGGTTTCTTGGATGCAATACCAGGAACGTATCCGAAGCTGCTTTGGAGACGATCTTGGAGTTGTTGAAGGTCATTCTGATTCTTCTTGTAGACCTCATTGCAATGACCCAACAGCTCTTCGAAGGAGACGGTTTCAAGCACCATCGATTCCAGCAAGTTGAGGTCGCTGCTCACAGAGGAGACCCGTCGATTGAGGCATTGTATGAATGTGGAAGAAGCCGAATCTGATGAAATTCAAGCAGAAATAGAGAACATTGGAAAGAGACTGAAATTGAGGGCAAAAGAGAGCATAATCATCTGATGATAGAGATTCATAGAGAGAGAAGGTACCAAGGGGAATGGGACGGCGATCTGTGGAGTCCTTGAGAGCTTGGGAGGTGGAATGGGTGTTTTTGCAGAAGGAGGCTAGGGTTTTACAGAAGATAGAAATTGACTCTTCCATTTCTCCTCCTCTGTTTGGATTGGTACAAAAAAAAAAAAGCTCTTTGAATCTGGATTTTGTTTTCTGGATTTGGTTGGGGAAAAGTCTCTTTGGTTTTGAAAGAGGAGGAAATGGAAATGGGCGGGAGAAGGGAAGGGGGGAGGCTGGGGAGCTGTCTAGAGTCTAGACTAGAGCAAAGAGTGTGGAATGCAGTCCAGCTCCGTGGGGCCCACTAGGGCCTACCATTGATCACTGCAAGCCATCTCACACTCTCATCTCCCCTATTATCTGAATTTCTCATCAAACCTTTACCTACCATTTGACCGAATTATTAGAAAAATTTATAGATAAAAAGAACACTAAATTTTATGGTTGTTCTCGTACGAGCTGACTCAGTCTAGCTCGTAGGGCCCACTTAAATTGCTAATTTATTAATAAAGTTGGGGTACATGGAAATGCCTTCTCATGAATAAGGGGAGAGGGAGAGAGCCCTTTAATCACACTGTCAATCCAGCCCTTTGACAAGAGGACTTGGCCAAGCCCTTAAAACAAGGTCTTTTGTTCCCTCAAAAGTCTGAGGGCCCGTTTGGCACTTTACTAGAATAGTGAAAGTCACATAAAGCCTTCCTTTTTCAGACAAGAGGTCACATCAAAATTACTAAGAAAAAAGTCATCCAGTTGGGAGTGGGTTTTACTCAAGGGGGAGTATTAAAAAGTATTAATGTTGCCTATAATAATACCTCAAAGTTTTGGTAGGAATAGTTAGTTGAGAAAAGTTAATAACGAGCCCAAGCTTAGAAAAAAAAAATTAGTCAGTTGCTTCCTTGTCACTGCCATTTGAAGAAAGTCAACCAATCGATCTGCAGTGTATATAGGCTTTAATATTACCTCTCCTTGTCACTTTCTATCAAATGCAATGACAATTAACTTCTATATATTTTGTCCTTTCATGATAGATAAGGATTTGTGGTCCGCATGACCACCTGATAGTCTCTCCCTCTCTCCAAGTGAATCGAAATGCATGAATAGGTTCTCAGTTCTCTTCACTTACCATGTACCATTCATTTCCATTTTAGGATTTCAAAGGTCATATCTCTTGATGGAAGAGATGCATGTAGGAAAGGGCCTAGAAAAGGCGATCATTTTGGGTAACTTTATGCACTTGGAAATATTGCAAATGTACCATCTCTTACATTTACAGAAGGGAAGAAGTAGTAGAGAGTTGCAAACTCCACCATTTACTAAGAGAAGCCATGGATTCAGGAGGTATGATTTACTTATTTAGTTATATTCCTTTATTGTTCAAACTATATCCAAGTTGTATATTAATCCCGATGTTGGAAAAGTTCTTACAATTGGTATCAGAGCCCACAAAGAAATGCTTCTTTTGTGGAAATAATGTCCATTTCAAGGCGGACTGTCTGAAGATGAAAACTTGGTTTGAATCAAGAGGTAATGATAGTAATTTATCTCTTGTTTGTTCCGAAGCTAATCTAGCAAACGTCACATCAAATACCTGACGGGTCGATTTTGGTGCAACTGTTCACATATTTGGTTGCGTGCAGTGTGCAAGGACTCTTTTCAAGGAGGACTCCAAGTGATGGTCAGTGCTGACAGAAATCAAAAGTTGAGGCGATAGGCACCTACCTACTTGTGCGGATATTGGATTCTTATTGGATCTCCATGATACTTCCTATGTCCTGGATATATCTAGGAATTCAATTTCAATTTCAAAATTGGATTATTATGGCTTGTTGAAAGTTTATAAAAATGCTATTTTAGTTAGGAATGGATTTTTGTGTGATGAATTGTATAGATTAAGGTTAGGTTCAACGTATGCACAATCCCTTTATACCCACAACATTAATTATGGGATGAACATCGGTATGAAAATGGGAGTCGTAAATGAGAACTCTTCTAAATTGTGGTATAAAAGATTAGGACACATCTCGAGAGAGAGAATGGAAAGATTGGTTAAAGATGAGATATTACTGAGTCTTGACTTCACCGATTTTGGTGTTTGCATTGATTGCATTAAAGGTAAACAAACTAGGACAATCAAGAAAACTGCCACAAAAAGTTTTGGACTTCTCGGATTAATCCATGCAGATATTTGTGGTAAAATGCATATAACTCGTTTTACGGGTTAAGAATATTTTATCACCTTTATAAATGACTACTCGCGTTTTGGTTTTGTTTGTCTAATTAAAGAGAAATATGTAGCTTTGAGTGTTTTCAAAATATTTAAAGCCGAAATAGAAAAGCAATTAGATAAAAGAATTAAAGTTGTGAGAACTAATAGGGGTGTAAATATTATGGAAGATACACAGAATCGGGGGCAACCTCGGTCCATTTGCAAGATTCCTTGAATAAGAAGTCATTGTTGCCCAATACACAATGCCTGAAACGCCTTAACAGAATGGTATTGCCGAGAGAAGAAATAGGACATACGTTGATAGATATGGTTGAGAGTATGGTTGTAATACCACATTACCCGAGTCTATGTGGGGTGAAGCACTGAGATGACCATATACATTTTGAATCGTGTACCTAGTAAAGCAGTTCCAAAAACTCCTTTTGAGTTGTGGACCGACAAAAAACTTAGTTTAAACCACTTCCGAGTATAGGGATATCCATATGAAATGAAAGTATTAAACACAAGAAAAGAAATTAGATCCTAGAACAGTAAGCATATATTTTATTGGTTATCCGAAAAGGTCAAAATGGTATAGGTTTTATTGTCCTGCACATACTAATAGGATCGTAGAGTCTAATAATGCTAAATTCCTGGAGATTCACCACAACAGTGGGAGTGGTGAAACAAGAAGAATTACTTATAATGAAATCAAGGATGCAATATTACCCGATAGAAGTCGAATAGTTGTCCCACTTAATATTGGTATTCAAGAGCTACAACCACCACAAGCTGAACGGGATGACTTAGATGTTCCTCTTGATAACATGAACATCGATAATCACAACAACCCATTAGCCGAGTAATATGTGGACACAAATGGCAATCCAAAAAAAATAAAAAAAAAAAATATTGGACTCGAGTAGAAGTCTAGCCGAGTAATCTGAGAATCGACGCATGAAGAACACTTTTTAAATGAAGCCCAATAACACCCACAAATATCGTCATAAACCCAAGCAGACGGATGGGACAAACCAGTCCAAGGCCTTAATAGTTATACCAGGTCCAGCCCATCTAGCAAATGGAGGAAAATCTCATCTCAAGATCAGCACATGGACCTTTAAGGGGTCTTCATTTGCATGGAGAATATCGTATAATGGGTCTTACGAGATTAGGTGATGTAGATGACTTTATTAGAATTTGATTTACTAGGGTGATATGGGTATTCGTTTTCTATCTCCCCTTCATTCATTTTCTATTAATGGGGATTATTTGATTGCCATTTATGGATCTTCACCTTTGTTTCCCAGTTAGCCACTTCCGGGAATATAATTTTTTCAGTTCCTATGAATGCAATTCCATACACTTTTTTTGCAGTTCGCAATGACCCGAACTATTTATCCTCTTTTGAAGGCTAAAAATAGCTAAGGAGTCGAATGTTATATCTTGATTCATAATAGATTTTGAGAAATTAAAAAAAAAACATTGAACCGTTGTATCCATTGATTGAGATTCACATGTGAAAATTGCAAACATTGAAAAGTGTTTCTAGGAACTCAATTGCACATGTAAATGAATCAAATGTGCATCATTTGCTCATGTGATTCATTTCCTCTCCTATGTGGTTTTGCCAAACTACCCCTAAAGGTCGGCCAATATATAACAGATCGAAAGAGGGTTGTGAGCCATGTGAAAATGGCAAACATTGAAAAGAGTTTCTAGGAACTCAATTGCACATGTAAATGAATCAAATGCGCATCATTTGCTCATGTGATTCATTTTCCTCTCCTATGTGGTTTTGCCTAACTACCCCTGAAGGTCGGCCAATATATAACAGATCGAAAGAGGGTTGAGCTTGGGCCAGGACTAAACCAACTCATTTACAACCCCAATCATTCCAATTTAGAGATGAACTCCTCGCACCACATTTTAATACGCCAACTCTTGCTATATTCTAGGGTTCCTGCCATTCAAGCATGGGTTCCCATCCTTGGGTGGGGATTAAAAATCCTGCCCTGCACTCGTGCAAGAGTCCTGTAGGAATAAAAAGCGGCTTTCACCATAATGCCTCTAGAAGATTATTCTCAACTAGGTCTATTATTTCTTTCATCAAGACCCAACCAACCCCACTCACATAAAATATCACAAGGGTATTTACAAGGCTAAAATTTCGCAGTTAAATTTGAAGTCGGACAACTTTAAGAAATCTATATTCTGGTAGCTGATGGAACTTTCCAAATGGAGAAGAAATTTACTCAATTATTTTCATCAGGCTGCAGCACATGGCTACTAGAAAATGGCTACTTGCATGCATCACCTATATCAAGTAACCTAGAGGTCAGTATCAGTTACACCATTTTTGTCTGCACTTTAGCAGTTGGTTAAGACATGTATTCTTCAATTCATAACTGCTTTTCTGTGATCCATTATTACTTGGCAAACTTAATTAGTATTTGTAGTTCCGAAATTAATGTATGTTTTATTTGGACTGGATATATTTTAGTTG
Source organism: Litsea cubeba (assembly GCA_012931725.1). Classification (NCBI taxonomy): domain Eukaryota; kingdom Viridiplantae; phylum Streptophyta; class Magnoliopsida; order Laurales; family Lauraceae; genus Litsea; species Litsea cubeba. The sequence goes on from CM022947.1 coordinate 14,039,163, forward strand.
ATGTTCCTTTAATGACTTCTTAAATTGCTTTCATTCCAAATTCTGGATTATTTTAATGAACCCTGCACCTACATACAGGCCAAACTTTTCAATCGTTGTGATCTTGGACTTTCGGATTTTTAAACCTTCTGATGAGAGTAGCCTTCTAATTTCAGTGGATGGGGTTAGATTTAAGTCTTTAGGGTATAAAGATATAAGAGTACAAGCGGCATTGGAGCGAACAATTGAAATTTTTATTAGCCTCCTCCTGTTTGAAAGCCCATTCATTTCCGGTGTTTATTTGTGAAACTGGCTGTGAGACCCATCCCTATAGCATATATCCAAAGGTAAGCGTGAAACTGAAACCTTCATGTTAATCTTGTTGTCCTTTCTTCAACTTTATTACTGCTGTAATATTGGGGCTGCTGATATTTTGCTACCACTGTCTGGGTAGATTCTAGACGTCCCACCACCAGAAGCTAGACTGATTCAATTGCTTAATATCAGCTATTCAAGTTTGTTCAAATTTTTATTGATTTTTTTCTCTTGAGCAACAGCAATTAAAGGCCATTAGCCATTCCTTTTTGATCAACCCAATCCCAGAATCTGTTCAGGTTCTTGGGCTGAAACGTATCTTTCATAACAGGGCTGCACTAGAATTGCTGGCTTCCTGCCCAAGATTAAATCCCATTACAAATTATCTCTGAGACAGCACAACATATCCAGTCATTTGGGAGATTGATACATTGTAACTGTTTGGATTTCCAATACTACAATCTCCTGGCCATTGTGAGGTAATGCTCTGGAACTTGCATTGTTGTTGGATAATCAAATGAAGGTATTGAAGATCTGATATAGTGTTGGAACTTGCATTGTTGTTGGATAATCAACACGACTCTCTCTCTCCTCTATTTCTTAAAAACCCCAAATTTCCTATATCTTCTTCTCTCTCTTATCTAAAAAAGCGAATTGATATATATATATATATATATATAGAGCAAGGCTCTCCTAAGCTCAAACTTAGGATGAAATTTTATAAGCTCATGCTTGTGGCAATGCATGTAGTTTAGAATTGACATTTTTATTGTACCTAATGGAATGAAGCTGGTTTCAACATAAAACTTAATTGATCACCATTGTGTAGGTAAGTTGTTTTGGAGGGGATGGCGAGTCTAGACACCGGGGACCATTGGAAGTGAGACTCCTTTTTATGCTTAAAATGATATCTTATTATCGTTTTGTCTTTTCTGGGTTGATTTTCGATTCTGTCCTTTACCTACAGGCTTGAAATTGAGGGCAGTGGAGAAACTTGGAGGCAAGATCAAAGGGTAAGGCTGCAACATGTTGACACAGGTGGTTACCTACACAGTCACAACAAGAAATACTCTCGGATAGCTGGAGCCCAGCAAGAGGTACTATGAGACAAATTCTTGGAAATAACTTTGCTAATGTCCCATTTGGATTCTTGCTATTCAATTATCCTGTAACTCAATTTACCCAAAATTTGTTGTTGCTAAGTATGAACACACCATAAACTTCCAGTAATGTAGTTTATCCACGTATACTGAGACATATTTCTAAACTTATATATGTGCTATCAGTGCGCTTTCATTGATATCAACATATATATTTGTTGATATCGACAAATAACCAGTTGAAATCAACGAATACTGTGGCATATTTCTGAACTTATATGTGTGCTATCACTGCGCTTTCATTGATTGATGTCCACAAATGTTTAGTCGACATCAATGAAAATTGTGACTCATTTATGAACCTAGGAATTTCTCACCTGTTGTAAGAAGAGAAAGGCTCCCCCTTTACAACAAAAAAAAAAAAAAAAGCATGGAAAATGACTCCTCCTTATTGAAAAGATATCCATGCAGTGATCCATTAATAGAAAATAGATCAATGATAATGAAATAATATTATACCACCATTCTATCCACCCATTATAACAGATAAACATGGGTCTTTTATTAAATGAAAGAGGTGGATCCACCAACACCCTTACAAAAAATTATAGGACATTGTTCCTCCTGTTACAAATGTAGGCACCAGATACAAAAGTGCAGCAAATACATGTAGGCACCACATTTAGCCACATTTTACAAAAAATACATGGTTCCACCTTTACAAAAAAAAAGTAGTTGCTTATACCACTTCAAAAGACATGGCTCCGCTAATACAAAAAAAAAAAAAAAACATGGGCCATGGTTTCGCTATCATGAATCAACTTCCCATTGGTGGATTCCGGCATTTTTATCGGTTGTGACTCCTATTTTTACAAATAGAGCATGTTACTTGTTTTCTTTGTCAATTATGGTCTTCCGTGCGAATTCTATTCTTTTTTGGACGTCCAGGCTGTTTGGTAGCAAGTGGTGGTTTGACCACCTCGTTACTAATGTGCTCCCATTGGCGTATATCGCAAGCTGGATGTATTACATGACCATAAGTCCTTCTATATGTATCACATGTGTACCAATCCTCACAAAAATCATATGGATCCAAGCCTCTGGTTTTCAAGGCTGACAATGCATGCTCGAACGGAATTCCAATCGTTGCCCACATTTGACATGTACAACTGTTTCTATCTAGGTGAACAACATCAGTGAACTCCCAAGACTGTATCTGAAATTCATTGGGACCTGCTTGTCGACAATTCAAACGTTGGGATCCTTTTGTAGATTTGCTTAGAATGGTTTCTACCCAAGGAGTTAGTCGTGTCTTCAGCTGCATCATCATAGTCCTCCGAAGATGGAAAAAATCCATTAACTTTCCACGAATCCCATCGACTTTTTGATTTCGGAAGCTCTCTATTGTACTTCATTAGACTGTTTAAGCATTCCACAATGTTTGAGTTAACATGTCATTCCGCCTACCCTCCACAAAAGCATTGGACCAATGTTGTCTTCCGATTGCATAAATGTAGTTATAAGCCTCTAGGTTTACAGCCTTTATATCATTCATATGAGCCTCATATTCACATGGCCCTGTAAGATTTTGCAGCAAACCCGAATTTCTTAACAATGTCATCATCTTTGAATCTCGAATGTATATTCTCCGCAATATGACGACAACAATAACAATGTTGAGCATTTGGTAATACTTCTTCCACCGCAGGAACAAGGCCTTTCTGACGATCAGACACAATTGTTAGATATCGAGGTTCACCAAGAGCTATTTGAAGATTTACAAAGAACCGTGACCAGCTATCTCGTTGTTCGGCCTCAACTATGGCAAAGGCAAGTGTGAACAGTTGATGATTACCATCATAAGTAGTAGTCGTCAGATAACACCTGATACTTACCTCGAAGATGTGCCCCATCTATAGCTATCACAAGGCCTCAAGGAAGACCGGAAGGCTTCCATGCATGCTCCAATTGCCCAAAATAATATTCTAAAGGAGTCATCTTCATGCTTCAACAACTCACTTCTTGTTCCAGAATTCATCATTTGTAATTCCATGCAATATCGAGGAAGGATTTGAAAAGAATCCTCGAATGAACCCCGTATTTCATTCATTGCAATCTCTCTTCCTAAATAGGCCTTTTTATAACTTATCGTCACCTCGAACTCCATTTGAAAGTCAAACATAATTTCCTTTGGTGTGTATGTATAATTAAGTCGAAGCCTATCTTTAACAAAGTTTGCAATCAAGGCGCTTTCGCTTGTTTATGTGCCATCCCCATTGTTGGTTTTGAGTGTGAATGAATTGGGTTATATGTCTGAACTTGAAATTGTGGACTTAAATCCATAATAGAAGCATGTATACGCCGTGGACATGTTGCATCGTCACACTGCGCAGTAACTTTATAATTGTTGGTCTTCAGATGCTTCACCACAAAATTCTTGTAAATTGCAAATTTGGCGAGGGTTCTCCTAAATGTATCACGCTCCGGAAACACTCTCCCTTTCCACAACTCTTGCGCAGTACTCTCTAGCAACTCATGTTTGAAATCGTCAACTGGCACTAGCGTATCTTCAATGTTAGTATCTTCACCAACGGCTGACGTTTCGGCGCGATTCCCACATCTTGTTGCATTTATCCCCTATGCTAGGATTATTATTAATTGCCTGTGGCTGAGAATCTATTAATGCAAAGTGATCATGTGAAAAGGAGAAGATGGCTTCAATGTCTTCCTCAAGATGAGCAGTGGGATAAATGGTATCACAAGAATGGAGACTTTTGACTCCAATATCGGCATTCGCTTCAAAATTATAAATGTCACGTCTAAGTTCTTTCGAAGAGCTTTTGTGAGAATCACTGCATCCAAATAATAAAGATTAGTCCATCTTCATCTTTCAAAGAAGAAATCAAAATTCAATCTAGTTAATAAGATAATAACGTACCGTGTTGTGCTAACTGGACGACCTCTAGGATCTACAACACTTTTTTCCTTCAAATTACTGATTCTTCGACCGAGAGCATTTTGAATGTCTTCAAACACATTAAACCCTGTCAACCTTGTATGTATATAAGGAAAAAGAAGTTAGAGTTCCATATAAATAAATAGTGCACAAAGTGATTAGGACATGGTGCAATACCTTGAATGTCCTTCACGTACACCTCTTGAACAATCGGTATTTTTGCTCACATATAAATAAAGCCCATTTACATTATCCCGAGACACTTTCAACATTGCATTTACATCACCATCATTAGCTACTTTAATCAACGTGAAGGCTTGACGGTTGTTGTGAAGGTACTGAATTTCAATGGCTTCATCATTTTCTACCCACTTCGTTGCTTGTAATGCACTCTGGAACAATGTAAAGTACTTTGTGAAATTGCTTAAATACATCATTTTTTGTTCACCTCCCCTGAACATCGGATTAGTCGTATTCCAATCAAACTCTCCATTAAAGTGGAATACAACAAACGTCTCATCCTTTGACATCCTAAAGAAACCGAAAATAAATTAACATGAGATAAGAACAAGGGACATTTAGTAAATAACCCCACTAGACATGGTAACAAAAGCTAGAGACCCAATATTTTTTTATGATGTAACTCATTCTATCAAAATCATCAAAATGACAAGTTAAATGGCCACTGCCTAGCCAAGATTCGTTAAATGATATTTCTTGGACATTAACTGCCTAGCCATCACCCTCATAAAATCAGATTGTAGAAAAAGTGAGATTATATGTTGCTTGCTCCAATGCATTGATACCTTAAGCTCGGATAGAAAATCAAGCTCCACTTCATGTTAAATAGAGAATAAAAGCATAACCACAAACTAAGGTTACACAATAAATCTGACCTTCATTTATGTGCAGGGACATTCGGTTTTAAGAGTTAATGATTGATGTGTTTTTGGTAATTAGAGAAAGAGTTTTTTGAGGTGGGTGTTTGCTTTACTCTGTTTATGTGATAGTAGGCTAACATAAATGAATTTTTGGATCTTTTTTATACATTTAAATGAAGATAATCATCCATGCTCTATTCATGATTTTTGGTGCATGAATCTTCCTATATTATAAAAGACTATTCTTGTTAGTGAAATGGTATTTGATATGCCAAATTTGTATTTATTATGAAAAATCACCATCTTTTTCCTATAAAATGCAAGATACCTTAGATTGTATGCAATAAAGAACACATTTTCACGCATAGCAAGGCAATCTTAGGCCCGTTAGAGAACATTATCCTATCTATTTACAACAAGATAGATAGGAGAGTAATTCCCCTCATGGGCACAAAAATATAATAATGCCGATCCCCCCAAACATAACTCAACAACAACTATTCAAAAGAAAACCATACCATAAAACATAAGAGAAATAAAAGAGAAGTCAAAGTGTGACTTTAAAATGATGATCCTCAAGTTGCCATTTATAGAAGCCAAATAAACAAAGGCAATTGGAGTATAGCCGCACAATAATTCATTCCCATGATTGAACAAAATGGGGGAAATTTTTACCTGCCAAATATAACCAGTTGACAAGGGGGGTAAGAATATCTCCACAAATGTCAATGCATGCTTACATCTATGCATTCATAAAACGATGTCCTAAAATCATACTCAATGCTTAGCAGAATAATATCTGCGGCCAAGCAAGTGGGTGTAGGCCAAAATAATCAAGGCAATACTAAGTTTGGGTATAGTGTAACACCCCGACCCACCTTAATTTCATTTTAGAGTTAATTAATTGAGATCAGTAGCTTAATGGATGTTTTGAATGTAATTGGGCTTGATTAGGTAGAATTAATTGGGTTTGACCATTTACTAGGTAGACTATGACTTTTCGAAGTGTTTTGGGATTTTGTGTGTCTTTAGAAATTTATGGGTTTTCAGTGCATTGCATAAAGCATTTCATGGTCTTTAATTTTCATGTTTTGACCCATTAGATCCGGACCCAACCTGAACCATTTTCAGCCCATTGAAGCCCATTTCATGCATAAAGCCTCATTTTGAAAATTCTGTATCTTAGTAGGGCTTGAATGCAAAACCATAGAAAAATCCCATTTAAACTCTACACCAACGATTTTCGTCCTCTCTTCCTTCATTTCCAGTTGAGTCTCCTCTTCTCTACTCCTCTACTACTTCATCTTCCTTCCTCATTTCAAGCAACCAACCGAAAGATCATTTGCATGTGAGTGGATTTCATCTCTCTACTATAAGGGTTTCATCCATTGAGCCAAGCACACTTCCATTGTCCATTTCTCAACTATTTTGGTAAGTTTGATCAAGACTCATGTTCCCTTGTTCAAATCCGAATTTGAAAGGCTTTATTGGTGTGATTCAAAACCCATTTATCTTCATTTACCATTGTAGGATTTCATCTTCACCATTTCATTTGGGGGTTTTTATCTTGGAGAGCTTGTTGGGCACTAGAGCTTGATTTCTAGCTTGGATTTGTGATTTTTTTAGCTTCTAGCAACCAAGGCAAGTGTAACACTTATAAATCCATGCATGCATGCCTATTTGATTCCTTGAATATGTTATTCATGATAGAATACCCAATTTTTAGCTCAATTTGATTCTTGTTGGTTCATATTTTTGTATAAAATGGAATTGTTTTATTGTTGGTTTAATGGTGATGATATGAGCTTGGTTGGAAGCCCAAATTATGTATCTTTGATGATTGAAGTCTGGGAGCAGGAGATGGTTTGTTTTGGAAGAGAGCAGGGAAGTCCCAGAATTCGGGCACATAATTCTGGATTGCCCGCTCGAGCACAGGATGCCCCGCTCGAGCGCACTCACTCTCTGGATGGTGCCTGCTCGAGCGAGTGACTCCCTGCTCGAGCGAGCATGCCCTCTGGTTGGTGTCCGCTCGAGCACGTGTTTGTCCGCTCGAGCGCACAAGATACATGAATACTATGTCAACTTCCAACGGCCATATCTTTTTAATTGTACGTTTGTTTTTGGAGATTCACATACCGATGGAAAGCTCCTGAAGCATTGAATCCAATGGACCTTATGTATATTTGATTTGAGGATTGGGATGGAGAGGATATTGGATTTAAATAAACCATGGCAACTTGGATGGAGCCAAGTGATGAACCATAGCATGTTTAGATTAATTGGCCTGATAGTTGGACTTTAAGAATGGATACATTGAACCCTATTTCATGCCCAATGGACTTGTGATTTATGTGGATGCAGCTTGAGCAACCGTGCACCCACAAGAGACCTCGTGTTCTTCGAAATTGTATCCGAATCAAATGTGTTATACTAAGGGATTCGGTGTTCAAATTAAGTAACTCCAAGGGTTCTTTTGTAGGCCATTAACACTGGAATCCTTAGTACTACACCGAGTTGGACAGTGAAGACCCCGAGCGTTCCCAAGACTGTAGAATTGGCTTGCTTCATATCTTGATTCCGTATATGAATTATGTACATGCATTGCATTCTGTTTTCAGTATTTCCGTATGACTTGATCATACTTCTGTCTAGTTATGTATATCTTGTTTATGCACCTGTTTATATTATATCCGTTACCGCTTCTGTTCAGTTTGATGAATTCTGATTATGTACCATATGATATGATCTGTTTCTGTAATATGTTCTGTTATTTTGTACACTTCATTCCACGAGTCGGCACCACTTGGCTCCGACCCTATCTAAGTTGGACCCGGCTAAGTGTGAGTTTAGTTAAATTTTTGGCCCTCTGCAGATGGGGTTATATTCCGAGGATTGACCGACACCCTAGGTTCATGATGAAGAGTTTTGAGCCCTCTGTCTCCTAGTGGCACCACCCTATTCTGTTATGTTATGTTTTCTGCTCTCACTTTATATTCATGTTTACATGGTTAATTTGGGAGAATGTGGCTAATGTGGATGTGCCATCTAAGTTCTGTTGTTTATGTGTATCTGTCATTTATGATTCGTTAGTCTCATGCTTATGCATGCACAGACTTGCCTAGTGTACACACTTTGACTTCATATGATTTATATCTGCCTAGGTACTCATTTGTCACATGTTATATGATTTATATTCGTTTATCTTATTTAGCTTAGTCTAATGGTGCTACACTTGGCGTTACATGTGAGTACCTCGATGCCACCGCCTCGGAGATCCACTGAGGAGGAGGAATCTCCCCGTCACGTAGCCGAATGGACTTTGGATGATGTCTTTTAGACATCTCACCGTTGAGCTTGGACGTCACACTACCATTGGACCGTGGCTTGGAATTGCCACATCTTTTGTTATAGTTTATGAACTTGTTTAGATTATGGATTGTAAACCTTAACTTAACCTACTTCTTTCTCCCTTTCTATCTCTTGAACTTAAGCTTAAACATTAATCTATGCTCATGAACTTTTATGCTCCATATCATAATGGTAAATGATATTTTGTTGAATTATTGATAAGTCCTTAAAAATATACATTTTCATGGTTATTTTTGGTAAGTTTAAGGACTTATCAAGCCAAGAGAGCCTCATTTTGTGTCATATCATGATTTTATGCATTTTTTTATCCATTGTAGTACATTCATGCATAATTTGCTCAAAAACCATCATTTTTGCATCAAATCATGAAACCTGCCATTTTTAATTTTATTTTTGGAAAGATTTTTTTCAAACATGTTTTTCTCATGAAATTAATTAATCATCAGGTGCATTCATTCATCATTTCATGAGAGATGGGCCCGCAGTCATGCAATTGTGAATTAACAGTAAATTTGTTTTTTCACGTGAAATTTATTTTTCTATTTTTTTGGCTTGCAGGAAATGAGGAAAAAAGGGTCCCACACATGCTCATGTGTAGGTCACACATGTGGGGCGTCTAAGAGGGGGGTCCACTTTCTTTGCACAAAATCTCAAGTTAATTTTGAAGATAATTCAAGAAAATCAAAGGAAATCCATGAAGGGCCAAATCAAGAAAGAAGATTTCCAAAGAGATAAAAGTGGAAAGAATCTACACATATTGGGCATTCAATTTTCTCTTGATTCCAACTTAGAGCTTGCCACCTCATGTTATCTCTCATAAATGTCAAGTCTAAGGAAGATTTGCTAAAGAAGGAAATATGACATTTGCATGAAGATAGAATGGAGAAAAGAAAGGAGAAGACTTACTAAATGAAGAAGATTCTTGCAACAAAGAAGGGACTAGGAAGAAAGAATAGGGCAGCCCATACCCTATTTAAAGAGGCCCTTGGACGTCCACTCCTTTCATGAAGGAAAAAGCCCCCTCACTAGTGTAATTCCTCCACCATTCTACCCATCTCCTTTCTCTACCATTGCCCATCTCTTTTCAAGAAGGCTTGTCCCAACTTGATGCTTCAACTAGAGAGGTTCCTTCCATCCTAGTATGTAATTGTTTTTGAAACTTTAATTCTCCATCTTTTATGTAAAAATATTGCATATTAGTAAAAGTGTGATTTTTTTTATTCTTTTTCTTATGTGATTAATGCTTGAATTGTGGTTCCTTTGTTGTTGTTTTTGGATTGACAACTCAAGATCCTAAGGGCATGAAATAAGTAATTATGAACTCGATTTGGGAATAAAAAAAAGAGCACACTTATCATACATTTATTTTTATTGCAATTCCCACACATTTACATTTATTGCAAAATCCACACATTTAATTTATTGTTAATTCCACACATTTAATTTTATGCAATCCACACATTTATTGTTTTTTGCACTACACATTTAAATTCAAGTCCTTTTTGTTTTTCTTTTCTTCTTATGCTTCTTATTTGTTTATGTGAATTTTTTTTATGCATAGTTTATGGTTGGAACTAGTAAGCATTGCATGCATTTTCATATTGGTGGAGTTTAGATATATTTAAGTTGCTGGAATTGGAGTTTCAAATTGAATAAGCAAGAAAAATCAGAGATTTGATTCAATAATTTCAGCCAAATATTTTTTGAAAATTCGGATCCCAACATAAAGTGCACAATTCAACACATTGTTGCAGGAATTTCAGGACAGATTTTGTGTGAAAAAGTTTGCAATTAAAAACCTGAACAAAACACATTATTTTTCGATGAAACTTGGGGAAATTAAAGTTTGATCAGTGTACTTTCAAACCCCAGAATTTCATGCAAAAATAAATTTGAAAAGTTGGTGAACCATTGGCTCAAACATGGCTGGTCGGACCCACCTGTGTGCAGAATTCCTGCACAGATTTTTTTTTTAGGTCATGTTCATGCACTCATATCTCATTCGTTTAAAATCGTTTTCCACTTCCGTTTTTTTTATTTGATTCATGCATCATTGTAGTTCAAAATCCAGCCATTAAACTCAGTTTTAGGTTGCATTAGAATAGGAAAAAATCATGCATAAAAACAGCCCTGCATACTAGTTTTCTAGCCTTAGAATTTTCTAACATCTCATGGCATACATTGCATTACTAACTTTCTAACTTTAGGATTAGTTTCTAATTTTGTGTTTTTTTTTTTATTATTTAGATAATTTCCAGAAATAAAAGATCTTTCTGATTTTTTTTAATTGAACATTTTAACTTAGGAAGCTTCTTAATATTTGGAAATTCTAATGTAAGGTTTGATTGACTAAATGCTTTCTAAGATTATTATGATTTGAAAATTATTATTTATTTGGAAAGTCCTTAACTTTAGGGAGTTGATTAACTTGGTAAAAAAGTAGGTTTGTTTCCTTTTTGATTGATTTGATTTGTTACCAATCTTTGTTGAATATGTTTTGATTAATTTGGTTTCTAACTTAGGTTTATTTTGTTTCTAATTTAGCTTCTTAGTTTTATTTTTGGTAAGCTTTTGGCTTGTTTCTAATTTGATGTTCTAATTTGTGTATTCTTTTGTAGCAACTTGTGATTCATTTTAGATTTAGGAATTCTTATTTTTGGAAATGTATTTAATTTTAATTTGAAGTAGGAATGATGAATGTACTTTTCTAAAATTTAGGCTAAAATTAGATTTTATTTAGGGCAGGTGAAAAAGTTGGAAAGCCTTATTTTTAAAAGCTCCCTGTGGATCGACCTGGTCTCACCAGTTTTATTACTACAATCGCACCCTACACTTGGGTTTGATCAATTATACTTGGATATCTATTTGATAAAATTGTACAGGTTTATGGGAATTTGAGCCTCACACGTGATATCCTGTGATGAATTCCGATCGTGGGGACGAGGGTTGTGACGCCCCGGAGTCCCACATCGACTATAGAGAGGAAAGTGATTGGGATTATATGTAGAGTTTACACCCTTACCTTGCATGAGGCCTTTTGATGGGTTGAGGCCCATCAGAAACAAAACCGTGAGGCCAGTGGGCCAAAGCGGACAATATCATGCATGTGTATAGGGTGGGGCGTTACAAATGGTATCAAAGCCGACTCTCGACTAGTTCGAGTGTGAGTCCCCTACCGTGGTCTGGTGCAAGTGGGCGGGCTTCCATGTGGGCGGGCCAAGAGTGCTGGCAGGCTACAGGGGCTGGCAGGCTACTGCACAGAGACGTGCAGCCCTTAAGGGGGTGGAATGTAACGTGCATTTGTAACGACCCAACCCAGGCCCGGTGCGATCTTGTCCTCTTTGGCTCATGTGCTACTCGACCAGAGGACCTGGCCCAAGCGCATCCAATCTTGCCTCAAGGCTTTAAAAGGCCTCATGCAAGGTAAGGGTGTAAGCTCTACATATAATCCCAATCACTTTCCTCTCTATAGTCGATGTGGGACTCCGGGGCGTCACATTCCACCCCCCTTAAGGGCTGCACGTCTCTGTGCAGTAGCCTGCCAGCCCCTGTAGCCTGCCAGCCCTCTTGGCCCGCCCACATGGAAGCCCGCCCACTTGCACCAGACCACGGCAGGGGGCCCACACTCGAACTAGTCGAGAGTCGGCTCTGATACCATTTGTAACGACCCAACCCAGGCCCGGTGCGATATTGTCCTCTTTGGCTCATGTGCTACTCGACAAGAGGACCTAGCCCAAGCGCATCCAATCTTGCCTCAAGGCTTTAAAAGGCCTCATGCAAGGTAAGGGTGTAAGCTCTACATATAATCCCAATCACTTTCCTCTCTATAGTCGATGTGGGACTCCGGGGCGTCACACCCACATCACATCACAAACCGTGGTGAGTCCAAATAAAATTCCATTAAATGCAACGGAAGCTTCATTCAATTGGTATTCAATGATCGTAATTAAGATCCAACACGAAAATCAAATAAACATTCATAGTTAAAGTTGCAGAATAAATTAAACAATTACTACAAAAGGTTTATCATTAATATAAAGTTCATCTAAAGAGTTTCTCAGATGACGTCCTCTCTAATGCAGGCTCAGACGGCTCCGAAACCGTCTCCAGTATCCCACTCGGGTTCGTCAGTTAGCTCAAACGTTTGAAACGTTTGATCCTCCTCCGTCTCCTCGGTAAAGTAGGGCTCGGTACCTATGCACCAAATGTAGTAACGTAAATAGCAAGAACATGATCATAATTCGAAATTAAGATACGATATCAAAATGAGTAAAAACAATTGAAATTATAAGAAACAATGATAAAGATAAGTACAAGAAAGAACGTATGACATAAATCTGAAAGACACCAAATGGAGCAATATATAATTCACAAGGAGACAAGTGTCCCCGTTTTGGGTGGTCAATCCTACATAATCGGGAAAACCCGTCCACAATGTCGGTGGTCATAAACCGATCTATAAACACATAACAGGATAACCTGTTCACATACAAAGCGGATTATAAGTGATCCGGACACATCGGTGATCAACCGTCCACATACGATCTGCAGTCGTTCACAAATGACCCACATAAAAGGAAGCATATATGCATAATAGACCGAATAATAATGCTCCGACACAAGAGTCCTAAGTCAAAATGAAGGGCCGGCCAATCCATATCATAGTCAAATCACATATATCTAATTTGCCAAGCAGTCTCATAATCCATAATACAAAGTAGGGTATGCATCTAAAGGAATACATTACCTAAACCAATATATGCATGCAAATACAAAGGTTAAGACATATTGTAAATCGATCCTAAGGTTAAACGTATATTCATATACCCGTCAACACACAATAATAACGCTAGTAAGTTAAGGACGTTACATCTCTCGAAATTCATGGTGCATAGATCCAATGAAGGATTTCCAATAGAGATGTATTGACCCTTTCTCGCTAGAGTTCATTAAAATCATAACAGGTAATTGAATCCTACGTCCATAAGATACCGTAGGCCCAAAGACGGTTCTTATGTCAAGTCCAGGTAGATAATTTAAGGTTATTAGATCCATATGAAGTCTCATACTTGATATCATAAATCCCCAAATTAATCAGAGCCAAAACAATGAAAAATAAACACAAATTGCCTAAGTACACTGAACGTTCGAACGTACGAGACCAACGTTCGAACGTTCAGGGTCTCGGGTTTTTGGCTCAGGGGCGAGCAGACTCGAACGTTCGAACGCACGAAGGGAACGTTCGAACGTTCGACGTCTCTGTCATTTGGCTCAGACGATTCTGAACTCACTCGTTCGAACGTTCCAAAGCAACGTTCGAACGTTTGACGTTCAGAATGTTGTCCGAGTTCGTACAGTCACAGAAATTGGGGTTTTTCCCCTATTTATCCATTTTCCTCTCTTTTTCAAAAGAGAGTGCATCACATTCAAATTCACACGAATCATAACCATTAGAAAGAGAATGGAATCCACATATCCATTTATAAAATCCTAATCTATCATTATCATTTAGAAAAGGGCAAATAGACAAACCTATATGCATTAGATAGGTATCAAAGATCAATTAACGCATTCAATAACAAATTATAATAATGTACTTGCCTTAGTTCCGAAGTTGAAGAAATGTGCAGTAGGTTTCTTAACCAAAACCCAAATCGAGATTACCGGGGCACTCGATCACAATCCTAACACCGATCTGACATAAAAGATGGGATAGAAATGTTCATATGAACAGATCTATGGTATTCCTACCCAAACCTAACATTAGAAAGAATAAAAAGATAATCTAATAGTATAGATCTATTCCTAATGGTTTGAGGATAGTGTTATCTGTGATAAGAAAGTCGAACCAAGAATGATGGTATCTTCAGATCTTGATTCTGATGGCTGGATCTTAAGGTTGCAGAGGTTTGGGAAGTTGGAAGAGGAAGAAGACGAACAGGGAACGGGAAAAGTTGCAGAGATTAGTGGGGAGAGATAAGGACATGCAGTTATTTAAAAGAAGGGATTAGGTTAAGTATTGGGCTTAAGTCATTGGGTCGGGTCAAACTGCGGGTCAAGATATCTACCCATTAACCCAACTCACCAATTTACGCATCTGATCTAACGTGTGCCCCACTTAATCCTAACCACTTAAATAACTAAAATACATTCAATTAAAATAATAATAATAATAATATCTAATTAAAAATATATATTAAATATATTAATAGTGGGACCGGGATCTTACATTCTCCCCCCCTTAGGACATTTGGTCCTCCAAATAAAATTAATACCTCTGGAAGAAGAAACGGATACAACTTCTTTACTTGGTCTCGAAGTTCCCAAGTGGCTTCTCGAGGACTATGGTGTTCCCACTGGACTTTCACCCAATGTAACATTCGAGTCCTGAGGACTTGCTCCTTTGTGTCGATTATCTGAGACGGTCGCTCAATGTACGTAACATCTGGCTGCAATTCCAATGGTTCGTAGTGCAACACGTGCAAAGGGTCTTTGATATACTTTTTCAACATCGAGACATGAAAAACATTATGCACTGCTGACAACGCTGCTGGTAAAGCCAATCTGTAAGCAACTTCTCCAGTTCTTTCCAAGATCTCGAATGGGCCTATATATCTCCGAGATAATTTTCCTTTTTGCCCAAATCTCAATGTTCCTCTTGTCGGTGAAACCTTTAGAAATACATGCTCACCAATCTCGAATTGAAGACTTCTTCTTTTCACATCTGCATAACTCTTCTGCCGGCTTCTAGGAATTTTCAACCGGTCATGAATTTGCTTCACTTGCTCACTGGTATCACTAACAATAGATGGGCCGTGAAAACTTCTGACACTGATTTCTTCCCAACAGATTGGGGTTCTACATCTACGTCCATACAACGCTTCAAATGGTGCCATACCAATACTGGAGTGATAACTATTATTATATGCAAACTCGCATAATGGGAGACTTTTCTGCCAGTCATTCCCAAACTCGAGAACGCAAGCTCGCAACATATCCTCAAGTGTCTGATTAGTCCTTTCAGTCTGTCCATCGGTCTAAGGATGATACGCTGTACTGAAATTCAATTTCGTGCCCAAAGCTGCCTGAAGTTCTGTCCAGAATCTGCCCAAAAATCTAGGATCTTTGTCTGATACAATCGATAGGGGAACTCCATGAATTGTGACAACCTTCTCCATATACATCTCGAGGTGTTTTCATGTTCATTGGTAAGAAATGTGTCACCTTTGTCAATCTGTCAACTATCACCCAAATACTATCTCTATTATGAATCGATGGTAATCCAGAAATAAAATCCATCGTTATGTGTTCCCATTTCCAATCTGGCACTTCCAATTGTTTTAAAAGTCTTGGGGGTTGCTTCCGTTCTGCCTTTACTTGCTGACACACCAAGCATCTTTCTGTAAATCCTGCTACTTCCTTCTTTATGTTATTCCACCAATAGTGATTACGCAGGTTCTGGTACATCTTTGTACTACCTGGATGAATAGTATAACGGGAATGATGCGCCTCCGTCATGATCTCATTCTTCAACTCTTCTATGTTTGGCACACATAACCGGTCTTGAAAATACAACACACCCTCCAACAATCTGAAATCTAGTCTACTGTCAATCTGTTCAATCACTCGAGCTAACTCTGGGTCCTTTACTTGCTTGCTTTTGATCCTGTTCAAGATCTCTGGTTTCCAAACAAACATGTGAGCCAACATAACCTTGTCATCAATCGACTGCAAAGTCACTCCCAAATCGAGGAAAATTTCTGCCCAAGACCATTCTGCTCTCTAACATGCATTAGTTGTTATTCTTCGACTAAGTGCATCAGCCACTACATTGGCTTTCCCGGGATGATATTTGATTGGAAAGTCAAAATCTTTCATGTATTCCATCCACCGGGTCTGTCTCATGTTCAATTCAGGCTGAGTAAACAAATATTGGAGACTTCTATGGTCTGAATGAATTTCAAACTTCTCACCATACAAGTAATGTCGCCACATCTTCAATGCCATTACTACTGCTGGTAGTTCCAAATCATGAGTGGCATATCTTTTCTCATGCTCTTTTAATTGTCTAGAGCCATAAGCTACTACCTTCCCATCTTGCAAGCACACAACCCAATCCAACCTTTGAACCATCCGTGTAAATGACAAATCTACCATTATCCGTAGGCAATGTGAGCACTGGAGCAGTAGTCAACCTATTCTTTAACTCCTGAAAACTTGCTTCACATTCGTCAGTCCACACGAACGGTACATCTTTTCGTGTTAATTTGGTCAATGGAGCAGCAATGGATGAAAATCCTTTCACAAATCTCCTGAAATAACCTGCTAAACCCAAGAAACTACGAATCTCTGTTATTGACATGGGTCTCTGCCATTTGACCACTGCCTCAATCTTTCCTGGATCTACCGCCAATCCTTCCTTGCTGATGATATGACCCAAGAAAATAACTTGATCAAGCCAAAATTCACACTTACTCAACTTGGCATAAAGTTGATGACCTCTTAAAGTCTGCAATGCTGACCTCAAATGCTGCTCATGATCTTCTCGAGACCGAGAATACACTAATACGTCGTCTATAAAAACAACGATGAACTGGTCGAGAAATGGAGTAAATATCTTATTCATTAAAGCCATAAATACTCCCGGAGCATTTGTTAATCCAAACGGCATTACTAAAAACTCGTAATGGCCATATCTCGTCCTGAATGCTGTCTTCTGAATGTCCTGATCTCGAACTCTGAGCTGGTGATATCCTGATCTCAAGTCTATCTTTTAGAAATATTCAGCTCCCTGAAGCTGGTCAAACAATTCATGGATCCTAGGAAGAGGGTATTTATTCTTGATTGTGACCTGATTGAGTTGTCTATAATCAATATACATCCCCATGGAACCATCCTTCTTTTTCACAAATAGAACCGGTGCACCCCAAGGTGATACACTTGGTCTCACAAATCCCTTGTCCAACAAATCCTGCAATTAAGTTTTCAACTCCCTGAGTTCTGCTGGGGCCATTCTATATGGAGCCTTAGAAATTGAAGCTGTCCCTGGTACCAATTCGATTGAAAAATCTATCTCCCTAACTGGAGGTAAGCCTGGAATCTCATCAGGGAAAACATCCGAAAACTCACAGACCACTGAAATATCCTCCACCCCTTTGGACTGTTTATCCTCCGTGATAAACGCCAAGTATCCTTCACATCCAGATTTCAACAATCTTTCTGCTTTCAAAGCTGATATCCAGCATGTCTTAATCGATCTCATTTGCCCAACGAATTCGACAGTGTCCGAATGCAATGACAACTTGATGGTTTTGTTAAAACAGTCCATCACTGCTCTATAGGTCGCTAACCAATCCATACCAAGTATGACATCGAAGTCCTTCATCGTTAAAAGAATCAGGTTTGCAGGTAAAATAAAATCTCCGACCTGAACTCGGGTACTTGGAAAATACTGGTGACAACGGACCTTCGTGCCTACTGGGGTACCGACTATTAATACAACATCTAACCTCACTACAGTCTCATTGATACATCTAGCAAAATCATGAGAAACAAAAGAATGTGTAGAGCCAGGGTCGAAAATAGCCTTAGCTTCTACCTCTGAGATTAGAACAATACCTTCCACCACTTCTGCAGAAGCATCTGCATCCTCATGAGTAACTGCATATGCCATGCCCATCTGCTGCGCTGGTAGTTGGTACTGGCCTCGGTGCTCTAGGTTGGCCCACTGGTTGTTGTTGCCTTTGCTGCTGGAATTGTCTCTGTTGCACCTGAGCCGGCATCTGTTATCCCTGCACTGGCCTCTGCTGTCCTAGAACAGGCCTCTGCTGCTGTAGCGCTGCACCCCTATATTGCTGGTACTGAGGAGCTGGTGCTCGGTACATCTGCTGCTGTGGAGCCCGATAAATCTGCTGTGGTCCTTGCGGAGGTGCTGCTCTCCAAGTCTGCTGCGTAGGAACACGAGAAGCTGCTAACTGGGATTTTGGAAACTAACTACCACCATTGGGACAATCGCGAACTTGATGTCCGAGCTGCCCACAATGAAAACATGCTCCAGTCTCCTTGTAGCACTGTTCAGTAGGATGATTTTTCCCACACCGTCCACACAGTTGTCTCTGACCTCCTGAGGGTTGACCTTGAAACTTTTGTTTCTTCGGGTTGCCTTGGCTAGAAGACTGCTTTGATTGATATTGCTGAAATTTGGCTTGTCTCTCTTCTGATTTCTTCTTTAGTGCACCTTCAGCCCAATATGCACTCTTTACCGTTTCCTGGAATGTCGGGCGTTGATTGTCTCCAATCATCATGTAAATATCAGCTGATAACCCATCAAGAAAACGCCTGATTTTCTCTTCCTCAGGAACGACTAGTGTAGGAGCATACTTAGCCAATCTGGTGAATTGCTGCTCATACTGCTGCACCGACATATCACCTTGCACCAAGTTTTGGAAATCGCTCTTCCACTGGTCCTTGACATATTTGGGAATAAACTTATCCATGAACTCCTTAGTGAATGTTTCCCACGAAATCTCTTCAGCCACTGCATCAGCTTGTACTACCATCTTCACCGAATTCCACCATTGAAGAGCTATTCCTCTAAACATGTAGGCTGCCAAGTTAACTCGCTGCTTCTGAGTACAGCGGAAAACTGCAAAGATCTGCTCCAATTACTCTATAAAGTCATCTGTCGCCATTGGATCTTCTGACCCATGAAACTCAGGAGGAAACCCTCTTCCTAAATTTCTCGTACAGGTCATTAGGATCTACTTCCTTTGGAGGCATGACCACTTGTACTGGCTGGGCTGCTCTGTCAGTCAAAGCTATGATCTGAGCTTGAAATGCTGCCCTATCATGATCTGCTTGTGCTCTCTCAGCAGCTCTCTCTTCTCTTTCTTGTTGCTTCTCTGCAGCTCGTTCAGCCTCAGCTGCTTTTTGTTGCTCATTCTGAGTAAACTGCGATTGCATAAAAGCTTGCAACAGCTGATTAAAACGCTCGTCTGAATTGTTTGATCCATTCCCAGGTTCCTTGTCCTGAGATCTTGTATTACGTTGGGCCATGACCTGCAATAGAATAAATATGGTTTAGCTCCTATGAAACAAGCTAACAGACAATTCTATAGACTTTACAGTTAGCACTTTAAAGTCTGTCTAACGAAATTCGTAATCCTCACCACGTCCTATTGTTTCTGTCCATTTTTAATTACCGAAGATCGAACCTGGCTCTGATACCAACTGTCACGTCCCCAAAATAAGAATTGGGGAAAACGTGAAAAAATAAAATAAATTCAAATTCCTGTGTTTAATACAATACAAGCTTCCAAAAGTGGACCCACATCACATCACAAACCGTGGTGAGTCCAAATAAAATTCCATTAAATGCAACGGAAGCTTCATTCAATTGGTATTCAATGATCGTAATTAAGATCTAACACGAAAATCAAATAAACATTCATAGTTAAAGTTGCAGAATAAATTAAACAATTACTACAAAAGGTTTATCATTAATATAAAGTTCATCTAAAGAGTTTCTAAGATGACGTCCTCTCTAATGCAGGCTCAGACGGCTCCGAAACCGTCTCCAGCATCCCACTCGGGTTCGTCAGTTGGCTCAAACGTTTGAAACGTTTGATCCTCCTCCGTCTCCTCGGTAAAGTAGGGCTCGGTAAAGTTTGATCCTCCTCCGTCTCCTCGGTAAAGTAGGGCTCGGTACCTATGCACCAAATGTAGTAACGTAAATAGCAAGAACATGATCATAATTCGAAATTAAGATACGATATCAAAATGAGTAAAAACAATTGAAATTATAAGAAACAATGATAAAGATAAGTACAAGAAAGAACGTATGACATAAATCTGAAAGACACCAAATGGAGCAATATATAATTCACACGGAGACAAGTGTCCCCGTTTTGGGTGGTCAATCCTACATAATCGGGAAAACCCGTCCACAATGTCGGTGGTCATAAACCGATCTATAAACACATAACAGGATAACCTGTTCACATACAAAGCGGATTATAAGTGATCCGGACACATCGGTGATCAACCGTCCACATACGATCTGCAGTCGTTCACAAATGACCCACATAAAAGGAAGCATATATGCATAATAGACCCGAATAATAATGCTCCGACACAAGAGTCCTAAGTCAAAATGAAGGGCCGGCCAATCCATATCATAGTCAAATCACATATATCTAATTTGCCAAGCCACCTCATAATCCATAATACAAAGTAGGGTATGCATCTAAAGGAATACATTACCTAAACCAATATATGCATGCAAATACAAAGGTTAAGACATATTGTAAATCGATCCTAAGGTTAAACGTATATTCATATACCCGTCAACACACAATAATAACGCTAGTAAGTTAAGGACGTTACATCTCTCGAAATTCATGGTGCATAGATCCAATGAAGGATTTCCAATAGAGATGTATTGACCCTTTCTCGCTAGAGTTCATTAAAATCATAACAGGTAATTGAATCCTACGTCCATAAGATACCGTAGGCCTAAAGACGGTTCTTATGTCAAGTCCAGGTAGATAATTTAAGGTTATTAGATCCATATGAAGTCCCATACTTGATATCATAAATCCCCATATTAATCAGAGCCAAAACAATGAAAAATAAACACAAATTGCCTAAGTACACTGAACGTTCGAACGTACGAGACCAACATTCGAACGTTCAGGGTCTCGGGTTTTTGGCTCAGGGGCGAGCAGACTCGAACGTTCGAACGCACGAAAGGAACGTTCGAACGTTCGACGTCTCTGTCATTTGGCTCAGACGATTCTGAACTCACTCGTTCGAACGTTCCAAAGCAACGTTCGAACGTTTGACGTTCAGAATGTTGTCCGAGTTCGTACAGTCACAGAAATTGGGGTTTTTCCCCTATTTATCCATTTTCCTCTCTTTTTCAAAAGAGAGTGCATCCCATTCAAATTCACACGAATCATAACCATTAGAAAGAGAATGGAATCCACATATCCATTTATAAAATCCTAATCTATCATTATCATTTAGAAAAGGGCAAATAGACAAACCTATATGCATTAGATAGGAATCAAAGATCAATTAACGCATTCAATAACAAATTATAATAATGTACTTGCCTTAGATCTGAAGTTGAAGAAATGTGCAGTAGGTTTCCTAACCGAAACCCAAATCGAGTCCTCACCCATTATGCGAGTTTGCATATAATAATAGTTATCACTCCAGTATTGGTATGGCACCATTTGAAGCGTTGTATGGACGTAGATGTAGAACCCCAATCTGTTGGGAAGAAATCAGTGTCAGAAGTTTTCACGGCCCATCTATTGTTAGTGATACCAGTGAGCAAGTGAAGCAAATTCATGACCGGTTGAAAATTACTAGAAGCCGGCAGAAGAGTTATGTAGATGTGAAAATAAGAAGTCTTCAATTCGAGATTGGTGAGCATGTATTTCTAAAGGTGATAAGTCCTTAAAAATGCACATTTTCATGGTTATTTTTGGTAAGTTTAAGGACTTATCAAGCCAAGAGAGCCTCATTTTGTGTCATATCATGATTTTATGCATTTTTTATCCATTGTAGTACATTCATGCATAATTTGCTCAAAAACCATCATTTTTGCATCAAATCATGAAACCTGCCATTTTTAATTTTATTTTTGGAAAGATTTTTTTTTCAAACGTGTTTTTCTCATGAAATTAATTAATCATCAAGTGCATTCATTCATCATTTCATGAGAGATGGTTCCTCCATCATTCTACCCATCTCCTTTCTCTACCATAGCCCATCTCTTTTCAAGAAGGCTTGTCCCAACTTGATGCTTCAACTAGAGAGGTTCCTTTCATCCTAGTGTGTAATTGTTTTTGAAATTTTAATTCTCCATATTTTATGTAAAAGCATTGCATATTAGTAAAAGTGTGATTTTTTTATTCTTTTTCTTATGTGATTAATGCTTGAATTGTGGTTCCTTTGTTGTTGTTCTTGGATTGACAACCCAAGATCCTAAGGGCATGAAATAAGTAATTATGAACTCGATTTGAGAATATAAAAAAAGAGCACACTTATCACACATTTATTTTTATTGCAATTCCCACACATTTACATTTATTGCAAAATCCACACATTTAATTTATTGTTAATGCCACACATTTAATTTTATGCAATCCACACATTTATTATTTTTTGTACTACACATTTAAATTCAAGTCCTTTTTGTTTTTCTTTTCTTCTTATGCTTCTTATTTGTTTATGTGAATTTTTTTTATGCATAGTTTATGGTTGGAACTAGTAAGCATTGCATGCATTTTCATATTGGTGGAGTTTAGATATGTTTAAGTTGTTGGAATTGGAGTTTCAAATTGGATAAGCAAGAAAAATCAGAGATTTGATTCAATAATTTCAGCCAAATATTTTTTGGAAATTCGGATCCCAACATAAAGTGCACAATTCAACACATTGTTGCAAGAATTTCAGGACAGATTTTGTGTGAAAAAGTTTGCAATTAGAAACCTGATCAAAACACATTATTTTTCGATGAAACTTGGGGAAATTAAAGTTTGATCAGTGTACTTTTAAATCCCAGAGTTTCATGCAAAAATAAATTTGGAAAGATGGTGAACCAGTGGCTCACTGGTTCTGGTTCACCATCTTTAGGTACCTTGGATCTATGGTGCAACAGGATGGAGGGATTGATACTGATGTAAGTCACAGGATTCAAGCCGGGTGGACCAAATGGAGGAGTGCTTCGGGGGTCTTGTGTGATCGGAAAGTCCCCCTCAAGGTTAAAGGAAAGTATTATAAGGTGGCGGTACGGCCAGCGTTGTTATATGGATCAGAGTGTTGGGCAGTAAAGCATAATCATATCAAGAAGATGGAAGTTGCGGAGATGAGAATGCTAAGATGGATGTGCGGGATCACAAGGAGAGATAGGATTAGGAATGAGGAAATTAGGGGCATAGTAGGAATAGCACCGATTGGAGATAAAATGAGAGAAAATCGATTGAGATGGTTCGGCCATGTTAGAAGGCGTCCAACAGAGGCACCTGTTAAAAGGTGTGAAAGCATGGAGTTTGCCAAGAGTAGGAGAGGGAGAGGGAGACCCAAGAGAAGTTGGAAAGAAACTATTAAACATGATCTTGCCTACATGGATCTAACGGAGGACATGGCCCTAAACAGATTTGATTGGCGTCGTCAAATCCATATAGCCGACCCCACCTAGTGGGAAAAGGCTTGGTTTGGTTTGGTTTGGTTTGGTGAACCAGTGGCTCAAACCTGGCTAGTCGGACCACCTATGTGCAGAATTCCTGCACAGATTTTTTTTTAGGTCATGTTCATGCACTCATATCTCATTCGTTTTAAATCGTTTTCTACTTCCATTTTTTTTATTTGATTCATGCATCATTTTACTTCAAAATTCAGCCATTAAACTCAATTTTAGGTTGCATTAGGTTAGGAAAAAATCATGCATAAAAACAGCCCTGCATACTAGTTTTCTAGCCTTAGAATTTTCTAACATCTCATGACATACATTGCATTACTAACTTTCTAACTTTAGGATTAGTTTCTAATTTTGTGTTTTTTTTATTATTTAGATAATTTCCAGAAATAAAAGATCTTTCTGATTTTTTTTTAATTGAACATTTTAACTTAGGAAGCTTCTTAATATTTGGAAATTCTAATTTAAGGTTTGATTGACTAAATGCTTTCTAAGATTATTATGATTTGAAAATCATTATTTATTTGGAAAGTCCTTAACTTTAGGGAGTTGATTAACTTGGTAAAAAAATAGGTTGTTTCCTTTGTGATTGATTTGATTTGGTACCAATCTTTGTTGAACATGTTTTGATTAATTTGGTTTCTAACTTAGGTTTATTTTGTTTCTAATTTAGCTTCTTAGCATTATTTTTGGTAAGTTTTATTTTTGGCTTGTTTCTAATTTGTGTATTCTTTTGTAGCAACTTGTGAATCATTTTAGATTTAGATTTTTTTTATTTTTTGAAATGTATTTAATTTTAATTTGAAGTAGGAATGATGAATGTACTTTTCTAAAATTTAGGCTAAAATTAGATTTTATTTAGGGCAGGTGAAAAAGTTGGAAAGCCTTATTTTTAAAAGCTCCTTGTGGATCGACCTGGTCTCACCAGTTTTATTACTACAATCGCACCCTACACTTGGGTCCGATCAAAAGGTTTCACCGACAAGAGGAACATTGAGATTTGGGCAAAAAGGAAAATTATCTCGGAGATATATAGGCCCATTCGAGATCTTGGAAAGAATTGGAGAAGTTGCTTACAGATTGGCTTTACCAGCAGCGTTGTCAGCAGTGCATAATGTTTTTCATGTCTCGATGTTGAAAAAGTATATCAAAGACCCTTTGCACGTGTTGCACTACGAACCATTGGAATTGCAGCCAGATGTTACGTACATTGAGCGACCGTCTCAGATAATCGACACAAAGGAGCAAGTCCTCAGGACTCGAACGTTACATTGGGTGAAAGTCCAGTGGGAACACCATAGTCCTCGAGAAGCCACTTGGGAACTTCGAGACCAAGTAAAGAAGTTGTATCCGTTTCTTCTTCCAGAGGTATTAATTTTATTTGGAGGACCAAATGTCCTAAGGGGGGGAGAATGTAAGATCGCAGTCCCACTTCTATTTTTTTAATATATTATTATATTTTAATTAGAATATTAGTATTATTTTAATTGAATGTATTTTAGTTATTTAAGTGGTTAGGATTAAGTGGGGCACGCGTTAGATTAGATGTGTGGATTGGTGAGTTGGGTTGATGGGTAGATGACCTGACCCATAGTTTGACCCGACCCAGTGACTTAAGCCCATTAACCTAATCCCTATTTTAAACGCTCGTCCTTATCTCTCCCCAGTAATCTCTGCAACTCCTCCCGGTTCTTCTTCCTCGTCTTCTTCCTCTTTCAACTTCCCAAGCCTCTGCAACTTAAGGATCCAACCATCGGAATCAAGATCTGAAGATACCATCATTCTTGGTTCGACTTTCTAATCTCAGGTAATCATCTCCTCAAGCCATTAGAGAAGTAAATCTATACTCTTGGGTTATCTTCTTCTTCTTTCCAATGTTAGGTTTTGGGTAGGGTTATAATAGATCTGCTCATCTGGGCATTTCTTTCCCATCTCTTATGTCAGATTGGCGATAGGATTGTGATCGAGCGCCCCGGTTATCTCAGGTTGGGTATTGGTTAGATCTTTTGCGTTTGCTTCAACCCCGGTGAAAGGCAAGTACTTAACCATAATTTGTAGATTTAATGATGGTGCCCCTCGTTGATTCGTGTGTGGATGCATATAGAAATCTCTTTTTTTTATGCCCTTTTATGTGAGGATAATGTTATTGGGGTGGATTCCATTGGTTTTCTCATAACTGTGTCACTGTAGCAATATTCCGATCTTTATGTTGACATAGCCCACACATATCTGGTTTTTGAAACCCTTTTTAATCATGCAAAAATCTATAAATTATGTATTAATGTAGATAGGTGGGATGGAATTGGATTCATTGCAAACCCCTTTGAAAACCAGTGAAGACCAAACCTGAAACAGGTTCCCGGACACGGCTGTTTGGAACTGTTTCTACGTGTTTCTGACCGCGGGACCCAGGTGGGCCACTTGATGGTAGATCTGATCCGTGGATCTGGAGGAGGACCCACGGGCGACCCTATAGATGCGGACCCGTGCGAGGTGGGCCCTGGTTGGCCTGCCATCCAGCAATATGATCAGATTGAGGCGTCATTACTCTAGAAATATTTTAGTTGTTTTTAATCATGTTGTGGGACCCACTGGATAAATTGATCACAGATCCGGTCCGATCAAAGGGCCGAACCTGCTTGGGCGACCTTGTTGGTGGGACTGATCATGGGTTCTTGATCACCGGGACCCACTATCCGAGTGGCCCAGTTCCTTTGGGCGTTGAGCTTCATCACAGAACTCTTTGGACCGGTAACTGTAGTGGAGAGAAAATAATGTAATGTAGGGGGTGGGTGACCTGATGACCTGGTAACATGAACCTGACATTGAATAGAAATAAAGAATGGAAAATAATGATGAATGGACACGTTTTGGATGGGAGCATTTGACCTGGGCATGTTTTTGAATCCACATGCTACTTTTGGAATATTTACTTTCAACCATTAGTTTTTAAGAACTAGAAAAAAGGGCCCTGGTTGTTTTATAAAGCCAATTAGACCCCTGGTGCCTATTTCATAAAGACTTGAATTTGGAAAATATTATAAATGGAATCTTTAGGTTTTCTAAAATTATACATTATGGTTGTTATTTGTAAATTAATATTTAAATGATATCTTTGGTTTTTAATGTGATAAATTTATATTTTTGGGAACTAATAATTGGATCA
The DNA here is from genome assembly GCA_012931725.1 of Litsea cubeba. NCBI lineage: Eukaryota > Viridiplantae > Streptophyta > Magnoliopsida > Laurales > Lauraceae > Litsea > Litsea cubeba. Next base: position 14,066,137 of record CM022947.1, read on the forward strand.
TTGGACTGAGTAAATATCGTCTGGGCACACGGTATATTACTAACGTAGGGTTTAGTGCTTCAAATGACCTCGGGGAAATCCTAATGGATTCGAGCTCAACCCATCTCTATTGGAGAACCCTTAATTGGGTCTATGCACCATTGATTGAAAATGGATGTGTTGACCTTTTATCTATTTAGAGATTCTTGTGGTTGTTGGGTACAAGACCTTATGTCTGACATTAGGATTGGCTTGTGATTATTCTTTGACCTTCGCATGCATATATTATGTTGGTTTAGGATATGAATTCCTTTAGATGCATACCATATTATGTGTTATGGGCTATGAAGTTGCTTGGCAAATTATGTATGTGATTTGACTATGATATGGATTATGGATTGGCCAGCACTTCATTTTGACTTAGGACTCTTGTGTCGGAGCATTATTATTCGGGTCTATTATGCATATATGTTTTTCTTTATGTTGGTCATTTATGAACGACTGCAGATCGTATGTGGACGGTTGATCACCGATGTGTCCGGATCACTTATAATCCGCTTTGTATGTGAACAGGTTATCCTGTTATGTGTTAATAGATCGGTTTATGACCACCGACATTGTGGACGGGTTTTCCCGATTATGTAGGATTGACCACCCAAAACGGGGACACTTGTCTCCTTGTGAATTATATATTGCTCCATTTGGTGTCTTTCAGATTTATGTCATACGTTCTTTCTTGTACTTATCTTTATCATTGTTTCTTATAATTTCAATTGTTTTTACTCATTTTGATATCGTATCTTAATTTCGAATTATGATCATGTTCTTGCTATTTACGTTACTACATTTGGTGCATAGGTACCGAGCCCTACTTTACCGAGGAGACGGAGGAGGATCAAACGTTTCAAACGTTTGAGCCAACTGACGAACCCGAGTGGGATGCTGGAGACGGTTTCGGAGCCGTCTGAGCCTGCATTAGAGAGGACGTCATCTTAGAAACTCTTTAGATGAACTTTATATTAATGATAAACCTTTTGTAGTAATTGTTTAATTTATTCTGCAACTTTAACTATGAATGTTTATTTGATTTTCGTGTTAGATCTTAATTACGATCATTGAATACCAATTGAATGAAGCTTCCGTTGCATTTAATGGAATTTTATTTGGACTCACCACGGTTTGTGATGTGATGTGGGTCCACTTTGGAAGCTTGTATTGTATTAAACACAGGAATTTGAATTTGTTTTATTTTTTCACGTTTTCCCCAATTCTTATTTTGGGGACGTGACAGTTGGTATCAGAGCCAGGTTCGATCTTCGGTAATTAAAAATGGACAGAAACAATAGGACGTGGTGAGGATTACGAATTTCGTTAGACAGACTTTAAAGTGCTAACTGTAAAGTCTATAGAATTGTCTGTTAGCTTGTTTCATAGGAGCTAAACCATATTTATTCTATTGCAGGTCATGGCCCAACGTAATACAAGATCTCAGGACAAGGAACCTGGGAATGGATCAAACAATTCAGACGAGCGTTTTAATCAGCTGTTGCAAGCTTTTATGCAATCGCAGTTTACTCAGAATGAGCAACAAAAAGCAGCTGAGGCTGAACGAGCTGCAGAGAAGCAACAAGAAAGAGAAGAGAGAGCTGCTGAGAGAGCACAAGCAGATCATGATAGGGCAGCATTTCAAGCTCAGATCATAGCTTTGACTGACAGAGCAGCCCAGCCAGTACAAGTGGTCATGCCTCCAAAGGAAGTAGATCCTAATGACCTGTACGAGAAATTTAGGAAGAGGGTTCCTCCTGAGTTTCATGGGTCAGAAGATCCAATGGCGACAGATGACTTTATAGAGCAATTGGAGCAGATCTTTGCAGTTTTCCGCTGTACTCAAAAGCAGCGAGTTAACTTGGCAGCCTACATGTTTAGAGGAATAACTCTTCAATGGTGGAATTCGGTGAAGATGGTAGTACAAGCTGATGCAGTGGCTGAAGAGATTTCGTGGGAAACATTCACTAAGGAGTTCATGGATAAGTTTATTCCCAAATATGTCAAGGACCAGTGGAAGAGCGATTTCCAAAACTTGGTGCAAGGTGATATGTCGGTGCAGCAGTATGAGCAGCAATTCACCAGATTGGCTAAGTATGCTCCTACACTAGTCGTTCCTGAGGAAGAGAAAATCAGGCGTTTTCTTGATGGGTTATCAGCTGATATTTACATGATGATTGGAGATAATCAACGCCCGACATTCCAGGAAACGGTAAAGAGTGCATATTGGGCTGAAGGTGTACTAAAGAAGAAATCAGAAGAGAGACAAGCTAAATTTCAGCAATATCAATCAAAGTAGTCTTCTAGCCAAGGCAACCCGAAGAAACAAAAGTTTCAAGGTCAACCCTCAGGTGGTCAGAGACAACTGTGTGGACGGTGTGGGAAAAATCATCCTACTGAACAGTGCTACAAGGAGACTGGAGCATGTTTTCATAGTGGGCAGCTCGGACATCAAGTTCGCGATTGTCCCAATGGTGGTAGTTAGTTTCCAAAATCCCAGTTAGCAGCTTCTCGTGTTCCTACGCAGCAGACTTGGAGAGCAGCACCTCCGCAAGGACCACAGCAGATTTATCGGGCTCCACAGCAGCAGATGTACCGAGCACCAGCTCCTCAGTACCAGCAATATAGGGGTGCAGCGCTACAGCAGCAGAGGCCTGTTCTAGGACAGCAGAGGCCAGTGCAGGGACAACAGAGGCCGGCTCAGGTGCAACAGAGACAATTCCAGCAGCAAAGGCAACAACAACCAGTGGGCCAACCTAGAGCACCGAGGCCAGTGCCAACTACCAGCGCAGCAGATGGGCATGGCATATGCAGTTACTCATGAGGATGCAGATGCTTCTGCAGAAGTGGTGGAAGGTATTGTTCTAATCTCAGAGGTAAAAGCTAAGGCTATTTTCGACCCTGGCTCTACACATTCTTTTGTTTCTCATGATTTTGCTAGACATATCAATGAGACTGTAGTGAGGTTAGATGTTGCATTAATAGTCGGTACCCCAGTAGGCACGAAGGTCCGTTGTCACCAGTATTTTCCAAGTACCCGAGTTCAGGTCGGAGATTTTATTTTACCTGTAAACCTGATTCTTTTAACGATGAAGGACTTCGATATCATACTTGGTATGGATTGGTTAGCGACCTACAGAGCAGTGATGGACTGTTTTAACAAAACCATCAAGTTGTCATTGCATTCGGACACTGTCGAATTCGTTGGGCAAAGGAGATCGATTAAGACATGCCGGATATCAGCTTTGAAAGCAGAAAGATTGTTGAAATCTGGATGTGAAGGATACTTGGCGTTTATCACGGAGGATAAACAGTCAAAAGGGGTGGAGGATATTCCAGTGGTCTGTGAGTTTTCAGATGTTTTCCCTGATGAGATTCCAGGCTTACCTCCAGTTAGGGAGATAGATTTTTCAATCGAATTGGTACCAGGGACAGCTTCAATTTCTAAGGCTCCATATAGAATGGCCCCAGCAGAACTCAGGGAGTTGAAAACTCAATTGCAGGATTTGTTGGACAAGGGATTTGTGAGACCAAGTGTATCACCTTGGGGTGCACCGGTTCTATTTGTGAAAAAGAAGGATGGTTCCATGGGGATGTGTATTGATTATAGACAACTCAATCAGGTCACAATCAAGAATAAATACCCTCTTCCTAGGATCCATGAATTGTTTGACCAGCTTCAGGGAGCTGAATATTTCTCAAAGATAGACTTGAGATCAGGATATCACAAGCTCAGAGTTCGAGATCAGGACATTCAGAAGACAGCATTCAGGACGAGATATGGCCATTACGAGTTTTTAGTAATGCCGTTTGGATTAACAAATGCTCCGGGAGTATTTATGGCTTTAATGAATAAGATATTTACTCCATTTCTCGACCAGTTCATCGTTGTTTTTATAGACGACGTATTAGTGTATTCTCGGTCTCGAGAAGATCATGAGCAGCATTTGAGGTCAGCATTGCAGACTTTAAGAGGTCATCAACTTTATGCCAAGTTGAGTAAGTGTGAATTTTGGCTTGATCAAGTTATTTTCTTGGGTCACATCATCAGCAAGGAAGGATTGGCGGTAGATCCAGGAAAGATTGAGGCAGTGGTCAAATGGCAGAGACCCATGTCAATAACAGAGATTCGTAGTTTCTTAGGTTTAGCAGGTTATTTCAGGAGATTTGTGAAAGGATTTTCATCCATTGCTGCTCCATTGACCAAATTAACACGAAAAGATGTACCGTTCGTGTGGACTGACGAATGTGAAGCAAGTTTTCAGGAGTTAAAGAATAGGTTGACTACTGCTCCAGTGCTCACATTGCCTACGGATAATGGTAGATTTGTCATTTACACGGATGGTTCAAAGGTTGGATTGGGTTGTGTGCTTGCAAGATGGGAAGGTAGTAGCTTATGGCTCTAGACAATTGAAAGAGCATGAGAAAAGATATGCCACTCATGATTTGGAACTACCAGCAGTAGTAATGGCATTGAAGATGTGGTGACATTACTTGTATGGTGAGAAGTTTGAAATTCATTCAGACCATAGAAGTCTCCAATATTTGTTTACTCAGCCTGAATTGAACATGAGACAGACCCGGTGGATGGAATACATGAAAGATTTTGACTTTCCAATCAAATATCATCCCGGGAAAGCCAATGTAGTGGCTGATGCACTTAGTCGAAGAATAACAACTAATGCATGTTAGAGAGCAGAATGGTCTTGGGCAGAAATTTTCCTCGATTTGGGAGTGACTTTGCAGTCGATTGATGACAAGGTTATGTTGGCTCACATGTTTGTTTGGGAACCAGAGATCTTGAACAGGATCAAAAGCAAGCAAGTAAAGGACCCAGAGTTAGCTCGAGTGATTGAACAGATTGACAGTAGACTAGATTTCAGATTGTTGGAGGGTGTGTTGTATTTTCAAGACCGGTTATGTGTGCCAAACATAGAAGAGTTGAAGAATGAGATCATGACGGAGGCGCATCATTCCCGTTATACTATTCATCCAGGTAGTACAAAGATGTACCAGAACCTGCGTAATCACTATTGGTGGAATAACATAAAGAAGGAAGTAGCGGAATTTACAAAAAGATGCTTGGTGTGTCAGCAAGTAAAGGCAGAACGGAAGCAACCCCCAGGACTTTTAAAACAATTGGGAGTGCCAGATTGTAAATGGGAACACATAACGATGGATTTTATTTCTGGATTACCATCGATTCATAATAGAGATAGTATTTGGGTGATAGTTGACAGATTGACAAAGGTGGCACATTTCTTACCAATGAATATGAAGACACTTCGAGATGAATTAGCTCGAATGTATATGGAGAAGGTTGTCACAATTCATGGAGTTCCCCTATCGATTGTATCAGACAGAGATCCTAGATTTTTGGGCAGATTCTGGACAGAACTTCAGGCAGCTTTGGGCACGAAATTGAATTTCAGTACAGCGTATCATCCTCAGACCGACGGACAGACTTAAAGGACTAATCAGACACTTGAGGTTATGTTGCGAGCTTGCGTTCTCGAGTTTGGGAAGGACTGGCAGAAAAGTCTCCCATTATGCGAGTTTGCATATAATAATAGTTATCACTCCAGTATTGGTATGGCACCATTTGAAGCGTTGTATGGACGTAGATGTAGAACCCCAATCTGTTGGGAAGAAATCGGTGTCAGAAGTTTTCACGGCCCATCTATTGTTAGTGATACCAGTGAGCAAGTGAAGCAAATTCATGACCGGTTGAAAATTGCTAGAAGCCGGCAGAAGAGTTATGCAGATGTGAAAAGAAGAAGTCTTCAATTCGAGATTGGTGAGCATGTATTTCTAAAGGTTTCACCGACAAGAGGAACATTGAGATTTGGGCAAAAAGGAAAATTATCTCGGAGATATATAGGCCCATTCGAGATCTTGGAAAGAATTGGAGAAGTTGCTTACAGATTGGCTTTACCAGCAGCGTTGTCAGCAGTGCATAATGTTTTTCATGTCTCGATGTTGAAAAAGTATATCAAAGACCCTTTGCACGTGTTGCACTACGAACCATTGGAATTGCAGCTAGATGTTACGTACATTGAGCGACCGTCTCAGATAATCGACACAAAGGAGCAAGTCCTCAGGACTCGAACGTTACATTGGGTGAAAGTCCAGTGGGAACACCATAGTCCTCGAGAAGCCACTTGGGAACTTCGAGACCAAGTGAAGAAGTTGTATCCGTTTCTTCTTCCAGAGGTATTAATTTTATTTGGAGGACCAAATGTCCTAAGGGGGGGAGAATGTAAGATCCCGGTCCCATTATTAATATATTTAATATATTTTAATTAGATATTATTATTATTATTATTTTAATTGAATGTATTTTAGTTATTTAAGTGGTTAGGATTAAGTGGGGCACACGTTAGATCAGATGCGTAGATTGGTGAGTTGGGTTAATGGGTAGATGTCTTGACCCGCAGTTTGACCCGACCCAATGACTTAAGCCCAATACTTAACCTAATTTCTTCTTTTAAATAACCGCACGTCCTTATCTCTCCCCACTAATCTCTGCAACTTTTCCCGTTCCCTGTTCGTCTTCTTCCTCTTCCAACTTCCCAAACCTCTGCAACCTTAAGATCCAGCCATCAGAATCAAGATCTGAAGATACCATCATTCTTGGTTCGACTTTCTTATCACAGATAACACTATCCTCAAACCATTAGGAATAGATCTATACTATTAGATTATCTTCTTATTCTTTCTAATGTTAGGTTTTGGGTAGGAATACCATAGATCTGTTCATATGAACATTTCTATCCCATCTTTTATGTCAGATCGGTGTTAGGATTGTGATCGAGTGCCCCGGTAATCTTCATTTGGGTCTTGGCTAGGAAACCTACTGCACATTTCTTCAACTTCAGATCTAAGGCAAGTACATTATTATAATTTGTTATTGAATGCGTTAATTGATCTTTGATTCCTATCTAATGCATATAGGTTTGTCTATTTGCCCTTTTCTAAATGATAATGATAGATTGGGATTTTATAAATGGATATGTGGATTCCATTCTCTTTCTAATGGTTATGATTCGTGTGAATTTGAATGGGATGCACTCTCTTTTGAAAAAGAGAGGAAAATGGATAAATAGGGGAAAAACCCCAATTTCTGTGACTGTACGAACTCGGACAACATTCTGAACGTCAAACGTTCGAACGTTGCTTTGGAACGTTCGAATGAGTGAGTTCAGAATCGTCTGAGCCAAATGACAGAGACGTCGAACGTTCAAACGTTCCCTTCGTGCGTTCGAACGTTCGAGTCTGCTCGCCCCTGAGCCAAAAACCCGAGACCCTGAACGTTCGAACGTTGGTCTCGTACGTTCGAACGTTCAGTGTACTTAGGCAATTTGTGTTTATTTTTTCATTGTTTTGGCTCTGATTAATTTGGGGATTTATGATATCAAGTATGGGACTTCATATGGATCTAATAACCTTAAATTATCTACCTGGACTTGACATAAGAACCGTCTTTGGGCCTACGGTATCTTATGGACGTAGGATTCAATTACCTGTTATGATTTTAATGAACTCTAGCGAGAAAGGGTCAATACATCTCTATTGGAAATCCTTCATTGGATCTATGCACCATGAATTTCGAGAGATGTAACGTCCTTAACTTACTAGCGTTATTATTATGTGTTGACGGGTATATGAATATACTTTTAACCTTAGGATCGATTTACAATATGTCTTAACCTTTGTATTTGCATGTATATATTGGTTTAGGTTATGTATTCCTTTAGATGCATACCCTACTTTGTATTATGGATTATGAGGTGGTTTGGCAAATTAGATATATGTGATTTGACTATGATATGGATTGGCCGGCCCTTCATTTTGACTTAGGACTCTTGTGTCGGAGCATTATTATTCGGGTCTATTATGCATATATGTTTCCTTTTATGTGGGTCATTTGTGAACGACTACAGATCGTATGTGGACGGTTGATCACCTATGTGTCCGGATCACTTATAATCCGCTTTGTATGTGAACAGGTTATCCTGTTATGTGTTTATAGATCGGTTTATGACCACTGACATTGTGGACGGGCTTTCCCGATTATGTAGGATTGACCACCCAAAACGGGGACACTTATCTCCGTGTGAATTATATATTGCTCCATTTGGTGTCTTTCAGATTTATGTCATACGTTCTTTCTTGTACTTATCTTTATCATTGTTTCTTATAATTTCAATTGTTTTTACTCATTTTGATATCGTATCTTAATTTCGAATTATGATCATGTTCTTGCTATTTACGTTACTACATTTGGTGCATAGGTACCGAGCCCTACTTTACCGAGGAGACGGAGGATGATCAAACATTTCAAATGTTTGAGCCAACTGACGAACCCGAGTGGGATGCTGGAGACAGTTTCAGAGCCGTCTGATCCTGCATTAGAGAGGACGTCATCTTAGAAACTCTTTAGATGAACTTTATATTAATGATAAACCTTTTGTAGTAATTGTTTAATTTATTCTGCAACTTTAACTATAGATGTTTATTTGATTTTCGTGTTGGATCTTAATTACGATCATTGAATACCAATTGAATGAAGCTTCCGTTGCATTTAATGGAATTTTATTTGGACTCACCACGGTTTGTGATGTGATGTGGGTCCACTTTTGGAAGCTTGTGTTGTATTAAACACAGGAATTTGAATTTGTTTTAATTTTTCACGTTTTTCCCAATTCTTATTTTGGGGACGTGACAGAATGTGACGCCCCGGAGTCCCACATCGACTATAGAGAGGAAAGTGATTGGGATTATATGTAGAGCTTACACCCTTACCTAGCATGAGGCCTTTTGATGGGTTGAGGCCCATAAGAAACAAAACCGTGAGGCCAGTGAGCCAAAGCGGACAATATCATGCATGTGTATAGGGTGGGGCGTTACAAATGGTATCCGAGCCGACTCTCGACTAGTTCGAGTGTGGGTCCCCTGCCGTGGCCTGGTGCAAGTGGGCGGGCTTCCATGTGGGCGGGCCAAGAGGGCTGGCAGGCTACAGGGGCTGGCAGGCTATTGCACAGGGACGTGCAGCCTTAAGGGGGGTGGAATGTGACGCCCCGGAGTCCCATATCGACTATAGAGAGGAAAGTGATTGGGATTATATGTAGAGCTTACACCCTTACCTAGCAAGAGGCCTTTTGATGGGTTGAGGCCCATCAGAAACAAAACCGTGAGGCCAGTGGGCCAAAGCGGACAATATCATGCATGTGTATAGGGTGGGGCGTTACAAATTACGTTCGAACGTTCAGTGTACTTAGGCAATTTGTGTTTATTTTTTCATTGTTTTGGCTCTGATACCAATGTGACGCCCCGGAGTACCACATCGACTATAGAGAGGAAAGTGATTGAGATTATATGTAGAGCTTACACCCTTACCTTGCATGAGGCCTTTTGATGGGTTGAGGCCCATCAGAAACAAAACCGTGAGGCCAGTGGGCCAAAGCGGACAATATCATGCATGTGTATAGGGTGGGGCGTTACAAATGGTATCAGAGCCGACTCTCGACTAGTTCGAGTGTGGGTCCCCTGCCGTGGTCTGGTGCAAGTGGGCGGGCTTCCATGTGGGCGGCCCAAGAGGGCTGGCAGGCTACAGGGGCTGGCAGGCTACTGCACAGAGACGTGCAGCCCTTAAGGGGGGTGGAATGTGACGCCCCGGAGTCCCACATCGACTATAGAAAGGAAAGTGATTGGGATTATATGTAGAGCTTACACCCTTACCTTGCATGAGGCCTTTTGATGGGTTGAGGCCCATCAGAAATAAAACCGTGAGGCCAGTGGGCCAAAGCGGACAATATCATGCATGTGTATAGGGTGGGGCGTTACAAGGGTCAACGAGGTTGACTCGAATCCCCATGCGGGCGTACATCGCGCCTCTAGATGGGTGCAGTCTCGGGCTCGGGGCGTGACATATAGCTTCAATCATTCTTTAGGAACATTGCAATACTAAAATATTTAGCTCCAAGCTAATTATTTTAGTATTCCCACATTTATGAAATATTAAAATAGTTTGCAATGCCTTGGCATGTGGGCAGCCAACAACATGATATCGTTCAGACAATGTAGCATTCAAACATTTTTGCAGTTGTCCAATGCACCTAGACTCTGCAATAGACTTTTTTCTTCCCCGAATTTAAGTTCACAAGAAAAATAAACATAATCTTACAAGCTCAGATTTAGAAGCACTTTGGATTTGCAGCCATATGACCGAACCATTCAGACTAGGTTGCTGAACCTGCAACATCATCCTATCACATTTTGACGCACCCAGTTGTGTACAGGGCTCAAGGGTCTCTTGGAACTGTTGTCATAGCACCCAGTTTCATTGAGGCATTATATCGAACACTTGGTGCCCCTAACTATAAGGAGAGGAATTCACCACCTTGCATTGTTCCCTCCCTTCCCTATTTGGATGGTCAGAATTGTAGAAGATAAGGCAAATGAATGTGAGAGAAAGAGAGAGAGAGATAGAGAGAGACTCACCTTGGCAATTGCCGCTGCAAGTTCCAGAGCTTGGTTGATGAGAACTCAACACTTCCCTTCCTTCTTTTCTTTCTTCTATTTCTTTTGTGATCGGAGATGGAAGTGAGCTTGGTTCTCCTTCCTCCGTTTCTTCTTTCCTTTTTTCTGTTGTTGTTTTCGTCCCTGGACTGGGATTAGGGTCTCGTTGGCATCGGCTAAGAAAACGGTAAAATGAGAAGAAGCTTGGTCGATGAGAACCCAACAACACTTCCCTTCCATCTTTACTTTCTTCTATTTCTTTTTTGACCAATTCTGGAAGTGAGCTTGGTTCTCTTTCTTCATGTTGTTTTCGTCCCTGGACTTGGCAATTGCGATTGTGTCTTGTGGGCCTAAAGCTAAGAAAATGGTAAAATGGGAAAAAAAAGAAGTGTAGATTTTTATTATTATTATTATTTTGGGGGGGGGGGGGGGGGGGGGGGGGGGTGTTTCTTGCCTTATATTATAATAATTTAGGGGTCTCAACAGTGGTTACCCTATTTAAGAATTTTTTTTTATAAATGTCCTAAAAATAAAAAATAAAAAATACATAATAGTAAAAATAAGGGAGTTAAGTTGATTTTCTCTTACCAAATAAAATAATTTATTCAAGAAATAGTGTTGGAATTTGAAAATATGCAAGAGAATGAGCTATGGAGACATGGCTGCTCTAAGGAGAGAAGGGGAAGAGGAGAAGAAGATGGGGGAATATGGAACAAGTTAAAAAAAATTAGGATTTTTGGCCATTACTCCATCTTGGCCGATATTCGGTCAAACTAATATTTTGACCATATCGACCGAGATTGGCCGATATTTTGGGGGTAGTTTACTCTGCGATACCGACTCTGGTATCGCGGCTAAAATATCAACTCGGTATGGGCCGGTCGATATGAACCGGTATCGACTGAGATTTTGATCAGAATTCTCGGGGAGCAAGCTACTACTACAAAAAAACAACTCTTTGCGGCACACTCTCAACACATCCACCCAAGAAAAAGAATAAGACTCAAGGATTAAAAAGAGGTACCTCTTCGTTTTGAATTGTGTAGGGCTGTGAAAATTGACCGAAATAACCGAACCGAACCGCCCGGCCGAACCGACCATTTGGGAGGTTCTATATATTTTTTTTAAAGAAAACCGACCAATCGGTTATTTGTTTCACCTAAAAATTTCACGACGGTCGGTTTTTTTATAAACTAAAAAACCGTTCGGTTAAAACCGAACCGACTGAATTGTTAAGCGGCTGGAGACTGCACTAATTAACTTAGTGACTTGAACTGTTGAACATCTGCATTTTTTAAGTACTACTAGCTAGCTGCTGGGCCTGTACTTATTGTTAATTGCTGCTGGGCCTGTTTTATTTGTGTGTAAGTTACTAAATTAGATTGAACACTTAACTTATTTAATGAAATTAAAGGCCCAATGGCCAATTAGACCAATACAAAATGAGGCTTGACCCATTCAAATTAGGACCCAGCCCAAAACCGAAAATCGACCGGAAACCGACCAAACCGAATGTTCGGTTTTCCCACTTGAACTAAATACAGTGGTCGGTTTTCGGTTATTTATATCCAAAAAACTAAACATTTGGCCCGGGTGCAGAGGTGACTGAAAACCGACCAAGACCGACCACCCCCAACCCTAGAATTGTGTATGGAATTTGCATTCGTTTAGATGAAAATGAATCTGTGAACTTGCGATTTGAATTTGCTTTCATAAATCTGTAATACTTTTATTCTATTTTTCTGATTTTAGTTAGTTTATAAAATTATAACCAATCATGTTACCGGAGGAAGTTGGACTTTTTTTTTTTTTCAATTTTAAGAAGAATGACTAATATGATGAGATCTCTTGTATCTGATTAAATTAGTAGACCAAACTTTCTACTTATTCTATTTTTAATTATCAAAACCCAGTCTCACGACTACTATGAATACTGCACAAGGAGTTGGGCCATGATTTCTAGGCTGATTCAGCCAATATCACAAGCCGATATTAACTCTCTCTCTCTCTCTCTCTCTCTCTCTCTCTCTCTCAAACTAAATATTTAGAAAAGAATCCAAAACTAAATAAAGAATGAAGACTATATGTAATGGTTTTCACTAGGCAGACATGGGTAAACCATATCTAAACCCATGTGTCGTACCCAATGAGCCCACTTTGCCCATGTGACTGTGGGCTAATTGTCTGGCCGTAAACCTATTTGGATGTTCCTTAATAGCTATTTTGTGGACAAAGTAGGGAAATAGAATGTTTCCTTGACCCAGAACAACAGCCCTGGATGTTCATAAAGTTATTAGGATCAATCTAGTGAAAAGCCATCTTCATAATGGAGGATTTTCACCTATGGGACAGTATATGAGCATTGAGTACCCTGTTTGAGCACTGGCTGATTTTGGCTAGGTGGGACCCACAATCATCCATCTAATCCTGTTACCTAAACCCCTACATTTCACCAGGACCCCAATTTTTACACTCATTCGTTGATAACTGGCCCATACTTTTCTTCAGCTAGGAAACACATGATCACTTTACTAGCCTTGCCAATAACTTATCTTTTACTCTACATGATCACTTTACTAGCCTTGCCAATAACTTATCTTTTACTCTGCATTCGTACGGTGTTATTATTATTATTATTATTTTTTTTTTAAATGTGTGATATCGTACAGCCCTAGGATATATATCTCATGGTGCAATATGTGCGATATCACATGGACGTAGGATATTGCATAGTGCAATATACGATATCACACAGGTCTGGGATATCATAGGAACAATGTTGTGGGGGATTTATGAACTAATTTTTTGGGGCAAATGTCATGTCTAAGGGTAGCTATGCAGGCAGAAGTCCTTTTTTTGTTTTTTTCTTATTTTGATAGAAAGTTGCTGATTTGACAGACCAGATCAAGAGATCTGTGCACATTTCACACGAGATGAAAATGATTATGTTCTCTATTACCTTGAGAGGTCCATGAGTTTCGTACAATTTTCATTTCTAATTTACATTTAGTTTATATGATAAATTTCTAAAGAAAAGCTCTTATTTGTAGCAGCACACTTTGTAAACATACAAATGCAAGATTATTAGATAGGCACTTTTTTGTTGATTTTGGAAATATCATGTTAAACTAGAGGAAAAGCTTGCCACATATGTGTAATTGACAATTCATGGAGGACACATGAGTTTGAATGGGAGAGGTGGGCCGACTATGGTCTACTTTTTGGTTATATTACACTTTGTGGTGTATTTGTATAATCTAAATTACTTTTTTTTAGCAAATATATTTTGTCGAGTAAATAAAATTTTCTATCGCAATTGAATTGATTTTTCTATGAACTCATTCTAGGTATAATTGATAAAATGTCGGATAACCCCGATAAAATAAGAGAAAATTGAATAAAAAGATAGGCCATTGATATTGGCACTCCCAAATGCCCCCTTTTTACTTTGTGGGGGGATATCAATCCCCAAAAGATATTACATAAAAGTTTATATTATTTATATTTATATAAAAGGCCGACACAACAGTCGGTGTGTGTGTGTGGAGAGGTTTTTTTTTTTTTTAATGACCTCTTATTAAACGAGTAACATGCAACCTGTTTTTTGTTTAATTTAGAGGTTTTGCCTCTACTTCTAATTCAATTAGAACTTCAATTAAGTTTTACCGTACAACCTCTACGTAAATAAGCTTCTTTTTTTTTTTTTCCCTAGGTTGGTCTCGTGGTTGAGAGTGATGCTTCCAACTTGTAGGCCGATGATTCATCATGCATAGGCATGTGTATAATTAGGAGGTGCCAACGTACACCTCAACTATGAGTGTGTTGGTGATAAATCTGCATTTTCGCTGGAAGTTCCAGTCACAAAATTAGATTTGATGGTTTCTTATATTTTCTAGGAAGGCCTATAGTTTAGAAGTTGGACCCAGCTTAACCTGGCCCATGAACAACCCGACATGTGTAAAAAAGAGAGGACTGCATAAGGCATGTTTGTGCCCTTTTTTTGTTTAAGATTAAGATGTCACTTGTACTGTTGTAAACCGAGAATGTATCATGTGCCTAGTCATTCGGCCACAAGAGTATATTACAGAAAATGGTTGGATATAACATAGATGGAAGATAAGAAAAACGAGACACCCAAGTGGCAAGCGTGTCTTATCTCGGAGTGCTCCACAGGGATTGATCCCTGCAGGTTGTCTCATAGTTGTGTACCACTTACCTATTTTACTGTGCGGCTCACCTGGGGCCCCACTTGTGGATAGGACAGGGGGATCTCTTCATCTGGTTGGGACCTACCTACGTCCAAAATATGGGCCCCATCTGATCATCCTAATTCCTTTATCAACAACCAACATGTTTCCGCCCTTAAAACATTGACCCTTCGATCCAATGGTACAGTTCATTCAGATGGGTGTAAAAGGGGGGGGGAGTCACGTGTGGTCCATTTAAATAGGTCATCAGGTCAGCCCCACTATGAGGTGTGCACTGAAACACCATGCACACCGTGTGCATAGGATAATTTTTGTATATATATATATACACACACATGCACATGGGACCTCTTCATCTGGTTGGGGCCCTACCTATATACAAAATATGAACCCCATCTAATCATCTCAAACCCTTAATCAATGGCCAACAAGTTTCACCTCTTGAAAATTTGATCTGTCAATCCAATAATGCATTCCATTTGAACGGGTGTAAAAAAAGAGACCAGTGTCATTCAGGGGAGTCTCGTGTATATGGTCCATATGGATGGGTCATCAGGCGGGCCTCACAATGAGGTGTGCACTGAAGCACCATGCACACCGTGTGCACTAAATAATCCATATATATGTGCATGCAGGGGCGGACGTACATTATGTGGACCTGGGGCGGTCGCCGTAGGTCTGATCCAAAATTCCACAAAAAAAAAAAAAGTAGGAGTAAGAGCTATTAATGGTAACTAAAAATAAGCAATATCTTAGTGACCTAATATGATGGGAACATGGTGCCACAACCCATTATGTATATACACACACTATCAGGGGTGGACCTGGGGCGAGATCCGAAAGGGATTAAAAGTTGGCTCATACCCCATTTCAGTAAAGTTATTGCCCCACCCCGGGTCTTGAAAACCCCTAATAGTTTCCTGCATTTTAGTTATATAGGTCATCTTATTATTAGGGTATTTGGTTTGTATAATGTTATTAATCTTTTTCCTTTTTTTTCATTTTTCCTAATATGATGTTTTTGTTAATGGGGTTTGATCTATGATTGATATATTTTTCTATGTTTTTCCTTCTTTGCTCTAAGTAATATATGTTTTACTATTGTTTTTCTCAACAACAATGGTCCAATACTTTAATTTTCTCCCAAAACATCCTGCTTTGGGTTTTGTTTAATTTATTGTTGGGTCTTGAATATTAGCTACTTTCTTTTTTGTTTTCTTGTTAGATTTTCTTGAATTAATTTTTTTCTTTAATCACAATATGATGTTTATGATTATGTTGTTTTCATTTAGATTCATATGATAGAGGAACTCAGGAGCTTAAGGAAACAATCAAAGAGGTTTTATTTTCGTATGATAATGATTTTACTTCTTTGGAATTCTCCATATTTTTTTATTATTATTGTTGGCCAAGGACTATGTGCCTCATGAAGCAGAAAGGTCTTGTGTTCGACACCTACTTTCGTTGGCCACCTTCCATAGTTTTACCGGGTGCATGTGGATAGGAGGGTTTGCATGCGCCTCTAGGGATTAGTTCTTGGCTGTCCAGAATCGAGTGTCCCTCGGGCTCAGGGCCAAAGGCTCCTGAGCTGGGCTGGGCGGAAGATATCCTGGATTATAAAAGAAATAGTTTCTTTATTATTGTTGTAGTGTAGCTGCTAATTTAGTTTTCATCCCATTGATTTGAGCAAAAGGCTAATTTCTTTAGGAAATGGCTGTTGTGGTTAAAAATGTTATGTAGGAATAAAGTGTTAGTAGCAGGATGTGAGTTCTTTATACTTAATTTGCCAAAAAAAAAATCATGGGTGTGCAGTCATCCAATCAACCTAGCCCCATCATCCGTGGCTCACAAGTTCAATCCATTCGCATGGGTGTGAAGTCATCCAACGGTTTACATTCAATTCGCATGAGTGCAAACTCGGTGGTACCCATCTACATAGGGAGGGGGATTTTTTTGGTCCACACAAATATATATATATATATATATGTTGTGTGTGTGTGTGTGTGTGTGTGTTGTGTGTGTGTGTGTGTTGTGTGTGTGTTGTGGGGTGTGTGTGTGTATAGAGCAGGGCCCTCCTAAGCTGCAGCTTATGTTATCCTAAACAGTGCCGGTCCTACAAATCAAAGTCGATTATCTCTTTGCATAATGGAATTGAAAAATCCAGTTATGATCAGATTTATCTTGATTTTGGAGATGATGATTTGACACAACTTTTGATGGAGATGATTTTGCAGATTGTTTCAGCTTAGGATTACACAAGCTGCAGCTTAGGAAAGCCTCTCTCTCATATATATATATTATATTTAGATATGGAGGCCAGCTCCCCTAAGCTCAAGCTTAGGATAAGGTAAGCTCAAGTGTGTGGTGGGGCCCACTTAGGGACCCACATGGGGATGGGGGTGGGGGGATTTCAAGGATTCCCTAGGATCTTCCTCCCTAAAAAAAAACAGCCCCAACCGTAATTTCTATCATCTCCATATGGGCCAAGAGTTTAATGGTCAACAATCCATTCGGATTGATATATAGTCAATCCAACGGTCCAGTAAATTTGGATCTTACCGAAAGTTGGTGGACATGTGCAATTTAAAGGGGTCATGTGTTTGGTCCATTTGGATGGACCAAAGGTGGGCCTCACAAGCTCGAGCTTACGAGATTTTCTCCCTAAGCTCGAGCTTAGGGGAGCCTTGGCCATAGATATGTATGTATGTACATATATATATATATATATATATATATATGAGAAATATTCATGTGCATCCAGCCCTCACCATGTTATGGTGAGGGAAAATATAGTAGGGTTGACTTTATAACACATCCGAATGATCCACACACATGGAACCCTCTTAAGTACACTAGACCATTTGAATTTTCACCTATCCAAATGCATTGGACCGTGGATCGAGGGTCAAATTTTTTCCTTTAATATAAAGTCATTAAATTTGTGAGCCAAGGATGAAGGGGTTAGAGGCATGGGATTGACCCCAAGTTTGATATATAGTCTTATCCAAGATGTCTCTTCCCATCCCTCACAAATCCCATGATTAGTGGATCCCTAGGTGGGTCCCAAGGATGCATAGGAATATTATATATATGTATGTACATATGGGAAATTCTATATGCACCCTCCCTTATTGCTGAGCAGACCCACATCCCTCTATGAACAGTGATTTTAAAATCACTATTCATAGAGGGATGTGGGGCCCCAAAGTTTAATGGTTTTAGAAGCATCACTTTCTGGTGATTTCAATCCAACGGTGAGTAAAAGTTGGATGACTGTCAAGTTTGGGCTTAATACAAATTCATGGGGTTAGTATGAGTGAAATGATTGGATTGGCTCAGGATGGGCTCTACACCCTAAAACCATAGGGAGTACTTTCTAAGAGTTTATATATATATAAAATATAGGTAAATTAAAAAAATGCCTACTTTAAAAAGACCCTTTTTCCGCCCCTCTTTTTTTTTTTTTTTTTGTCATGGGGCCCATGTTGAGTCAATCTAGTATTTTCACACACTACCCCCAATGAATAGTCAATAGTCCAAGTTTGATACTCATCCAACTTTTCCTCCGCATTGGATTGAAATCATAATAAAATGATGCCTCTAAACCATTAAATTTAGGGCCAAGGATCAAAAGGTTATGATGATCTTATGGACTCAAGATTTTATATATAGGCAGGCCTAATATGGATCTTTCCATCCATTGGACCTCCACGATCATCAAGTATCCCAGTGAGCCCAACAAGGAGGGGCATTTTTTTTTCTTAGAAACTCCCGGGTGTTAGCGCTCCCAATATATATTATAGGGGACGACTCCACTGCGCTAAAGGTTACATGGAACCGTCTACGTACTCACACTTATGGGGTCCACCCGAGGTTCGGCCCGGGGGAGTGTTGTGTTTAAAGATCTACCTGAGCTCATCTTATGTATAAAAAAATAGCCCCATACGATCATCATATCATTTTTATCCAAGCCCATTTAATGATGCACAGTCCATTCGCATGGATGTGCTTTCAATTCAATGGTGCACAATCCATTCACATGGGAGAAAGTCGGGAGGACGTTGGTCCACTCGGATGGAATGAAGGTAGGCATCACATGTGTAAGCGAAAGGATTCCCTCCTGTCATGCTCAAAAAATCAGTCTCATACAATCATCCTAGACCCTTCATCTTAACGGTCAATGTACACTTGCAACGGGTGAAATAAGTTACCTCATTTCGCACATCAAACATTGTATGAGAGCGATTTTTTGTACATACCAAGTTCCCATTTAGATCTTTCAATCCCTCCTATCCTTCATGGTTGTCACAAAGCCAATTAAGCCCCTGGAAAGTTAGCACATATATAAAAATGGTCCAGTGAGATGGTGCTTATTAGCTGCGCGAGGTGAGCACCTGGAGGCTCACATGGGGATGAGACAGAGAGACTTAAGGATCTGGTTGGAGCCCTCCTATGTATAAAAAACCAACCCAATTCGATCATCCAAACTCTATCATACATGGCCCACAAGTCCAGTCATTTCATATGAGGGTCGATCCAATGGTCCAATCCATTCACATGAGTGTATACCCAAGGGACATGTAAATTATGGGTTGGGAGGGGGTGAGGGTGCTTGTGTGGTTCACTCAGATGGACCATCAGGTGGGCCCCACTATGGTTACGCACAACGCACACCTCGTGCATAGTATAATTTATATACGTGACTTTTATAAACACATGTTTTCTCTTTTATTTCTATATTTCTCTTCTCTATTGACAACTTTTCTTCACAGATATTTTCTCTTCTATCTCTACGTTTCTCCTCTCCATTGATGACTTTTCTTAACAAGTATTTTCTCTAAAACTTTTGCTTTCTCTTTCTCTCTCTATTGGTGACTTTTCTTTGGAGAATTTTGAGACCGACACAAATTGATTGATCGCCATGAAATGAAGGTCATCCGAAGAAAAAAACATGCAATGCATACAACAAGAAGACTTGACCGTTTTAAGTCACTTGCTTTGTCCTCATGACTTAATTCCTTCCTTTCTTTCATGAGGAAACTACCTGAAAAATCCCCATAGTGAGCCATGAGTAAGGAGAGGACCCAGCAAGAGTTTAGAGACGGCGGGGGTCTCTTTTTCTCGTTTAGCGTTGTTGTCGATATCGACAACATTTATCAGTGAGTTGAATTAAGAGTTGTAAGTCAACTGCTGCTTGAAGGATAAAAGTTGTCGATAGCGACGACATTAGGTTGTCGATATCGATCTATCGACCAGTTTCATCAGTGGGGTGAATTAAAAGTTGTAAGTTAGCAGCTGCTGGAAGAGATAAAAGTTGTCGATAGCGACAACATTAGGTTGTCGATATCGACCAGTTTCATCAGTGGGGTGCATTAAAAGTTGTAAGTTAGCAGCTGCTGGAAGAGATAAAAGTTGTCGATAGCGACAACTTATGTTGTCGATATCGACCAGTTTCATCAGTGGGGTGAATTAAAAGTTGTAAGTTTGCAGCTTTTGGAATAAATAAAAGTTGTCAATAGCGACAACTTTTATCTGATAGCTAATCAACTGGTTTGCATGGTTTTATAGTGTGAATCTAACATATTAAACCCAACTTATGGTCATTAGAAATGTCCTAAAAAACAAACACCATGGAATAACTGAATACAACATTCTCCATTTATATTAAAAAAGTTGTTAGCACCATTCACATTCCAACATTCATTACAACCATCCAATACTTACAAAAGTAGCAAAACATAATAGATAAAAAGCTCAATTTGCAGTGTTCAAATCTACATGGATCTCATTTACATGTTTCAAATCTACATGGAACCCATTGACATCACAATACAGCCCATTTATATCAGCAGGCATACAAGTCGTTTACATCAACTGCCATACAAGTAAAAAGGCACCGCACTGGTCAACCTTGGAACAACTCATTTACATTACCAACTCTACCAAAAAATGAATGCAATCTCTTTTGGTCAAGCTTGGAACAACCCATTTAGCTGAGACACAACCACTGCACTAGAGAAATTGTATCTTCCAGAGGACTGGAAAGCTGCCACTACAAAACAATGCAAGACAGCACCACAGACAACACCCCAGCTAGAGCTGGACCAGACAGACACCACCGGGCGCTGAGCCAAACCGGGCGCTGAGCAGAAACAGGGGACTGTCCCTACAGCTGGACCAAATCAGCAGCAGCTATAGGATAGCCTAACCCATCAAGATCTTCCTCCTCCGAAATCGAGGTCCCATCAAGGCTGAAATCACGATACCCAATATCGGTCCGCACCCGAACCAGAGGCAAATCTTGATTTTGTGTTACCAACTTTTAGCTATATGTACCTTTGGGAACATGATTGCATCTCCTCCTTTTTGTGAAGTGATCAAAAGGACTTCCATTTCTTCATCTAAGCAGTTGTTACTGCAAGGTCTGTTTTCATCGTCATCTTCCTGTTTCATTCCTCCTTTCATTCGATACGGTATGCATCTGTTAAAACCCCAAAGCACAGAAAAAGATTACTCAACATGATAAAAAAAATTCCAAATAAGTAGTTCATAAATGAGATGAAACCATTCCAACTTCAAAAAATCGAACTGGGGTTTCGCCCAAATTAATGAATAAGCTCAAAATCACATCAACAATTCAATGATTTGGGTAGAGACCCAAATAAAATGGACCACTTGGAGAGGGTTGATTTGCCCTTCAAATAACAGCTGATTTTTGAACCACCCCATTCATAAACTATGAATTAGATGCTTAGTCTGACAATACAATTCACGAATTGAGCAAAAAACCCCATCAACTAGTTCCCAAGCAAGATATCCCAATCCTCAGATTTTCCAGTTGAAACGGTATCCATTTCAATGAATTCTCAAGATTTAGAAAGTACCCAAATGAACCCTTATGATGAAACACCAAATAAAAGAACCCAACACAAAATCACATGAGAGAGAAAGGACGGACCCAACAACTTCGCGACCGCCGGTGGCGGTGTAACGCTGCAATTCTCTTCTTGGAATGGAGGGTTTTCGAAGGGGTTATTGAATGGCTTGAAACTGGTTTAGATGAAGGTGTTGAACCCCTTTTCAAACCCTAAAACCCAAAACGAGAATTTGATACCTTCCCAAAAGTGTTTTTGCTCTTGCATATGATATAAAGCTTTTGTCCCTTCGGAGGTACATCAAATGTCCAAGTAAATCCCTCCTTCCATTCTGGACAAGTGCTACGGCTCACTACCTAAAAAAGATAAGAACGTTTGCTGTTAGAACCAAAGAGCCAAAATGTAATGATTATCTTGTTCTTTGGCCTGATGTGCATCTGGATGTTTGAATCAGAAGCAGGTCAAATATGTTGGCAGAACAGATAACAAACAATTTTTCCATGCATTTGGAGTAATGTGGAAGTAGGAAACGTATTAGGTGGGTCATTCCTTTTCTGCCTTCTCTAATCACCAGCAGTTTGAATATTTAGGCAGAACAGATGACCAATTATGCCATGCATTTGAGGCTGTGCAGACATTGGTTGGGCCACTATTATTCTTCCTTTTCCACTCACTTGAGTGGACAAGAAAAACAGTACCTGCCAAACATGATTTTTTTTTATTCTAGAAAGAAAATACAATCTAAAGTTCAATATCTCCATATGGTTACCAAGGAAGCCAATGAAGTGACAAAGGCATAAACTAAAATGTTTAAAGTGGTACTTCCGAGTGTCAAGGGTGTACATTCCCAAGTTATCACAACAAACAATCAAGCTGAGTCCATGAGCAAGAATGCAAATCAAGAACCCAAACATCACTATAGTAGTGCTTATCACAAGTATTCAAATCCTGAGTTTGATGGATGCATTCTGTAAGCTGAATTTGAAGAAATCTACAAGCCAAAAGGGGTAATCCAGCCAAATGAGGGGAGGAAAAAATGAAGGAAAAGTGGGGTGCTGTAAGGGCTTTAGCGACCGCAAAAAGCGGCCGCCCGATTTTTACCTCCGCTGAAAGGAAAATTTCTAGTAGTGTAAGGCTGGTCTTTGCACTTTTAAAAAAAAATAAAAAATAAAAAATAAATCAAAGGACACATATCTACAAAAATGACAAATTGGTCACATGAAATTAACTGCAGCAGGAGACTTGAAGGAACTATTTCATACAAAAAAATAGAGAGGAATGAGGTATTTAGTTGTCTAAATTCAAAGCCAACTTTTTGTTTTCACAAGTGGTTCATGTAAGATTTGAGCCATTCGCTACTTTGTAATGCAGACTATGATACCCGGAAACTTCCACATGGAGAAGGTTGTCTGTATCAATGTATCCAGCACTTGATTTCTATGTGTAAAATCTGTTTCCAAAGTATGTGCTTGCCATGAGCCTTATAAGGCATCATACCACACAAAGCATATCAGCAGCACCAGTTCCATATATGACTGACGTTGACATGGAGATACAACTAGGTGAGCCGTTAGCAAAAGAAAAAGGAATGAACACACCAATTGTTCCGTAGACATCATCATCTCCACATTATATGAATAGTTAACTTTCTAGTAAACATTGAT
This sequence comes from Litsea cubeba, assembly GCA_012931725.1. Taxonomy (NCBI): domain Eukaryota; kingdom Viridiplantae; phylum Streptophyta; class Magnoliopsida; order Laurales; family Lauraceae; genus Litsea; species Litsea cubeba. Next base: position 14,089,429 of record CM022947.1, read on the forward strand.
CAATCAACTTCAAAATTGAACAAATACAATTCTATTCTGAAGACATAGCTGTTGGAAATAGGGTGGGCCTCTAGGATAGGTTTTAAAAACTTTTGACCCACTTGATGCAGGGATCAACTATCCAGAAGGCTATAAAACCCAGTTCAAGATCTATGTCCTCAATCTCAGCCATCATGATCAGTAAGACAATCTATCTAAAGGATAGAACCAGCAACATATAAGCTACGAATAAATCTACAACATGCAAGGAAGTAGATTATACCTTTGGAGCTTGGTTGTGCTCTAATGGAGAAGTTGCGTCTTTCTTTGATGATGAAACGCTTTCACTAATCAAATAGGAATCTCCAAGACCTCTTGATCTTCCATGCTATGACCCGTATCAGATTCTCCTTTTTCTCAAGAAGATGGTGAGATCTCCAAGAGAAAACTACTAGGAACTCTAAGGAGGAACTAGAAAGAGAACTAGAAGAGGGAATAGAGGAAAAACGTGCAACTCTTGCACTCTAAAGGGGCTGGGCGTGAATCCCAATAATGGGACTATTCATGGACGTCCAACACTCCTTTTTCCTTCTCTATTTATAGCTTTTGCAAGCCACCTCCTCTTTCTAATTGAAATAGAAGTCTTACTTCCCTAACAATTAGTAAGTCTCTTCTATTACTAATTAAAATAGAAGTCTCACTTCCACAATAATTAGTAACTTACCATATTATAATTAGAAGTCTCACTTCAAATATGATTAGTAACTATCTAATTCCTTTCTAATTAAAATAGAAGTCTCACTTTTACTAAAATTAGTAAGTCTACTATTACCACTATTAGAGGTCTCACTTCAAATAGAAATAGTAACTTTCCTTTTAGAGTTCAATTAGAATTAGATATTTTCTAATAATTGGGCTAGCGTGGGGACCACTAGGGATTCCTTAGAAAGCTGGCTCCAACTTGGATACGTGACCCCACATCTCATGAGTAATCTGAGTCCACAATTAATTGAAAATAACTCCACTATATAAATGCAATTGAACTCCAGTCTTAAGAATATTACATAGAAGACCCTAAACTTCCACATTACCACAAGTAGACCCCTCTATCAATATCCATGGATCAATTGGACCTGTCTTCCAAACTAGATCCATATCTTATTATCCTTGACCTCCAATTAATTATAATGATCATAGGTACCTTTCCAATTAACTCTTAATCGGAATGGGTGCGCACTTACCAATGATAAATTCATTAATTGGCATAAGGGGATATTAGAGATAGATTCCATCTTGACCATTGAATGTTCCCATAGCTCTACTACCACGTACCTAAATCACCGAGGTGTTGACCTACAGTTGGCCTCACTCATTGGTGATTCAAAGCAAATGAATAGATGGAAACTTGAGTTCATTAATGTCTCAAGATTGAGAGCCTATAGCTAGGGAATTATGAGAGCAGACCTTAAAGTAAAGACAGTGTTTATAAGGTGCTTCTCATGGTCCTTCAATACATCCAATGTACCAGCACTATGATCCAGAATCTTCCATTTTGATGATCGAGACAAATCACACTATCTCATAGTGATCAAAGTACTGCAACCTTGTCAGTATGAGATGTCCAGTCTCATCATTGGTTGTGATAATATTTAAGTATAAGATTTGCCACACATGTCTCCCGTATGTGGATCTCATCCATACACATGTGTTACATCTAATATACTTGTGGACTCCGGTTCATCTCATGAACCATCATGTCATTCGTATTGGTTATGTGCATGTATATAATAAATCACCATTCATCTCATGAAAGGAAAGCATGAATATACCGATAAATAAAGAAATTAATCAATTTATTATATCATCTACTGGATTGAGTCCATAAAGCTAACAATAGCAACACTATTATGAAGTTTCATCTGTAAAACTATTATAAAATAGCAAATATAATGTAAACACTAAGAACTATAACCATGGCAGTTCATGAATGACAAGACAGGGGAGCTATGGTTTTATGAATACTTCACAAAGGTTAGTAAGTGTATCTCATAGAACTCCAAAAAGCAGCAAATAAGAAATATAAAGGCATCAAACATACACAAAGATCAGAGGCCAGTTTAGATCTTGGTTTGACCACAGCTCTTGCAATGGCAATCTGCTGCTTCTAGCCGCCTGATAGGAATGCTCCCCTCTCGCCAACCTGCCCCTCTCCTGAAGAATTCCTCATCTGCGCTTCCAAACTCCCTCTAAAATCCTCAAAACCCCCACTCAAAACCCTAATCCCCAAAATTCCCCCCTCCTACCCACTCATCTCCTCTCTCCCCTCCTCCCTCCATCTCTCCATCTCCCAATCTGATGGCCCCTCTTCCCCGCCGCCGGAGGTCCCCCGACACCCCTCCACCACATCCCCACCGTCAGACCCTCCTCAACTCCCTCCGAACCTACACCCACATCCTCCGCCTATGCCTCTCCCACCCCAAGAAGCCCTTCCCGCAGTCCGATCTCCTCCCAGGCGCCTGCGCCCTCCACGACAGCCTCATACTCTTCGAATCGGACCCGGTCCTCATGCTTGATATCGCCGGGCTGTGCGAGGAGTGGTGGAAGGAGAAATCCTAATTTCTTAGGCGCTCACTTTCCTGCTGTCGCGGTTGCTGACGGAAGGGAAGAAGGTCGATGTCTGGAGGGTTTGAGCTCTCCAGGACGCTGCTTGATTTCGACGATGAGAGTATTGAGGATTGGAAAATGAAAAGTGAAACCGGGAGAAGGGAAAAAAAAACCAAGGGGGAAGGGAAAAGCGAAGGAAAATTTCGGGAAAGGGCTCAGGCGGTCGCTAATGGGGGTATTTGCGACCGCCCAAAGCGGCCGCCCGCTTTCTGCTACGCGAAAGGCCAAATTTCTAGTAGTGAGGGTAATGTATAAAGGGTTTACACATATTTATCGACATCGACAACTTTTATCTCTTCAAGCAGCAGCTGACTTACAACTCTTAATTCAACTAACTGATAAATGTTGTCGATATCGACAACATCGCTAAATGACAAAAAAGACCCATGCAATCTCTAAACTCTTGCTGGGTCCTCTCCTTACTCATGGCTCACTATGGGGGTTTTTCAGGTAGTTTCCTCTTCTTTCATTCTTTTTGAATGATTGACTGATTATACACGGTATGATATCGACAAGTGATATTTTAAAAAAAATGAAAAAACTACTTTTAATGGGAGGATGTTAAACTCGGAGCGGACTTGATGTGCAAGCGCTATGGGGCCCACTTGAGCTTAACTTTGATGAATGCAGCTCCTCTCCAATCTTATCCTTCCACCATTTCGTACGAGGCCTAATTTTACACTACTCATGTGAATTATGGGTTGAGAGGGGGTGAGGGTGCTTGTGTGGTTCACTCGGATGGACCAACAGGTGGGCTCCACTATAGTTACGCACAACGCACACCTCGTGCATCGAATAATTTATATACGTGACTTTTCTTTACACATATTTTGTCTTTTATTTCTATATTTCTCCTCTCTATTGACAACTTTTCTTCACAAATATTTTCTCTTCTATCTCTACGTTTCTCCTTGCTATTGATGACTTTTCTTAGCAAGATTTGGACCATCCAAATGGACTACACACAGGGCCCCCATCAATTGCACATGTCCACAAAAATTTGGCCTCATTCGATTAAATTGGACCGTTAGATCGAGTGACATCCATCTAAATGGACTGTACACCGCTAAAACTTTGTGGCCCAGATGGAGATGATAGAAATCAAAGATAGCGCTGATTTTTTGTAGAGAGGAGGGCCCCTGTGTGTCCTTCAAATCCCCACCATCCCCATTCCCATGTGGGTCTCCAGGTGGGCCCCAGACCATTGAACGAATGCCCTTATCGGCTTATCCTCAGCTCGAGTTGAGGATAAGGGGCCTATATATATTCATGTGCATCCATTGCTCACTATGTTATGGTGAGGGACAACATAGTTGGGTCGACCTTTTGATACATCCGAACAATCCACACACATGGAACCCACTTAATAACACTAGACCCATTGATTTTTCGCTTATCCAAATGGATTGGACCGTTGGATCGAGGGTCATATTTTTTTCCTTTAATATAAAGTCGTTAAATTTGTGGGTTACGGATGAAGGGGTTTGAGGCATGGGATTGACCCCAAATTTGATATATAGGCTCATCCAAGATGTCTCTTTCCATCCCCCACAAGTGCCATGAACAGTGGGTCATTGGGTGGGCTCTATTATGTTTGTTTCTCACCATATGGTGAGGGAAGGATGCACAATAATATCCCCCCATATATTCATGCACATCCATCCCTCACCATAATATGGTGAGGGACAACATAGTGAGATTGACTTTATAAAACATCTGAACCATCTACACATATGGGCAATGGTGGACCCAGGATTTTCGTTTGATGAGTGCGAATCTTAATAGGTAATTTGATTTTGGGGGCAAATTGAAGATTTTCACGTGGATTTTGATGATGGAGCCATAATTCTTATTGAATTTTTTAAAGCATACCATGGTTTAACGGTGCGGCCACACCCCCGTGGCTGTGCCTAGGTCTGCCCCTGCACATGGGACCCCATAAATTACATTGAACCCATCAAGTTTTCACATTTATAAATGGATTGAACCGTTGGATTGAGAGTCAAGTTTTTTTCTTTAATATAAAGCCACGAATGAAGGAGTCTATTGTGGGCCCTGTTCTAATTATGTCAACCCAACGCTCAGAGCCTTTAACCATAAAACACAGACAAAAAATAGCCTATTGTGGGCCTAAAGGCTAGTGTGGGACATAAAGTACCCACACTAAATTTTAATTTGAAGATCCAACCCCGATCTCGGGTTCCAGCCCAATAGCGCACTTAGGACTTGAGGGCAAATTGCGTTTGGAATAATTTATTTAGGATTTCATCCTAGTGAAACTAATTTACTCATATATTGATGCATCGGATCTATATATATGTTCTCGGAGTGGGGCCCATGGGCTTCAATTTAGACCCAAATCTTATTTGACTTGAATTGGACCCCAACCTAAAAACGGTCCAACCTCCAATCTCATTTCGTATTAGGTTTGATTTGCATCTGCTGCAGTAGAAATATTGAAGGACGTCGTCTGCTGACTAAGTTTACTCAATTGGAAAAGGAGGGGATAACTTGTGAGAAATTTTGTCCTCCCATTGTTGATAGCAATGCATGCATAGTCTGCCACTTATTATTGGTTTGTACCAAAACCTTCTTTCTTTCTTTTCCTTTTCTGTTATATTTTTATCCCTCATCTTCTTTTTACCATGTGAAGGGAATTAAAGAGAGGACAGAGAGAGCACATATGCTGCAGAATAAGTCAGTAAGTCCATGATTATTAATTTTCTACTTAACTTCAAAATTTTCAAAATCATGAATTCTTGGTGACTTTTCTTTGGAGAATTTTAAGACCCACACAAATTGATTGATCCCCATGAAAAGAAGGCCATCGGAAGAAAAAACCGCATTGCACTACAAGAAGACTTGACCATTTTAATTCACTTGCTTTGTCCTCACTTTCCTTCCTTTCTTTCATTCTTTGCAAATGATCGACTTATTATACATGGTATGATATTGGACTATGGAGAAAGAAGACCAGTTTCCACGACGCTGCATTGCAGCAGGGTGCAGCAGCCCCATGGGTATTTGCAATATTCCACACAAGACCCAAATGATCGAACACGTCTCTATTTAACACATCATCCAAGTTTGTTTATGCCATAATAGGGATGAAAAATGCTAAACAAGGAGCGGACTTGATGTGCAAGCTCTATGGGCCCCACTTGGGCTTAACTTTGATTAGTGCAGCCCCTCTCCAATCTTGTCCTTCCACCATCTGGGACGATGCCTAATTTTACACTCATTGAACCATCACTCATCATTGGATTGAATGCCAAAAAAAAAACCTATGGTTAAAATACCATTAAAATTTAAGGATGTTAAATAAAAAATAGGGATAATCTCATGAGGCTGGCTTTTTTACTAACCCTATCTAGAATTCTTAGAAATGTGTTCATAGGAGTAACTAAGCTTGAAGAAAAAAAAGCACGTGGAGATCCCTAAATTGCATAGAATAATGTTCCCTTAATTATAATGGAAAATGAATTTAGGAGGGATGGCCAAAGAAAATGAATATCCAATCATCACCTTTGCAAATCAAGTCAATGCAGGTCCGATCTACATCTCCGCCTTTTAGCCTTCACCCCTTAGCTTCTTAATACCCCTTTCTTGAAATCCATTTTACCATAAATTCCTAGGAAGTCAATTTCATGCAAATGAAATGCCCCATTCGATCATTCTTCCGAAATTCTTTTTTGGAACAATGTCTACTCTTGCATGAGACCATTTGCCTGTCTACGTGTCTCTATCATTTTCATTGCCAGGAAATCTCCACAATCCATCTTTCAAAAAAAAAAAAATATTTATCTTTCAAAAAAAATATAATTCAACAAAAAAAAAATCCACAATCCCTCTGTTCACATCTACTACCCCATCTGCTCACCTATAAAAGGGAGATAGCTCTCTCCTCTCTACTCCCACATCATTTCCCTTCCAATAGGGATAAATGCAGAATACCTACCTGAACTTTGCACGTATTTCAGACTACCCCCCTGAAGTTTGGTATTTTGTACTAAACCTACCTGAAGTTGTAATTAATATGCAAAAGTGATAGATTCTGTTAATATTAACGCCGTATATGTATAATTAATGGCTTGTATGGTAGACTGGCAGCAGCAACTTACTCTTCCAAATGACTTTAGAATGGGACTTTTTTTCCCCTGAACCTACCCTATAAAAAATGGATAGAAAGATTGAGTTCCTTTGCTGTAGTCATGAGTTTCTGAAGGCAGTGGTGAAGGCAGAAAAATCCATGTCTGTTATTTGCCCATGTAAAAGGATTACCTTTGAACCCTAGATCAATCAAACCAGTTGCCATAGTCATATCAGAGAAGTCTTTGACTGAGGTAATAGATGGGGAAATTCCGAAATGGTTTCAGCTATAGGTGTGCCTTTATCAGCAATAAGGATGAAACTGTAATAGTGCAAGTCTCCATTAGTTATATATGGCTCGGTCATGGAGTCTAACCCCATCTTCCTGGTTTAATGGATGCCCTAGGCATGGTTATAAATTCAGCCAACCTTGGTACTCTTAATCTGTTTTTAGGGCCTTCGCGGGCATGAGCCATAGTTATCTCTTGATTCGTCCCTGAAGATCCATCATTGTACTCATCAAACTCACCCTTAATTTAAGAAATCAGGTATATTCCCTATTGGACTTACTTCTAACATTATCATTTCATCCGATGTTAATATTCCAGCAAGAAATCAATCAACTGTAATACATATATAATTCTCTTTTAATATTCAACCCTTAAGCACCAATGAATTTGACTTTGATAGGCCTAACTTCCTTAATATAGGGTTCAGTTTTAAGGAAAACCAAGAACCCAAATCACCCGAGTTCTTAGACCCAAAGTTCCATTCAACCAATCATCCATCACTCAAACCCTATTCGGCCAAAGGGGTTTTGTTTGCATCACATATTTGGCCAAAGGTTTGAATAAATCATCTTCATCCAATCAGACTATTAACAAAATTCAGGTTCAATATCGAATTCATAGTCCTCAAATAGAGAGCACAAATCAAGTAATCAACTCATGTAAAAAACCCTAGCTGTTATTCGGCCAGTCGTAAGTTCTCAAATATGAGGTTCAGCCACTACAAAACTAATCCGAAACAAATCAGATCAATCAAACCTCTCCTCCCCTTCTCAACCGGCCATTCTCCCATGTCCGGAAATTCCGAAAGGGTTTCAGCTACAGGTGTGCCTTCATTAGGAATCCAGATCAGCCCTTCTTCCATGTCCGGAATAGTGCTTTCTGAAAGGGTTTCAGCTCCAGGTGCTCAACCAGCAGGAATCCCAGGTCAAGTAAACCCTTTGCGCCCCCTTCCCTTCCTTCTGATCCTCCTCTACTTGGACTTTCTCCACCTGGTCTCCCTACCATTTCCACATCTCCTACAGCAGCCTGCGACTCCGTTGATCCTTCTTGATGGATTCTCACCGAAGCTTCTTGATGCTTTTCTCCCAAAATCGCCTCGCCTTTGAAGAACCCTAACCGCAACGAAAAAAATGGCGAAAATGATGGAAAAAGGGCAAGACACGAGTTATATACAGAGGGGTGAATTCGTCATTCCATCTTTTCCATCACGGACGTCTCTATTTGCATTATAATTTAAAATACAAGTAGGTTTAGTACAAAATACCAAACTTCAGGGGGGTAGTCTGAAATACGTGTAAAGTACAGGTAGGTATTTTGCATTTATCCCCTTCCAATATTACCCCCTCTCTCTCTCTCTCATCAAGCAAAGAATGACTTTTGCTAAGAATATCTTCCTCTCCATGACATTGATCTTGCTGGTGTTGGCAGCTGAAGTGGTTGCATTTGAAACTGATCCAAGCTATAACAGGGTTGGGTAAGCAGACCATTGTTCGTGCCTCCTGGACCATGCAACAAGTCCCCAAGTTACGTTGGGCTGGGCTGGCTGAAACTTGTCCATGCAATGGCTTGTATGGTTAGGACGACTAATATTCTGGCTTGGGCTAGGACTTTCAATATGAGGGCCTCCACCCTATCTTTCATAGTAAGGTAAGAGCATCTCTCATAGGAGCATATCCTATGAAAGCATCTCATAGTATGGTGAGAGATGCTTTCATAGGATATGCTCCTATGAGAGATGCTCTCACCTTACTATGAGAGATGGGGTGGGGGCCCTTACGTGGTGGGGCCCTCACATGTGAGGGCTCCCATCCTATCTCTCATAGCAAGGTGAGAGATACTTTCATAGTAGCATCTCCCACAAATATATATAGTTCGGTGTGCCCGGTGCACATCTTCCGCACTGCGGGTGGGAACCACTTGATGGTCCATCCAACTGGACCACACACACCCCCACTGAATTTCACATGGCTCCCGGCTTTTGCACCCATTCGAATGGACTGTATCGTTGGATTGACCGCGCATCCATCTGAATGGATTGTACACCGTTAAACTTGTGGGTCCGGATGGAATGATAGGATTTAAGGATGGGGTTGATTTCTTGTAGAGATGGGGCCCATGGAGATCTTTCAGTCCCCCTAGGTCCCAGTCCCATATGGATCCAACATTGAGGTGTGCACACTCGTGCATTGATCAGGACTCTTATATATATATATATATATATGGAAAATACTCATGTGCAGCCACCCCTCACCATAATATTATGGTGAGGGCCAACATAGTGAGACTTGACTTTATAATACATCCGAACCATCTACACACATGGGACCCCATAAATTACATTGAACCCATCAAGTTTTCACTTATCCGAATGGATTGGACCGTTAGATCGAGGGTCAAGTTTTTTTCGTTCATATAAAGCCATTAAATTTGTGGGCCACAGATGAAGGAATGAGTCTATGTGGGCCCTATGCTAATTATGTCAACCCAACGCTCAGCGCCTTTAACCATAAAACACAGACCAAAAATAGCCTATTATGGGCCTAAAGGCTGGTGTCGGACATAAAGTACCCACACTAAATTTTAATTTGAAGATCCAACCCCTATCTTGGGTTCCAGCCCAATAGTGCATTTAGGACTCGAGGGCCAATTGCGTCTGGAATATTTTATTTACATTTTCATCCTAGTGAACCTGATTTACTCATATATTGATGCATTTGCCGTCGGATCTATATATATATATATATATTCTCGGGGTGGGACCCATGGGCTTCAATTTAGACCCAAATCTTTTTTTTTTTTACTTGAAATATTGGACCCCAAGCTAAAAACGGTCCAACTTTTGGACCACACAGTCCGGTTTTTCAATTGGCCGGGTATTATGCCTTCAATCTCATTTCTTATAAAGTTTGATTTGCATCTGCTGCAGCAAAAGTATTGAAGGACGTCTTTTGCTGTTTATGAATATTTCTAAGGGCCTGTTTGGATAGGCAAAAAATAGAGTAGAGTGAAGTTAAATGGGCCCTAATAGTCTAAAATTTCAACTTTACCCTGTTTGGATGAGTTTGGCCCAATAGATGAAGTAGTGTTGTGAGCTACATGTACTCCATTTCACTTCAACTCTAAATACTTCTATTTCCTTGAGTAAAAGTAAATTCTACTCCAAACCTTAACTTCAAAATAAGCATCCAAATGGAGTGAAGTGAAGTACTCTACTTTAATTTCAACCTACTTCTCTTCACTCCACTTCACATGTGAAATCCACTTCATTTCACTCCACTCCTCATTTATCCAAACAGGTTGGATAGGCAAAAAATAGAGTAGAGTGAAGTTAAATGGGCCCTAACTGTCTAAAATTTCAACTTTACCCCGTTTGGATGAGTCTGGCCTGATAGATGAAGTAATATTGTGAGCCATATGTACTCCATTTCACTTCAACTCTAACTACTTTCATTTCCTTGAGTAAAAGTATATTCTACTTCAAGCTTTAACTTCAAAATAAGGATCCAAATGGAGTGAAGTGAAGTATTATATTTTAACGTCAACCTACTTCTCTTCACTCCACTCCACATGTAAAATCCACTTCATTTCACTCCACTCCTCATTTATCCAAACAGGCCCTAAAGTTTGGGTTCCTAAACTTCCTTAAGCTGCAGATGCTTTGAAAAAGAAATTGGCTCCGCTCTGTAATCAACCTATAAAAGGATTTTCTGAGATGATGAAGCATGCGAAGGATTGTAGGGAACATTGTCCAGATATCAATAAGGTTTTTTGCAAAACCTGCCCAGGTTTGTACCAAAACCTTCTTTCTTTCTTTTCTTTTCTTTTTTTTTTTGTTATATTTTTATCCCTTATTTTCTTTTTACCGTGTGAAGGGAATTAAAGAGAGGAGGCAGAGAGAGTGTTAATCCGAGTACACATTTTCAACAGTCAGTATTAGGATTACAGATCCTCTCAACAGTGAATCAAACTAAGTATAAAACAGAGTTACAGAAAGTATTTTTGAATTGAAATTCTCTTACTGTTTGAAGGCAGAATAACAGTACTTTGTTGTTGTCTTTACGAAACTCAGAAATTCGCAGCAGAAGGCAGATCAAGGCTAGTGTTTAACACTATGTCCTTAAGACAAATTTCGCCCCTGCAATGGTGCTAACAGGCTTCAGTGGCTTCTGTCTCCCAGGATACAATGATCAACACACAGTAGCAGCACTGCAAACTGTGTGTCTGTTTGAACCAGAGTGCAACAGCAGGACTCTCTCTTGACTGACTATGCAGACTCGAAATTGTGCAACAGCAGCAGTGAATTGGATGATTGAAAATGGGAAGACAGTATGCATATTTATAGGCTGCTTCAGGTCTCTTCAATGGGGCTGCATCTGTTCAGAACAGTGACTGTTCAGTGAACAGATGCATCTGTTCTTTGGACACACCTCTTGGGCTGGACACACCCTTTCACAATTGAAAGGACACACCACTTTAGACACACCCCATTTAATTCAAAAAAGAAATTTTTTATTTTAATAAAAATTTCTCCAAAAAATTAATAACGGGTAGTGGGCCGAGCCAGGCCCGACCCGCGCGTGAAGCCCAGGCCCAGGCCCGGGTCGGGGCGGGGCGGGGCGCGCGCGCGCGTGTGGTGGTGACCCGGTGGTGACCCAACAAAGATCTACGTCCTCCCTCTTCCACAAAAGTGGGATGCCCCTTGGGGCTCATCTTATACCACTAAGGTAAACATATTTATACCAAAGAAATGTATTGCTCTCAAGCAATGTGGGAAGCAAGTTTTCCACTTCCCTTTCTTTCCATGTTTAACATGTTCAAGTAGTATTGTTTAGGAGGCAATTTCTCATTCACTCCTTAATGGATTAGAGCAACCCAATACATGTCATTAGTCTACTCATGGAGTAGATTACATTCCCATGTATTCTCACCTAAAACTATAAGTGGGTCCCACTTTTAGTTTGGCACAAAGATGGCCTAAAGGTGGGTTCTCTTAGCCATTTTTCCAACAATCCCCCACATGAATGAAATTAACTGAAAGCAATGAAATGATATGCAGACACACAGAGAGAGTACAAATGGAAATTTTCTGTATAGAGAAAGGTAGCTTGTGGCCTTGAACCTTCCCTTGTGAAGTACTATCGAATTTACTGGTTGAACAGTGAACGTGATGTCTTGAACTACTCAACCTTTTACGTAAATTGAGACAATAGAGTTCACACAGAATTTTCCCGGACACAGTTGGTTCTAATGATTGTGTTCATTTTGGCCCTGAACAATGCCTGGTTTTCATGAGTGCTTTAGAGAATTTAGCCTTATTATTCTCATAGAAACGGCCCAGTTCACACTCACATAGGTGATTCTTATTAAGAGTATCCTGCTATACCCCACTTGATTAGTCAAGATATAAGAATCATTAAAAGCCTTGCTTACCCTAATTTTCGCTACAGGTATCACTATTATTATTATAGGAATGAGCAGGAGATATTATCTCCATAGTGATATCGTTAAGTCACACACAATTCGGTTGTCCCTTTGAACCTAGATCTTGGGATCTCCAGTCAGCTAGGTTGGGTTGCCATTATGGCGACTTTTCATTCATAGGCTTTAAGCCCATTCCCCTCGATGAACGATTTACTTGCTCTCTTGCTAAACCTTTGGTAAAGGGATCCGCAATGTTATCCATGGACTTTATGTACTCAATAGTCATAATGCCATTAGAGAGCAGTTGTCGCACGGTATTATGCCTCCGACGAATATGTCGAGACTTACCGTTATATATGTGATTCTGCGCCCTTCCAATTGCTGATTGACTATCGCAGTGAATGCAGATAGGAGGCACAGGTTTTGACCACATTGGAATATCTTCTAGGAATTGACGAAGCCATTCAGCTTCTTCGCCAGCTTTATCCAGTGCAATAAACTCAGATTCCATAGTGGATCTAGCAATGCAAGTTTGTTTAGAAGATTTCCATGATACCGCTGCACCACCAAGCGTGAATAGATATCCACTTGTGGATTTTGAATCATTGGTATCTGATATCCAGTTGGCATCACAGTAGCCTTCAAGTACTGCTGGATATCTCGAGTAATGCAATCCATAGTTTTGGGTGTATTTTAAATATCTTAGAACCCTGACTATGGCCTTCCAATGGTCTGATCCTGGGTTACTTGTGTATCTACTCAGTTTACTAACAGCATATGCAATGTCAGGACGAGTGCAATTCATGACATACATTAAGCTCCCAATTATTTGCGCATATTCGCATTGTGATATGCCTTTTCCAGTATTTTTGGATAAATGGATACTAATATCTATAGGTGTTCTCGCTGGACTGCTATTATCTTGATTATATTTCTGGAGTATTTTCTCAATATAGTGCGATTGAGATAATATCAGTCCATCCGATGATTTAGAAATTTTAATTCCTAGTATGACATCAGCAACACCCATATCTTTCATATCAAACTTATTGTTTAACATTCGCTTGGTAGCTTGAATGATTTCATCATTACTACCCATAATCAGCAAATCATCAACATATAAGCAAATAATGACACAGCCATTGTTAGTGCTCTTGACATATACACACTTGTCACATTCATTGATCTTAAACCCATTTGACATCATCAAACTGTCAAATTTTTCATGCCATTGCTTAGGTGCTTGTTTTAATCCATATAGAGATTTGACAAGTCGACAAACTTTCTTGGTTTGTCCTGGAGCATTAAACCCTTCGGGTTGTTCCATATATTTTTCCTCATCTAATTCACCATTTAAGAAAGCGGTCTTTACATCCATTTGATGTATCTCGAAATTGTGTATCGCAGCAATTGCAATTAACATTCGAATGGATGTTATCCTCGTAACTGGTGAATAAGTGTCGAAATAATCCAAGCCTTCTTTTTGTCTGTACCCTTTAACAACAAGCCTGGCTTTGTATTTTTCAATTGATCCATCTGCTTTCATCTTTCTCTTGAATATCCACTTGCACCCAAGAGTTTTGCAACCTTGTGGAAGATCCACTAGTTCCCACGTATGATTTTGCAAAATGGATTCAATTTCACTGTTTATTGCCTCTTTCCAATATTGTGCCTCGGGACAGGACACCGCTGCTTTAAAGCTTTGAGGCTCATCTTCTAACAAAAGTGTTAGAAAATCTGGACCAAATGTTTTTGATGTTCTAGCCCTCTTACTCCGTCTAGGTTCATCAATCTCTTGTTGGTTTTGTGCACTGCTATTAGCAGTATCTTGAGTTCGTTTAAGAGAACTCGATTCCTGTGAGGGTTTATTAGGAAATACATGTTCAAAGAACGATGCATTCCTTGACTCAATAATAGTGTTAGGATGCATATCAGGAATCTCAGATTTGTGAATTATAAATCGATACGCACTGCTATTATGAGCATACCCAATGAAAACACAGTCAACTGTTATTGGTCCTATTTTAACCTTTTTAGGTATAGGAACCGCCACTTTATCCAAACACTCCCACACTTTCAAGTATTTGCAAGTAGGCATTCTGCCTTTCCATAACTCGTAAGGGGTCTTATTGGTTTTCTTTTGAGGGGTTAAGAATATAATTTGCGGAGAGTATAGCATCCCCCCACAAATTCTGAGGTAATCCAGAACTTATTAACATAGCATTCATCATTTCTTTTAAAGTTCTGTTTTTCCTTTCAGCAACACCATTTTGCTGAGGTGAATAAGGAGCGGTAGTTTGGTGTATAATACCATGTTGTGAACAAAATTCACCAAAAGGTGATTCGTATTCACCTCCTCTATCGCTTCTTATCACCTTGATTTTCTTCTCAAGTTGATTCTCAACCTCATTCTTGTAATGTTTGAACATTTCCAATGCCTCATCTTTACTTCTCAGTAAGTAAACATAACAGTATCTTGTGCAATCATCAATGAATGTAAGAAAATATTTCTTACCACCTTTAGTTTGAACAAACTTGAGGTCACATATATCAGAATGAATTAACTGAAGAGGTTCAGAAGTTCGTTCAATTGAATGAAAAGAAGTTCTAGTGAGTTTAGCTTCGACACATGTTTCACATTTGATATTTGAATCAAAACTGCATTTAGGCAAACATTCCATATTAACTAATCTACGCAAAGCATCATAGTTAACATGACCTAATCTACCATGCCACACATTAGAAGACTCAAGCATATAAGCAGAAGATTTTTTCTTATTAGGGACAATGGTCATTACATTCATTTTAAAGAGCCCATCGCTCATATACCCTTTGCCCACGTACATCCCAGACTTAGTGAGGACAAACTTATCCGCCTCAAATACAAGTTTGAAACCCTTCTTACTCAGTAGTGAGCCTGATACCAGATTCTTACGAATATCAGGTACATGCAGCACATTGTTGAGGGTGAGTTCCTTTCCAGAAGTCATTTTCAGTACTACCTGTCCTTGGCCTTCAACCTTTGAAGAGGCAGAGTTACCCATAAAGAGTTGTTCTCCGTTTGTTGCATTATAAGTGGAGAACATGTCTTTATTGGAGCAGACATGTCGAGTGGCCCCAGTGTCCACCCACCATTCTCTGGTGTTGCCAACCAGATTGACTTCTGAGACCACAGCAGAAAGATTGATGTCTGAAACATCAGTGGAGAGATTGTCCATTTCTGTCATGTTGGCTTGCGCTGGTTTCTTACTTGTATTTCCTTGGTCCTTGCGCTTACGACAGTCCTTAGCACGGTGGCCTGGTTTGTCGCACACATAGCAATTCCCTTTGAACTTCTTGTTGTCCTTGGGACCTTGTCTTTGACCATTTGAGGGGTTCTTCCTCTTCTTGGGGTTCTGCCCATGTTCCACCACATTAGCCTTGGCTTCAGTGAAGGTTTTTCCTGCCTTTTTCTCAGATGTACGATTGTCTTCCTCTATCCTCAATCTGACAATCAGGTCTTCAAGTCTCATCTCCTTTCGCTTATGCTTAAGGTAGTTCTTAAAATCCTTCCAAAGTGGTGGCAATTTTTCAATGATTGCTGCCACTTGGAAAGACTCACTAAGAGACATTCCTTCTGCATGAATTTCATGGAGAATGACTTGAAGTTCCTGAACTTGATTGATTACTGCCTTGGAATCACTCATCTTGTAGTCAAGGAATCTGCCAACAACGAACTTCTTCATTCCGGCATCTTCAGTCTTGTACTTTTTGTCAAGTGAATCCCATAATTCCTTAGCAGTCTTCAATGAACAATACACATTATATAATGTGTTATCTAGTCCATTGAGAATATAGTTTCGACAGAGGAAGTCAGCATGCTTCCAAGCATCTACAGCAGCAACAACTTGCTTGTCTGTCTCATCTTCTTTTAAAGCAGGAGCTTCTTCATGGAGGAACCTAGCCAAGTTCAAGGTAGTGAGATAGAACAACATTTTCTGTTGCCATCTCTTAAACTCAGTACCGTTGAACTTCTCAGGTTTCTCCCCATGGTTCACCAAAACAGGGCCATGGGTAGTGACTGGAGTATTCTTCTCAATACCCATAACTGTATAACAGAAGAGACTTTACTTAAAATACAGCACAGAGAATTATGCAGGAATTGAAAGTAATAGAACTGTAAACAGTAACTCAGACTTACTGGTTACGTTTCAGAGAAAAGAAAAAAAAAACAGAACACTGTTTACAGTAACTCAGGCTTACTGATCACTTTTAGTAAAGACACAGAACAGACTAGAGTTCTGTTAAGTTTTGCATGAAGAGAGAGCCTCAGTTTCACAATACTGGTTTCATAGAAAGAAGAAGTAGAAACCAGTAGAGAACTGACAGAACCCGAAATCAGTAATACTGAATTAAACTGATGGTGTACTCAGATTGAGACAGAAGGAAAATTTTGTCTAAGATTGTTAATCCGAGTACACATTTTCAACAGTCAGTATTAGGATTACAGATCCTCTCAACAGTGAATCAAACTAAGTATAAAACAGAGTTACAGAAAGTATTTTTGAATTGAAATTCTCTTACTGTTTGAAGGCAGAATAACAGTACTTTGTTGTTGTCTTTACGAAACTCAGAAATTCGCAGCAGAAGGCAGATCAAGGCTAGTGTTTAACACTATGTCCTTAAGACAAATTTCGCCCCTGCAATGGTGCTAACAGGCTTCAGTGGCTTCTGTCTCCCAGGATACAATGATCAACACACAGTAGCAGCACTGCAAACTGTGTGTCTGTTTGAACCAGAGTGCAACAGTAGGACTCTCTCTTGACTGACTATGCAGACTCGAAATTGTGCAACAGCAGCAGTGAATTGGATGATTGAAAATGGGAAGACAGTATGCATATTTATAGGCTGCTTCAGGTCTCTTCAATGGGGCTGCATCTGTTCAGAACAGTGACTGTTCAGTGAACAGATGCATCTGTTCTTTGGACACACCTCTTGGGCTGGACACACCCTTTCACAATTGAAAGGACACACCACTTTAGACACACCCCCATTTAATTCAAAAAAGAAATTTTTTATTTTAATAAAAATTTCTCCAAAAAATTAATAACGGGCCCAAGCCCAAGCCCAAGCCCAGGCCCGGTCCGGGTGGTGGTGACCCGGTGGTGACCCAACAAAGATCTACGTCCTCCCTCTTCCACAAAAGTGGGATGCCCCTTGGGGCTCATCTTATACCACTAAGGTAAACATATTTATACCAAAGAAATGTATTGCTCTCAAGCAATGTGGGAAGCAAGTTTTCCACTTCCCTTTCTTTCCATGTTTAACATGTTCAAGTAGTATTGTTTAGGAGGCAATTTCTCATTCACTCCTTAATGGATTAGAGCAACCCAATACATGTCATTAGTCTACTCATGGAGTAGATTACATTCCCATGTATTCTCACCTAAAACTATAAGTGGGTCCCACTTTTAGTTTGGCACAAAGATGGCCTAAAGGTGGGTTCTCTTAGCCATTTTTCCAACAGAGAGCACAGATTATGAAGAATAAGTCTGTAAGTTCATGATTATTGATTTTCTCCTGAAATCCAAAATCTTCAAAATCATGAATTTTTGCTTAAACATTTCCGCAGAAAAAATCTACATCAAGCATTGGATTAGCTCATGCTTCAGACATGAGAAACTTATTTTCCCTTGCTTGGGTTTTTTTAGTGGAGGAAAAATCATTCTTCGCCTAACCAAAGCTTCTAGAGTGTAGTGGGAGAAATGATTTTCTCCATAACTAACAGAGAAAAAAAAATTGGATTTCCAACATAGTTTTTTCCATTCAGTTTCAAACACAATGAAAAATAATCACTAGCAACGAGAAATAATGAATCTCCATCAGCGCACCGATAAATTCCTCCACACCCATTATGGATTCTGTATTTTACAATTTTATTTAGTTTACACATAATTATATATATTAACATAAGTTTTACTTTGCAGGAACTGTAGTCTAGTCTACTGCACTGTGGGTTGTTTCCAGACAAACTTGCTTAAGAATAAAGTCTTTATGGTTCCATGGTTCCTGTTATACGTACTTTGGCCTATCCTGCCTTCATTTACAGTTACATGTGTGTAGTTATTGCTTTCAGTTGCCTAGTGCAATAGTTCTAAGAGTTTAAGTGTGCCTTTATAGTTTGAGTGGTGTGTTGTACTATGATGGTTGCCATTATTGCACTTAGTCTTGCGTGGTTATAAACATCTACTTTGTAATTTACCTTTTAATGAAAATTAATAATTAAAGAAGAGTTTGCTCAATTTTTTCCTCTCTTTTTATTAGGATCATGGTTTTATTGCTGAAAGCCTGAAACTGAGTTGTATTGCTCCATATGAAATTTCATCCATGACTGAGAATGCAGATTGTTCATTGAAAGTATTGGAACTTTATTCTCACCTCCTGCATATTCTAGGAATATGCGTTTGGTAACAAGAGATGAATCCACAAGGAATCAGCAGATTTGAGGGCTCCTCACTCAGGATTTCACATTGATATTGGTGTGTATCAATGCATAAATCCATAAAAAAAATAAGGACTTTCAAATCCTATGGGAGGAGGTCGGACCTGAAAATCTTCACAAGTGAGGATTTCTACTTGCCCCAAGTACTCAGAGATTTATAATTGCCGAGCATTGATTTTCTATCACTTTGTGAAAAGCTGGTAAGGAACCCCCAATGTTTTGATTGTCAAACGTGAGAGAAATTCGAAAAAATCTTCCCCACGACATCATTTTAATTTATTGATCTTTGACCCTTAAGTCAATGATATTAACGGTGAGATGATTGTCAAATTGGAGTGAGTGCTAGCTTGTTTGAGTTAGCCAAGGGGTTGTGTGAACTATTTGAGGTGGTGGTCCAACTTAAGAGCAAATAAAAAGAAGGAAAAAGAAATTACTTGAAATGAGCAAATTTTGATAACCAAAATCATATATATCCAACATTCTATTATTAAAGGAATGACCCAAAACTAATTATCAATTAATTGAAACTATAATCCATCGATTGAATTATTGAAATAGAATACTATTTTAAAGATAACAGCATATATAATATTATCTAATGATAGGCATGATTAATGCCAGCAAGATTCATTCTAACAACACAATATCTGTTGATAGGAATGAATGACCTAGGATATCGAAAAATAGCTTTTTATGGTGCTCGAGCACCTGCATGCATCTGGCATTGGAGACTGGGTTATCCTTCCTCTTCAGCACTTTTTCGAAATCCATTGTAGTTAATATTGTTTGTTAGAGCTGTCGAATGGGATTTAATACAATTGATTCGCTATGACATACGGGGATCAACCTCTTTTTCTTCTTTTGGTTGATTTAATACTACATTTTTTAGAAATATTTTCCTACGAGCAATAGTATATGTAGTCCAACTCTATATGTCCCACTTGGGGCCATCTTTGATCAATGTAGGCCGTTTCACACCCTCATGCCCCCATGATTTGGCATTATGCCCAATTTCACTCTCATTATATACGTGATTGGGTTGATGTCAAGGAAATCTAGGATCAAAAGCCCACTATATTTTATGGCTATTAAATCAAGGGCTGGGTTGATCTGACAGGGTTGAATTTTCTTTTTTCTTTTTTTTTTCCGACCCTTATCCATAAGGAGAGCTTTTCATGTACACTACCCTTAATAATAAGTGGCATCAAAGTGGGCCCCATGGGCGGGACTACACACTAAAACAATGCAGTTTGCTCTTACGAAATTAAACATCCCCCCTACATTTTATTTGTAAATGACTAAAGTCATTATTTAATGTATCTTCAAGTGAAAAAGAAAAGAAGAATGAAAACGTGATTAATTTCATGAAGAAAAGGTTTCCGTGAATATGATGCATGTGGATCGTAATTAGAAACAAAATTCAATCACAAGCAAAGGAAAATTTATTAATTACCAAACGGATAAGGATCTTTAAAGTTTGGTCAAAAGAAAATCAAATATTCTGATTAGAAACAGTGCTCTCAATTAATTTAAGGAAAATTTTCAAAAAGTAGCCTAACTTTTTGGGACATTTCAAAACATGACAAAATAAAAGACACATTTCAAAATAGGCTTCTAAGTTTTCCAAATTTATTTCAAAACAGGACATCCGGCCAAGGCAATGTTTTGTCACTTTTTTTTTTTTTCTTCAAATTTTCCAAAAATTTCCTTTTGAACTTCTTTTTGCAAGCGATTGCCCGGTCGGTTGGTCATTCTAGGCGCTCCTCTCTTCTTCCCTCTCCTTTCTTCCCTTGCCGCATGCTTGCCCTCAGCGCTGGTGAAGATGTCACTGTGGATGGATGAGAGGTTAGAGATTGCGGTCAGATGGTGATACTATTGAGATGTTGGTATGCCTCAAAGCGTCAAACATGAGCAACGGCAATCACTGCATGATGGGGACGTTGGTGCAGGAGCACGTCTTTGGGAAGATTGTCCTCTACGACTACGTAGGGCCATCAAAATGTTAGCAACATCGACCTCGTGAAAAAGCTCCACATCTCCCCCTGGTCGCATGCCGACCTCCATCAAGAGGCTTCACGTACGTACACGCATCATCCCGTCATTCCATCCATGATCAAATGGTTCCAAATGAACCACTTTATCTCCCATCATCTGTAGTGATTCAATCACAAAACATGCTGAATATGGTCTCATCTCGTCATCGTATCCAGCACGTCACCTACACGATGTCCATCCATAACCGACTCAATCTCATCGCAGCGGAATGACCACGCACCACGTCGGCATTCTAGAATTAATCCAGAGTTGCAGAGGGCGGAGCTCGATCAGTTGCTGCACAAAATCGAGTTGCAGATAAAGGACCCCGATCGCAGAGGCTCCCGAACTTCCCATCTTCGCCCATCAGAGTTGCATAATGTTACGAACTTCCCATCTTCGCCCATCAGAGTTGCATAATGTTATTTGTCTGTTCTGAAGTTAGAAACCGGAAGGACTAAAAGAAGAAAGCCTAGCAGAATTAGAAGTGAGAATTTAGACACAATTACACGTATGCTAAAGGAAAGAAAATGAAGTCAGAATGGATTAGAATTGCTATTTCTAATTTTTGTCAGACTGCATGTTGTAGTCATAATCAAGTTAGGCAACCTTTAAGTATGTGCATAAACCTATTTATAGGACTCAAGGGCTATGATATTGAGACAAGTCTCTCATTATTCTGAGTTGGAAGATCAAATTGAGAGATATATTCTCTAGAGATTTATTGAAGAGTTGTGCTGCTAAGTTCGAGAGCCAGTTTCTTCTACATCCTTTGTAGAATAGAAGATTTGAGGAGTCAAGTGTTGAATTGAGTCTATTGCAATCAATGGTGTTGCAATCAATGGTGTGAAGTCGTTGAAGTGACACAAAGTTTGACTATTGATCTAGTTCGGATCCGTGGTTTTTTTTAACCCGGTTAGGGTTTTCCACACTAAATTTGGTCTCTTGTGGTGTGTGCTTGTTGAGTTTATTTTCCACTTAGTAGATTATTTATTTTGCACACTATTAGACTGAGTAGACCGATCTAGAGATCCATCCACCCACCAAACTTTCACAAAAGTCTTCGGAGAAGAGACGGGTTGTGCCCTTTTTGCCCATTGCAGAAACTTAGAGAAGAGTAGTGCAGGTTGTCGCTGGTGTTGCCCGACACCGAAGAAGCACAGTTGTCTCTGGTTTCGTCACTTGAAGCGTCTAGAGTCCGGACAAGTAAAAGAAAGAATTGACCGAATAGACAATCGTTTGCACAAAGAAATGGAAAGGGCATTCTTGGAAATTTTGAAAAAAAATAAAGATGACAAAAAGTAGCCAGACGGTGGTTGTTATGGCCGGATTTCCTGTTTTGAAATAACTTTTGAAAACTCAAGTCCCATGTTCGAACATGTTTTGTTTTATCCAATTTTGAAATGTGTCGTAAAGATATGCCCCATTTTGAAACTTTTCCTTAATTTAATGATGGTTGATGCTCCATGTGCGAACCCGGGAGCGGTTTGGAGGGTTTGTGGATTAAAGGGAGCTCCAATTCTCCTCAAATCTGGATCTCCCAAATATTGCAGTTTTTGAAAGTTCCACGCAAAACCGGAGAAGTCTCAAGTCAGATTTTAGATCATTTTTTAGGATTTTCAAATCTGAGACCCCCCAATAAATACTATTTGGAAATCCTCATATTTGCAAATTTATGTACCGATTTCAACTTTTCTCAGCTACATTCTAATGTTGATGTCAAATCCTTGGCTATGGACCCTCGATGAGGAATATTCAAATTTTTTATAGAGAGGAATGCTCAAATTTGCAGATTTGGAAATAAATGGTCCCCTTAATGGTTTCTGTTTTAGCTATTAACATTGTTTGAAAAAAAAAAAAGTATACAAAAATAGTGATTGGGCTTGGGAGGCCCCTGCTCTTCAAATTTGGAAATTAAAAAGAAGAATTAAAATGTCTTTTTTCTAAAGTGTCGAATTCTATAGTAAGGTAGAAAAGGCTAACACTACATATTTCCAAAAAAAGTCCGGAATTCTTGGGGAGCAAGCTTAACGGAAGAAGAAGAAGAAGAAGAAGAAGAAGAAGAGGAGGAGGAGGAGGAGATTAAAAAGAGGTACCTCTTCATTTTGAATTGTGTTTGGAATTTACATTCGGTTAAATGAAAATGAATTTGTGGTCTTGTGTTCTAAATTTACTTTTATAAATTTGTATTACTTCTCTTTGTTCTCTATTTTTCTGATTTTATTTAGTTTATAAAGAAAGTTATAACCAATCATGTTACTGGAAGAAGTTGGACTTTTTATCTATTGTGTTCGATATAAAGGAAACGAAATTTTCTCAACTTAAAGGATAGAAGGAGATGTTTCTATTTAACCGTCTAACTTCATGGTTTTAGATTGGATGGTTAGAAAAGATATGGATTCGGATGTCAGTGGTTTTTTTTTTTTTTTTTCAATTTTAAGATGCATGGCTAATATGATGAGATCTCTTGTATCTGATTAAATTAGTCGACCAAACTTTCTTGTATCTGAATAAATTAGTGGACCAAACTTTCTACTTATTATATGTTTTAATTAACAAGATCCAATCTCATGACTACTATGAATAGTGCACAAGGAGTTGTGCCATGATTTCTAGTATGATACTTCTCATAGAAAAGCTTCCTATGTGAATATTGATATGATGTGTGTTTGACGTCTATATGGCTGATTCAGCCAATATCACAAGCCGATATTAACATATTCTCTCTCTCTCTCTCTCTCTCTCTCTCTCTCTTAAAAACTAAATATTTAAAAGGGGTTTCAACAGGAAAAACCCTCATACATGGGCATTGCATTGATTTGGGCCCAATAAAAATAGGCAAACATAAGGGGGGCTGACTTTATGTTTCTTTTTTTTTTTTTTTTTTAGCACTATAGTTGACATCAACGCTCAATCAGAACTACACTTAATACCCAGTTTCGCATATGCTTTTCCCCTTTTCATTGTTCGTCTCATGTCTGCAACACTGCGTGGCGACAAACATCTGTTGTAGCTCTTTATTCACTCCATTAAGGGTGGTGGTTGCACTCCTTTAAAAGGCAGGTACACACATGACTCTTTATTATTAGTTTGATAGTTTCCCCAAAACTTGGCATTCACCCAACTTGTTAATTCATATTCTTCCTTGTATATGTTACCAGCCCTAGACAAGTAATCAACGACCTTGCTCTGTCCAAGAAAATGACACCCAAGTGCATCTAGAGTTGTGAACGGTGGATATTTGATCCTAAAGTGACACTACCATCTTTAATTTTCACATACGTTTTTGGGTTTAAAATTTTAAACGTACATTTATTTATAGTCCCAAAAAATGGCACCCAAGTGCATCTAGAGTTGTGAACGGTGGATATTTGCTCCTAAAGTAACACTACCATCTTTAATTTTCACATACGTTCTTGGGTTTAGGATTTTAAATGTGCATGTATTTGACAATACATACATCACTTCTCTTCTTCACTATATTATTTACCCTAAACTAAAATACAACATTCATTCCCCATGTTAATTCTTTTTCATCTATTTCCTTTTACAAGATCTAGAGATTTTAACAACACATGAAAGGTGGATATGCTCCTACAGTTACACCTTTTCTGATTTAGGGTTTAAAATGTGCATAGTCTCTGTATGGCATTGTTTAACAATAGAATTAGTACAACCCTTAGAATATCATAATGCATGCATTTGCCCTTTCACCATGGGCATTGTTTATGTATACGTATGTACCTTTTGTTCATATCACTATTATAAACTATTTTTTTTTAATTTATAAACAGCATGCCAGATTGTGAGGTCCTAATCATATTCCACTACGATGGAAACTTTGAATTTGATATTATGCGTCCAATCTATAATGAAGGAAAGCAGAATATGAGGTATTTATCAACCGACATAATACATGGGTCATTGGTTGCCAAAGCAATTGCAGCATCTAATGATATAAGGTAAGGACGAATGATATATGATATTTAAATTACTAAGGTTATGGTTGGTTTTCATTTCCCATCTTCCCTAGATTCATTTTTTTTTTTATTAAATAGGAGGTTATAATGTGTTCATTTTTATATTTACCTTGGATTTTCACTTTTAACCACTCATGGCATGAAATCCTGTGCATTCAGATTCTATGTATTCTAATGCAAATATATAGGCCCTTGGTGTCATAGCTTACTAGAAAGTCTCTATGCTAAACAGACAATCTTCGAGCACACTGACCCCTTGTATTCATGGGGTGTTTACATGGGGAAGCTTGGGACCTAGCTATCTGTTGTGTTGACAACATTGTTATGCCTTAAATTGCCATGGCTAGGTGTTTCTAAGTACTCTAATGCTTAGAAACACTCCAAATAACTTTGTTTACATCTTGTTTATCAATCTGTTATTGGTGGATTTCATCGTTAAGAAACTTCATTCTTGATTTCATGACACCAAAATGCAAGGTGCCCAGCATTTGATTTTTTTTTTTTTTGATAACCCGAATTATCTCCCGCCCAGCCCAGTCCAGCCCAAGAGCCTTTGGCCTTGAGCCCGAGGGATACTCGATTCTGGACAGCCGAGAACTAATGCCTAGAGACACATGCAAACCCTCCTATCCACATGCACCAAGTAAAACTATGGGAGGTGGCCAACGGAGGTAGGTGTCAAATACAAGACCTCTCTACTTCCTGAGGTACAGAGTCCTTGGCCAATTGAGCTACCACTCGTAGGTTTGCCCAGCATTTGATATAATCATTATCATCATCTTTGTAGGTCATTAGTGTTAAAAGTGACCAGATTCACAATGTTAAAAGTGTCAAATATGCAAGAGAGAACTTTTTTCACCACACGGGACCCTTCGTGATCAACCCAACACCCTCACACTCACTAACCCCATGAATTGGCACTCACCTTAATTTTTGACACCAATCCGAATTATACTCACTATTAGATTGTATTTCATACTTAAGAAACCGTTAAACTTTAAGCTCCTGAATCAATGGTTGTGATAATATGATTAAGATGGTTTTTGCCCAAAATTTTATCCACAATGAGACCTTTCCATTACTTTATCCTTCTATGATTGGCGTCCATCCACAAATGGACTTAGAATTTTCACTCTCATGGAAGATGTAAGAGAAGTCTCTCGGGAGAAGGTGGCCATATATATAGCACAAGCTATGATGGAAATGCAACTGATATGTTTTCCTGGAGTTACAAGCACTTTCATGTATTTGTCAGAATAATGAGATTAAACTGAAATTTCTGATAACAAGGTATATAAACCAGCATTTGCTTGTATGGAACTTTACTGTACCACACCAACAAGATATAAGCAAACCCTACCATGAACCTGTTTCGATATCTCATGTTAACTTTGGAAGGCATTTTTATTATATGATTATATCAGGTAAGACTTCCTATGTTTAACCTCAAAATGAGAATTAAAGAAAAGAAATCCTTACCTCCCATGGTGCTAGACTCTTCATATAGGAAGGAAGTTTGTCATAGTCATCCTTTGATATTTCTAATATGGTTTGGGTAGTGCCTGCAACAGACTTAAGAGTTATCTGCCAATCCATGTAAGTAGTATTATAGATGGTGTGCTAGAGTTTTGTAGTTAAGAATTGGTTCAGGAGATCAAGGCACTTACTTGAAGTAAGAGGACAGTGATTTGGAGTTCCTGTCTTGCCCAAGGCCTCTGAAGGAAGTTTATACCCCATTTTCTTTTCACATTGTTTCCCATAGTCATAACTAAATTTTGAAAAAGTCAGAAAGAAGAAACTGGGAATATTTATTTTTTTAAGAAAAAAGATGATAAAGAATAGAACTTAGAATAAAATTGAAACAGACCTCATTGAATTTTGGGGAGATGCCTCTGGGCTGGCAAGTTCATCGTTAGCTGCAAGATAACAAGAAGTTTGAAGACTTCAGTATTTGTGTGTGTGTGTGTGTGTGTGTGTGAGAGAGAGAGAGAGAGAGAGAGAGAGAGAGAGAGAGAGAGAGAGAGATTTCCGTCTTGAAAGGGAAAACTAAGGAGATAAAAGATTAAAAAAATACAAAGATATTAAAGAAGTAAACATGATGTTAATACTGAAAATAAAGCCAAACATTAAAAAGAAAATACAAAGATATTAAAGAGGGAAAAATGATGTTAATACTGATTTAAAAAACAGAGAAACATGATGTTCACTAAAAGAGTGATTTTCTTGCCAGTAAACTCATGAATTCAAAATGTACATGTTACTACATAAGAAAAAAGAAGAAAGAAATAGAAATAGTTTGGCAGATGCTGTAACATAGATTGTGATGGTTGATTTCAACAAGAATGTTAAAAGAGAGAAAGAAGCTGCAAACCTTCAGAGGCTAAAGTGGCAAGACCTGCATCTGAAAGGCCAAGATCTTGTATGCAGATGGAGTCATCGAATCTTTAATGTTAAGGAAGACATAAGTGAAGCATCCCAGAAAGTCATTGATGATGGATTAGACCATTGAATTAAAGCATTACATCACTGGTGGATGATATAAGAAGATGCAAAACAAAGGACAAAACAGACGATCAATTATATGATGGATTTCAATACAGTCTAAGATTTAAGTACATCTAAATAAACATTTCATCCCATACTTGTCTGTATAAAAACACACCAAATGTGGAAAATTTTAACATCACAAATTCACACTTGAGTGGTGATTAGAAGAACTCCATTTGGCAAGAAAACCTCTACTGTCTGCAGTTATTCCATGCCATCATTCCCACTGAAAATGGTGTAACCACCATGACTAATACATACTTCAGATGGGATCTATGAGCTACTGCAATTAACATCCCCTCAAAAAGTCTACAGATGAATTCAAAGAGAAAATGAAATATTCAAAGTGCAAATAGAGTAAAAAGGATACATGAGATCCTCTTCAAGCCTTCTCCTAACCTGGCTACTATCAATTGAAAGGTAATCCAATCCACCCTTTGGACTCAAAAACTTCATGGTTATACCATTAGGTGTTGCTAAATCTGAAATATCAACTTCATCATCCATTTCGAGATCTACAGACAAAAAGCAATAGTTATAATTAATACTAATGATGAGGACGATGATAAAATCTAGCGGGACCATCTTAACCATTGATTTTAGGGAGTTTTAACATTTCTATGACTGCATTTTTTTTATATTGTCATTCAATCCAACAGTTGAAAGTTAAGTTGTGAAATTGACTGCCAATTAATGGGAGTAAGAATCAGTATGGAATGTTTAAAGGGTTTTTCCAAACAGGGTTTTTTTTTTTTTTTTTTCCAATCCACTGCGCTGTGCACCTCACCAGATAAATGGTCTAGATCAATAGAATGAAATTCACATGTCCAATTTTAAAGGAACTACCCTCCTCTCCTAAAACCAACCTTATCAACCAAAACCCAAAAAGGAAAGAAAAGAAACTGTGGGGTTTCTTGGATGCAATACCAGGAACGTATCCGAAGCTGCTTTGGAGGCGATCTTGGAGTTGTTGGAGGTCATTCTGATTCTTCTTGTAGACCTCATTGCAATGACCCAACAGCTCTTCGAAAGAGACGGTTTCAAGCATCATCGATTCCAGCAAGTTGAGGTCGCAGCTCACAGAGGAGACCCGTCGATTGAGGCATTGTATGAATATGGAAGAAGCCGAATCTGATGAAATTCAAGCAGAAATAAAGAACATTGGAAAGAGACTGAAATTGAGGGCAAAAGAGAGCATAATCATCTGATGATAGAGATTCATAGAGAGAGAAGGTACCAAGGGGAATGGGACAGCGATCTGTGGAGTCCTTGAGAGCTTGGGAGGTGGAATGGGTGTTTTTGCAGAAGGAGGCTAGGGTTTTACAGAAGATAGAAATTGACTCTTCCATTTCTCCTCCTCTGTTTGGATTGGCACAAAAAAAAAAGCTCTTTGAATCTGGATTTGGTTGGGGAAAAGCTCTTTTTGGTTTTGAAAGAGGAGGAAATGGAAATGGGCGGGAAAAGGGAAGGGGAGCTGTCTAGATCAAAGCAAAGAGTGTGCAATGCAGTCCAGCTCCGTGGGTTCCACTAGGGCCTACCATTGATCAGTGCAAGCCATCTCACACTCTCATCTCCCCTATGATCTGAACCCAAGCCCAATTTTACGCTCATCAAACCTTTATCTACCATTTGACCGAATTATTAGAAAAATCTATGGTTAAAAAGATCACTAAATTTTATGGTTGTTCTCGTACGAGCTGACTGCATACTTGGTACTATTTATATGCACTCCAGCTCGTAGGGCCCACTTAAAATGCTAACTTATTAATAAGGTTGGGGTACATGGAAAGGCCTTCTCATGGATAAGGGGGGAGAGAGAGAGAGAGAGAGAGAGAGAGAGAGAGAGAGAGAGAGAGAGAGAGAGAGAGACCTCTAATCACCCCGTGAATCCTCCGGCCCTTGACAAGAGGCCTTGGCCAAGCCCTTAATACAAGGTCTTTTGTTTACTCAAAAGTCTGAGGGCCTGTTTGGCACTTTACTAGAATAGTAAAAGTCAAGTAAAGCCTCCATTTTTCAGACAAGAGGTCACATCAAAATCGCTTAGAAAAAAGTCAACCCGTTGAGAGTGGGTTTTACTCAAAGGGGAGTATTAATGTTGCCTCTATTAATACCTCAAGATTTTGGTAGGAATGGTTAGTTGACAAAAGTTAATAACGAGCCCAAGCTTAGAAAAAAAAAAAAAAAAAGTCAGTTGCTTCCTTGTCACTGCCTTTTGAAGAAAGTCAACCAATTGATTTGCAGTGTTTATAGGCTTTAATATTACCTCTCTCCTTGTCACTTTCTATCGAATGAAATGACAATTAACTTCTATTTGTTTTGTCCTTTCATGATAGATAGGATTTGTGGCAATATGACTGGTAGAGTTATCGTCACAATGGAGAAACATAGGCATCTTATCACTTTCTATCGGATGAAATGACAATAAACTTCTATATGTTTTGTCCTTTGATGATATATGGGATTTGTGGCAATATAACATACACAATTATTATCATGATGGAGAAACATAGGCTTATTGCACACGAAACCCAATTCTTGCATTGATGTCTTCATCCATAATAGTTCATATGCTCCACGAGCCGTAAATGAGAACTCTTCTA
The DNA here is from genome assembly GCA_012931725.1 of Litsea cubeba. NCBI lineage: Eukaryota > Viridiplantae > Streptophyta > Magnoliopsida > Laurales > Lauraceae > Litsea > Litsea cubeba. Next base: position 14,119,514 of record CM022947.1, read on the forward strand.
AATTGTGGTATAAAAGATTAGGATACATCTCGATAGAGAGAATGAATAGATTGGTTAAAGATGAGATATTACCAAGTCTTGAGTTTACTGATTTTGGTGTCTGCATTGATTGCATTAAAGGTAAACAAACTAGGACAATCAAGAAAACTGCCACAAAAAGTTTTGGACTTCTCAGATTAATCCATGCAGATATCAGTGGTAAAATGCATTTACCTCGTTTTACGGGTTAAGAATATTTTATCACCTTTATAAATGACTACTAGCGTTTTGGTTTTGTTTGTCTAATTAAAGAGAAATATGAAGCTTTGAGTGTTTTCAAAATATTTAAAGCCGAAATAGAAAAACAATTAGATAAAAGAATTAAAGTTGTGAGATCTAGTGGTGTTCATCGGGTCGAACCCGCGGGTTTCGAGTCAAACCCGACCCAACCCGAAACCATTTTATGTGGGTGAAAACCCACCCGAACCCAGTTAATTTGGGTCACGGGTTATTGGGTCACGGGTTGGTCAGGTCACGGGTCGGGTTCGGGTAAAAAAGAAATAGTAAAAAAATTGTAAAAAAATGTGATTTTATTAAAAAGGATACAAACAAATGATTTTTTTTTCCCATCAATCTCCACTCTCCAGAGAGTCCAGTCTCCTTATTTTCTCCATAACCCAACAGCAACAGCCAACAAACAGGGCTACATTTAAATATCAAATGATTTTTTCTGCCGTGTTGTTTTCTCTACCATTGTCACTGATTGTTTCAACACAATGGGTTCCAGTATTCTTCTCCACCTTTGACAAATTATAGATCAAACTGACAACAATATCATTCATCAACTCACAACAACCTTCATCAGTCATCACTCATCACAATTCACAACAATACCAGTCACAGACTTCATGAAGTTTTCAAAACAATAAAAAAAACTACAATTTAATTAGAAAAACAAATATACTACTACTACAACTACTAGTACCAGCAGGTTATAGTGTTACACAAACATGGAACACAGGAACAGTCATCCTAATGCGCTTGCTCTTGATGATGTTATTATTGTTGTGACTGTGGGACCTTCAATCACTAAGTAAAAAATAAAGAAAGATCAAATTTAAATTTAGTAAGTAAAAACCTAAATAAGGCTAACATTGAATTAATTCAAATGTAGTTAGTAAAAAATGAAAGATCAGTACCCTCAATGGCTGCCGCCTCTATCATTTCAGCTGTATCGTCATCAACAATGACCTCCTCGCTGTCGATAGTAGATACATTATTCAACCAACTTTGTGTACAAAGTAAAGCTTCAACAGTTGTTGGTCGCAAAGAATTGCGACGATCTGTAATCACACGACCTCCAGTGCGGAAAGCACTTTCTGAGGCAACACTTGAAGCTGGGATTCCAAATAAATCACGTGCCATCGAAGCGAGAACTGTATATCTTGCATCGTTAACTTTCCACCAAGTCAATACATCCCAATCTACTATTGGTTTCTGCCGGGCTTCTACCAAATACATATCCAATTCTGACTTAGCACCCGAATTTGGATCGTCACACCCCTCACAAACAATGTCAAATAGACCTAAGAAATCAGCCTCTTCACCGGTAGACCGGGGAGCATTACCTCGGGATGTACCTGTCACCAAAGGCGCACCTAAAGCTATAGAATACTCCTCAAACATTTTTCTTAATAAGGCTTCAGTCTTTCCATACAAATCTTGAGCAACCCCATCATCAGTAAAAGCTTGCATCAATCCCTTTTTCACAACCTCTAATTTGCTCCTAGGATCAAGCACCAATGACACGTACACAAACAAGTTCACTTTGTTTAAGTTTCCAAAGTACTCATCATATTTCACCATCATTTCAGTTGCAATGTCATTTACCAAACTTTCCGGATTTTGGTTGGCATTCCTCAATATATTTCGAATTTTACAAAATTGATCGAAGTATTGATTGATGGTGACATATGAAGTCCTAGATAAAAGAGAGGTAGCAGTGAAAAAAGGCTTAAGGAATGGAATTAATTTCCTAGCCTTCTCCCAATCATCAAATCCAGGAGAGCTGAGAACAATACTACTCTCAAAAGCCTTTCTATAACCTGCATCATCATCAAACAAACGATCAAATGCCTTCTCGTACTTTTTAGCCGCCTCCAACATCAAATAAGTAGAATTCCAACGTGTTGGAACATCACAGTGCAAACCTTGGGAACACTGGATGCCAACAGCTTCCACACACTCCAAAAAATTTGTGTCTTTTAGGAGATGATCTCACATACTTAACTGCAGTTCTAATCCTTTCAATGGATGGATCACTCTTTTGTAAACCGTACTTACCAAAATATTCAATACATGAGCGAAGCATCTAACATGAATATGTTCACCACCCAACACATGGTTAGTTCCATATTTTTTTATCCAATCAACAACAACATCATTTCCTCTAGCATTGTCAAGAGTGATGCACATTATCTTCTCTAGGCCCCAATCCTTAAACACTTGCTCAAGTTGCTTCCCAATGCTCTCACCTCTATGATCTTCAATGACTCTAAAACTAATGATTCTCTTATGCATCTCCCAACTTCTATCAATAAAATGCGCCGTCACACACATGTAATTTACATTGTTGGAAGAGGTCCACGTATTGGTGGTGATACTTACTCTGCCAACATTGCCTTTAAAAGCTGCTTTCAATTTATCCTTCTCTGCACAGTACAACTTGAACACATCTCTAGCAATAGTGATTCGAGATGGAACTTGAAATCTCGGTTCACAAGTTCTCATCAAATCTTTGAACTTTGCACTCTCAACCACACGAAATGACATCTCATCGCACACTATCCATTCCACCAACTTCTGCCGAATTAAATTTGCATCATATTTTTGGAGCTTCATTTCATTCTGAACATCCCCTTCATCTTCATTCCCTCCAACATATGAGAGAGTATAATTGTCCAGACGACCTTCTTGTCCTGGCCTATTCTTACAGGTTTTCATATGGCGTCTCATATTAGATGTGCCATGTTTACCACCTTCAACCAGGTACGTTACCGGATAGTTTTTGCATTTGGCACGTTTTACTTCCCCTTCTTTCCTCTGTAATTCAGTGAAGAAAGTCCACACAATTGATTTTTTTGCCCTCTTAGGTTTATTGATAGTGGAGGAAGTAAGACTTTCATTTTGACTTGCCGGAGCATCCCCTACCCCTACAATCTCTTCTATCGAATTAGAATCAGAACTATCGCTTATCACCAATTGATGGCACTTCTTCCACAGCCGCAGCCTTTCGCTTAGACATCTACATAATGTTGTGAAAAAATTATAATAGAAAGAAGGCACATAATGAAAGTACGAAACTAGAGAAAAAAAGAGTTTCAGGAATAGAACCGAGAGAAAGAGTACAATTTACAGAGAGAAAGCTCCGTGTATGCATGTAAAAAGAATATGCTCATCAAAATGATACAGAGAGAAAGAGTACAATTTATAATCTCCATAGATCTCCCAGCCACAAAATCTCCTCACTACTGCTTTAGCTGGGGCATCACTTAACAACTGGATCTAAAAAGTGCCCTTCTAGTCCCCTTCAAACTACTTAAATAGGAAGGAGAATTCATTCTAATTCAACAAATGCCCAAATTAATCAAATACCCTTCTAGTTCTTGCTGTCTAAGACTTCTTATCTCACTTAAGCAGTCACAAGGCATGGTGGTGTTGTAAATAGAATACAACAGTTTCATTTCAGTTAAAATCGAGGATTCTGGATGTAGATAAAAGCGATTTACAAAACCAATAGGAGATTTTTTTTTTTTTTGTTTACTAGCAAGTGGAAAAAAAAAATCATAGTACGAACTCGAACTGTGAACAATTTTCTCCAACTTTTCACCACATCCAAACAGACTCTTAAGAATTTCTAATAGGTACTTTGACTTACTGAGATTTGTGAGAAGTCAGAGGACCGTGCAAATCTTAGGAAGTTGAATTTTGAACTTGCATATCTGGATATGGAAGGAGCAAATCCTGCAAACAAACATATATTCAGAAAATCAATAGTTAGAAACAGTGGGTTTCAACTTTCAATCCCCCATCCCCGGTGGAAAAAAATGAAATAAAAAAACAAAGACAAGAAGCTGTGTCCAGGTTCGGTCTTTGGGGCTTCTTTCCCCTGTCATCCTCTCCCTCTTACCCTATTTATTCTCCCTCTCTCCCCTCGTCCAACCAAAGTTTCCCTCACATCACTCCCTCTCAGAAAAATCTCTGCTTTTTCTCTTCTCTGCAAACAAAGAATCAGAAGAAGAAGAGGAGAAGAAAACCCCCATTTCCTCCTTTGGTATATTTTCTCTCAATCTCCAAAGTCCGATTCTTTCCCAGAAATGCTCCAGAAGCACATCCGATCCAAACCCTCTTCTAATGGACCCTAGAGATCTCCCCTTAGCTGATGAAGATCATCAGAGCCGTCCGATCGTCCTCTCCATCGATCTCAATGAGATCCCACCTCCGCGGCTCCGCGGCTCCGCCGCAGGTCGAAACCCCCGTCCCCGCCCAGCCGCTCGATGTGATGGAACTTCCATCGTGGAAGTCGTTAGGTGGTTCCACGGCGACCCGCAGCCCTTCCCCGGAGAAACCGGGGTGGGACCAACATCCATCTGTGTGCCGTGCCTGTGCTCTTAGGTTTTTATTTTTCAATTACTTTTTAGTATTAAAAAGTAAGTACATTAATTTTTTTTTTAAATTTTATTACCGGGTTCACGGGTCACCCGATTATCCGACCCGATAGACCCGTTAACCGATAAAGACAACCATCAGGTCGGGTCGGGTCGAGCACCGAAAAATCTAGTACAATGACCCATCTATTGACCCACGAGTCGGATCGGGTAACGGTTAATTTCGTACACCTCTAATGAGATCTAATAGGGTGGTGAAAATTATAGAAGATACACTTAATCGGACACAACCTCGGTCCATTTGCAAGATTCCTTGAATAAGAAGGAATTATTGTCCAATACATAATGCTTGAAACGCCTTAACAGAATGGTGTTACTGAGAGAAGAAATAGGATGTTGATAGATATGGTTAGGAGTATGGTCGTAATACCACATTACCCGAGTCTATGTGGGGTGAAGCACTGAAGATGACCATATACATCTTGAAACGTGTACCTAGTAAAGCAGTTCCAAAAATTCCTTTCGAGTTGTAGACCGATAGAAAACTTAGTTTAAACCACTTCCGAGTATAAGGATATCCATATGAAACGAAAGTATTCAACCCACAAGAATATAAATTAGATCTTAGAATAGTAAGCAGATATTTTATTGGTTATCCGAAAAGGTCTAAATGATATAGATTTTATTGTCCTGCTCATACCAATAGGATCGTAGAGTCCAATAATGCTAAATTCCTGAAGAATCACCAAAACAGTGGGAGTGGTGAAACAAGAAGAATCACTTATAATCAAAATCAGGGATAGAATATTACCCGATAGAAATCGAATAGTTGTCCCACTTAATATTGGTATTCAAGAGGTACAACTACCACAAGTTGAACGGGATGACTTAGATGTTCCTCTTGATAACATGAACATCGATAATCTAAAGGAACAATAGCCCATTAGGCGAGTAATCTGTGGACACAAATGGCAATCCAAAAAAAAATAAAAATAAAAAATCTAGGACTTGAGTAGAAGTCTAGCCGAGTAATCTGAGAAGGGAGATTCTATATGCACCCACATGTATTGCTGTATGCACCCACTTGCTGAACTCACCCCCCTTTTTTATTTTCTTAATATTGTTTTGCTGAGCCCACCCACCATATTTCCCATAATACCCACGCTCTAGTGCTCTTCGTTCTCCTCTGCATTTCCCGCATTTCCCTCGTCGACCGACTTTGAAAAACCGAGCAAAGGCAGTGCACATCGCTTCTCCTCCTCTTGCCTTCCCTCTTCTCGGTCGTTCTCCCTCCAAAGAGCATCAGTGCACATCGTTCCTTCTTCTTCTTCTTCTTCACAGGACGCGTGAGGTGAGTCTTCTTCTTCTTTATCTTTTTTTTCTTCTTCATACGTTTATCATTTTTACATTCCTTTTAAGTCGTAATTTCTTGTTAGATAGTAGATAAGTTTATTACGAGCTAAATCATGTGCATTCGAAGTACTGAATCCCTTCAATTTGCCAAAAATCGTGGCATTTTTCGCGATCTGCTCGGCAATGTAGAACCGTGCACTAATAGTTGTGCACGGGAAATGTTTACCGTCTATAGATTTTTTGCACGATAAAAGAAACCGTGTATAGATATTTTGCACGGAACCTGTAAACCGTGCAAAACAAATATGCACGGTAAATATATACCGTGCATAAACTTGTTGCACGGAAAAGTTGTACCGTGCAGAACAATTTTGCACGACACTGTTGAACCGAGCAGTACAAGAAAAAAAGATTTCTTCCTGAAACGCTTTTTTCTTCCTACTGATTTTTATTTTAAACCCAGATTGGAAGATATGCCGAGGAGACCAGCTTGCCGTATTGGTGGCATCTCACATCCTACAGGTGGACGTGGTAGTACTTCTAGTGATCCATCTAGAGTGCGGGTGAAGGTTGGCGTTACTAGACCTCCTCGCCGAGGTGTGCATGCTACAACTTCGACCGCCGGCAGTCAACGGCCAACGGCGTCTGAACGAAGACGCAAATTACGGCAGGATCCACTGCCTGAGAGCTCTTTAAAGGATGATTCCTCAGAGGATGAGGCAGGGCCGTCTAGTCCTCCCCAACCGTCTAGTACTCCTATTGCGCCAGCAGGGGAGGATGATTCCTCAGAGGACCAGGCACAGCCATCCAGTCCTCATGCCTCGGCAGCAGGGGATGGCCCTATTCCAGGCGGTCCGGCCGACGAGTCCGTCCTTGTGAGTGTCAGGACTCACGTGGCCATATCCATATGGGACGGGGAGGTACACGTTAATTCTTTATATATTTTAAGTAATTCTTTATATAATACCAGATGCTAATGAAGATTTATACTATACTTGTAATGTGTAGGAACGTGGCCCGCTCAAATGTATCAGTCATTGGCGCCAGTTGAAGGACTGGTACATACCTTGCCCTGGAGATCGTCTTGATATTGAGGTGCCTATGTTTCGCGCTATCATAGAAGAGTCTGGATTGGCAGACCTGAGGCGTTTCAGCTACCGATATATCTCCTGCCCCTTGGTCTCGAGCTTTGTGGAGAGATGGCAGCCCGAGACCAATACCTTCCACATGCCGTTTGGTGAGATGACGATCACATTAGATGATGTGAGTTCTCTACTCGGCATCCCAGTCACTGGACTTCCTGTCCACGTATCTGCTACTATGGGATTTATTGACCAAGTAGATCTACTCGAGTTAGGACTGGGTGTGGATAGGGAATCTGCGACAGGAGAGTTGAACCTGGCACGGGGTGGGGGTAGTGAGGATGGGGTGGATCCGACGGGTGTGTGGCGAAGTGACTCCTGCGTCGTCGGTTGAGGAGGTAGAGTGTGCAGCCAGAGGATATCTTCTTTATCTGTTGGGCTGTACACTATTCACTGATAAGTCCGCCACGAGGGTCCCTGTCTACTACTTATTCTTATTGATGGACCTGCCACGGGTCCGTCAATACGCATGGGGGGCTGCCGCACTGGCGTATCTGTATCGCCAGTTGGGGACCGCCACGAGGGCAGATGTGCGGCAGATTGCTGGATATTTGACACTGCCCACGGTAATACCGGTACATTTTATATATGCATATACCTTTTCCATTATAATTGATATAAGTATTGTATGATTAATAATATTTGTCATTTGTAGTCTTGGGTGTACGAGCACTTTCCATTCGCACGTCCTCCTGCACAATGGGGATACACTGCAGGGATGCCTCTAGCAAGCCGTTGGAATCCTGGACAGGATTCCGGAAATGCCATTGAAAACATACAGCTGATGCGGGAGAGATTGGATGCCTTACACCCGAGTGAGGTCAGCACCCAATAGAGCTTTTTATGTTATATATTTCTGACTTTCTTTACTTTTATCTTTTACATTGACAGATTGCTTGGGATCCGTATGTTAGTGCTAGGGCCCATCATCCACTACAACAGATATCCTTCTTTTGTGGTTGCTTGAGAGCCCTAGATGTCATTGAACCCTACCACCCACACAGGGTTCTTCGACAATTCGGCTATGTACAGACCATCCCACCCGCACATCTCGCCCCCATCCGTGCTACTCGGGGTAGTACTGCCGGTAAATACAAGGTCTCCTATACGTTTCTGGACCAATTTGCCAAGATGTTCCTAGAAATATGCCACCTGCATAATAAGCTTGCTGCATTCGGAAAGACAACGTGTATTGCATTGATGAGTGCTAACTCTCTATCGGTTACGACGACACGGGGCATAATACATCCATCCATCAATTCCTTAAGCCTCTCCAAAGCCCATCTGTAATTGGCCTCCCTCTCTGATTCAAGGTACACAAAAGCAACGGAAAAAGTCAATTGAGTGGATGTCACACCAACGATCTCAAGCAAGGGAAGTCGATATCTATTAGTCTTGTACGTGCAATCCATTATCAGAACTTCTGGAAATGCACGTAACAACTGAATAGATGATGGATGTGCTCATAATAGGTCCATCGTAGCATCTGTAGCGGGGTTGCTAGTGTGATACTCAATGTAGTTGTTCTGCTCCAAATGCATCATGAGTTGTTGCATCTGTGATCGACCGGCCAACTCAGTCACCCTCCACTTCTGACGGGCATTGTAGATACTCTTCATCGTACTGGTGTTGTGCACGTCCCTTTCTTGCAAAGTACGAAGGATGTTCCTTGGCTTCACCATACTCTTCGACATATCAATCAAAACATTGATTTCCTCCCTTGAAAGCCTTCCAACAAATGAGTGCCCCTCGAGATGTTGTGCGTTTGGATGACTGTGCAACCCACAAACCACTGTTAACATCCAATCATCATTTGCCAACTTTCGGCCCTTCAAAGCAAAATGGCAATTACACTTCTTCGTTCCCGTTGCCTTATTAGGATTTCTCTTTTCGGGGACCTTCGATGGACCCTTATAACTTCCGCTTCTCTCACAAGATAAAACTATTCTTGGCTTCCTACCATCTCCACCAGCATCTGAAGTTTTGATTACAATTACCAAGCCATGTTTCTTTCCAACTTCCCTTGTCCATTGGATTAGGTCCTCTCGGCTTCTAAATATCATGTCAGTGGTGAAGACATTAGTAAAATCCAAAGAGCACTCACTCGCACCGGTTGACTGATTCTCCTGAAAATATGATTGCTAAATCTTAGTATATTAATGAACGAAACTATATACTGTCCTTGTGAAATATGCTCGGTTTACTATTGCCGTGCAAACATTTTATGCACGACCTAAATATCCGTGCAAAACTCATTTGAACGGCATAAATAGCCGTGCAAAATATTTTTGTACGGTATATTTATGCCGTTCAAATCTAATATGTTTGATAGTATTCCGCCGTGCAATATTCATTTGCACGGCTCTGGAATGCCGAGCAGGACGCGTGAATTTTAATTAAAATGCTGGAAACGAAGTCAAGTGTATACCTCCTCTTGGTAGACCGTTAGTTGCAAGTCCATATTGAAAATGTCTACTTCCGATGGACAATGTGGTGTAGGGAGATGAGTGCCTCCAATATCTTTAAATAAATGGAGGAGACTTTGATACTTTTTAAGAGTTGGAGAAGATGATGATGAGGAAAGAGATGAAGATCAATGGGGATAAATGAGGTTAGAACAGTATGGAAATAATGGATAATGAAGAATAAGAAGAAGCAGAGGCAAGAAGAAGACGATGAAACCTCCCAAGTTCATCTGAAACACCGTGCAAAGGAAGAGAGGGAAGATGTTAATGAAGAGGGTGATTTCGTCATTTCACCTGAGGCTATTTTGGTAATTAAAAAAAAAAATCTGTGGGTATGGACAGCAATACATGTGGGTGCCTTTAGAATCTCCCATCTGAGAATTGACGCATGAAGAACAGTTTCTAAATGAGGCCCAATAACACCCACAAATATCGTCATATACCCAAGTAGACAGATGGGACAAACCAGTCCAAGGCCTTAATAGTTATACCAGGTCCAGCCCATCTAGCAAATGGAGGAAAATCTCATCTCAAGATCAGCCCATGGACCTTTAAGGGGTCTTCATTTGCATGGATAATATCGTATAATGGGTCTAAGAGATTAGGTGATGTAGACGACTTCACTAGAATTTGATTTACTAGGGTGATATGGGTATTCGTTTTCAATCTCCCCTTCATTCATCTTCTATTAATGGGGATTATTTAATTACCATTTATGGATCTTCACCTTTGTTTCCCAGTTAGGCACTTCCAGGAATATAATTTTTTTCAGTTCCTATGAATGCAATTCCATACACTTTTTTGCAGTTCGTATGACCCGGACCATTTATCCTCTTTTGAAGGCTAAAAATAGCCAAGCAGTCGAATGTTATATCTTGATTCAAAATATATTTTGAGAAATTTAAGAAAAATGGTGAACTGTTGTATCCATTGAGATTCATATGCGAAAATGACAAAGACAATGAAAGTGTTTCTAGGAACTCAAGTGCACATGTAATGAATCAAATGTGCATCATTTGATCATGTGAATCATCTTCCTCCCATGTGGTTTTGCCAAACCACCCCTAAAGGTCGGCCAATATATAACAGAAACAGGGTTGAGCTTGGGCCAGGACTAAACCCCAATCATTCCAATTTAGAGATAAATTCCCCATTCCACCACATTTTAATATGCCAACTCTTGCTATATTCTAGGGTTCCTGCCATTCAAGCATGGCTTCCCATCCTTGGGTGGGGATTAAAAATCCTGCCCTGCACTTGTGCAAGAGTCCTGTAGAAATAAAAAGTGGCTTTCCCATAATGCCTCTAGACAATCTTCCTGAATAGCCATCAAGATTATTCTTAACTAGGTCTCTATTATTTCCTTCATCAAGACCCAACCAACCCCACTCACATAAAATATCACATGGGTATTTACAAGGCTAAAATTTTGTTAGTAGATTTTGCAGTTAAATTTGAAGTCGGACAACTTTAAGAAATCTATATTCGGGCAGCTGATGGGACTTTCCAAATGGAGAAGAAATTTACTCAATTATTTTCATGAGTCAAATCACTAAGTACTTATGGAAGTCAGCCAAAAAAAAATTAATAACAATAATTCACATTATAATATAAAAAACAAAAGTAGATATTACAACTAACTGAACCTTTGATGTAGCTATTACTTTTTAACTTGCTGGCTTCTCTTCAAATCCTGAGTGTTGTCCTTTTCTGCTAACAAAAGAAGATTCTTTACCATTGCACAAGATGATATGAGTGCCCTCACATGGACCCACACAGTTGTGAAATTGGTGCCACAATATTCATGCGACGATGTCATCAGCTCATCAATTCATCTTCGCATTGGTGATGGGGGTGCATGTGACTGGTCAGCATCTCTTGTCCACCTTTCATCAACATCAGCCACTGGCTCAAGGATGCAGTGCTGACTTGTAAATGAATTGATCCCAAGCAATGGATGAAAAAGAATCAGTAAACAAGAAGAAAATAAATTAATCTGTGGTTATGAGTTAGTTTGACATCAAAACTGTCGATTCAAGCAAAGCTAGGCGGTTCTTCGTCAGAGCTATCTTCTCCTCGGCCTCTGATGCTTTCTCACGAACTCCACGAACAACATCCTCAGGCGCTTTCTCTACAAACTGCAAGAATATTATACATAGGTTAAAAACAACATTTTACTCTGAACTTACCACAAACAACTATTTTTGGTAAAATCAACTACATTTATCATTATATGAAAAATATAGAAAGGTTATGCGCTTCTGTCTCATACTGCAAACATAGGTTAACATGTTAACCCATGAATGGATTGTGCATACAGTATTACTGTTACTGTTATTTATTTATTTTATTTTCTTAAAAGAGTAAGGGCTGGAACATGCAACCAAATGTTATGAGATTTCCCCAAGCAGTAATGTACAACAATTGGGCTCTGTTTCGCAAAATGGAAGAGAACTTTTGGTTCCTGGAACCCTGTGTTCATTTATAAAGAGATGAACCACTAGATAGGTAACCAACTAGTAAAATTGCAGGTTCACCAACTGCAAATCAGGAACTTTGGTAGTCCTATAAGCTGTTTTGTAGCAATTTCTGATTGCAAGAATAAATCTAAAGTAAAAGCAGCAACTCACCTCCACAGTTGGGTTCATTTCTACTTTACAGAGATTTTTGCTAAACAAAAGTATATCTACTACTTTACCATACAGAGTATCAATGTGACAGACAGTCGCATGCACTAATGTATTGTACGCATGCACAGTGGTACCAGTGCTTTGAAAGGTGTGAACAGAGGTGAGATGCTGGGTTCCCTCTTGAGGCAAGGTGTGAAGCATAGAGCTTATTAATCTTCTTATAACAAATTTAACTACTAAATAAAAATGTAGGAAACTAAGAGGATATAAATTTATATTCGACGATATCAGCCTATTTTTTCCTACATACCATCCATCTGCAAGAATTAACATTTCAAGTTAAAATCTCTCTTGCAGTAAAAGAGGAACTCTTACCAGTGATGTGCAAAAAAAAAAAAAAAAAACCTTAAATTCATCTCTAACAGTTGGTACAAATTGAAATCACAGTCAGACATATCTAAAGCTCTGGTGGCAATAAATGGTGACTACCAAGATAAAAGATTTTGAAGAAATGGAAGGTGTATGCCCTGAGATAGCATCTCAACATGGAAGAATTATCTTAAAATGTTAAACATTCATCAATCAATCCTAACATCTCAAATTTGAGGTGTTCTACCTCAGGCACCATGCTTTGAGGCATACACGTAAAACACCCTCCAGAAGAGTACATAGCAAAAATCGCCATATGTATGTGCTTATACATATGATATAACGGATAATAATTCTGGCATTTGTGCATGCATATACAATATACTTCACGTACTTTATTCATATCTGAATGCGCATCAACACCTTCTAAAATTATAGAAATTGCCAGAGACACATGCACATATTTACAGTAAAGTGGATAAAATATTCTGGTGTGTATCCATGTTTATCCAATTTATTTCACATACTTCCATATTCATTTACACCCACACCCACATGCACACACTCACATGGATGCATATGTGCAAGAATATATGCATAATGCATGCAAACATGGTGAACTAGATATATACGATGCCCATGCTTAGGAGAGCCCTGCTCATATATATATATATATATATATATATATATATATATATAGGGCAAGGCTCTCCTAAGCTCAAGCTTAGGATAAATTTCCATAAGCTTACGCTTGTGGGGCCCACCCTTGATCCATCCAAATGGATCAAACACACAACCCCCCTGAAGTGCACATGTCCACCAACTTTCGGCCAGATCCGAATTTATTGGACCGTTGGATCGACTGTGTACCGTTCCAAATGAACTGCTGACCATTAAACTTTTGGGGCCCAGATGGAGATGATAGAAATCACGTTTGGGGCTTATTTTTTGCAGAGAGGAGGGTCCCGGGGAGTCCATGAAATCCCCCCCCCCATCCCCATCCCCATGTGGGCCCTACCACATACTTGAGCTTACCTTATCCTAAGCTCAGTGCACATATGTAAGTTTATTGATGATATATGAAAAAAGAATGTAAGCGCACACACACACAACATTACAAATACATTTACTACATATGCATATGTATTACACAATGTCCTTGTTAGATATGATACAGATGCCCCTCATGTTCATGACTTTATTATACACAGTATATCTATAACATCTGTGTAAAGTTGTAAACACAATGTAGGCAAATATATGTGCTAGCATATGAAAAAATGTATTGCATGTTTCCAGGAGCAACATAAAATTTACTTTTGAAGAACTGAGACGTGCGGCAAGTGCATCATATTCAGACTGCATTTTTGAAAGGCGCTTGGAAAGCCGCTGGACTTCAGCAGATATATCCACCATGTCTGCTAGAGGCAGATAAGCCTCTAAACCTTCCCCAGCCACAAGATGGACTGATTTTTTTGCATCATCTGAAATAATCAGGGCCAGTTTCATCAGAGTAACAGTCAGCACCCAATATTGCACAGAGATACTGATAAGTGGCTGTCAAAAAAGTTTTTAACTAGAACTTGGCAGAACTGACTTTATTTTTGTTTTGTTTAAAGTAATATAAATAGCAATAAAAAAGGTACTCAGACAAATGACAAAATCAGAGTGGAAAAATATATAAACAATAAACATGCCAACTGACGAGAAAAAAAATTATATTTAAGTTGCGAAGTCTTGTTGAGGGATGTATATTCAATGTTTAGTGCGATAGGACGTGCCTGGAGGGACTTCTGTAAAATGAACATTTTGTAAATCTAGCCTGGTTAATAGTGCCAAAACATCCTTCTCTGCCTGCAAGGAATAAATTATACAGATCAGTGGATATACAGACATGCTAACATGCGTGCGAAGATATGATAGATATGCACACACATCATACATGAACCAAGTTGATCAACTGAGTTCAAGCAAATAATCCAACACAATGTAAATTGTGATGCCCAGATCCGCATGGATACAACAGGGACACGCCATGGATTTGACAGGGACAGGGATTTTACAAATAAAAAGTAAAGTATTGAATACAATACAACACGGTATGTTGCCTATTTGTAAAAATCCGGGTATTATAGAATGTGACCAAGTTTGAGAATGAGGCAAGAACATTAATGCATGCATGTGTGCGTGCGTGCTGGTTTACTAGCAAACTTCTTTACAAATGAATATGCCAAATAGGATCAGTACATTGAATACAAATACATGCATAAACCAACGCAATCATGTATGTATGTATAAACAAAGAAATTCATGTGTGTGCACAGAGGCTTAAACCAAGTTGCATGATTACAGGTACATATTTCAAAATCACTAGTATGAGGTTACTTAGGTAGTTACTATTATAAAAAAAAAGGTTTACCAAGGTAGTTAGGTTCCAAAAGAAGAAAAGGAATCATAAATTTATTCAATTTTTTTTATCGGAGGTTTATTTAAATTTGTAAAATAAAGTTCAAAATAAAGCTAGAAGAATCTGACATGGTGTTATATCGAAAACATGTCTGACACCATTACGTTACTCGTCTCAAAGAATCCCCACATAGGACTTAAACTATGAATTCACTTGGGCAATAGAATCTACCATTGTTGCTAGAATCCTAGGATTTGTATTGCAAATCCTATGATTCGTAATGAATTCTAGGGAAAGAAGATCTTATTAATACAGTGAATCTCATTTACAGGTAAATCATAGGATTCAAGTGTGACCCTTATAAATAAATACTTTTATTAATCATATAATTCAGGTGATTTGTCTGTGTCGGATGTCGGAATAGCAGGGGCCAAATGGTTAATCTACCTTTTATTACACTAAAAGTAAGAAACTATCAACCAACTAAATTATTCATAGATATATTAGTTAAGATAAATTGATATATGTTTTTCATATGATTGTACAGTCTTATTTGTCATAGTAGTGATTCTACTATGGATGAAAATAGATGGACTCGATAACTACTTTTTTTTCTTTTTTAAGAATTCTTTTTATGTGAAAAATTTATAATTCACAATATAATTCAATTTTTAGAAATATGCTCTCTGACTTTGGAATTCAGAAGATCCTGGCTTTACTTGATACTTGTACATGTTATAGTACATTGTAAATTTTACTTATTTACTTAATCAGGAACTGTTCTGTAATTTAGTTAACTTTCTGTCCTTATGCTGTAATTTCATAAAAATCTTATAGCAGGGATTTTTTTCCCCTCATAGTTACGGAAAATCTTACCAATAGAAATATATTGACTGGACTTCCAGTTAGGATATGTCCTTTGGTCCTTTTTTCATCAGAATTGCTAACAGTATGCTGTACATCTCTACTCAGGTAGCTTAGGTGCACACAGCACATCATATATATAGAGACAACACAAACAAGACATACATTTGACACCATTACACCCGGGCACATAGATTTTTATATGCAGACTTTATACAATCCATAAAAACACAATAATATCAAACTCAGAATTTGCCTAAGCCAATTCAGTTCAATCAGAGTATCATACTACAGGACAGGTAACAAGGCCAAACTCCATGTCCATAGAAATCTGCGCATAGACTTGGCCAATTTTCACAGGATCAGTGAGTTCATCAACTACAATTGACAGTGAGATCTGAATATTGATCTTCAATTAAGATCTGCGCCAGTGTCTATATTCTCAGAAATTTGAGCTGGAAAAACAAACCCAAGTTGGAAAATAGAACTAGCAAATATGCAGGAAAACCTGCAATAATCCTGTCAGATTTTCATAATCTGAGTTAAACCTCACATGCATTTTTCACAGGATAATGATTAATACTCCAGACTCTATTTTAACACGACCTCCTACAAGTTTCTGGTACTAAATCTAGTATTTTATAGCATCTAACATGGTCCAATGAGCATAGCCATAAGCCAACCATTTGGTTAAAATAGTTTTCACTATAAAAGCATTACTCACAGAGATATACTCTAGGACATCCATCCCTGCAACTATTGACGCAGATATACGTTTTGAAGGCTCTACAGAATATTCAGCTCGAGCATTCCGAATTGCTCTTATCTGAGTAAGACAAAATAAAGAAGATATTTTATTTATTTATAAATAATATGAAATGGATGATGGAAATAACTGTAAGACATAAAGAATACTTAGGGAGTAAATAAAACAGGTCAGCCTACCAAAGCTTGCAAATTCTCAAATTTCCTTACAGACTTCTCATCCCATGGCAATGAAGTCTGAGGCCACTGTGATACTATAAGAGCTTGCTTTCGATGAGGTAATGCCTTCATAAAGATAAAATGACAGGATAATAAGAAAAAGGTATCAAAGAACATCAGAAGTAGGTGGTGAAAAGATGGACATAACAAACTTCTTCCTTTTTTACTTTCGAGTGCTGACATTTTACAGATATGAAGATATACACACACAGACGCAAAGTGAGAAAATCTCTCTTTTCCTGATTTCTTAAATATTTTTATTGATCATTAAAAAATTATTAAAATAATATCAGAAAATGGAAAAAGGCAAAGAGGTGCACATCAAAATAAGCAGCTGTTACACAATGGACAACCTAAGGATAGATGGGATAGCCTGAAGACCCCACTTTTAGCTAAGCTATCTACTTTCTCATTAGTATCCTTAAAAGCATGAAAGATCACCAGACAACGCAATCTTGATCATCTCCCTGAACTTCACCCAATTAACCAAGAAGCTACAGAATCAGAGCTCCAGACCTGGTCTTGTTAATCACACTCACTGAATTTCCTTCTATCTCAAAAGAAGCACCACTAAGTGACAATAATGGCCTCAGCCCTTTTTTGGACCGCACAAGCTTCCACAATGGAAATACAAACCCGAGTAGGGTATCTTCCACCGTGTCAGAAGCCAACCCCTTAATTTCTCCAGGTCCTAGATTAATGATGCACACTGATAGTATATGCTTTCAGAACTAACATGAATCAGAGGGTAAAGGAAAGAAAAACATGAGAAGAATCAACTATATGACAAAGGCTCATTAATGTTTAAAAGAGATGACCATCACCATGGCTAAGATAATGCTGGTTACACAATCATTTTACCCATTTATTGGTTTTGGTAGCTACCATCACTACTATGAGAAGACAACGAGGAAGAGGAAGAAGAAAGAAAGAAAAGATGTAAAGGGTTTCTCATGAGTTGTAATACACAGACCCCATATTTTATTACGTATAGATGATAATAAATAACCCAATCCCAATTCCCACCCCCACACCCACCACCTTCCCTCTCTCCCTCTTTCAAATGCACCCCAGGTTTTAATATATTTAGTAAAACACCCATATGATATATCAAAAAAGAAAAGCCTTCTATACAATATGTTTCACTAAAATGTGGTCCAAAAACATATGATCTGCATTCCTAGCATTGCACGCAACTTGCACCAGAACATCATCATCTTCCCCCACATGACCTAGCAATAGTCTCAAACTGGAAATGGATCTGACCATTTGCCACCATTAAATTTTATCGCAAGAAATTTGTGCTATGTAAGGCCATTAAAATTTTTAAGACGGTTAAACTAAGAGTTGGAATGATTTGATGTGATTGATGTGGGGCCCACCGCTTATCCCCATTCAAATCTACCCATCCCTCTCACCTCTTGTTGTTAAGCATCCAGGTGGGTCCCAAATGAGGTCGGTTATTTTTTAGAAGAAAATGATGTGCATTCTGTAGTCAGTCTGATGATATACCAGACAAAGAAGCTATATTATATTATGCCATGTCATATTTAAGATTACATTTATGATTACATTTACACCCAAGGCAAAAGGCTCTTAAGCATGGACATTTCCAAATATCTCAACATCTCATTTTAAAATATTTTATAAAAGTTTTTAATAACAAAAGGAGATAGAACTGATAGACATAAGGGTTTGAGCCATTATATCATCCATTGCATAATGTGTTTGGCCCAGGCTTTACGGGGTCATAAACCATGTTTTGAACCATGGCGAGAACACATTTCCCAAGCACTTGCTAGGCCTGTTTGAACATCGATGGTGGTAAAGTCTTGTTAATCATAGGCCTGAGAAATTTTCTTATAAAGGAGACTAACATCTTTGAGGCTTGCTTCTTAACAAACACCAAGAGGAATCTGACCATTCCTACTTGTACTTCCACATTGACCAAATTTGGCACAATCATTGACAAATTCAAAACATCACTATAAGCTATATAAAAATATAAAAAAAGTTCATTAGCTCAAATTACAGAGAACAAGAAACATAAAATAATAGAAATTTATACTTTTTTTGGAAGAGAAGCACTTGGTAGTCACAATATGAATTTAAAATATTCTTAATTATATTACCTGCCACAGCTCTTCGGTGACAAATGGCATGAAGGGGTGCAATATCATCAGTATGTTTTCAAAAACATAAAGAAGAACAGCCTGTGCTGTGAAAGAAATGGTGCAGCTTTCAGAGTGGTAAACGCGGGTTTTACTAGCTTCAATATACCTGGGCATCAGTGAAAGAGATGAATCATTGCAATGCTTGGGCTAAAGCAGAAATAATTAACACAAAAAAAATAAAAAAAATAAGGCCCATCTCAAAAAAGGAAACCTATGACAAGTGATTAGCAGAATACAAAAGAGGGAAAACCATTCTGTGTTCCCCATTAGTAGGATCACATAAGCTGCATAAGGCAAGCCTCCATTATCATGAGGGCACATCAAAGAACACAGAAAAGTCTCCAGTAGAACTAAAATAATGAGGTCTAACAATAAAATTCAAAAAAATAAAGTCAGTATCTATAATAAGCAACAAATAAGCTCAAGCATAAAGGGGTTGTTTGGCCAACACGGATTGGGGACCATCTACCAATGCCTAACACAAAGGGGTTGTTTGGTTACACGGATTGGGGACCATCTACCAATGCCCTTTCAATTCTAGGAGGCTACTTCTATGTTGCTTTTGTGAAAGACAGTCGTCAAATGGATAATAAACTGTTTTTTTTTTTAAATAACATTGGAAAATAAACTGTTGAAGTATAAAAACATTGCAACAGTTTTTTGCTTGTTTTATACTATGTACGCTTCGCCCCTTACATTGTAATTTACCCAAATAATGGGGCCTCTTTCTGATTTTTCTATTCTCATGATTTTGTAATAAACCAAATAGCCTCTTTAGGGAGGTTGATTAAGCATTTGCAAAATCTCTCTAATTTATTGGTATCAGAGGAGTTATGTGATCCTTCTCTTCCTGTGCACGACTCCTCCATTGTTCTTCTTTCTGTTTTCCTCTCTTTCTTTCTTCCTTTATTTCATTTCCCCAATAAAACCTTCCTGGGACCATCTGAAGTTCGAAAGTGTTGCGCAGAACAGGCGGAGGGACACCAGGCCCTGTAGGACCCTCCTTCATTTGGAAAGGTCTCATGTGGGAAACCAGGCCCTGTAAGACCCTTCAGTTTGCAAAGGTCAATCAAACCTGATCTAGGCACCAGTCAGCAGTTCACTCGGGGTTCTTTGTCTACAGAATCAAATTGCGGAAGAGGTTTGTGCCGCTCTTCACAGAAATCAGTTTTGTTAGGTTTCCCGTTTCTGCTTGGTGTTGTTGTTTGATCTTGCGGGGCGGGTAGAGATGGAGTGATTAGAGATGGAAGATGGATGGAATAGGTTAGGCTTCAGACCTGAAAATTGGCCTCACGCCAAACTCCCCATCGCGGGCGAGGAAGAGAGAAGTTCAGGGAACCCCAAAATCACTCAAGAAAATTTTCATTAATCATTAACCGAGGAGCCAAAAGGCTTTACAATGCTTATATAGGAAAATGACAAAACCTAAAAATAATCTGGACCATCCAACACATCGATGGCCAGGATTAAGATATCTGAATTCAAATAAACTAAAAGACATAAACCATTAAAATAACCTCAAAATAATATAAAATAAATAAATAACTAATGGCCTGGTAGGTGGGCTGGGCCAAATGAATTGGTCGAGAAGGATGGGCTCGGCCCATTGGCGGGTTGACCCCTGGGGACAATGGGACTGTCCTTCATCAACTCTCCTCTTCTTGGAGAGAACTCGACCTCGAGTTCAGTAGAAGTCCTCCAGGATCAAAAGTCAAGCGAACAAAGCCTCGATGTTCTTGTTGATCTTCTTTCTCTTTGCATGGCTTGGAGGTGTGACTCAATGCTTTCGATTTCAATCTGATCTTCCAGTTAAAGGGAGAAGGGAGGTATTCCTGCTTCTGAAAACAAAAATCTGTTTGGATGTGAGATCCAACCATTAGATGCTTCAATTTTTGAAGTACCATCTGCTCTGAATCTTCAAGTAGTAATGGTTGATCTCCAAAGACGAAATCAATATGTGGTACCTCAATGACTTGATCTCCTTCGTTAACTTCTTGAACATCTTTCTCTTCAGAAGACCTTATTGGTTTTTCCAGAGGTGATACTACATTTAGATCCATCAGTTGGGTAGTTGGCTTGCTAACTACTTCCAACTCTTCAATGCTCTTCTCTTCCTTTTTCGCTTCACGTGCTTGCATCTTTTTATTAGTTCTGCTAGAAGGATTAGACTCAGGTTCCTTTCTTCCAATTCATCTGAAGTATAATTATTTGGAGGAGTGTTGTCTGTTACTTCATCTGAATATATTGTGGAATCATTTATTTCCTCCTTTTGCTCCACGATATCAACCCTGACATGTTCCCCAGCATGGGCTTCGGTGGTTTGCAGAGATTTTTCTTCTTGCATCTTAACTTTTCGGAGGCGATAACATTTTATCAAGTGCTCAACACGGATCGCTTCCTAAAATGTTTCATACATATCTTTGCATTCCCCTTTTCATATTCTTCAATATGATCAATCATAAACCATTGAGAAAGTGATTGAAATCAAGTGTATCTCCCAATTCACATAAATAATGTAGCCTCTCAAATTCATCGGCATATTCTTCGACGGACAATTTTGGTATTCTTCGACTACATCTTAGCCGACCCCACCTAGTGGGAAAAGGCTTGGTTTGGTTTGGTTTGGTATTCTTCGACGGACAATTTTCCCTGTGTAGAATTAAGATATTGCTCAAAGCAGTCTTTATTTAGATAATACCATTCTCCATATTTGATTGCATATGCTGTTCTTTTAAGCCCTTTGTTGATTTCAAGAAGTTGCAATTCCATATTAGATTGGATGCAAGGATTGAAAATTTTAATGCTCTTCAAAATTAAGATCAGACTAACCAGATAAGTAGGTCTTACTGATCGGAGTTTGCAGGTGAAGATGGATCGTCGATCATATGCTGAATGGTGAAGATCTTGCTACATGAAGATGGATGTCTGAGATTTTGATGAAATATACTGATGTCAGCAACCATATAATATAGCTGGTACAGCCCTGCCCCTGCCCCTGACTCAAACTTGTTTCGGCTAAGATGTAGTACATAGACTGCTGCCGGGCAGCCTTCTGTCTCACGAGCTTGAAACACGTGCATACACTTTTTTTTCTCACTCATTGTTTACTGCAACTTAATGATGATGTGGCCGCTGTTTCGCTGGCTACTGGGATTCATCTAGTGGACCAAGTTTCAACCCAAACCTGGCCGAAATCAACTGTTATCACCCCCAATTGCAATTTTAGTAGATTTGGGTTGGGACGAACTGGCTTGGCCCAACTACTGTTCGTCTCGGTCTCCGTGCCCAGACGGGAAAGAAAAGGTGTAATATCCTGAGTTACCTGGGCCCAGGATTAGTCTGGCCCAGGTAGTATCTTAGTTAAGTTCTTATTATGGAATCAGAAGTAATGCTTTTTATTAAATTGGTAGTATTCCACGTGATTGGGTTTGGAAAGGAGTGGAGTTGTATAACAACTCTAAATAGGAAGTTTGAGATGACTAGAATTCCATCTCCCCTTTATATATATGATAACCAACGACCACTACAATGGTATCCTATTCATCTTCCTTGGAGAAATTTTGAGAGAAAAGTCTTGTGGGTTGCAATTTAGGGGAAGGAGAGGAAGGCTACTGATGTCCTATTCGCATTCACATATTGCAAAGGCGATGATCGTTTATCAAAGGTGAGTGGATCTTCCTAATTAATTAGTTAATTAAGCAAGATGATTGATATTGGGCAGTGATTTGATTAGGCTGTATTAAAAAGAATTGATATTGAGATGTGATTTGATTAGTCTGTATTAAGAAGATCTGTTTGGTCATGAAATCATATGTTAATGGATATGGGAATGATACAAGTAGAATGGGATGCAGATTCATGGAACAGACTTGAAAATCTGTTGAAACAGAGACTGTCGACAGGGCGATATTTGACATTGGAGGGCCGTGGGACCCCATGGCCCACTAGATGGAGAATCTGGACCATGGATCCAGAAGGGAACCCATGGTCGACCCAAGTACACCTAGACCCATGAGAAGTGGCCCCCATCTGGGCCCTCATCCAGTTACTTTGATGTAACACAGGCGACTGTTACTAGAGTTACAGACTCTTGTCGTCAGGCCCTTCTGGAACCCACCTGGTTGCCTGATTGGAAATCAGATCTGACCATCCGATGTAGGACCCCTGGGCGACCATGGAGAAGTGGGACATCTGCAATTTGGACCAGTGGGACCCACTGTCCAATAGGTTCAAGGAGCCCAGGCGAGAATGTGATAGGAACTGGGCAGGATGTCGACATGAGTTGTAGCACCCATTAGTGGACCTGATCAAAGATCAGAACCCCACATCTTGAAGAGGATCCAGGGGCGACTAGGTTGGTGGTGGTCCCATGTGGAGTGGACCCCATCTGCCCAATCATCCAGAAACTCCAATTATAGGAACCGTGAGGCTTGTTCATGAAATTTATGGTACTTGTTAAGGCGGCGGGGCCCAGTAAGGCTATCTGATGATGAATCAGAACCATGGATCTTATTGTGGGGCATTGGGCGACCCTGGAGATCAGGTTTGATCATGTATGAAATCAGTGGGACCCACTATTTGGTATACCCTAGTGCTGGAGGGTTGGTTTCCTTAATTGAATGGGTTCTGTTCCTGATTTGAGTGTTGATTTCACACGAGTTTACTGAAACATGTCAATACCAATATTATTAAGTAAATGTATTAAAATTGCTTTGGGACACTATTGTTTTATACTAAACAGGGTAGGGTCACCTAAAAATGCTTAGATGGGATAATGATAAATCTGGATGGTGTTAGGGTTGGACCCACACTGCTATGCATGTGTGCTTATTTATATAAATTGCTGCTTATGTTCCGGTTGATATGTGATTGTGAGGTCCCAGACGTGGAATGTTGGACTTAGTGTCCGGGCCGTTATAACGGCTGGTCCTTAGTGGACGTATGTGGCCATTATGATGGCTAGTCCTTGGTGGACGTGTCTGATGAGACAGGGTCATGGTGACCGGTATATATGTATACGATAAGGCCTTTGAGGCGTGGTAACGTGCATGGGCACGGATTTGTATGTCAAAGAACTTTTAATTATATTTGATTATTGATTCAGATTTGTTGAATTATGTGATGTTATGCTATATGTGACTTGTGTAATTAGGAATATTCATTCACTAGTAATACTGATATTGTGTTGTCCCCTTTAGGTAATCACGTTGCGTGTGGGACAGAGCAGAACGATGTTCAGCACGTAGATTTCGGCATGCGTGGCTGACAAGAGAGAACGAGAAAAGTTAAATTAGTTGATAAGGGGATTATCCCTTGCTTAGGGAAATTTATATAATGTTTTAGTACATTATTGATTCAGACATAACATATTAAAGTATGAGTATTCATAAATTATCGATTAATTAAAATTACAGTTTGATTTAAATGCCAAACAATTGTGAGAATTATTTGATGAATATATGGTAAATATTGCCAAGTTATCACGATTCGGAGATCTGACAGGGCCCCAGAATTTGGGTCGTGACAAAGTGGTATCAAAGCATAAGGTTTTGGGCAATTAAAATGAATTAGCAAACCCTTAGGCCACGTGGTGAGGACGTTGGGGTGTCAACGGCAGAGATTAAAGTAAGATATGTTGTTATTGATCTTTTGGCTCACAATTTTTCCTTTTGCAGAGGAACTAAGACAATGACTAACGCTGTTAGAAACGAGAATGAGAACAACAATATTCAGCAGAACAGTGGGAATATGGAAATGCCGGAGTACGCCCGGCAAATGTTTGAAAGTTTTATGAAGGCGTATGCGCAGGTCCAAGAGCAGATCTCCGATATTCATCACAACCAAAGTGGGAATGGCGAGGGAAACAACAATATCAGAGGTGGCTCGGGCGAAGGCAGCAATAATGGGGGCAGGAATCATGAGAGGGATACTCTATATAAGAGATTCAACGAATTTCGCCCCAAGTGCTTTGAAGAAACTACTAATCCTTAGGATGCAAACAAATGGACAGAGCATATGGAAGGCATCTTCGAAGTCATGGGATGTACGGAACATCAAAAAGCCATACTAGCAGCATTCAAATTAGAAGGCGACGCAAAGGGATGGTGGAAGGCAGCTAAGAGGTCATTCAATGGGCAAGAAACAGAGATCATTTGGACTTTCTTCAAGCGGGAATTCATAAAGAAGTTTATACCGGATCATATTAGGGCTCAGAAGAAGAGAGAGTTTGAAACCTTAGTGCAAGGCAATCTTACGGTAGCCAAGTATGCTCTCAAGTTCACTGAACTGTCACATTTTGCAGAGACATTAGTGGCTACGGAAGGAGAAAAGATGGAACGATTTGTTAATGGCCTTAGACCAGACATTAAGAAAGACGTGAAGCTA
Source organism: Litsea cubeba (assembly GCA_012931725.1). Classification (NCBI taxonomy): domain Eukaryota; kingdom Viridiplantae; phylum Streptophyta; class Magnoliopsida; order Laurales; family Lauraceae; genus Litsea; species Litsea cubeba. Next base: position 14,144,932 of record CM022947.1, read on the forward strand.
CATGAGCCGAAGACTTATGCAGAGGCCTTAAAGAAAGCTTTCGTTTCGGAAGAAGCGATTGAGGATATAAAGAGAGAAACCCAACTAGTGTCCACCGAAGGTAAATCAGATAATTATAAACACCAGTCTTCCAACAAGAAACAAAAAACTGGAGTTAAACCAGTCTGGAACCACTGTGAGGGATCCCATGAAACAAATCAATGTCGAAAGAGATCTGGTGTGTGCTTCGGTTGTGGAAAAGGAGGTCATAAGGTAAAGGATTGTCCGGAGGCTAGGGAAAGAAATCAGACCAAACGGAAGGGCGGATGTTATGGTTGTGGGCAGGAAGGACACCAGGTTAAAGACTGTCCTAGAAAGCAGGGAGGGAACCAGAACCAGATACAAGGACAACCATTTAGGCAAAATCAGCAGGACCGTCAACAAGAGCGTCCACAGAACCAGCGTCACTATCAACAGAATTAGACATACCAGCACCGGGGAAATCAGCAGAATCCACCCCAGGGACAGCATTACAATCAAGGCAGGAACAATCAAGGGGGGAACCAAGCTGGGCAACAACAGAATGGGAGAGTCTTTGCTATGACTCATCAGGATGCGGAAGCGGCCAATAATGTGGTTGAGGGTATGGTTTTAATTTCCAATCATGAAGCTAGTACTTTATTTGATTCTGGATCAACGCACTCTTGTCTCTCAAACTTTTGCTGCTAAGATAGGAAACTCCCCCTCAACTTTGACTCATGCATTGGTAGTGTCAACACCCACGGGCGAACACATTTGTACTAGAACCATATTTTATAATTGTATGCTAGAAATTGAACAAGCCCAGATGCCGGCGGATCTGGTAGTATTACATATGGACGACTTTGATGTTATATTGGGAATGGATTGGCTTGTTCGGTATCGGGCTATTTTAGATTGCTTTACAAAGTAGTTCGGTTTAACCTAGAGGGACTTACTCATGTTAGTTTGGTGGGAAAAAGGAGACCTATTAGATCAATGGTTATCTCAGCCATCAAGGCCAGTGAGCTACTGAGGAGTGGGTGCAAAGGCTTTATAGCTTTCATCACAGAAGATAAGCAGAAACCAATAATATAAGATATCCCTGTTGTTAGGGAATTTCCCGATGTGTTTTTGGATGATTTGCCTGGATTACCCCCAATTCGGGAGGTCGATTTTACTATTGAGTTAATGCCGGGAATAGCCCCGATTTCTAAGGCACCTTATCGAATGGCTCCTGCGGAACTGAAGGAACTCAAGGATCAATTGGAGGAGTTATTAGACAAGGGATTCATCCGACCTAGCGTGTCTCCATGGGGAGCACCGGTGTTGTTTGTGAAGAAGAAGGATGGAACCCTGAGAATGTGCATTGATTATAGACAGTTAAATCAGGTGACTATCAAGAACAAGTACCCTCTACCCCGCATTGATGAATTGTTTGACCAACTACAAGGTGCGAAATACTTTTCCAAGATTGATCTCAGATCCGGCTACCATCAGCTAAGAGTGAGTGAGGAAGACATTTCCAAGACGGCGTTTTGGACTCGGTACGGTCACTACGAGTTTTTAGTCATGCCTTTCGGTTTGACCAATGCCCCAGCCGCATTCATGGCACTGATGAACCAAGTTTTTCAACCCTATTTGGATAAATTTGTGGTGGTATTTATTGACGATATCGTCATTTACTCTAAGGACTGGCAAGAACATGGAGAGCATCTGCGTATCTCCTTGCAGCTGTTGAGAGACAACCAGCTTTATGCCAAGTTAAGCAAGTGTGATTTTTGGCTAAGTCAAGTCACCTTTTTGGGCCACATAATTTCAGGAGAAGGATTATCAGTAGACCCTACAAAAATCGAAGCGGTCATGAATTGGAAACGCCCTGCAAATGTTTCAGAAGTTCGAAGTTTCTTAGGCTTGGCCGGCTATTATCGAAGGTTCGTGCAAGGATTTTCTACAATTGCTGGGCCACTTACCAGACTCACAAGGAAGGATGTCCCGTTTACTTGGAACGAGAACTGTGAAGATAGCTTCCAAACATTGAAAGGTAAACTAACATCTGCACCAATACTCACACTACCCGCTGAGAGTGAAGGATTTGTTATTTACTGTGATGCGTCGTTGCAAGGGTTAGGGTGTGTTCTCATGCAGCACGGAAAAGTGATTGCGTACGCTTCCAGACAGCTAAAGGTCCATGAACAAAATTATGCTACGCACGACCTTGAGTTAGCGGCTGTAGTCTTTGCGTTAAAAATTTGGAGGCACTACCTTTACGGTGAAGAATTTGAGGTATATACCGATCATAAAAGCCTCAAGTACATGTTTTCACAGAAGGAGTTGAACTTGAGACAACGAAGATGGATGGAATTCCTAAAGGACTATGACTTCTCTATATTTTATCATCCAGGAAAGGCGAATGTTGTAGCCGATGCCTTAAGCAGGAAATCAGCACAGATGACTTGTTTGACCTCTGAGTGGAGACCGCTTGAAGAGATCAAGGACTTGGATGTTAACTTATGGTCTATTGGCAAAAAGGTATTATTGGGAAGCTTCAAGGTTCAACCCGAATTAATACAGAGAATAAAGGACCACCAGCGGGACGATAAAGCATTGGCAGAAATCTTCGACAAAATGGACAATAAACCAGATTTCTCTATTGTTAATGTGTATATTATATTTCCGAGGCAGACTCTGTGTACCAAATGTTCGAGAAATCAAAGATGAAATTTTGAAGGAAGCACATCATACAAGATATACTATCCATCCAGGGAGTACTCCCCGGATGGATTGTATATCTTGTATGATGTGCTTCCTTCAAAATTTCATCTTTGATTTCTCGAATATTTAGTACACAGATTCTGCCTCGGAAATATAATATGCCACTAACAATTGAGAAGTCTGGTTTATTGTCCATTTTGTCGAAGATTTCTGCCAATGCTTTATCTTCCCGCTCGTGGTCCTTTATTCTCTGTATTAATTCGGGTTGAACCTTGAAGCTTCCCAATAATACCTTTTTGCCAATAGACCATAAGTTAACATCCAAGTCCTTGATCTCTTCAAGCGGTCTCCACTCAGAGGTCAAACAAGTCATCTGTGCTGATTTCCTGCTTAAGGCATCGGCTACAACATTCGCCTTTCCTGGATGATAAAATATAGAGAAGTCATAGTCCTTTAGGAATTCCATCCATCTTCGTTGTCTCAAGTTCAACTCCTTCTGTGAAAACATGTACTTGAGGCTTTTATGATCGGTATATACCTCAAATTCTTCACCGTAAAGGTAGTGCCTCCAAATTTTTAACGCAAAGACTACAGCCGCTAACTCAAGGTCGTGCGTAGCATAATTTTGTTCATGGACCTTTAGCTGTCTGGAAGCGTACGCAATCACTTTTCCGTGCTGCATGAGAACACACCCTAACCCTTGCAACGACGCATCACAGTAAATAACAAATCCTTCACTCCCAGCGGGTAGTGTGAGTATTGGTGCAGATGTTAGTTTACCTTTCAATGTTTGGAAGCTATCTTCACAGTTCTCGTTCCAAGTAAACGGGACATCCTTCCTTGTGAGTCTGGTAAGTGGCCCAGCAATTGTAGAAAATCCTTGCACGAACCTTCGATAATAGCCGGCCAAGCCTAAGAAACTTCGAACTTCTGAAACATTTGCAGGGCGTTTCCAATTCATGACCGCTTCGATTTTTGTAGGGTCTACTGATAATCCTTCTCCTGAAATTATGTGGCCCAAAAAGGTGACTTGACTTAGCCAAAAATCACACTTGCTTAACTTGGCATAAAGCTGGTTGTCTCTCAACAGCTGCAAGGAGATACGCAGATGCTCTCCATGTTCTTGCCAGTCCTTAGAGTAAATGACGATATCGTCAATAAATACCACCACAAATTTATCCAAATAGGGTTGAAAAACTTGGTTCATCAGTGCCATGAATGCGGCTGGGGCATTGGTCAAACCGAAAGGCATGACTAAAAACTCGTAGTGACCGTACCGAGTCCAAAACGCCGTCTTGGAAATGTCTTCCTCACTCACTCTTAGCTGATGGTAGCCGGATCTGAGATCAATCTTGGAAAAGTATTTCGCACCTTGTAGTTGGTCAAACAATTCATCAATGCGGGGTAGAGGGTACTTGTTCTTGATAGTCACCTGATTTAACTGTCTATAATCAATGCACATTCTCAGGGTTCCATCCTTCTTCTTCACAAACAACACCGGTGCTCCCCATGGAGACACGCTAGGTCGGATGAATCCCTTGTCTAATAACTCCTCCAATTGATCCTTGAGTTCCTTCAGTTCCGCAGGAGCCATTCGATAAGGTGCCTTAGAAATCGGGGCTATTCCCGGCATTAACTCAATAGTAAAATCGACCTCCCGAATTGGGGGTAATCCAGGCAAATCATCCAAAAACACATCGGGAAATTCCCTAACAACAGGGATATCTTATATTATTGGTTTCTGCTTATCTTCTGTGATGAAAGCTATAAAGCCTTTGCACCCACTCCTCAGTAGCTCACTGGCCTTGATGGCTGAGATAACCATTGATCTAATAGGTCTCCTTTTTCCCACCAAACTAACATGAGTAAGTCCCTCTAGGTTAAACCGAACTACTTTGTTAAAGCAATCTAAAATAGCCCGATACCGAACAAGCCAATCCATTCCCAATATAACATCAAAGTCGTCCATATGTAATACTACCAGATCCGCCGGCATCTGGGCTTGTTCAATTTCTAGCATACAATTATAAAATATGGTTCTAGTACAAATGTGTTCGCCCGTGGGTGTTGACACTACCAATGCATGAGTCAAAGTTGAGGGGGAGTTTCCTATCTTAGCAGCAAAAGTTTGAGAGACAAGAGTGCGTTGATCCAGAATCAAATAAAGTACTAGCTTCATGATTGGAAATTAAAACCATACCCTCAACCACATTATTGGCCGCTTCCGCATCCTGATGAGTCATAGCAAAGACTCTCCCATTCTGTTGTTGCCCAGCTTGGTTCCCCCCTTGATTGTTCCTGCCTTGATTGTAATGCTGTCCCTGGGGTGGATTCTGCTGATTTCCCCGGTGCTGGTATGTCTAATTCTGTTGATAGTGACGCTGGTTCTGTGGACGCTCTTGTTGACGGTCCTGCTGATTTTGCCTAAATGGTTGTCCTTGTATCTGGTTCTGGTTCCCTCCCTGCTTTCTAGGACAGTCTTTAACCTGGTGTCCTTCCTGCCCACAACCATAACATCCGCCCTTCCGTTTGGTCTGATTTCTTTCCCTAGCCTCCGGACAATCCTTTACCTTATGACCTCCTTTTCCACAACCGAAGCACACACCAGATCTCTTTCGACATTGATTTGTTTCATGGGATCCCTCACAGTGGTTCCAGACTGGTTTAACTCCAGTTTTTTGTTTCTTGTTGGAAGACTGGTGTTTATAATTATCTGATTTACCTTCGGTGGACACTAGTTGGGTTTCTCTCTTTATATCCTCAATCGCTTCTTCCGAAACGAAAGCTTTCTTTAAGGCCTCTGCATAAGTCTTCGGCTCATGTAGCTTCACGTCTTTCTTAATGTCTGGTCTAAGGCCATTAACAAATCGTTCCATCTTTTCTCCTTCCGTAGCCACTAATGTCTCTGCAAAATGTGACAGTTCAGTGAACTTGAGAGCATACTTGGCTACCGTAAGATTGCCTTGCACTAAGGTTTCAAACTCTCTCTTCTTCTGAGCCCTAATATGATCCGGTATAAACTTCTTTATGAATTCCCGCTTGAAGAAAGTCCAAATGATCTCTGTTTCTTGCCCATTGAATGACCTCTTAGCTGCCTTCCACCATCCCTTTGCGTCGCCTTCTAATTTGAATGCTGCTAGTATGGCTTTTTGATGTTCCGTACATCCCATGACTTCGAAGATGCCTTCCATATGCTCTGTCCATTTGTTTGCATCCTAAGGATTAGTAGTTTCTTCAAAGCACTTGGGGCGAAATTCGTTGAATCTCTTATATAGAGTATCCCTCTCATGATTCCTGCCCCCATTATTGTTGCCTTCGCCCGAGCCACCTCTGATATTGCTGTGTCCCTCGCCATTCTCACTTTGGTGGTGATGAATAGCGGAGATCTGCTCTTGGACCTGCACATACGCCTTCATAAAACTTTCAAACATTTGCCGGGCGTACTCCGGCATTTCCATATTCCCACTGTTCTGCTGAATATTGTTGTTCTCATTCTCGTTTCTAACAGCGTTAGTCATTGTCTTAGTTCCTCTGCAAAAGGAAAAATTGTGAGCCAAAAGATCAATAACAACATATCTTTACTTTAATCTCTGCCGTTGACACCCCAACGTCCTCACCACGTGGCCTAAGGGTTTGCTAATTCTTTTAATTGCCCAAAACCTTATGCTTTGATACCACTTTGTCACGACCCAAATTCTGGGGCCCTGTCAGATCTCCGAATCGTGATAACTTGGCAAATATTTACCATATATTCATCAAATAATTCTCACTTTGGTTTGGCATTTAAATCAAACTATAATTTCAATTAATTGATAATTTATAAATACTCATACTTTAATATGTTATGTCTGAATCAATAATGTACTAAAACATTATATAAATTTCCCTAAGCAAGGGATAATCCCCTTATCAACTAATTTAACTTTTCTCGTTCTCTCTTGTCAGCCACGCAATCTACGTGCTGAACATCGTTCTGCTCTGTCCCACCCGCAACGCGATTACCTGAAGGGGGCAACACAACATCAGTACTACTGGTGAATGAATATTCCTAATTACACAAGTCACATATAATATAACATCACATAATTCAACATGTCTAAATCAATAATCAAATATCATTAGAAGTTCTTTCATATACAAATCCGTGCCCATGCACATTACCACGCCTCAAAGGCCTTATCGTATACATGTATACCGGTCACCATGACCTTGTCTCATCAGACACGTCCACCAAGGACCAGCCATCATAATAGCCACTCATGTCCATTAAGGACCAGCCGCTATAACGGCCCGGACACTAAGTCCAACATCCCATGTCTGGGACCATCCCAAATCTGGGACCCAGTGCACAATATCTCATAATCACAGGTTCACCTCTCTAAACATGTCATAACATTACAATAAACATAATCCAATTAAATATCCATAACTTTCACATAAATCAACAGAGCGAACCAGTCCCCCCTTACACAATTTACATGTCGCTGCCCCACTTCTAGTCATGACTGGTAGTGATTGGTGTAGGGGTGGCCCACCTTTATTATAACCAGCTTATTACACAAGTTTACAGAATCATGCCCACATTCCATCAAAACAGTCCATTCAATTATATATAATTCACATAAAATCTTTATTTATCTAAATAAGAAGGTTATATTGTAATTGCATAGGAAATCCAGGGCTGTCCCAATTGATAGATTCCATCCAGGCCTCATCTTCACACACACAACATAAAAGAAACAACAGTTTACGCCTGAATTGTTTGGTGTAGAATGAAGTGGGTCCCACCGATCAAATCCATGATCAGACTTCATGTTCCAGGTCGCCCAAGGCTTGGAGTATATATCAATGGATCTGATTCATTATCAGACCATTATATGAGGTACACAACTCCATGACAGATTTCTAAAATATTCACAAGTCACGCCTGGGTTATTTGCATCCACTGGATAGTGGGTCCAACTGTTCCAATACCCCAGATGTCCCACTTCTCCATGGTCGCCCAGGGGTTCTCTAAAAGATGTGGGGTCCTGATCTCAAATCAGGTCCACTGATGGGTCCCACAATAGCTGTCGACCTTCAGCCCTTTTTCCATCATATTCACGCCTGTATCATTAAAAGCAAGTGGATGGTGGCCCAAACATGGCCCACCTCCCATGGTTCCATGACTACACTAGTCGACCAGGAGTGTACCCCCTTCTCCATGGTCCAGATCAATCATGTAGTGGGCCAGGGGGTCCCACAGCCCTCCAATGTCCAATATCGCCATGTCGACAGTCTCTGTTTCAACAGATTTTCAAGTCTGTTCCATGAATCTGCATCCCATTCTACTTGTATCATTCCCATATCCATTAACATATGATTTCATAACCAAACAGATCTTAATACAGACTAATCAAATCACATCTCAATATCAATTCTTTTTAATACAGCCTAATCAAATCACTGCCCAATATCAATCGTCTTGCTTAATTAACTAATTAATTAGGAAGATCCACTCACCTTTGATAAACGATCATCGCCTTTGCAATATGTGAATGCGAATAGGACATCAGTAACCTTCCTCTCCTTCCCTTAAATTGCAACCCACAAGACTTTTCTCTCAGAATTTCTTTAAAGAAGATGAATAGGATATAATAGTAGTGGTCGTTGGTTCTCCATATATATAAAGGGGAGATGGAATTCTTAGTCATCTCAAACTTCCTATTTAGAGTTGTTATACAAATCCACTCCTTTCCAACCCAATCACGTGGGATACTACTAAGTTAAATAAAAAGCATTATTTCTTATTCCATAATAAGAACTTAACTAAGATACTACTTGGGCCAGACTAATCCTAGGCCCATGTAACTCAGGATATTACACCAACAAAGGAGATAGCGGGGTGAGGACGACGACGATGACGACGAGGGAGATGCGGGTCGTCGACGAAGGAAAACCTCGGACTGCTCGGTCGACGATGATGGGAGCTTGAGGGGATGACGACTCTACTGCGTCTTGGGCGTTGCTGCGGCGAAGACGAAGATAATGGCGATGGTGCTACTGCTGCTGGTTGCTACGGAATGAAGCAGGAGTCGGCGATGGAGGTGGAATGGAACGATGGGCTGCCGTCAGCGATGGAGTCGACGACAATGGTGCCAGGTGTGCTTCCCAGAATTTTGTCTCCTCTGCTTCTCCTTGGTTCTTATCCTCTTCTCTGCTTTTCTTTCTTCATCTTTTTTTTCACTGCTACTGGATCTGGGATTCAAAATGGTTGGAATGGGATATGTGGTTCGGCTATGGTGTTTGGGTTTGGTCTAGAATGGGTGGGTTCAGATTTGGGGATTTTCTATGTTGATGGTGGTGCTTCGATGATGATTGGGATTTTAGGGTTTTGGTGGTATTCAATTACTGGGAATGCGGAGAAAAGGGTGTTTGGGCATTGGGTTTGGTATCGGTCAAAGGGGATTTGGAGAATCTAGTTTTAGGGTTTATGGAAGAAATGGTTTGGTGGTTGGGTTTTGATCAGGTGGGTGGGATGGAATGGGTTGATTCGTGCAGGGAGGAATTTGGGATCAGGATCTGGGCCTAATGGTTTCCGCTGGTAGTATTAGGTGTTGAGGGCTCGTTTGACAATTTACTATTAAAGTAAAAGAGATGTAAAGCATCAAATCAAGAGAATAAAATATAAGGGGGTTATGATGATATTTTTCTTTAGTGGATTGGTAATGAATTTTTGTATAAAAAGTGGGTGTTTTTAGTGGAGAAAGGAGGTTGCTTTTTTACTTTTTTTTTTTTTAAAAAAAAAGAGGGAATTTTGAAGATATGTACTTTTGATGTGACCCTTTGTCTGAAAAATGGAGCCTTTACATTACTTTTACTAACCTAGTAAATTGCCAAACAAGAGAGACTAGGGTTTAGGGGTTTTGAGAATAGATCTGAGATGTATCTTGGCAGTGGAGGGTTTCACGAAGGGATTGGGTCTCGGTGGGGAAGGGGTGACGATGGGAATGAAGGTGTTCGCATTGGTTCTGGTTATGCCAGATCTGGGTTCTGATAGTGCCAATGGTGATGGTAATGTCGATGATGGATTTCAAATGATCGAAACAGGGGATGATAGATTGCCGATGATCAAAACCGGGTGGATCGATCTTCGGCTCTGATACCAATTGATGCAGAGCGGGATGTCAGGTGCGGGGCAGTTAGAGATGAAGAGACTAGAGATGGAAGATGTATGAAATAGGTCAGGCTTCACACATGAAAATTGGCCTCGCGCCAAACTCCCCATCACGGGCGAGGAAGAGAGAAGTCCGGGGAACCCGAAAATCACTCAAAAAAATTTTCATTAATCATTAACCGAGGAGCAAAAGGCTTTACAATGCTTATATAGGAAAATGAGAACCTAGAAATAATCTGAACCATCCAACACATCGATGGCCAGGATTAAAACATCTGAATTCAAATAAACTAAAAGACATAAACCATTAAAATAACCCTAAATAATATAAAATAAATATAAACTAATGGCTTGGTAGGTGGTCTGGGCCCAATGAACTGGTCGAGATGGATGGGCTGGGCCCATTGGCGGGTCGACCCATGGGGACCGTGGGTCCGTCGTACATCAGTTTTAGACCATAGAGCTGCTATTTTCAAAATAGCGTAGCGGCCTCAACCGCTACGGACATAATGTGGCCGTTACATAGCTCTTTTGAACCATGATTCAAATGCATTTTTATTATAGTGATAGATGGAAAACCCATGCTTATTCTACTGGTTATTTTCTTCTTGACTCAAGATCAACTCCATTTACAAAAACAACAGCTGTGGTTTTCAGGCTGGCAGGTAGTTGTGGAGTCAAGTTTATGATCTAGGCTGAAATTCTTATATGGTGGTTAATGACTGACAGCAGGGTCTAAAATATTGGAATCGGACTCATACTCTGCCTGAGCCAAGCTGAGTTGGATCAAGTTGAATTCTGAAAGCCATGTTGAATTTTGAACCTTTTCGTTTTTCATTTTTTTTTAATAAGATACATCAAAAGTGATGTATCAACACAATGTCAATCCTCACGTGTAACACTATCTCGTTTGCCACTCCTCTCCTTTTGAAAAGTGACTGAGCTATCATCTACTCATCTTATTCTCTCACACATGTACACCCACGTCTGGATCTAGGCTTTCACTTAAGAGAAATCCATAGTTGAAGACAATGGGGCACACCTAATTAAAATCCAATCCACTCAAAATAAATGCCCTCCCATTTTATGGGGGTTTCCCAAATCTTACTGCAATTGGAGTTGGTCCTGTCAAAAGATTGACTGTTCAATAAAAAAAAAAAAAAACACAATAAAATATGCATAGATTGTGTAAATCACGTTTTTAATCAAATGATTAATCTTACGGTTGTACCAACTCTGATCGGAGCAAATTCGTCGATACCATTACCACATAAACTGGGAGGGTGTTTATTTGAAGCAGATTGGATTTTTAATAGGTAGGCCGTACCATTCAACCCTCTCTCTCTAGGTAGGCCGTACCATTCAACCCTCTCTCTCTCTCTCTCTCTCTCTCTCTCTCTCTCTCTCTCTCTCTCTCTCTCTCTCTCTCTCTCTCTCTCTCTCTCTCTCTCTCTCTCTCTCTCTCTCTCTCCATATGAACATTGCAACAACAGTAATTTCAAACTACAGAAGGACTCGGCCGAGTCCCTTAGGAAGCGCCTAGGCCATGGCCGGGTCTGAGTCGGTTTGGACTTAAGACAAGTTTTAAAACTCTGACTGACAGGTTGATGAACATGTAGCTTTGCATTCTCCTCATATTAGTTTTTTCTTCATGCTGAAAGCTTATCAATATGGCTAATGATTCATTGTCCTCAATGGTTGCAGCTATAAAGCAATGAACATGAAATACAATTCATATTGTACTTCTCCCACAATTGCTTCTACCTTATGTGAAATATTTCAAATTCTAAAGAGCACGACGAGACATTACTACAAGAATTATCTTTTCTAGAGGGTTCCTTTCCTACTGCAGTTATTTTTTCGATTAGTTATACCGAATGAAATCCATGTCTAAACTACTGGCCATTGTTGTCAGAATCCTACAATTTGCATCCCCCCGAATCTTACGATCCTTATCGAATCTTAAGGAAAAATATTTGTATCTATGTGATGAATCCTATTTATAGGTGAATCTTAGGATTCAAGTGCGATCTTATGATTCGATACTTGTTTTATCAAATCTTACAATTCAAATGATTTGTCTAAGTGGGAATAACCATAGCTGATAGGTTAATATTAGTATTTTTTTTTTACTTTATTTTTTTGTTAGCATTTCTATTTTAGACGGCTATATAGTGATTAGCGAAACCCCTTAAAAGTTTTAGTGACTTTGGGAAGGTTTTAGAGATAAATATGGAACATGCACGTGACTAAAGCATTCGACTAGTCATCTGAACCATGAAAGGTTGATAATTTAGATTTTATTTTTATTTTTTGATTTAAGAAGAACATTGGAATTTGTTAGTTTTTCCTATCTCTTAAACATATTTAACTGATTCACACATATCATTTCCAATATATTAATATATGTCATGTTCTTCATATGTTGCACTCTCATAGGTCATTGTACTTATGCTAGCTACTTTTTTTTTTTTTTTACTTTTTATTATTTTTTTCATATTTTATAAGAAAAATAAAAAATCCTACAACTGTCAATGCGATTCACAATATGATTTGATTCATCAGCTAACACGATGTGCGATACGATTTTGATTTTCAGAACAATGCTCCTACCTGTTCGGTTATTTGATCCTCAACCTTCCATGGGCTCCTGCTTGGACGAATAAGGCCCTTTTCTTTAAGATCATCGATCTCCTTTCGATTTGGCTTCTTCAATTCTTTTGGCATCTCTACTGCTCTTAGATGAAGTGACACGAGCTCTAACCCTCAATTCATATACCTTAGAAGCAATATATCTAAACCTGTTGTCCTTATCGAATCTTACGATTCAAGCGATTCATCTAGGAGGGAATAGACATAAGCCAAATGGATAATATTAGTTATCTTTAATTTCTGCTCTAGTGTTCCATTTTAAGAGGTTATTTAGTGATTAACAAAATTTCTTAAGAATTTGTGGGATTTTGGTGAGGTTTTAGAGATAAATAAAAAATGGCCGTGTGATAGGAGCATTTTCCGAATGTATGGGTCTCTTCCTACAATTTTTTGCTCTTTATTTTTTGGGGGGTTTTTTCTTCATGAACACTTATTTAACTTCAAGAGACATCCTAATCATGTAGTGTTGATTATTTGAATTTTTTTTTATTTTTTATATAAAGTGAAAAAATAGCATTGCAACCAATTTATCTGTCCTAGACTCCTAGTAAAACATATTTACCTATTCACACATATATCATTTATGATATATTAACACGTCATTGATGTTCTTCATATGAATGTATTGTATTAGTCTGTCTTGTCATTGCATTTATGTTGCAATGGATGGAAAATGGATGGATTACGAATAACTACTTTTTATTTTTCCAATATTTTATTATTTTCATTTTTTACAAGAAAATTTTAAAATCCTATTCACGACACAATTTTATTCAACTACTTGAACAATTTGTGGTGCAATTTTAATTTTCAAAATAACTATTTAAAAATAGAACAATTTGTGTGTCTAGATAGTACTTCGCCCCTCCCGATCCTTAGCCACAAAGAAAGAGGGTTGACTTTGGAGGATGCTGCTGTATTAGGTAACCTCCTAGTGCAAGGATGAGCTCTGTCAGAGATGGGTGAGAGATAAAACAAGGCAGGATGCAAGATAACAAATTCTTCAGCTTGTTGGGAAGGGTCGAAGATAAACTCGTTTTGCGGGTGAAATCGTTGCTGCAACAACTGCACATTGGACTAGCTAATCAATTGCACTGCTGGTAGGAGGCTGGGATGCTACCATTGATTTTGAAATCAACTGGACCGACAGGTCTCACAACTGGAACTGGCCGTGGCTCTGAAATTGGGCACTTATATTGTTGAGGGCTAAGTGTGTGTTTGTCGTGGAGTAATTTAGAAGTTACTTGAGACATGATTGGAAACCAGCAAGCAAAGAATCAAGCTAGTAAATTGACTTATTTCTGTTTACAGCAGCAGCAGTCCATATCCACCTTGTACCCAAAGAGGAGCCTTGCTGTGATATTTACTGACCAAACAGCAGCTTACAACAATCCTGTTTTGCCACATTGCTCCACAGAAAATAGCAAAACAGCAAGTAGTAGCTTACAAGAGCACTGTACTTGTGCTCCACTGCAAACAGCAAAACAACATTATAATGGTTCACTGCATATCGAACAGCCCTCTAAAGGACCTTAACCAACACTCCATCTAAAACTTTTGGATGAAGAAAGATATGAGAAAGAGCAAGTTAAGTCTCCTTGCAACTAGCAAACTGCAGTGATATTGGCAGCCAAAACGACGACTGAATCGCCGACCATCAACAAACAGTCAAAGACTGAAGTGTTGTCAACAATTTATAGCAGTAACCAGCAGCTAACCAATTTAATTAAGGCTAATTAAACCTCTTCAAAACTTGCTTCTAGCTTGAATATATGTGATTGCCACCTCCACAGATTATAGAACAATTTCAAGAAACTCCGAGGTCTTGGTATGAACTCTCCCCAGGATCTACAATCTACCAGGCATCACCCAGTATGTTTCCCTCGTACAATGGGCCTAGACACCACCTTCAACTTGTGTGTTTAAATGGATAGAGAATTCTTAAATGTCCGGCCTCAATAATCAAAAGATTAGAAAGGTTGCATAGAGAACTCATGGTATGGTAATATCCCCCCAGAAGAAGTTCCACTTGGTGGATTGGGATTCTATTTGTAAAACTAAGGAAGGAGGAGGATTGGGAATTAGACCGCTCACGCTGATGAATCAAGCCCTATTGGGTAAGTGGCTGTGGAGGACAGGAGATGGAATGGACGGGCTGCCGAGACAAGTGCTGGATAGAAATATAGCCTTCCGAGACGTGGGTGGGATGTACAGGAAGCCACAATAAAGTCATCTTCATTATGGAAAGGTATTCTCTCGGTAAAAAGGCTTCTCATGGAGAATATTAAATATCAGATCGGATCAGGCAACACGATCCTCTTTTGGAAAGATAGGTGGGCTGGTGACAGGACTTTGGAGGCTCAGTTCCTGGACCTATTTAATTGTGCGAAGGATAAGGAAGCTACGGTTATTTTCTTACATGACAAGAGTTGGTGGCCAGGTGGTCTGGAGCCCTACTTTAAGGAGGAACCTGAAGGACAGCGAAGAGTCTCAATTCATCTCGCTCCTTAACCTTCTGAATGGTATGTTCATCCCGGAAAGAGGGGAGGATGCAAGGGTGTGGACTGCCTCAAAAGATGGGACTTGGGTGGTTAGTTCTCAGGAGAAGAATTCTCACCATGGATAACCAAAGGAGAATGGGGATAACAGTTGTTAATGGTTGTCGTATGTGCTTAAGAGGAGCAATCAGTCGACCATCTTATGCTCAATTGTAAAGTTGCTCAATCCGGTCCTTGGGTGGTTTGACCGCTCTTGGGTCTTCCCTAAGATTCTCCTAGAGCTCTTCCAGGCTTGGAAGGCTCCAATGGAGGTCCCGAGAGGGAAGGAAATGTGGAGATTGACATTTCTTGCGGTGATCTGGGCATTATGGAAGGAAAGGAATTCAAGACGCTTTGAAGGGGTGGAAAAAAGCGTCAGTTGCTTGGTGGAGAGAATTAAGTTTTCAGTAGCCCTTTTGGTGTCCATTAGTCCGTCCTTTAGAGGATACTCCATAGATCAAATAATGTTAAATTGGAAGGAGTTGGCCTTCTCCTCGGAAAGACCTAAGTGTTTAGTCTGGGGCTTTGTTTTTTCTTATTGTTCCCCTGTTTTCATGTTTTCCTCGTTAGCTTGTCGGTATTCATCTCTTGTACTGCTTTTTTTTTTTAATAAAAGTAGCCATTCAAAAAAAAAAAAAAAGGACCTACACCAATCAAGGTAAGCCCTAGAGAAACCCACTAAATTTAGAATGGGGTTCGGAATAGACAAATTTGGAGAATTTTCGGGGTATGAAATTAGGGTTGGTTTTAGAGGTGATTTAGGGTTTAAAAAGGTGCAAATTTAATGGGAAAGCATAGAACATTCATACAATTATGAGTTGAAGATATTTTGGACTTGGTCTTGAGGGTTTCAAGTAGGTTTTAAGGACATATATGGTTGGATTTTTTTAAAGTGTCGAAATTGAAGAAAAAAAAGAAAATAAAGGAAGAACAATAGAAAAGAAGAATGAAGATAAACTGATTGCTTGATCGTTTGCTCTGATACCAAGTTGAAACTTTTAATCCACGACCAAATTAAGTTTAACAAAAAAAAAAAAAAAACACACTAGATTAAAGAAGTTGTTCTATAAAAGGTGTTCTTTAATATTGCCAGGGTCATTTATGTGTTATTGGTCACTCAGAAGCTGACTACCCTAGGTCTCTTGGTGACTAGTGGTTCACATTAGGATACCGTACCTATCATTATCATCATCATCAAAGCCTTGTCCAACTATGTTGGGGTAGGCTACACGAATTATGTTTCTCCACTCCGATCTATCTTGAGCCAAATCCTTAGATAAGTTACACTTCTTTATATCTATTTTTACTACCTCCATCCATGTCCTCTTTGGCCTACCCCTTCCCCTTGGTGAGCCATCAACCTTCATAGCCAAACATTTCCTTACCGGAGCCGTTACTGGCCTACGTTGGACATGCCCAAACCATTTCAAATGAGTTCTTCTAATTTTATCCTCAATTGTTGCTAACCCTAAATGCTCTCGAAAGCGCTCATTTCTAATTTTATCCTTCCTAGTTTTACCGCACATCCACTTCAATATTCTCATTTCTGCTACATCCATTTTGTGCATATGCTGCTTCTTGATTGGCAAACATTCTGCTCCATAGGTCATAGCTGGTCTAATCGGTGTCATGTAAAATCTCCCCTTCAATCTTGTTGGCATTCGTCAGTCACAAAGCACTCCAAAAGCAAGTCTCCACTTCAACCATCACACTTTAATCCTATGTTGGACATCTTCTTCAATCTCTCCATCCTTACTAATTATAGAGCCAATGCAATTTAAAGAATTACTTTGTGGTATCTCATGGTCTTCAATTCCCAAAGTAATTTTAGCTTTTTATATGCACACTGAAGTTACAATCCATGTATTCCGTCTTTGTATGGCTTATTTTAAAGCCTTTGGATTCAAAAGCCTCCCACCATCTCAAAAGTTTTGCATTCACACCATCTCTTGATCATTCTACCAACACAATATCATCTACAGATAATATGCACCAATGTACCTCTTCTTGAATATAAGCAGTTAAGTCGTCCATACTTAGTGCAAAAAGATAAGGGCTTAGGGCTGACCCCTAATCCAAACCTATGGTTAGTGGGAACTCCCTTGTCTCTCCACAAGTAGTTCTCACACTCATTACTGCTCCTTCATACATGTCCTTAATAATTTCAATATAACCTCTTGGAACATTCCTTTTATTTAAAACCCACCAAATTAAATTTGTGCGGGATACAGTGCCTATATTTGAGGTAATTTGGTCAAATGGAAGACAAAGAAATAGTCATTTGTAGCGCGGTCAAGTGCAGAAACTGAATAATTGGTTTGGGTAGACAAATTAAGAGAAGAGTTAGGACTTCCAGTTCAAATTCCTATAACAGTGCAATGTGATAACCAAGTAGCTATCTCCAACTTCATCTATTCCGGTGTTTCATAAAAATTTCAATCGTACTGATGCTGATTGCCATTTCATCTGCAAGAAAGTTGTTGCTAGGGTTATTAACTCACTTTTTCTAGAGTTAAGGACCAAACAGTTGATGTGTTCACAAAGGCTCTTTCCTAAGATCAGATCCAGATTATAAGTAGGAAGCTTAGAACAATTGATACACACATACCAGCTTGAGGGGGAGTGTTAGAGAATAAACATGATATTAGTTTTATGCTAGCCTTGTGCTATTTATATTTTGCTCCTTGTATTATTCTTTCACTTGCATAAAGGGGCCTCTTAGTAATTTTCTATTCTCATGATATTCTAATAAACCCAGTAGCCTATTTAGGGAGGCTGATTGAACGATTGCAATGTAAGATACCATGTATCAACCCAAAAGCTTAAGCTGATAGGTGGAAAGCTCAAACAGGTATATGAAACCCTATCAAACCCATTACTTAGGCAATGTGGGATGTGGGACTTTCCCAACACTCCCCCTCATGTGCAGGCCCAACAGATTACATGGAAGGGCCTGCCACGTGGCTACACAAGAACGATGGGATCGGAACCCGCTTTGATACCATGTAAGATACCATATATCAACCCAAAAGCTTAAGCTAATAGGTAGAAGGCCCATATAGGTATATGAAGCCCTATCTAACCCATTACTTGGGCGATGTGGGATGTGGGACTTTCCCAACATGCAAAAACCCTCCAATATCATTGACAAAATTCTCATGTCACCATAGGGAAGTTGCATTAGGAGTTAGGACAAATCCCAATGAAACAGAGCCCCAAAATCTTTTAACAGTGCTTTAGAAGATGTAGCTCCAGTAAATCGTTGCCTCCTTGAGCTATGATAAGTCCATGAAATTGCATCTCATTATTATCATTCCATGTAGAGTATGGATTTATTGAGGTTAATTTCATAAAATCATGCATTATGACTTTCAAAGTGGATTTCATGTGAAATTTTCATTAATTTCGAAAAATTGCATGTTTTTATTGAAATTAATCTTTTGGATTTTCGGATTATCCTTTTGAATAACTTTTAATTGACACATAAAGTCAAGTAATTTCATTGCACCGTTGAATTGTATAAGAAAAAATGAGTCAAACGATGTACTTGCATGCATTCATGTGTCCGGACGGGTCCCATGGATTGCATGATAGTTTTCTACATAAAATTATTTTTTTAATACAATTAATTCCTTTTTGTAGGAAAATAATTTCAAGAGGGGACCCACATGAGGAGAAATTCAAGATGAAATCCAAGAAAAAAGGAGAGAAGAAAAAAATGAAGAGATTGCAGAAGAATCATGTGGGGTCCAACTTGGGCGTGAATCCCAAGGTGGCACACCCCATGGGGTGTCCACTTTGTGGTCAAGATACTTTCTATTTTTTAGGAAATTCAAGTTTGAAATTTGAAAGTCAAGTTTGAAGCGTAGAGTCCAAGATTGGAAGTAACTTAGAGTCCAAACAATCCAAGAAGGAAAGGAAGAAAAGAAAGAAAGAAGAGAAACCAAGCTCACTTGGGTCGCCCATGGGGGACCCACCTGCCCCTCGCAAACCCCAAGTGGGGCCCAATTATGTTTCAAAAAGTCAAATTTCCCCCTTTGAAGAAAATTCAATTGGAGATGGGGTCCATGGTGGAAAATTTCCAAGCAAGCAAGGAAAGACCTTCTAAATCCCTCAAAAATCTCCTTGTTTCTCTCCAAAACCTTCCTAATTTCATTCAAACTTGGAGCCTTAGCAAGAGACCTTTCCTAATCTCTCCACCATAGCTTGGAATTCAAGCAAACAAAAGCTATAAAAGAAGAGCAAGGCTGGACATCCAAGGCACTCTTCCATTCCCCTTGGGGGGGACGTCCACTCACACCAATCTCTCCATTCGCAACCCCCCCCCCCCCCCCCCCCCCCCCCCCCAATACCCCGAGGCATAATTTTTTATTTTTTATTTTTAAATAAGAAGATGAAGATGGAGGGGTGATTTTCTAAATTGTAATTTAAAGAGGAAGGTAGAGTTGTAATTCTTTGATCAATTCTATGAATGGACATATTTAGTAAAAGGTGTGATTTTCTTTGGTTGATAATTTATTTTCATTGTCTATGTTTCATTGATTTTATATTTTCCCCAGATATATATATATATATATAGAATGCTAGTAATGAAAATATTTTGTTGGAGCCTTGATGAGTGTGACATCCCTCATAATTAACAATCTAGAAATCGCATCTTGGCTCGTCCTTATGGGAGGGACTGGATTAAGCCATACGTATATTTAATGCTAAGAAAATAATGGATCTGGACCCTTGAAATACAATTCCATCATAATCTGATTTTTTATTTTTTTATTTCTGATTTTTTATTTATTTTCATCAATTGGTTAGTTTAATGATGTTTTCTATGGTTGCAGCTTACTAGTCAAGGTTTTTAGTCTAGGGTTTTTTGTTTGGGACTTTTTAGTCAACATTTACTTGATAATTCTTCAATTCTTTCTCAAAAGAAATTTCATTTTCAAGAAAAACCACAAGACAGAATGGCTCTAACAGTCTGACTATTTAGATGAATTGTAAAAATGGTTAAGAATCACGATACCAGTCTGCAAAATCACCCCAAAAGAAATCATAGATCTCCCTCCCAATATCATTGAAGAAAAACTTGTCATAACTTGAGGTAACATTGTCAATTAGTTCATGAAGTTTCGCCACCTGGAAATTAGATCAACTTCACAACAAGTGGCATATATAAAGTACAAAGCATAACAAGATGATATTAGGCTTACCACCCAACATTCAGGCAAAGGTAGTCTAAGAAGGGATTCCACCGTGTCAAACTGTACAGAATTACAATTTTTTAAACCATCAGAACTTGAGTGATTGTAAGTGCTGAAAAAGAAGCAACGTAACTTTTAAATTAAAAATTTACCTTCAAAGAAGGGGCAAAAATGTAAAACTTTTACCACCTAATAAAGTGATGCAAATCAGGAATTATCTGGACAGAGCCCAAATCAGACAAACTTATTTGACCATGCCTGTCATAGCCCTAAAAAAAATTCTGATATGAAGTTTGAGCACTTTAATATGCTCTGACGGCAAAATTGATGCAACTTAAGAGGGAAGATAAACAAAATTAAATTTAGAATTGAAATCTTTAGTCAGAACTGGGAGTTTTGTGTAAAAACTCTAGATGACTCAGAAGTAAAGACAGTATATTTGGTCAAAATCACCAAAACCACACACAGCAAAAGGATAATAGGAGTTACTATCAAGAACCAAAAACAACTAGAAACAAAAATCAATAAAACCTTAGGCTGAATCACCAAAGGGCTATCGACTTCGGAATTAGCATCTTAAATAAAAATGAATTAAGAGATAGGGGAAGGACAATTAGAAAAGAATAAGATATCAAATGGGGAGACTGTTCGCTCCCAATGTGAGAGTATCCTTTTATAACCTCTTTGTGTTAATACAAACTCCAAGTACAATGGTTACAATCGCTTGGTAACTAAAGTTGTTTAAGTAGTTAACATACAAATAGAGCTATAGGTCGTCTGGTAGCAGCACCTACAGTGAGTTTTGCATCCAAAATAGAGTTTTGAGGGAAAGAGAACAGCAAATAGAGGGATAAAGTCATAGTGAGACCTCCAACAGGATTTTGTGGGTCCTAGAGCAGATAAGGTCAAATCGGCAGGCCTCACAACATAGAACAGATCACTACTCTCACAACCAGAATCCGAGGTCACTTAGATTAGACAGAACAAAGAGCCTAGTCTCTGAGACCATGAAACAACTCAAGAAAATGAGATTTGAGAAATTGGTGTATTAATTCTCCCAATCACTCTATTTATGATGGAGTCTCGTGTACAATAACAGTAATGAGCTTACTACACAAAAACAATGAAGTTTGACTAGCCACTGGAATCTAAGAAAATGTATGGTATGCAAGAGAGACTATCAAATAATGAAGATCCTCTAGAAATTATGGCACATGGAGGACCATATGAAATTAAGTGTCTTCACACAAAAAACCAAAATGCATAGAGGAGGATTGTGGTGCTCAACCAAAAATCTGTTTGTAACTTAATGCTCTACACTATTTTTCTCACTAGGTGAAACTATCTAGCCTTCCATTAGTAAGAAGAACCAAATCGCATGGCGGAGGATTCTGCTCACTGCATATAATACTCATCCAAGCTGTTAATATGAAATTTTGTGGGGTATTCAGAATGACATGTTTGCTATTATAAGTTTATCATCTATGGAGATTTGATATTTATTAGAAGACACCATTTGGTAGCAATGGAACTGCAAACAAATGTTTAACAGTAAGGATACAGCATTATAGGTGATGGAAGTTTGTCAAGATTTCCCTTCCAGAGGCCAGTCACTTGTTGAATCTGTGCCCAACCATGTTTGTATAAATTAAGTCCCAAATAAGAGCAGGGACCAACCTTATAAGCCAATATATTTTCCCAAGCAGAGAAATCGGATTCACTAGGTAAATTCTGCAATACAAATTTGCCAGCGTTCCATAGTTTGTTGGTGAAAGCCTTGTTTGAAGTTAATCTCTCAGTTGACAAATTGAGGTCCTGAAATAAGAGGTGAAATGGCAATGAGAATTATAAGTTCCATATAAAGCAGACACCTTTAGGTTTTGGAATTTGGAAATGCATTATGGATGTTGCAACCCCAAATTTGTAACAAAACAAACCTGACCAGCAGTCCCTAAAGCAAGCGTAAATCGTAAAGCATCAGCACCAAATTCCTTTATAGTATCAAGTGGATCTATGACATTTCCCAAAGTTTTAGACATTTTCCTCCCCTGCAACAATTTATATCATAAAATGGCATTGTAGAAAAGGAAATAAGATTTAATTTAACCTTTTGATTAGAATTTTAGAATATGAATATATTAGAAAAGCAAAACCAAGCATTATGCTAGGGTATGAGGCAGCAAATAATATAGGACAACAATGAATGCAGAAACAAGAAAAACACTTATTAAAAGACTAATGCATCTAACAAATCAACTTAAGGAAAAAGACTTTAACAACATATGTTCTCACGAATAATATTTATAGGTCTAATTCATGTACATTATGCAAGACAAAGAAAAATATGTATTAAACTAGGAATACAATCGGTTGATATGGGATATTAACTTTTGCACCATGAATAACCTTTTCCCCTATACAAAAAAGTAAACTGCATCCTCATAATTAGAATAAATTAACAAACAAGGCTCTGAGTAGATTAAATAAAAGACTGGACGGGGAGGGCACCATCTAGGAGAGACCCGCATATGGTGAGGATTAAAGAGAGCTACTTCCTTCCAGTTATGAATAATGGAATTCATAGAGATCCCTTTGAAGATAGGAAGAGTAGAAACCCAAAGAGCCACTAAGTACTTCACTTTGTCAACTAATTTGCAAACTAAGTACTTCACTTTGTCAACTAATTTGCAAACATCGGATGACTTTCCTTCGAAGCATCTCAAGTTTCTCTCTTTCCAAATGGACCAAATCGCCGCCAAGAAAGACACCTTCCACATGATCCTTCCCGTCTTGGACCCCACACCTAATCTCCAAAACTCAAATAAAGATGGGAGAGAGTTAGGTAGAGGACCAGATATGCGGAACAAAGTGAAGATCGATAGGTGGTGGGCTGTAGAACAATATATCATGAGGTGATCAATGGACTCTTCCCCTGCCAAGCACATGGGGCAAGCGTTTACAATGATGACCCGCCGACGTTGTAGGTTGTCCATTGTCAAAATTCCTCCTAGGATTGCAGTCCATCCGAAAGCAGTCACCCTCGACGGGGCTTTAATACTCCAAAGGCTAGCCCAATTAAAGTTGACCACCGCAACTCTAGTAATAGATAGGAAGAAGGAAGTGACCGGGAATATGCCATCGGCACAAGCCATCCAAACTCTTCTGAGAATATGCCATCTATGGTTGTACTTTATAAATAGCCATCGGCTATCTTAATGAGACCACCTAAGAGAATTCAGTTCAAATCATTCAGTCATAGATGCAGCCCTAAAACTTCAACTTGGTATTAGAGCCAGGTTCCATGGGGCTCTGGATTACACTCGTTATTATCGTTTTTAATTCTTTCATTCATTTAGTTAGTTCACTAAAAAACGCATCATCCAAAGACTGTCGTGTTCTCTCCTTGATCTAATTTGATTTTCTAATTCGAAGACTTAAGGAGCCACACGACGTGTTGCAAGAGGGTGCCAATCTTCTGCACCATGACCACTGCTGTGCTTGTGTCAAATCATTCCTCTCTCTCTATATATATATATATATATATTAAGGGAAGAAAATCTATGAGTTTCTTCTCAAATATAAAAATCAAATCTATGAGATTCTTCAAATCAAGGGCAGAAAACTCTAAGACTCCACAATTACTTGGAGGTGTGAATCCAAGTACCCATTAAGCTATGGGTGAGTGTTCATCCAGAATGTTGTACAATTCAGGCTCATTGGATATGTTGTGTAGCATGCCATGGAGCAGTGTTTGAGTTTATGTGGAGCATACGAAGTTTTCATTTCCTTCATCAGATTTATTTATAATTTTGAGAGCAAGTTTCCTTATTCATGATTAGTTTAAACTTGAGTTATTTTTTAGGTTAGAGTCCTATGTCATTAGGATTTTCTTGTTATGATGTAATTAGGTTTCCACGTATGCCCTAATTTGAGTTTATATCTTTGGTTGTACTTTAGAAATGGCCATCGGCATATCTTTGGTTGTACTTTATAAATAGCCATCGGCTATTCATAATGAAACCACCTAAGAGAATTCAATTCAAATCATTCAATCAAGATGCAGCCCTAAATTCCAACTGGGATCTCCATCATTCAGAAGTTAGCTTTGCCATGTTTATCACAACTTTATCCATTAGGTAAACAACAACTCCTTTATTGTCAATTCCTCTGCTAACAGTTTTAGGAATAATCGAGATGATGAAAATAATGGTTTGCCTCTTGAAGTAGGAGGAAATAGGCCGTGTTGCTTTCATTGCCATATGAGCTCTTATGTGGCAACATTGAAGATCAAGTCTTTTACCTAGTTAATGTGATTTTGAAAAGTGGCTGGCATCATTTTTAACCTACTTGGAAATCCTAGTATTTATGTTGCCTAGTAACTAGTTCCTCATACGTTGTGTTTTGTTTTGAAAGTGTTAGTTGACTACGTAATAAGTTGTGGTCTTGAATGTAGTTTATCTTTGGGATTGAGCATGAATTCATGGATGGAGAAAGCTGCATAAATTGTAGAAGTCGCATGGTTGGGGGCAGATTATGATTGCTTCATTTTGGTTAATACCAATTCAGTGGTGAGCTTGACACCTTTGTTTTATCTCTTCTTCTTTCTTGTTGTGATTGTTGTTCTTCTTTCACTCGCCATATTATTTTCCTCATCACTTCTCAAAGAAGAAGAAGTTTTCAAAAACATGCTAATTTTGATCTTTCTTCAAAATTCCCAATCATGAGTAACTTCCTAGTTACCGTGCAATGTTCTAAAATGCTTAATCTCGACTTTTAAGTTGTGTCCGGATCCCTTTTGCTTTATGAGCCAAGAAAACTCTTTCCTGACTTCTGAACTTTGGATAAATACAACAAAATAGAAATAACTAAAAGGATGTAACTACTTAAAGTGGCCAAATTCTTCTATCATACTCACTTGAGAATCACGAATAAGTCCATGCAAATAAACATATGAAAAGGGAACAGTTCCAGTGAACTCGATCCCCATCATGACCATCCGTGCCACCCAAAAGAACAAAATATCATGCCTGTTCAACCATGTCAATAAGTAAAAGTCAATA
Organism: Litsea cubeba; assembly: GCA_012931725.1. NCBI lineage: Eukaryota > Viridiplantae > Streptophyta > Magnoliopsida > Laurales > Lauraceae > Litsea > Litsea cubeba. The sequence goes on from CM022947.1 coordinate 14,170,247, forward strand.
AGTAGTAACTTATTTACAAACCAAAAAAAAAAAAGATAATAATAATAATAATAATTTTTTAAATGGTAATAATAATAATAATAATAAAAGAAACAACAACTAGAAGAGTAGGCAGTGAACAGCCACATAAATTATGAATACCTGTAACCTTGCACGTCAATGATTAACTAAAATAAACTAATGTAAATAGATGATGACAATAGTCCTCCCAAACAGTTAGGGTCACGACGGCATTAGTTTCCTCTATAAGAATTTTTTTTCTTGAATCTGCTCTATGGTCTTCAGAAGGTGAATCTCAATACCCATTATGCCCAGATACCGATACAGATAAGGAGATGGATTCGGGAATCTAGGATACAACTCTGCACTTTTGGAAATCTAGGACTCGAATACAGAAATGGCTGTCCTTATTTTTTTCTTCAGAACATGTCTTAATTAATGAGAGTATCGTTGTTTATGTTCCACTTTAACATTTTTTGTCTTGAAAAGGAAGAAAACTATAAGAACTATATAAAATAAGAGAGCTGCTACCTACACACACAAATATCTATCCACACACTACATTTAAAAAAAAAAAACAAAAACAAAATAAAAAAGTTCCTAAACTACCCCCCTCCCTCTCCTTCCCTCTCCCTGCCGGCCGGCAACCCCCTCCGCCCGACCTCGCCACCCGCCGCCTATTCCTTCTCCCTCTTCCTCTCCTTCTCCCTCTCTTTCCCTCTCCCTACTCGTCCCCAGCCGCCGCATGAGCCACCATCTCCCTCTCCCTTTCACCCTCCTTCTCCCTATCTCGCCAACCTCATTCATCTCTCATTCCTAGTCATTTGTGATTTTTAAGTACTGGACAAGCAAATGGTGGTCGAAGATTTCAATAGCGACAAGCAAATGGAGAAGCAAATGCTATGGATGTTTCTGCCATTTTGTTTCGACGAGTTTGTTCGGCGATACAGGGCCGAACAAACTCGTCATTTTGTTTGGGCTAGTTTGTTCGGCGATACAGGGCCGAACAAATCGAGTTTGTTCGGCCACACGGGGCCGAACAAATTTGAAGATGAAGGCTAGGCGAATCCTATTCGTTCGGCCACACAAGGCCAAACAAACTCGATTTGTTCGGCTCAGTATCGCCGAACAAACTCGATTTGAGCCCGAAACAAAATGGCAGAAACACACTAGAAATGTTGAGCTTCCTTTGGCCATTGTGAAGGAGAGGGAGAGAGGAAGGGGAGAGGGTGGGCAGGCGGCAGTCGGCGACGATCAGGGAAAGGGAAATAGAGAGGGAGAAGGAGAGGAAGAGGGAGAAGGAGAGAGGGTGGGCGGGCGACGATGGGCAGGGTTTAGGGTATAGCAGGGAGAGGGAAAGAAAGGGAAATAGAGAGGGACAAGGAGGGGAGAGGAGGGGAAGGGGAGAGGGTGGGCGGGCGGCTGCCGGCGACGAGCAGGGAGAGAGAGGGCGAATGGTAGTTTAGGGATTTTTCTTATTTTGTTATTATTTTTTTAAAATGCAGTGTAGAGAGTCATTTGTAGTGTGTAGGCAGCCACTCTCATAAAATAATGAACTTGGCAAGAAGGGTCTACTAAACCTGCACCCTAAAAGTATGGGTGAAGTACCAAACACCAATACAAGTCAAACCCAAATCTAATGGTTATATGGATAAATATAAAACCCATCTGGTCACATTCGGAAACAACCAAGAGTATGAGATCGACTATAAAGAGGCTTGTTTCCTAGTGGAAAGATAAACATGACTTGCACATTGGTCTCCTTTGTTGCATCACAATAATGGTCAATCCTCCGACAAGACCTCCGACTCGGACAGGGTCAGGTCAAGCTGAGCCAGGTCAATTCTCTTTTTACTTTTGGAAAGAAAAAAAATTTCAGAAAGTGTGAGACGCGCACACACACGCACACGCAAACACACACACACACACAGATGTCATTCTCACAATTGCAAAATACAAGAATGGAACGAGAGTTCTTGGAAAATTGATTGTATTATTTTGTGTCTTTCTCTTGGAGATCGACCACCAATATATAGGAATATATATGCCTTAATCAAGGCTCTTACATAGGAAACTAACTAATTACATTAATCACTAATCTAAGTTGGGAAAGCAATCAATTACTAAAATATGTACAGCTGTCTCAACATTGACCAAATCAAATCCAAGTGAGATGTAGCTTGCTGGACTGGATTGACTGATGGGCCTTGGGCCCCTTCATGGGTCGTGGGCCAACTTAACACCCCCCCCCCCCCCCCCCCCTCAAATTGATGCGGGAGAATCAACGAGCATCAATTTGCCGACCAAGAATTGATGGCGTGGTTGGGGAAGACCTTTAGTAAGAATATCAGCAATTATAAGCTCAGTGGAGACATGTAGAAGGCTAATGACATCACGCTTAAACTCATCACGTATGAAGTGACAATCAACCTCGATGTGTTTAGTGCATTCATGAAGAATCGGATTTTCAGTAATCCGAATTGCACTTGTATTATCTGCATAGAAGGGGGTAGCTCCTTCTGCGGAAAATCCAATGTCAGAAAGCAAACCTCGGAGCCAAAGGATTTCGGAGCACGCAACAAACATAGCTCGGTACTCGGCCTCGGTAGAAGATTTGGAAACTTTATCATGTTTCTTGCATTTCCAAGAAATCAGACTATCACCCAAAAACATGCACCATACTATGGTCGATCTACGAGTATCCGGACAACCAGCCCAATCAGCATCTGAATAAGCTATGAGGGAAAGAGGATTGTCTGATGGAAAAAACAACCCGCGAGTCGGCGTGCGAATAAGGTATCGAATGATGCGACGAACAGCAGCCAAATGAAAGTGACGAGGAGCAGTCATGTACTGACTCATTAGGTTGACCGCAAATGAGATATCAGGAATGGTGATCGTGAGGTAGATCAAGCTACCCACTAACTGGCGATATGCGGTAGGATCTGGAAGGTCACCTTCCTCTTTACTGAGTTTTGACATTCGATTCAACCGGCGTATCTACTGGAGTTGAAAAAGTAAGGCCAGCCAAGTCAATGAGGTCAACCGCGTATTTGTGCTGATTGAGAACTATACCTTTAGTCGATTGATGAACTTCAAGACCGAGGAAATAGTGTAAGGGGCCGAGATCCTTCATGTGAAATGTCTGATGAAGAAAAGCTTGGAGTTCCTGAATCATTTGTGCATTGGGACTTGTAATGACAATGTCATCAACGTAGACCAGTAGCACAGTAATCTCGGACGGAGCATGATGTAAGAACATGGAAGGATCATACTAGCTAGGATGAAAATCCAAGCGGAGAAGGGCATCTTTAAATTTCTCAAACCATGCGCAAGGAGCTTGCTTCAGACCATAGAGGGAGCAACGGAGCTTAGTAACCATACCCTTCCCAGATGAGGACCCCGGAGGCAGACGCATATAAACGTCTTCTTTGAGATCACCATGAAGAAACACAATTATGACATCCATTTGATATAGAGGCCAGGAATGAGATGCAGCAACAGCAAGGATTATGCGTACGGTGGTCATCTTGGCGACAGGAGCAAAAGTTTCATCATAATCAATGCCATATTCCTGCCGATTTCCAAGAGCAACAAGGCGCGTGTAATATCCTGAGTTACTTGGGCCTAGGATTAGTCTGGCCCAGGTAGTAGTTTAGTTATAGCTTGGCCCAAGTTATAATGGAAGTAGAAGCCCATACTTTTAGTAACTTAGCAAGTATCACACGTGAGAGAGTTTGGGAAGGAATGGAGTTGTAAAACAACTCTAAATAGAAAGTTTGAAAGGAATAAGGAATTTCCATCTTTCCTTTATATATAGAGAACCAACGACCCTTTTGATATATCATCTTCATTGGAGAAAAACTCTGAGAGCAAACCATTGTGGATTTCGATTTAGGAGAGAAGGAGAGGAAGGCTGCTGATGTCAAGTTCGCATTCAAAGACGACGATTGTTTATCAAAGGTGAGTGAATCTTCCTCGGTAATTTCTAATTCATGTTGTAGATGTTGAGGAACCCAGTTTTTTTTGTGAAATTGTTATCTGTGAATTGGTCGACATGTTCATACTTTGGATGTAATGGAGTTCATGGTAGAATAGGATTGTTTGGACTTCCAGTAATAATCGGGTCCTTGATCATCATTCAGTTTGAAAGAAGGAAATCCAATAGAGGATTTGTGCAAATTATGCATTACAGTATCTCTGTCAAAGGAGCAGAGTACATCACGTGAGGAGTAATGGGACCCATCAGTGGACCTGATCTGAGATCAGGACCACACATCTATTAGAAGACCCCTGGTCGACCATGATGTAGTTGGACATCTGATATTTGAATCAGTGAGACCCACTGATCAATGTATTCAAAGAGTTCCAGGCGTGAAAATTACAGAAACTGCTGTATTGATCGTTTGTGGTTGTGGGAGCCACTACATGGTCTGATCTAAGATCAAGACCTCACATCCTAAAGGGGGCATGTGGTCAACCCTAGTGAAGGTGGACATCTTGCACAATGGGCCCCATCCATGATTTATCTCTTGGCCATCAAAATTTCAGGCGTTAATTGATAGTATTGGTCGTTTGTAGTTGTGGGACCCATCTATTGATTTGATCAATGATCAAGGCCACACATCTTCTAGTGAACCCTTGGGCGACCAGGGTGGAGTTGGACATCTTGGGTTTGAGAATAGTGGGGCCACTGTCCAATAGTTTTAAATAAAGCCAGGCGTGACTTTGTACAGAGATAATCAGAATTTAGTTCTGATTTATGGGCCACAGCATGTGATCTGATGATAGATCAGATTCAATAGACTGAGGATTTACTATGGGGCAACAGTGACCTAGAGGTCTGATCTTGGTATAGCCAAGTGGGACCCACTGGATTTGATCAAGAGGTTCAGGTATGAATTATTCTTGTATGTGTTCTGTACAGATAGATAAATTTGAGAATGGAAGTCTATTTATGAAAATAGACTTGGCATATGTGTAGAAATAATAATTTAATTCCTTACTTAAGTGAAATTAAGTTTTGTGATCAATGTTTAGTTAATTATGATTAACTAAATAGACTGTAATTGACTATTATGGGTAAGGTCGTATTACATATAGCGTGGAACCACTATATCACTCTATACCAATTTTGATAAGAAGTGGGGCAACAATCCGTGAAGTGTGTATGGGTCGGGTCCACACTACTATTGTGTAAATCATTAATAATGAATTTAAATTACTATATGATTATGAGATATGATGCATTGGGTTTCATAATTGGAATGTTGGACTTGTGTCCGGATGATAGATGGCTTCGGGCCATGGTGGCCGTTATAGCGGCTGGTCCTTAATGGACGTAAAGGGCCATGATGATGGCTGGTCCTTAGTGGACGTGTCTGATAAGACAGGGTCATGGTGACCGGTATACATGTATACGATAAGGCCTTTGAGGCGTGGTGATGTGCAAGGGCACGGATTTATATGTGAAAGAATCTCAATAATATTTGATTATTGATTTAGACCTGCTAAATTATGTGATGTTATATTTTATTTGATTTTGTATAATTAGGAATATTCATTCACCAGTAGTACTGATGTTGTGTTACCCCCTTCAGGTAATCATGTTGCGGGTAGGACAGAGCGGAACGATGTTCAGCACGTAGATTTCAACATGCGTGGCTGACAGGAGAGAACGAGAAAAAGATAATTTAGTAGATAAGGGGTTAGCCCTTGCTTAGGAAAGTTATTTAATGTTTTAGTATATTATTGATGCAGACAGAACATATTAAAGTATGAGTATTTATAACTCATTGATTAATTGAAATTATTATTGATTTAAATGCCAAATGCTTATGAGAATTATTTGATGAATGTATGATAAATATTGCCAAGTTATCACGATCCAGAGATCTGACAGGGCCCCAGAATTTGGGTCGTGACAAAGTGGTATCAGAGCATAAGGTTCTGGGCAATTAAAAGAAATAGCAACCATAGGCCACGTGGTGAGGACGTCAGGGTGTCAGCGGTAGAGACTAAAGTAAGATATGTTGTTATTGATCTTTTGGCTCACAATTTTTCTTTTTGCAAAGGAACTAAGACAATGGCTAACGCTGTGGGAAACGAGAATGAGAACAACAATATTCAGCAGAACAATGGGAGTATGGAAATGCCAGAGTACGCCCGGCAAATGTTTGAAAGTTTTATGAAAGCGTATACGCAGGTTCAAGAACAGATTTCAGCTATTCATCACCTCCAAAGTGAGAATGGCGAGGGAAACAGCAATAATAAAGGTGGATCGAGCGAAGGCAGCAATAGTGGAGGCAGAAATCGTGAGAAGGATACTCTATACAAGAGATTCAACGAATTTCGCCCAAAGTGTTTTGAAGAAACCACTAACCTATGGGATGCAAACAAGTGGGCAGAACATATGGAAGGCATCTTCGAGGTCATGGGATGTACTGAACAACAGAAAGCTATATTAGCCGCGTTCAAACTAGAAGGCGATGCGAAGGAGTGGTGGAAAGCAGCCAAGAGGTCCTTTAATGGGCAAGAAGCAGAAATCACCTGGACCTTCTTCAAGCGCGAATTTATAAAGAAGTTTATACCGGATCATATTCGGGCACAGAAGAAGAGAGTTTGAAACATTGGTGCAAGGCAACCTTACTGTAGCCAAGTATGCTATCAAGTTCACTGAACTGTCACACTTTGCAGAGACATTAGTGGCTACAGAAGAAGAAAAGATGGAGCGATTTGCTAATGGCCTTAGACCAGACATTAAGAAAGACGTGAAGCTGCACGAGCCGAAGACTTATGCAGAGGCTCTAAAGAAAGCTTTCGTTTCCGAAGAAGCAATTGACGATATAAAGAGAGAAACCCAACTGGTGACAACAGAAGGCAAATCAGATAATTATAAATACCAGTTTCCCAACAAGAAACAGAAAACTGGAGCTAAACCAGTCTGCAACCACTGTGAGGGATCCCATGAAACAAGTCAATGTCGAAAGAAATCTGGTGTGTGCTTCGGTTGTGGAAAAGGAGGTCATAAAGTAAAGGATTGTCCGGAGGCTAGGGAGCGAAATCAGACCAAACGAAAAGGCGGATGTTACGGTTGTGGGCAGGAAGGACATCAGGTAAAGGACTGTCGAAAAAAACAAGGAAGGAATCAGAACCAGATACAAGGGCAACCTTTTAGGCAAAATCAGCAGGATCGTCAACAGGAGCGTCCACAGAACCAGCGTCCCTACCAACAGAATCAGACATACCAGCACCGAGGAAATCAGCAGAACCCACCTCAGGATCAATATTATAATCAAGGCAGGAACAATCAAGGGGGGAACCAAGCTGGGCAACAACAGAATGGGAGAGTCTTAGCTCTGACCCATCAGGATGCGGAAGCGGCAAATAATGTGGTTGAGGGTATGGTTTTAATTTCCAATCATGAAGCTAGTACTTTATTCGATTCTGGTTCAACGCACTCTTTTGTTTCTCATACTTTTGCTGCTAAGATAGGAAACTCCCCCTCAACTTTGACTCATGCATTGGTAGTGTCAACACCCACGGGTGAACACATTTGCACTAGCACCATATTTTATAATTGTATGCTAGAAATTGAACAAGTTCAGATGCCGGCGGACCTGGTAGTGTTACATATGGATGACTTTGATGTTATATTGGGAATGAATTGGCTTGCTAGGTATCGAGCTATTTTAGATTGCTTTAACAAAGTAGTTCGGTTTAACCTGGATGGATATACCCATGTTAGTTTGGTGGGAAAGGAGACTTGTTAGGTCAATAGTCATCTCAGCCATCAAAGCCGTTGAGCTACTGAGGAGTGGGTGCAAAGGCTTTATGGCTTTCATCACAGAAGATAAACAGAAACCAAGATTAGAAGATATCCCTGTTGTTAGGGAATTTCCCGATGTATTTTTGGATGATTTGCCTGGGTTACCCCCAATTCGAGAGGTCGATTTTACTATTGAACTAATGCCGGGAACAGCCCCGATTTCTAAGGCACCTTATCGAATGGCCCCTGCGGAACTAAAGGAACTCAAGGATCAATTGGAGGAGTTATTAGACAAGGGATTTATCCGACCTAGCGTGTCTCCATGGGGAGCACCGGTGTTGTTTGTGAAGAAAAATGATGGAACCCTGAGAATGTGCATTGATTATAGGCAGTTAAATCAGGTGACTATCAAGAACAAGTACCCTCTACCCCGCATCGATGAATTGTTTGACCAACTACAAGGCGCGAAATATTTTTCCAAGATTGATCTCAGATCCGGCTACCATCAGCTAAGAGTGAGGGAGGAAGACATTCCCAAAACGGCATTTCAGACGCGGTATGGTCACTATGAGTTTTTAGTCATGCCTTTCGGTTTGACTAATGCCCCAGTCGCATTCATGGCACTGATGAACCAAGTTTTCCAACCCTATTTGGATAAATTTGTGGTGGTATTTATTGATGATATCTTGATTTACTCTAAGGAATGGCACGAACATGGAGAACATCTGCGTATCTCCTTACAGCTGTTGAGGAACAACCAGCTTTATGCCAAGCTAAGCAAGTGTGATTTTTGGCTAAAACAAGTGACCTTTTTGGGCCACATTATTTCAGGAGAAGGACTATCAGTAGATCCTACAAAAATCGAAGCAGTTATGAATTGGAAACGACCTGCAAATGTGTCCGAAGGTCGAAGTTTCTTAGGCTTGGCAGGCTATTATCGAAGGTTCGTGCAAGGATTTTCTACAATTGCTGGGCCATTACCAGACTCACAAGGAAGGATGTCCTGTTTATTTGGAATGAGAACTGTAAAGCTAGCTTCCAAACTTTGAAAGGCAAACTCACATCGGCGCCAATACTTACCCTCCCCGCTGGGAGTGGAGGATTTGTGATATATTGTGATGTGTCGTTGCAAGGGTTAGGGTGTGTTCTCATGCAGCACGGAAAATTGATTGCGTATGCTTCCAGACAGCTAAAGGTCCATGAACAAAATTATGCTGCGCACGACCTTGAGTTAGCAGCTGTGGTATTTGCATTAAAATTTTGGAGGCACTATCTTTACGGTGAAGAATTTGAAGTATATACAGATCATAAGAGCCTCAAGTACATGTTTTCTCAGAAGGAGTTGAACTTGAGACAACAAAGATGGATGGAATTTCTCAAGGACTATGATTTCTCTATCTTTTATCATCCAGGAAAGGCGAATGTTGTAGTTGGTGCCTTAAGCAGAAAATCAGCACAGATGGCTTGTTTGACATCGGAATGGAGATTGCTTGAAGAGATCAAAGACTTGGATGTTAACTTATGGTCTATTGACAACAAGGTATTATTGGGAAGCTTCAAGGTTCAACCCGAATTAATACAAAGAATAAAGGACCACCAGCGGGACGATAAAGCATTGGCAGAAATCTTCGACAAAATGGACAATAAACCAGATTTCTCTATTGTTAATGGTGTATTATATTTCCGAGGCAGACTCTGTGTACCAAATGTTCGAGAAATCAAAGATGAAATTTTGAAAGAAGCACATCATACAAGATATACTATCCATCCAGGGAGTACTAATTGGCCGTTGTTACTTGTCACAGTGAGGCTGATCATAGGAAGCCGGGGGGATTACTGCAGCCGTTGCCAATACCCGAATGCAAATGGGAACATATCACTATGGATTTTATTTCCGGATTTCCTAGAACTTCAAGGCATAATGAAATAATTTGGGTAATCGTGGATCGATTGACCAAATCGGCACACTTTTTACCACTGAAAGGAAAAACTACGATGGAACAACTGGCCAAAACTTATGTTCGGGAAATTGTAAGGTTACATGGCGTTCCAGCATCAATCGTATCAGACCGGGACACTAGGTTTGTTTCACAATTTTGGAAAAGCTTACAAAAGGCTATGGGTACCAAACTGCATTTTAGCACTGCATATCACCCCCAGACAGACGGCAGACAGAAAGAACAAATCAAACGTTGGAGGACATGCTTCGAGCTTGTGCCATAGATTTCAAAGACAGTTGGGATGAGCAGTTACCACTGGCAGAGTTTGCTTATAACAATAGCTATCATTCGAGTATTCAGATGGCTCCTTTTGAGGCCTTGTATGGCAGGAGTTGTCATTCTCCGATTTGTTGGGAGGAAGTGGGCGATCGACGAATTTTAGGCCCTGAATGGGTGCAAACTTCTATAGAGAATATTAAGAAAATCCGGGACAGATTAAAGACTGCTCAGAGTCGCCAGAAGAGTTATGCTGACAAGTGCCGAAGAGAATTGGAATTTATGGTGGGTGACTCAGTATACCTAAAGGTCTCTCCAACGAAGGGAGTGATGCAATTTGGCAAGAAGGGAAAGCTCAGCCCGAGATACATTGGACCATTCAAGATTACAGGACGTGTGAGCGATGGGAATGCTTATGAACTGGACCTACCATCACAATTAGCTGGAGTTCACAAAGTGTTTCATGTGTCAATGCTGAAGAAATATGAACCAGACCCATCTCATGTACTAGATCTTGTGTCAATGGATCTACAACCAAACTTATCATATGAAGAGAGCCCTGTTGCAATCTTAGACACCAAGGATATGGTGTTACTGCGACGAACAGTCCGACTCGTTAAGGTGTTATGGACACATCATGATCCAAAGGAGGCTACTTGGGAGCTCGAGGACGACGTTCGGAGCAAGTATCCACATCTTTTTGTCATAGGTATGTTTTAATTTGGAGGACCAAATTTCCCAAGGAGGGGAGTATGTAATATCCTGAGTTACTTGGGCCTAGGATTAGTCTGGCCCAGGTAGTATTTTAGTTATAGCTTGGCCCAAGTTATAATGGAAGTAGAAGCCCATACTTTTAGTAACTTAGCAAGTATCCCACGTGAGAGAGTTTGGGAAGGAATGGAGTTGTAAAACAACTCTAAATAGAAAGTTTGAAAGGAATAGAGTGCCATCTAATTTTAACTTGAGAGAAAAAATCCACTTGCAGCTAATAGGTTTGACACCCACAGGAGAAGGGACAATATCCCATGTATGATTTCTCTCTAAAGCATCAAATTCATCTTATATAGCCTTGTTCCAACATTTGTCCTGCACAACCTTAGAATAGGATTGGGAGATGGAAGAAGAGGATAAAGTGGCCATTAAGGAAGTATGGGAGAACCCATAGTGGTTGGGTGGTACCGAAATGCGAGTGTCCAGATGGACCAAGTGTCGAAGGTGGACCGGATGCTGGAGGAAGATCAGGAGGGGGATCCTTGGGAGGCGCTTCTTTGTTCCGTCTGTGATACACAAAGTTAGGATTAAAACGAACAACTGATGTGTTGTCAAAAAAACCAGGTAAAGACACCAAGGAGGAGTCAGGAGGTTCAAGGTGTTTTTGAAAAAAATATTGTTGTTAAAAAAACGACATTCCTAGAGGTCCATAAGCGACGAATGTGAGGTTCGTAGCAAAGTAACCCTTTCTGGAAGGGCGCATAACCTAAAAACACACACTGAGTTGATTATGCGGTTAGTTTGGTTCTCTCAGAAGGAGGCAAGTGCACAAAGCAAACGGAGCCGAAAACATGAAGATCATCATAAGATGGAGATGTCTGGTACAATCGGTAATATTGGCTCTGATTTTGAATAGAGGTTGAAGGCATACGCTTTATAAGATGAGCTGCCGTAGCCAGTGCCTCAACCCAAAAACGGGTAGGAACAGATGATTCAAGAAGAAGGGAAAGAGTGACATCAAGGAGATGTCTATTTTTCCTTTCAGCGACTCCATTCTGCTATGGAGTATACAGATAAGTTCTCTGAGAAATAATGCCTTTGTTTTGCAAAAACTTTTGAAAATCAGAGGACACATATTCCCCGCCCGAATCAGATCGCAAGATTTTGATGCAGGTGGAAAATTGAAAAACAGTGAAAACATCAGATTTGGAATGCAGAAAGTAAACCCATGTGAACCGACTGAAATCATCAATAAAAGTCACGAAATATTTGTAGTGAGCATGAAAAAGAGCTGGAGCAATTCCCCATACATCGTTATGAACTAAATCAAAACACCGAGTGCTGTGTGAAGTGGAAATAGGAAAATGAAGAGTTTTGCTCTTTCCAATTTTACAAGTAGCACAATCAAAAGGCACACAAGAAGAGAAGCCAATAGATTTATTTAATAAACCAGAATTTAACATAAGGGACAAAGCCTTGGAATTAGGGTGTCCGAGTCTTTTAAGCCACAATTGGCAGTTATTTCTAATAGAAAAACAAAACACATCATTCGCAAATCTAGTCCTAGAAATTTTAGAAAAATCCAGCGGAAACAAGTGTCCACACTTAGGTCCCCTCGCGATCTCCTTCCCGGACATCTGGTCCTGCACAACACAACCAGAAGAAGAAAAAGATATGTTATAATTATTTTCAACAAGTTGCCCGACTGACAATAGGTTTGAAGTTAAATTGGGACAAAGGTAAACATTTTTCAATGGGATGGGACCAGGGATGTCTCCGAGGGCAGTAATGGGAACATTGCCTCCGTTAGCAGTTTGTATTTGAAGATTACCATTGTATCTTGTCACATTGGAGAGTGGGTTACGGGAATATGTCATGTGATTAGACGCCCCGGAATCAAGAAACCAAGTAGAAGATGGAGGCGAGGTACCTGAGAGACCAAAAGCAGAAAGGGCATTGACAATCATTTACTGAACCAATTCAGGAGTCAGAGAAGATGAGGGCCCTTTCATGGGTCGTGGGCCAACTTAACAAGAGAGAGAGAGAGAAGAAGCTCCAAACCTAATAATGGGGGAGCTGAGAAACAGGCCTCCAAAAGTCCTAAAACCCTTATCATGACACTTCTCAAAGCCTACCAAACCCCTTGCTTTGTAAACAAGATCGTCAGCTACAGCTCAACTCCAAACACCTGTGCCCCTTCCCATCCGGGCTGCCTCCCCAAGTGAGGAAAAGAGAAAATAGAAAATGATGATGCTTGTGGAAATAAAATGCAAGGACAGGACTAGGAGAGAGATTGTCGAAAGATTGGAGCTGGACCTCCCACTGTATAATTATAAGGGTTCTTATCCTTCTTGCTACAACGAGCTAGATCTTTCAGGGGTTCAAGGTTCTTATCCTTCTGTTTGAGACTTTGAGCCAACTTAATGCCATACACCGACGGATCATGTAATAACTTTGTGCTTCTACAATTGTTGAAGCGCTTAAAAGGGTGTCCCAGCTAAGTTACTTTAGGGCTCGGCCTGGCATAACTTTTCTAAATAGGACTTGGCCGAGTTCAAACAAATCCAACATGATAGTGACTGAGGTTGAGACAACTCAAACTCGGCCAAGTTTTCAAACTATGCTCAAAATGCTGGTCAAGAATGGCTTCTTACAAGCATTTGAAGGATAGGTGTAAATATGTTTCCCACCTGGCATTAACTTTACACGTTGCAACTCTATCATCTCTAGAGATCTACATATGGCATCAAGTGGGCATTGAGGGCATAATAGAAACTTTATCATACTATTCTTCAGATGCTTTAAACAAAGTCGATACAACCCTACCATGTTTCTCCAGTTCATGTCGCTCGTGTTACCCTTGTCCATGTTGATGATATTCACTTTTTTACACTAATTCAATGGGAATTAAACAACAACATACATTGTCAAAAGCTTATTTGCACATGAAGGACCTAGGATTATGGCCTACCTTTTAGGTTTTGAAGTATACAAATCCAGAAAAGCAAGCTTTATTAATAAGCACATTAACCCAAAAGGCCTTACTCCATTACATACAAACCAAACGAGTATCTTCCCCATCTGCCTTCAAACTTGTAGCTTGTCGGCGCATCTACCAAGGATTTATTTAGAGACATTTATCAATTTTATAGTTCACAAATTGATGGTGTTTGATCCATCAGCATTAATTCAAGAGGAGAGTTAAATATTTTTGCAAAGTACTCACCCAGATACATAAGCATACATCATACTATTTAAGTGTAACATCTGGTGTGTCATATAATAGCTTAAATATTTTTAGATTGTGTCACATAATAGATATTTCTTTATCTTGTATAATGTAATTAATCAAGGCCATAGACCAATACAATTGGTACGTGTTTCAGGTCATTGTTCATCCAAATCATTCTCCTTTCCTATTCCATGCCTTGAACTACAGTTAATAAAATCAAGTACCAACTACAGAAGTTATCGATGGGTGTGGAGTTCGAAGGAGAGAGGGAGAGAGTATGATCACTAAAATTGGGTAGTGTTCACAAACACCATTCTATGCATCATACAGAAAGTTTCAAATTTATTTTAATAAAGATTAAGGCACTGTCCTCTCATATTCATATGGTGTTGCTATGGGTTAAGCAAACAGCTCAGTGGATTCTCTGGTAAAACAGAGGGTGGACGACTGGGTCTATAAGTGGCATCTACTATGTGTAGAAACACAGCAGGCCCATCGCTCAAGGCCCATGACTAAGAGGCCCAAAGCTTCAAACCCATCTGTGGGATCTCTTAGATTTGGTCAACATTGTATAGTTGTATGATATCAATCATTTTTATATTCTTTCCTTTCTTACTTATATACACCTATAATTAGGATCAATCATAGGCTGTAATGAGCAATACTTTGTGTATAAAGAGCAACAGTCGATCCCCCCTTTGGGATACGACAGATTCCACAATCTCTCTTCTCTTTCTCTCTTATTCTTCTTCTCCATCTTCAATACAAGGATTTGTTGATCCTTACATGGTATCAGAGCTATCTTTCTGTTGTCTTGCAATCAACAGAGAAGGATAGACAAATCCTCTCTGTTTCTTTAATCTTTGCATCATAGCAAAGACGGATTTCTCAGCAGCAGTATCCTTGCATCATTGAAAGCAGCAGATCAAATTTTCTGCTCTCAGCAGCATCAAACAAAGCATAAGATCAATTTTTCTGCAACTCTATCTACTGTCGACAATCATCCAACCATCAGATCTCAAAGTGGGCCCCACCTCCAGATTACAGAAACTACAGAAATCAACACCAAACTGGTCGACCATTATTCCTGGGAATATTAAGCATTTTTCTGAGATTTTTATCATCTCAAACAGGTCAGTCTTACCTTCTTCTCTAGTTTGCCAGTTTATAGGAACTGTTTCTGTTTTAAGGCTTGATAGTCAGATCCAACCATTCTTGGATCAAAAGTTACAGAAATAGGCTACCAGTATAACCTGGAAGGCTGATTGAAGAAAAGATATTGCTACAGGAAGCAGACATCTTTCCTACTTCAAATTTCTTGGACGTCCAGATGTCCATTTTTCTGTTTCTTTTCTAAAAACAGTGTTGCTGCCCATCTCCCTTCTTAGAAATCATCTTCTTAAATCAAATGGAAAAGGTTGATGTTATTTCTGTTAAATTTAATGGTACCAATTATATGTCTTGGGCATTTCACCTAAAGAACTTCATTGAAGGACAAGGGATGTTGGGGTATTTAGATGGGACAACTATCAAACCAGCTGCTGATCATAATGGCACAGAAGATAAAACAATTGCCACTTGGAATCAACAGAATGCTAAGGTTGTGACTTGGATTCTCAACTCCGTTGATCCCTCCTTCACAATGGCACTTCAAGCTTTTACGAAAGCTTCTGATATGTGGACACACATGGAGAAAATATATCATCAGCAAAATAAAGCCCGAAGATTCCATCGTGACACAGAATTGGCCAAATACTGCCAAAATGACAAGAATGTTCAGGAATACTACAATGGATTTCTAACCCTATGGACTGAAAGGGACCAGATGCTCCTACAGTCTGTCTCCACAGCATTCCTTCCTCAGGCTCTCAAACTTCAGGAAGAACTTCATGTCAGTCAATTCCAGATGAATCTCCGTGTAGATTTTGAACCAGTACGAGCAGCCCTCATGAATCGGGAAAACTCTCCTGGTTTGGATACATGTGTTCAAGCGGTCCTTCGCGAAGAAACTCGTCTTTCTTCCCATTGTTCCCTTCCTGAAGAATCAAAGGTCTTTCTTACACAATCGGGACCATCTCAGACGGATGAGACAGCCTTTCTAACTGCTCGTGGTCAGAAACCACAGTGTTTTGAATGTAAAAGGTATGGACATGTTGCACGGGACTACCGGCATAAATTATTTTGCAATTATTGCAAACATAATGGACATGTTCTCTCCAACTGCACAAGAAGGCCTAATAAGAAACCTGATCAGACTCAAATGCGCGGCACTACTGCACTTCAGGCTAAGAATACAACTTCACTTGCCTCAGCATCTTCTGACACTTCTGACACCGGTTCCATGACATTGAAAACAGCTCAAATTCGAGACTTGATTAATTCATCTGTAGCATTTGCATTTACCTCTATGGGTATTAACGGTCTGTCCTCTTCTCCTATTGCTTTGCCTGCATTTCACCCAACTACCTCCCCACTTATTTTTGTCACACCCACCTCATGGTTCGTAGACTCAGGAGCCTCCAACCACATGACTTCTGTGGTCCAAAATTTGCACAACCATAAACCTTACCATGGCCATGACTCCATCACCACCACAAATGGTGATCAATTACCAATTTCTAGTATGGGCAATATAACCATTGGTACTCTTACCTTGCCTAATGTTTATTTTGTCCCCAATTTAGCTGCAAATCTTATTTCCATTGGCCAACTTGTTGAATCTGGTTATCTAGTTAATTTTTCTCCTTCTGGTTGTGTCATACAGGACCGGCAAACTGGGAAAGTGATCGGGATGGGGAGTAAGCATGGCAGGCTGTTTCTCTTGGATATGGGACAACAATCATTTCTTACCTCATCTAGCAGTCTTTTAAATAATATGTGGACCACTTGGCATAAACGCCTTGGTCATTTGAATAATGCAAATTTGTCGTCTTTGTTTAAACTTGGATATTTGAATAAATCTATGTCTAGTTCTATGGTTTCTCATTTTTCAAAGTCGAAATGTGAATCTTGTTGTTTAAGCAAAAGTCATGTGTTACCATTCCCTATTCATTATTCACGTACTGCTGACACATTTGATGTTGTTCACACAGATGTCTAGGGAATTGCCCCTAACTTGTGTCGACTTGGATATAAATATTATGTTACCTTTATAGATAATCATTGCCATTATACATGGATCTATTTTTTGAAATCTAAATCTTAAGTTTTTTCCATGTTCCAAAAATTCTATAAAATGGTCAATACTCAATTTCAAAAATCCATAAAGATTCTACGTTCAGATTCAGGGGGAGAGTATACATCCACTGAGTTCAATAACTTTCTCGCAGAAAAAGGAATTATTCATCAAATATCTTGCCCCCACACACCACAACAAAATGGAGCGACACCACAACAAAATGGAGTGGCAAAACGAAAGAATCGGCATCTCCTAGAAACTGTCCGCACTCTCCTTGTGGAATCCCTTGTTCCACCTCGATTTTGGTGTGAAGCAGCCCATACAGCTGTTCACATTATCAACAGATTACCTAGCTCTATCCTAGGTACAGTTTCCCCTTTTGAGTGCTTATTTGGTCATCCACCTTCCTACTCACACTTGCAGATTTTTGGTTGTCTTTGTTTTGTTCATCTCCCCTCTCTAGAGCGTACAAAACTTTCACCACAAGCAGCTTGATGCATGTTTCTTGGTTACAGTGATGAACACAAAGGCTTTCAGTGCTATGATTCCAAAGAACGCCGAATAAGGGTTTCTCGCAATGTTGTTTTCTTGGAGCACGTTCCATTTTACTCACAATCACCAAGTTCTTCTAATATCCAAGTATCTTACCTTCCTCATTTTTTATCTCCTACTTCCCCTCCT